>LR738710.1:331927029-332057992 GCA_902687465.1 Secale cereale
GGGGGGGGGGGGGGAGGAGTGCCTCATCTAGCACGCAAAGAGCCTTACCGCCGCAGTGGCCGCGGCACACGCCACCTCAGAGGCGAGGAATCAGGAGATCTACGAGGAGAACCACTGCTTCGAGAGGGGTCGTCTGGAGCGGCAGATGGCGTTCGAGGTGAGTGTCGCTGAAGCTGCAGGAGTGGCATGCACCGTATTGCAGTTGTCCAGCTCATCGGTAGGCTCCTCCTCTTCTGCCTCTCAATGAGCGTGCTCGGCAGAGGAGAGGCAGCCAGAAGTATTACAATGCCCCTCCGTAGTAGTAGTATTTAGGGGCAATTTTGTTCAGTTCATCTGACAATAGATGTGGTAAAAGTGTACAACGTACTTAAAATTAGCTAGTATATATAGTTGAAGTAGCTATTTTAGTACGTGGTTGGCAACAATTTGGGGTAAAGTTTGGTCAGTTCAGCTGTCGAGTTGAACTGTTTGTATAAAGTAAGAACGACTTCTTAATCTATGAATTAAATCTATGCTTAATTACTGAATTTTAGTTGCAAAAAATAGATACTACTAGTGATTTTAGGACAAATCGTAGTGTTACAAGGTTGACAAATGACAATGTTACTAGATCAGCAAATGCCAATCTTTCCAGTTTGACAAATGGCAACAGACCCAATATGACAAATGCAAATCTTACCAAATTGTTTGTAAGTGGTTGCACACGGGTCATCCAAAAAACCGCTTGCGTTGAAGAGATGCACTAATCCTGCTCTCACTTTGCATATGGTGTTCTATCTAAAAGGTTTGCGATAAAGAGCGGCAAAAATCCTTCTCGGCACATTCAGACAAGTTTTTGATTTATACTAGAATTTAAAAATAAAGTACATCAACGTTTTGCTGGCAATCAACGGTGCCCTGGTGTTTGAAATTCATTCCCATTTCTTGCATGGGACCTAAGCATGCACCCAAGGACACAGATTTGATTTTCAACCAATTTATATGCACTAGAGCATGTGCATGTAGATCAAATTAGAATTATGCACATAAATGCATTGAAAACTCAGTTAATGCATAAAAATGTCCAAACGAACCCCGAAAATTCACAAAAATTGACACAACACTCTTGTTGTTCTATGTTGACACAAGAAAATTTTTGAAAGCAAAAGGAGGCAATGGAAATCGTTTCATCCCCAAAGGTGGGACGTTCCCTACCGAAACCATCATGCTTGTTGGGAGAAGCTCCGGTTTGTGAGAAGCATATACCCAAAGCTGCCCCAAATGGGACAAAAAATTTACCACGGCAGGTTGATGCCGCACCATGATAACATGCCAAGTTTCATGAATTTCAGGCGAGTTTTGGATTTACTAGAATTTCAAAATAAAGTACCTCAACGTTTTTCCGGCAATCAACGGTGCCCTGATGTTTGAAATTCATTCCCATTTCTTGCATGCGACCTAAGCATGCACCCAAGGACACAGATTTGATTTTTCAGCCAATTTATATGAACTTGAGGATGTGCATGTAGTTCAAATTTTAATTATGCACATACATGCATTAAAAAGTTTGTTAATGCATAAAAATGTCCAAACGAACCCCGAAAAATCACAAAAAGTTGACACGAGAAAAAAATTGAAAGCAATAAGAGGTAATGGATATCGTTTTGTCCCCAAAGGTGGGACGTTCCCTACCGAAACCATCATGCTTGTTGTGAGAAGCTCTGGTTTGTGAGAAGCATATACCCAAACCTGCCCCAAATAGGACAAAATTGAACCATGGCATGTTGATGCCGCTCCATGATAGCATGCCAAGTTTCATGAATTTCAGACGAGTTTGGATTTACTAGAATTTAAAAATAAAGTATCTCAACATTTTTCCGGCAACGAACGATGCCCTAGTGTTTGAAACTCATTCCCATTTCTTGCATGGGGCCTAAGCATGCAACCAAGAACACATATTTGAATTTTCAACCAATTTATATGCATTAGAGCTTGTGCATGTAGTTAAAATTTGAATTATGCACATACATGCATTGAAAACTCAATTAATGCATGAAAATGTCCAAACGAACCTCGAAACATCACAAAAATTGACACAATACTCCTGTTGTTCTATGTTGACACGAGAAAAAAATTGAAAGCAAAAAGAGGCAATGGATATCGTTTCGTCCCCAAAGGTGGGACGTTCCCTACTGAAACCATCATGTTTGTTGTGAGAAGCTCAGGTTTGTGAGAAGAATATACCCAAACGTGCCCCAAATGGGACAAAAAATTTACCACGACATGTTGATGCCGCTCCATGATAGCATGCCAAGTTTCATGAATTTCAGACGAGTTTTGGATTTACTAGAATTAAAACTAAAGTATCTCAACGTTTTGCCGGCAATCAACGGTGCCCTGGTGTTTGAAATTCATTCCCATTTCTTGCATGGGACATAAGCATGCAACTAAGAAAAAAAATTGAATTTTCAACCAATTTATATGCATTAGAGCATGTGCATGTAGTTCAAATTTGAATTATGCACATAAATGCATTGTAAACTCAATTAATGCATAAAAATGTCCAAATAGACCCCAAAAATCCCAAAAATTGACACAACACTCCTGTTGTTCTATGTTGACACTAGAAAAAAATTGAATCGAGAAGAGGCAATGGATATTGTTTCGTCCAGAAAGGTGAAACGTTCCCTACCGAAACCATCACACTTGTAGTGAGAAGCTCTGGTTTATGAGAAGCATATCCCCAAACCTGCCCCAAATGGGACAAAAATTTTACCACGGCATGTTGATGCCGCTCCATGATAGCATGCCAAGTTTCATGAATTTCAAACGAGCTTTGGATTTACTAGAATATAAAAACCAGGTATCTCAATGTTTGCGGCCGAGTGACGGTGGCAGGGTGCTTGACATTCATTCCCATTTCTTGCATGGGACCCAAGCATGCAACCAAGGACACATATTTGAATTTTCAACCAATTTATATGCATTAGAGCATGTGCATATAGTTAAAATTTGAATTATGCACATAAATGCATTGAAAACTCAATTAATGCATAAAAATGTCCAAACGAACCCCGAAAACCTATTGTTCTATGTTGACACTAGGAACAAATTTGAAATCGAGAAGAGGCAACAGATATAGTTTCGTCCAAAAAGGTGAAACGTTCCCTACTGAAACCATCACACTTGTTGTGAGAAGCTCTGGTTTAGGAGAAGCTTATACCCAAACCTACCCCGAATGGGACAAAAAATTTCCCACGGCATGTTGATGCCACTCCATGATAGCATGCCAAGTTTCATAAATTTCGGACAAATTTTTGGATTCACTAGAATTACAAAAGCAAGTACGTCGACGTTTGTCGGAGAGCCACGGTGCCATGGTGTTCGAATTTCATCCCCATTTCTTGCGTGGCACATAAGCATAAACCCATGGACACATATATGATTTTACAACCCATGTTGTTGCACCGGAGTATGTGCATGTTGTTTAATTTTGAATTGTGCACCTGAAATGGCTAGAGGGAGCACCTCAGTCATTGGATAGTCTGAAATCCAATCAACAGATGTAAAGAACCAGTCCAGTTGCTCAAGTAAAGGAATGTCCTACATGTTTGACCAGGTATATGATCTACCTTTGATAGGCAATTCCAAAAGTCACAAGTGTCCAATTATGTCATTAAAGATGAACATATCATTTAGATCTCCACCAGGTAAATTTCTATTGTCCAAGGATCTCATAAAGTTAAAATCTCCAAGAAGCAACCAATTTTCTTCCACAGGAATATTTAAATGATATAGCCAACTTACAAAACTGTCCCTGGCTTCCCCCTGGCAAGGCCCATAAACAGCCACCAAAGTCCATTTCTCATTATTGTGCTTGGAAGTAAACTCAATTACTACAGCAAATTGCTGGAGTTCCAAAAGATTTCCAAACAGCAATAATACCACCAGATGGACCCAAGGAAGGTGAGAAGGCAAAACTATCAAACCGTTTGGGACATAATTTCTTTACTATTCTAGCATCAAAAGAGGTGCACTTAGTTTCTTGTAGGCAAGCAATAGTACGGTGACTTTCATCAATTTTTTGTCTAACAACTCTTTGCCTATTCTCAGAATTCAGACCTCTAACATTCCAGCAAAAGACATTCCAGCTTCTATTTGAAGTACTCATAGAAGAAGGTTTTAAACAAGTCCACAAGCCATTTGACATATAATGCCATATTACAAGAGAACACGAATAAGTCTGAATCAACATTATTACATAGCATAGAAACAGGACATAAGAGCCAGACGCAGCTACCAAATTTTGGGGCTTGCAAAACCCAACATAATGATGGCACCCTACACATTGGGAGTGAGGTTTTGTGCTTCAGCAGGATCCACCATAAGTGCATCCACAGTGAGCAGCTTGGCATCAATTTCCAGCTCCTTCCCAATTGCATGTAGGCGACTGATGGGGGTGGGTGGCGGTATGTCAGGATGTGTAGGCTCCTCAAATATCTCAGCCAAGAGAGGCTTGGCCTTGGGCTTCTTATTCTTGGGCTAAAAAGCAAGCTCTTGGAATGAGGGCTTAAACCCATCCCGTTGGGCCGAGCTTCTGGTGCACCTGCGGACAGAGCTTTCAACAAGTGGTGTGGGCGCCAAAGTCTTACGGCGCCTCCTTGCATTTGCGGTTGGAGCAGTAGGAGCAAGGTCATTAAGCATATCCCGCTCAGCATCATCGACAAAAACAGCACGGGAAACAAGTCTAGCAGACTCAGGTTCCTTCCAGGTGAGCATAGGAGGAGCATTTTGCTGGAAGGCAAGCTCCCAGTTCCTCTTTGAAAGGATCACAGGAGAAAGAGGCCGAAGTAGCAAAGGCTTGGGCACCTCAAAGATAGCAGGTGCATCCAGAAGATTTTCAAAAGATCGCCTCCATAGCATGTCAGGGGGTAAAGGTGGCCCAAAGGGAACAGCCACAGCAGATAAATCCACCTCCGGAACCACAATCATAGGTGGCTGGTACACCATAATCGCCCAATTGTTCGCATCCATCATAGTATAGCATTCTTATAGGGTTGAACTGTTTGTGCAGGCTTCACTGGTTGCGGCAACTGCGCGAGACGCAGAGGTTGCTGAACTAAACCGGAAGCTCGAGGTGGCGAACACAGACCTCGACCGTGTCAACCAGCATTTTGATGAAATGCAAGGTATGCGGATTTAAAATGTCGATAAGACCTAATTAATTGAGTATGTTTACAAGCTCTAATATTGTATTCTGTATTACACAGTTGGCGCCTCTGAGCTTGATGCCCTCAAGGGCGAGGTTACCAAGGCCAATAAGGAGGCCGAGGCGAACAAGGTAGCTACTGACAAAGCGGCTGCCGAATTGAAGGCCAAAAAGGCCGAGTGCGAGAAGCACAAATCTCGGGTGTCCGAAGTCAAGATTAAACTTAATGACGTCATCCTGAAGTGTGAGGCGTTGAAGAAGAAGACTTCGGCGCAAGCATCCGAGCTGTCTATGGCAGTAAAGTCTACCCAGGACGCGCGAGGCGAGGTGCTCAACGCCTGAGAGGAAATCAAGCAGGCGCAACAGATAGCATTTGGTAAGATATTTCTCTTACAGAGCATCGTCGGAGGGCGGAAGTATATTGGGATGACACGATTGTGGAGTTCTCCAGGTGTGTTTGCTGATCATCCGAGGAGCAGCGCAGACGCCGCTCAATACTTCCGCGCCCAGGAGGGTTACGACGCGAAGAAACTGTTCTGGTCGCGGTTCTATGCGCCACAACATCCAGTTCCCCTCAACGACCAGATGAAGCAACTGGTCGAGCTACACAACATGGCGGGTTCAACCATGAAGGACTTAATAGTTCGGCTATGGCCCGCTGAGCCAATCCCGAGTAGTTGCTTCGGATTGGTGAAGCGGCTCATCGAGGCGAGTCCGCGGGTCGATGCGTTAACGCGCTCGGCCTGCATAGAAGGTGCTCGGATGGCCTTCGCTCACGTCAAGGTGTACTAGGTGAAGATGAACGTAGTTGCCAGATTTAGGGTTCCGGCAAAACCCTCAAGGTTCGAACTCTGGGGTGCACACGAAGATCTCTCCTTCCACCCTAGCCCTTCTACTCGATAGTTTTAGGCATAGCTCGTCAGATCCAATGAACAAGAGACACAAGATTTATACTGGTTCGGGCCACCGTTGTGGTGTAACACCCTAATCCAGTGTGTGTGGTGGATTGCCTTGTAGGCAGAGGAAGAACTAGTACATGGATGAACTGCCTCCTGGGGAGAGGTGTTCTTGTGCTCGGGTGAGCTTGAGGTGTGTGGCCTTCTATCTGATCAACTCGAGATGAGATCAACTCTGTCTCCGGTGAGATGATCCCAATGGTGGTGGCTAGCCCTATTTATAGTGGCCAGGGTTCTCTTCCCAAATATTGAGCGAGAAGGAATCCCACAACAACCAAATTTGAAGGGGAACAGCTAGTACAAGCTATCCTGACAAAAGGTGGTCTTCGCTACCAAAGGCTCTGGTGGTGACGCCGTCGTGGGCTCCACGATGACCTCCGTCCTGCCGTCTTGCTGGTCTTGGTCTCGTTGCACTAATATGGAAACCTTTGCCTGACACCCCAGGACTCCGTGCATGCACCTGCTCCTTTAGCACCGAAGAGGAAACTAGCATTGTGCGCCCGCTGGCGCCCGCCTGGCTTTAGTCATCACTGCTCACGTCATGAGCACCTCGTGAGGTGCCCCTTGCCTTGATATCGCTGATCCTCATGAGCCGTCCTGGCGAGGTCGCCCCAGGGGATGTCCTGTGTAGTCCGCCTCGCGAGCCTTGGCCCCTCGGGAGGGTCTTGAGTGTTGTCGAAGAAGTTGGGCCACACTAGGCCGCCTTGCGAGCCACGCTCTGGCCCGCAGGCAGGCATGTCTGGGTACCCCCATTCCCAGAACACCGACAATAGCCCCCGGGCCCAAGGCGCGCTCGGGCTTGGCTTTGCGGCGAAGCCAAGGGCCAAGTGCGGAGCTCCGCGGGCCCTTAAAGCCTGCGGCCTTGTATGACATGTGGCGGTTGATGGGACGTGGGCTTCTCCACTTCCCCACGTAGCCGCAGCAGCAGCACGACTTGACAGGTCCCTGCATGCACAGCAAATCATCAATACGTGTGATTTCGGGGGCCGGCGGTTGGCCTTCCCCTGGCTATAAATAAGGCGGCGAGTGGAGCCTCCGCCGCCCATCTCCTTCCTTTGCTCTTCTCTCCCCTTCTTCCCTGTGTTGTACTCGATCGTGCTGCCCATGGCGCCAATTCGACGATTCTCTGCCGCCGAGAAGAGGAAGACCCCTCGTGAGGAGCCAGCGGTACTTCCCCCGAAGAAGAGGCCGCTCCGTCCTCATGGCGCCATCATAAAGCCGGAGGTGACGAGGCCTTGGCACGAGCGTCCTCCTCCTGGCTATCTGTTGCCCCATTATGCCAGGGCACCGGGCCATGGAGGCGGAGCTGGCGCTCAGCACCGCCCGTGCCATGGCCGCACTGACCGCGCCGATGTGGTGCACGCTGCTGTCCCGAGAGCTCATGCCGAAGGCTCCTCCCGTGAGTTCGTGGTGTGGCCAGCGATGCCTCCTAGATCTTGGATTTGCCACCCGCCATTCTTTGCTGCGGAGGTGTCACTGAGGGGGCCGGTCGGGCTTTGGTTGCGAGACACCGAGTGCCGGGCCCAGGCGACGAGGGCGGAGGTCGAGGTCGTCTCTTCAGGCAAGGTATTCATGACACGCGGATGGGGCGAGGTCGTCCGTGCTTGCGGCTCGAGAGGCGCCCTTGCCATCTACTTCGAGTTCGATGGCGTGTCCGTGCTATACTTCAAGGGGTTCGACGAAGAAGGACGCCGCCTGGAATGTTGCCCCGGGAAGGGACACAAGGAGTATGCTGCTGGCGACGCGCCGGATGTCCATTCCGCAGCCAGCTTATCCAGCGGCAGCGATGGCCTCCGGAGGTCTAGTAGCTTCTCTGAGTCCGCCGAGTCCGCGGAGACAAGTGACGATAGCTACGCGCCTCCAAGCTCACGGCGTGCCCAAAACGCGTCGGTCTCACGAGCACGTCGCTCGTGGTGGCCCGCCTAGGGTCGGAGGTGGCCCGCTGTTGATGGTATCGTAGTTGGGGTCTCCTGAAGACCCTTGGTGGCGTTCCCTGCGAGGATTCAAAGCCGACCCCATGGGGGTGTGTAAAGAACTTGTAATGCTTTTTCTTCTATCCTACTGTTTCACCAGCGCACTCTGTTCGTGAGCCTTGTTTCAGCAATATGGTCGCCCCCCTTTTTACCCTTTCGGTTGCATAGTGCTCTACGCCGAGGGGCCCCAGTCCCAAGGCAAGATGCAGCCGTCGCTGGTATGCCAGGTTGCGATGCCGTGGCCAAGGCCAGGAGGTGAGCGGCCTGAGGTCTGGTAAGAGCTCCTGAGGCGCGATGCTCAAGAGGTCCCCCTTGGCGTGCAATCGGCTTCCTGAGGTTAAGAAAGTGTGGCGGTATTGCTGAAATGTTACTATCGAATCCTGCTGACTGAACGTGGGTAAGGCATGAGGGATCGATGACTTATCTTGGCGACCATGGGACGGATCCTCGTACAACGTGTATGGCTCGTCCATTAGGCTGAGATTTCGCAATTCCCTCCTGCTGGCCCTGGGGCTCTGTGTCGGTAGGGCCCGGCCCGCGTGTACCTCAGCCGCTGCTGGCCCTGACCGGAAACCAGGACAAGACCAGGGAGTGAGGAGCTACGAGTCCAGTTAGGCCCTTGGGTCGCGACGCCCAAGGATCCCCCTTGACGTACGAACGGACCTGAAGGAAGGGAATGCTGGACTCGGGCCTTGATGTTCTGCATCGGCAGGGCCCGGCCCGCGGGTACCTCAGCCGCCGCTGGCCTTCACCGGAAACCAGGACAAGACTAGGGAGTGAGGGGCTATGGGTCCAGTTAGGCCCTTGGGTTACGATGCCCAAGGGTTGACATATGAACAGGCCCGAGCTCTCTGGTCCGACCCCCCCCCTCCTTTCGTGCTTCTCGGTGCACTACGTCCTCGGGTCCCGACCCTCGAGCGAAGCTCAGCCGCCGTTGGTATGCCAGGTCGCGATGACGTGGTCAAGGTCAAGGGGGAGGGCTGGAGAGTCAGTGAGTGACCCTGAGACGCGGTGCTCAGGGACCCCCCCTTTAACGTGCAAGCGAACCACGTGAGGAGGGGAGTCCGGTGGGACTATCTGTCACCGTGCTCCTGAGACTCCGATGGGTTAGCCTGCAGCTTAACAACATAGGGCCGCACCCGCGTCGGGCTTCCGATAACACCGCTGGGAGACAAAGGCTCCGGGGACCTGGTGAGGTGACGCTTGCGGAGCGGGCCGTGGATCAGAGCTCGGTCCCTCGGGTTTGTCAGCGTTGCTGGGGCGGACCCGAGCACAAGTGCCGTGCCAATGTACGCAGCTCCATCAAGATGAGCAGAAGTCCGTTGGGTGGCGGTGGAGACCCGGAACTCCGATGGTTAATTGATCGATCTGTATGTAATATGACTTAGGATGGTAGCACTAGCTTTGGTAAAAATGCAAGGGAGATACACGCCACCAGGGTAAACCTATGCGGTCTGGGGGTAGTGCAGCCCAAGGGGCGCCCCCAAAAGGTGACCAGAGGTGTGAAAAGATGCACGCCGCAGAGACAGACCCGTGCGGCCTGGGAATAATGCTGCCTGAGGGGCGTTCCCAGTTGAACAGAAACCGAAAGATGTCACCTGGCATAGTTGGTGAAGTAGTGTCGGTGTAGCTGAGGGTACTCGGCGAAGGCGCTGCTCCTCATGTGCCGTCTGGCCCCGGCTCCTCGCGAGGCTCCGGGGCTCCCCAGATCTCATGGAGGGCCGAGTCCAACTCTGCTTGGATCTCCTTGTGCTTGGCCTCGCGTGCCGCCAGGACTTCCCACATGTGTTGCTGGTGCAGGGTCGCCTGGTTCGGCAGGCCGAAGGGCATGCGCACATAGCTGTGAGGGGGACCCTGACACCGGCTCACCTGGGAAGGCCAATAAAGCTCCTGAGATGCGATCATGTTGAGTGTCGGGAAGTTGACGCAAACGCGCAGCCCGTCTGCTGAGCCTAGGCCAACGACTGCCCTCGAAGGAGTGCTACCTCTTGAGTTTGCGTTGTATTCCCTCGAAGAGGAAAGGGAGATGCAGCATAGTAGCGCAAGTATTTCCCTCAGTTTTTGAGAACCAAGGTATCAATCCAGTAGGAGACCACGCGTCAGTCCCTCGCACCTGCACAAACAAATAAGAACTTCACGACCAACGCGATAAGGGGCTGTCAATCCCTTTACGGTCACTTACGATAGTGAGATCTGATAGAGATGATAATTATATTTTTGGTATTTTTTTGGTATAGAAACAGAAAGTAAAGAAAGCAACGGCAATAGACATTGGCTAGTAGATGAGAAAGTAATATGATAAAGATAGACTCAGTGGCCATAGTTTTCTCTAGTGGCTTCTCTCATGATAGTGGTATTCTACGGCGGGTAAACAAATTACTATCGAGCAATTGATAGAAAAGCGAATAATTATGAGACTATCTAGGCATGATCATTGTATATAGGCATCACGTTCGAGACAAGTAGACCAAAATGATTCTGCATCTACAACTATTACTCCACACATCGACCGCTATCTAGCATGCATCTAGTGTATTGAGTTCATACGAACAGAGTAACGCCTTAAGCAAGATGACATGATGTAGAGGGATAAATTCAAGCAATATGATGAAAACCCCATCTTTTTATCCTCGATGGCAACAATACAATACGTGCCTTGCTGCCCCTACTGTCACTGGGAAAGGACACCGCAAGATTGAACCCAAAGCCAAGCACTTCTCCCATTGCAAGAACTATTGATCTAGTAGGACAAACCAAACCAATAATTCGAAGAGACTTGCAAGGATATTATGAGCTCACATAAAAAGTTCATAGAAGAACCAAATATCTTTCATAGATAACCTTGATCATAAACTCACAATTCATCGGATCTCGACAAACACACTGCAAAAAGAGATTACATCGAATAGATCTCCTCGAAGACCGAGGAGAACTTTGAATTGAGATCCAGAGAGAGAGAAGAAGCCATCTAGATACTAGCTATGGACCCGAAGGTCTGAGGTAAAGTACTCACAACTCATGGTGAGGGCGATGATGATGATGATGAAGAAGGCCTCCGTGATGGATCCCCCTCCCGGAACAGGCTCCAAGATGGGATCTCCACGGGAACAGCAGCTACGGCGGTGGAATTAGGGTTTTCTTTCTGCGTATGGAGTTTCTGGGGTACGTAGGTATATATAGGAAGAAGGGGGCACCGGGGGCCACACGGGCTGCCCTCGAGGCAGGGGGCGCGCCCCCACCCTCGAGGGTGGCCCCTCTGTCCCCTGGCTTGGCCCCGAAGTCTTTCGTGCATGATTTCCTCCAAAAATATCTCTCGCGAAGATTTCATTCCGTTTGGACTCCGCTTGATATTCCCTTTTCTGCAGAACCCTGAAACAGGCAAAAAACAACAATCTGGACTGGGCCATTGGGTTAATAGGTTAGTCCCAAAAATGATATAAAAGTGAATGATAAAGCCCATCAAACATCCAAGACTTCATAAATAATAGCATGGAACAATAAAAAATTATAGATACGTTGGAGACGTATCAAGGAGCCGGGCGGCGCTAGCCTCGCACGGCTCTTGGCTCCTGTAGGTCTTCGATGGTCTGGCTGATGAACTCCTGAGCGCTTGGTGCCTCACGCCTTGAGGCCTCCGGAGGGAAGTGTGCAGCGAAGCACCCTTCCGCATGGTGCCCGAGCGCCTCCCTCGTGACATTGGCTAGGTCTGTGGCCCTCCAAAGGAGAGCCCCCGAGCCAGCCTGAGAGCGGTGCCATGTGCGCCTTCCTATGCGAGAGGGGGAGGAGGCCCTGTGGTGCTACCTCCCTGTGCTGCGTCCTCATGAGGCTTCAGAGCTAGCAGTTGCTTCTTCTTCTTGGGAACGACCTCCGGTGGGTAGATGATGATGTCGCTGTCCGGATCCTCGATCGCCGCCGCCTGGTAAGCGCGCTCGAGCAAGCCCACTGCGTTCTTTTCCTCGCAGGCGATGGTGATGATGTCGCTGCTTCCAGGTATCTTGAGAACATTATAGCCGTGGTGAGTTACTGCCATGAACTTGGCTAGGGCCAGATACCCGAGGATGGCATTGTATGGGAAATGGATGTGGGCGACATCAAAGTCGATGAGCTCAGTGTGGTAGTTGTCACGTTTGCCAAAGATTACAGGTAGGCGAACTTGCCCCACTGGAGTGGTGGAGCCATCAGTCACTGCGGAGAAGGGCTTGGTAGGCAGCAACTGTTCGTAGGGTACTTGGAGGCTGTCGAATGTCTCGATGGACAGGAAAATAAGCCCTGCACCACCGTCGATGAGGGTCTTGGTAACTTGGACGCTGCTGAAGATGGGAGAGCAAAGCATTGGGAGGGCGCCAACCGTAGCTGCGCATTGGAGCTTGTCTGCTGAACCGAAGGTGATGGGGCACCCAGACCACCTGAGCGGATGGGTGGCCTCGAGCTTGGGGAGATCCGCGTTTACTTCACGGGCGAACTGCTTGAAGAGGAGCTGAGAAGCTAGGGCATGTGCTCCGCCCAAGATGCAAGCGATGGCATGGGGCTCCTGGAAGCCCCCAGCCTCCTCGTCCTGGTCGTCGTTCCTCCTTGGTGGCGGCAGAGGTGGTAGGCTGGCCCTGCCCTGAGGACGGTCCTCTCGGGGATGATCCCTCCAGGCGTCCTCGTGGGGCTGGCCGCGCCAACGGTCCTCCCGAGGCCGCTCATGCCACTCCTGACGGGGTCCACGGTCGTCCTAGCGTCCTCCAGTCCGACCTCCCCCGCGGCCGTAGCCACGGCTACTACGCTCGGGGCGTTGGATGACGCGTCCTTCGCAGAGAGCCCGGAGCTCTTGATAGTCATGGGTGGTTGTGGCTGTGCACGTTGTGGCAGGCGCAAAATGCTCGACCGTTCTTGGGTGGCTCCGGGTAGTCGCGACCGCGCTTCATCTCTAGTTCAACTACAAGCACTGCTGCTCCCTTGCGCTTTATGTCCATGCTCTTGGCCTTCTTGTCTTTGGTTTCAGCAGTGGGGAGCTCAATGAGCGAGAAGCGCTCCTCCTCTGCCTGGCACATTTGGTAGCGAGGTTGAACAGCTCCAAGGACGTGCACAGATCTTCATGGATGTCAATCTCTTCTTTCATCTTGACGTCACGGACACCATCCGAGAATGCTGAAATGATGGCCTCGTCCGTGACCTTGGGGATCTTGATGCGGACACTGTTGAAGCGCAGGATAAATTTCCGCAGGGTTTCTCCTGGTTGTTGCTTGATACGCCATAGGTCACCCCCAGCCGAGGGACAATCTCGAGTGCGCTGGAAGTTGGCGATGAACCTGTCGCGCATCTCGCTCCAGGTGGAGAGCGATAGCGCGGGCAGGTTCAAGAGCCATGAGCGCGCGCCATCCTTGAGGGCCATGGGGAACCAGTTCGCCATGATCTTCTCATTGCCGTCGGACGCCTCGATGCTCGGCTCGTAGAGCTCCAGGAACTCAGCAGGGTCGGGGTGCTGTCGTAGCATGGAGGCACGTCCGACTTGAACTTCCCAGGCCAGTTGATGTTGTGCAGCATGGGAGCGAGGGCCCTGTAGCCTGCTGTCGACACTCGTTCTTGCTGGGGTGGTGGGACTTGGTCTTGGTCTTCGCACGCCACCGCTGCGGGGGGCGCGCGGTCTTGATGCTGCGGTGGAGGGAGCGCGGGTGCTCTGCCACGGGGCCGCTGTATCTCCTGGCAGCTTCCTTCCTTGCGCGCTAGCACCACGCGTGGGCGGTCACGCCACGGGGCCAGACGCCTTGGGTCTTGGACGATGCCTTGACACTAGGGTATCAGTGGAGCTTCTTGGGCCTCGTCGTCCTCGTGGGGAGGTGGACGGGGCAGGGAAAGGGACGGCGCCAGAGAGCCCCCAGTGGCGCTGACGAGCTTGGCGATGCGGTCGAGCTAATCTTGGTAGAAGTCATCGACGGGGCGGTAGCGCAGGAGCTCTCGCGCCATGAGCAACGCAACGTGCGCATCCGTGGGTCCACGGCGAGCATGGGACGAAGAGATCGCCGGAGTTAGCGACGGGGTAGCGGTGCGTCCATCGCGCCGCGCGGATGGGTGTAGAGACAATGCATACTGTTCTTGCCGCGCTGGACCGATGGCGGCGTTGGCAGCAGGTGATGGGGAACGACGGGGTGGTCCGCCGGCAGGAGCGGTCATCTCAAAGCATATCATGGCTAGTGAATGTAACCAACAGCAAGAAGACATGTTTATGAAGTTACTCATGGCAAGAACATGGTCATAGCATGCATAGAACACTAGCTATTCACATGGCAAAACTGAACTTGCTGATAGAAACATTTTATAGCAACTTGAGAGCAAGATTTAAACAAGCTACAGCAGGTCATACATGCAAACAAGGGCGTGGATGGATAGAGCATAACATGGACAGCAAGACATGATCATTGGACAACCCAAAACATTCATGGATTTGAGTGGGGCATCAAGTAAACATGACATCAGGTTTTAATAGTTTCAGACTTAGCAGTTTTAAACAAGTGTAAGAAATCAATAACAGCGAGTAGGCCACTTTACAAGCTTGTAGCAAACACCACAAGGCATATCAAGAAAAGTGGATTGCACCACAGCAAAGATGGCATGATTGTGCTTCTAAAACATATTGACATGTAGCTCAAACAAAAATCACTCGTAAAGATAAGAAAAAGACAAATCAGCATCTCATACCAAGTTTTAGCACTTAACAGCCACATGCACTTTTGCAACAGAGATAAACATGGCACAATGCACTCCAACATGTATGAAAAAGCAACCATCATGTAGAGCATAGCTAGGTGAACATTTTGACAAATAATACACTCCATTTGGACCAACATGCACAAAGATGTGACCTCTCAAACATGCTAACACATTAACAATTATTAGTAGTTTATAACATTTAGCACTTTTGCAACGAAGATTAAGGCATCAAGACGAACTCAAACAAACATGCCACAGTACAACAATATGAAGAGCATCACGAGACGAACATTTTGACATATCATATGCTCCAATTGGACAACCGTGCACAAAGTTACAGCCACACAAAGATGCATACATAATAATGATTTTTGGGGACTTAGAAGAAAAACAACCTCGGAGGGGACGGACGTGTCCAGGCCCAACCGGACACATCCGGTGGCTGGGCCCACGTGGCAGTGGCACAAGATGAGGAGACCGTCGGACATGTCCGGACTCCTCCGGACATGTCCGATGGTGGCGGCGCCGGTTGTCCGGGTGGAAGAAGGCGGAAGCCCGGCGATGAGCTGCAAGGCAGCCGGAGGTGGCGGGAACGTCGCCGAGGAGATCGGAGACGGCGGGCCAGGGGTAGGCGCAGCCGGATCTGGTCAGAGGGGCGGCCGGCGGCGCTCGGGGAGGCTGCTCCGGCGAGGTAAGCGGCGGCGGCGGCGGCGACCTACAGTGAGGGGAACCGAAGTGAGAGAGGGAGACGAGGAAAAGAGGAGAGGGGTCGGCGACCTGGCGAGGCGGCGGCGGCGGCTCCCTCACCGGCGGCGGGTCGAGGAGCGGAGGAGCCCGGCGCGGCTCCGATCCGCTCGAGATGGAGGAGCGGGAGGCCAGGCGCGGGCGCGATGGACGGGCGGCGGCGCGGGGCGTGGAGGCCCGGGCGCGGCCCGGTTCGAGCCCGGGCGGGCTGGATCTAGGCCCGCAGGGCCACGGCGGCGGGGACGGCACGGGTGGACACGTGGAGGTCGGGGTGTGGAGGAGGGAGGCAGTTAGCGGCGGCGCTGGCCATTAGGCCGGCGACAAGTGGTGGCGGTGAGTGGATTTGGCGCTAATTGCGAGGAGGAAGAGGCTGGGAGATTAGGGGAGGCTAGCAGATGCCCAATTTGGCATGGAGGGAATGTTTTATAGGGTAGGGGGTCTAGGGTTAGGTGCTATGGGGGTTTTAAGACCCTCCGATCGCGATCCAACGGCACCGGTTGAGAGGAGGGTTAGGATGGGCCAGTGGGTTGGTTTAGTGGACTGAATAGAGGCCATGGGCTGTGGGGAGAGAAGAGAGAGAGAGGCCTGCGGGGGTTTTCGGAGACCGAAAACGTCCGACGATTTAACCGGCAATAGTGCCGCTATAATTATCTGTTGGGCTATCAAACGAACTCCGAATGCGACGAAAATTGATAGGCGGTCTACCTGCAATATAATAAGACCACACACCAAGTTTCAACCCATTCCAAGAATGTTTTCCAGCCACTTATAAAATAAATATTCGGAGGTGCCGCGGGCGCGTGTGAGTGTGTCTGGGCTCCGAACGGACAACTGAGAGGACGGGGCAACTACGAACGGATGCAAGTTTTGAAAACATCATGATGACATGCACATGATGACATAGCAAAATGTAACATGCAAGCAGATGACATGGCAACGGCGACGAATAACTGGCTAACACCTGGCGCACCGGTCTCGGGGTGTTACAACACTCCCTTGCTAACAAGAGATCTCGTCCCGAGATCTTAGGAATGAGACGGAAGAGAAAAAGTAAGAAGATGAAACCAAAGAACCTTGAGAGGTTGAGCCACTTGAATGGAAGAATACAACGGAGATGAACGAGACTGAGAAGCTCCGGTAAAATGAGGAGACAAGGCATACAACAAGAACCAAGATCTTAAATGACAAGAGAGACATTGAGGCCACTCCGGTTAAGCGAGATAGTCAATGAATGAGAACAAGAAAAATTTAGCCAGCACTCTGGTTGCGCGAGAATGGAATAGAACATGAACTTGACAAGATGGAATGATACTTGACAAGATGGACAAGATATTACCTCCGGAAGAATAGAAAAGATTGAATGAAAAGAACGGAGGAGGAGATGACAACTTCCACCATGAAAGAATTCAAAGCATCCTTGCGAAGAAAGGATGAACGGGATTGTTCAACAATAAACAATGAAAATTATTTAGTTGTTGTGGACTTATGGAAATCATCCCAAACTTGAGGTGAATTATGCCACCACGAAAGGATTGAATAGATGAGATGAAGGAAGAAATGCACGACTCCACTTGAAAAGAATAAGGATAATTAATTGCACTCGAGAGGCAAAAGAATAATGCTTGAGCTGCTCCACGAGTATTAGATGAACGTTGAAGAATGAATTAAGGATGAGCCACCATGAAGAACTCTGGTAACAAAAGGATGATGAGAATAAGATTAAAGCCTTGTGATGATTTAGATAGAGCTCCGACGAGATTGCCGAGAAAAACTATGAACTCCGGAAAGAAAAGATGAAGGCACTTGGGACTAGAATTTATTCATCAAAAACAAATTTCGAAGGAAGGAATAAATCAACTTGACGAGAATGCATAAGAATTATGGTATGCACATCCTTAATCTATTAAATTGATGAAAGCAATGGATTCACATACTACTTATTCTCGTTGAAATGATTAAAGAGGGATATATCGCGAACTTGCGAAAATCTTCATGAAACACCGGTAGGATTTGAATAAAAATGAATGGATTAATATGATAACACCAGAAAAGAACTCTTGAGAGAACCACCGTAAGAATTGAAACCACGTGAAGAAACGGAACGAACCACCGGGAAGAATTAAAATCGAGTGAATACAAGGGAATGAATCGCCGGGAAGAATAAATAACTTGAGGGAATTAGAAAGACGAGAACAAAGAGATCGTGAACTGATTAAAGAATGCTTGAAGGAAGCACTGGACGAATGTGATACGAACGAAGAGGCATCAATGAAGAATAATTGGAGGACAAAGTTGAAAACTGAGAACGAAGAAATCTTCTGAAATGATGGCCTTCGCAGGAACACAATGAAAAGAATTCATGAAATACTACGGATGGTTAGGAAAAGAATTTATGGCAAAATGGAATAGCTTGAGAGGATAACATGAGGGTAGAACCACGAATCTTCGAGAGGACGGACAAGATTCGGAGGAAAGCTCTTCTTCGGTCTTCAAATGACGACGAGGAACACACCCAAAATTATTGAGATACTCCGAAAGAATTGAAAGAGGAAAGGTTGAACCAAACAAGAACGAATTTGAAAGCGGTCTTGGAGAAGGCATGCGACTAATGGAATACATTCTTACGTCACACTTTGAACAGAATTTGGGAAAAGCTCCGGAAGTATTAGAAGAGTCAGGTAAGATCCTAGGAAAAAACATGTGGGTTATGATCCCACTGAAGAGAAAACACCATTGGAAAGGATTGAAAAGGAGATAATGTACCGTACTGATTGAATAACTCGAATGAGGTGACAACCTTGAATTAATTGGAAGAAAGACGAATCTGTTGAGATGTCTTCGGAACTCCGAAATAATTAAATGGCGAGAGGTGAACGAGAGAAGGGGAAAACACTTGAGCAATGGAAAATCATAAGATCAACACTGAAAACTTGAATTGAATCCACGGGAGAAGAAAAGGTATGAAGAATGTCAACCGACACGAGAATTCATCTGGAAAGAGAAGAAGGATGACGAACTGGTCGAGAATTCACCAGTTGAAAAATCGAGTAAATAAAGCAAAAGATTCACACGAGTAGGATGGACACTCGATTAATGACTCCGGTTCCGAGAAAAAAAGGGTGGGCGGGTGGGAAAAGAAATACAACATCGGAAGGGGAAAACGACACCGGTCGGAAAGAACTGGGGATAGAACTTGAAGAGGATCGAATCAACTTGACGAGAATTGCACCGGATGAAAAGAACTGACATCGCAACGAACAAAAAACTAACTGCGTGATCCTAAAAAAATTGAAGGGGAAGAGGAGTCATTCAAAACACCTACGTCAAGATTCCTCACCAGAGCGACGAAGGGGCTGAGGAGTAAAAAGAATTCCTACTCTCCGGTATAACTAGACTCCGAAAAAGTTTTCTTCTAGACTCGACAACGGCCAAACTACGATCAATCAAGGGGGCTCCTATGGTCGGTCGAGGCTCTGATACCAACTTGTCAGGCCCAAGATGCGATTCTATCCCGATCACGTGACACACTCATGATTGGGGCATAATCGCATTTCGGGCACTTAGCAAGATGGATATCATTACATCGTACCATTACATAAATACATGGGGATACAACAATTCATACAAGTCACATAAATACAGCAACATCAATGCAAGACATCCGACTACGGATGCAAACATGAAAAGCACAACAACATCCATCTTGCTATCCCTGGCTGCCGACCAGGAACCTAACCAAAGACTGGTGAGGAAGAAGAATAAAGAACTCCAACACAAAGAACATCGCTCTCACGTCAAGTCATCGGAAACCTGCACCTGCAACTGTTGTTGTAGTATCTGTGAGCCACGAGGACTCAGCAATCCCATAACCATGGGTATCAAGACTAGCAAAGCTTTATTGGGTATGGAAAAGGATAGTGGTGAGGTTGCAGCAGCGGCTAAGCAAAAGTATGGTGGCTAACTTACGAGTACAAGAATAAGATGAGCATCAACGCAAACGGTCACAAACTAGTAATGATCGCTAAAGATCCTAAACTACCTGCGAGTCAAACATAACCCCACCGTGTTCTCTTCTCAAAGTGAAAAGAGACGGTCACGGTTACTAACGCGGTTGTGTGTTTTATCTCGGATCCTTTGTCAAGTTTTCTACATCCGGACATTAACAAATTCCATTCTGCCACATAATCACGGGCATGGGTTTCGAAAGATCATAACCCTGCAGGGGTGTCCCAACTTAGCCCATCACAAGCTCACGATCTGCGGAGTCGCAACTCCATGTTGGGAAGACCCGAGTATTCTCGGAATCCGTGTTCAAGATATTTCGACAAAGGTAAAACTAATCCAGCAAGACCTCCCGGTGTGCCGACACCCTGATAGTAGCCGCGCGTATCTCGTCTCAGGCCAGGACAGGATGGGACATCCTACGGGAGCCAATCCTTGAGTTTCCCTGTGGTGGCCCCGCAGTCCGTCCGTTTGGGACCAACACCATCAGGATTGGCCCCCCATGTTATGTGGAATTAAGAACCCGGAGAGATGACCCTTTATGCAATTAATTAATTAAGTTTTTTTATTATGAGGCAAATTAAAACCAATGTTGGGCCTTGCTGGAAAAGCTTTAAGCAGTGCGAATTATCAAGGGGGGGCCATAAACCCCAACCGTGTTAGGAACACAAAATCAAGGAACATAACGTTGGTTTATCGGTTCTTAAGGCGGCATGAGTGGAACAAACCGCCAAGCAAAAGGCCAAGCCTTCCACCCTTTGCCAAGTATATAGGTGTGTTAATATATTTAAGAGATATTGTGATATTCCAACAACAAGTTCCAACATGGAGCGGTCTTCATCTTCACCAGCAACTAACAACGCTATAAGAGGGGCTGAGCAAGCAGGTAACATAGCCAAACAACGGTTAGCTAGGAAGGTGTCAAAGGTTAGAGGTTTCATGGCAACAAGGAGACGCTGACAACAAAAGATAGGAAGCATGACATATAGCGATAGCATCGAGACAACTAGCATGGCAATGATAGTAAAGGTATCCAAGGAGACGGTCATCTTGCCTGAGATCCCGCAAAGAAGAAGAACGAGTCCATGAAGTAGACAAAGAAGAAGCCACGAAGACGAACCGAGTGTAGATGATCGAATCCTCACGATCGCAACGAAACAAGCACTAACGAGAAGAAGCAAGCAACACGGTAAACACACCACTCAAGAACATGACAATATGCTCAACCAAGTATGATGCAAGACAAGTCTATATGATGCAAAACATGGCAAGGGATGAAGCATGCAAGAACAACACAACCCAACAAGTTTAAATGAGGTCGGAAACAACATATAACAATTCCGGTAAGTCCTCATATGCAAATTTAGAAATGGTTCCAGATCTGAACGAACCTTAAGTTAAAGTTTTTAAACAGCAAGTTAACATGCACCAAGATGATCTACTCGTAATTCTAGTCAAGTTACATATAAAGTTCATTTAATTTGGACCTATGGCCTAGAAGATAAGAGCAAAATAAGTCAAGCATGTCATTGATGCAAAACGCATCCAAACATCAAGCAAACACACTCAAAACAGGTATTCAACATGTTATTATGCATCTACATGCAAAAACACACAAAATTCATATAGGACGCGCTCAAAACGGAGCAAATGTTCAACACATACACATGAAACAAGATATAACAACAAGCTGTCCAAAAACAGCAACATGGAACTTAGTTGACATCAAAACAACATG
Source organism: Secale cereale (assembly GCA_902687465.1). Lineage (NCBI taxonomy): Eukaryota > Viridiplantae > Streptophyta > Magnoliopsida > Poales > Poaceae > Secale > Secale cereale. Next base: position 331,948,324 of record LR738710.1, read on the forward strand.
ATACAATAACATTTCATGACAACAAAGGGCATGGCAAGCATGTACATGTCCAGCACTACAAGCATGACCGAAGAGCTACTACAAAACACCACTAGAACATGCTCAAAACATCATGGCAATATTGCAACAGACTTCATGAAAATAAACTAGACATGGCAGCAACAACGACAAGTAGGCATGTTTGCAAGCTTGTGCATCTCATCTCAAAGCATATCATGGCAAGTGAATGTAACCAACAGCAAGAAGACATGTTTATGAAGCTACTCATGGCAAGAACATGGTCATAGCATGCATAGAACACTAGCTATTCACATGGCAAAATTGAACTTGCCGATAACATACTGACAGAAACATTTTATAGCAACTTGAGAGCAAGATTTAAACAAGCTACAGCAGGGCATACATGCAAACAAGGGCATGGATGCATAGAGCATAACATGGACAACAAGACATGATCATTGGACAACCCAAAACATTCATGGATTTGAGTGGGGCATCAAGTAAACATGGCATCAGGTTATAACAGTTTCAGACTTATCAGTTTTTAACGTGTAAGAAATCAATAACAGCGAGTAGGCCAATTTACAAGCTTGTAGCAAACACCACAAGGCATATCAAGAAAAGTGGATTGCACCACAGCAAAGATGACATGTTTGTGCTTCTAAAACATATTGTCATGTATATCAAACAAAAATCACACTTAAAGATAAGAAAAAGACAAACCAGCATCTCATAACAAGTTTCAGCACTTAACAACCACATGCACTTTTGCAACAAAGATAAACATGGCATAATGCACTCCAACATGTATGAAAAAGCAACCATCATGTAGAGCATAACTAGATGAAAATTTTGACATATCATACACTCCATTTGGACCAACATGCACAAAGATGTGACCTCTCAAACATGCTAACATATTAACAGTTATCAGCAGTTTATAACATTTAGCACTTTTGCAACGAAGATTAAGGCATCAAGATGAACTTGACATATCATATGCACCAATTGGACAACCGTGCACAAAGTTACAGCCACACAAAGATGCATACATAATAATGATTTTTGGGAACTTAGAAGAAAAACAACCTCGGAGGGGACGGACGTGTCCAGGCCCAACCGGACACGTCCGGTGGCCGGGCCCACGTCGCAGTGGCACAAGACGAGGAGACGGCCGGACATATCCGGACTCCTCCGGACATGTCCGGCGACGGCGGCGGCGGTTGTCCGGCCGGAGGAAGGCGAAGGCCCAACAACGAGCTACAAGGAAACCGAAGGTGAAGGGAACATCGCCGGGGAGGTCGGAGCCGGCGGGCCCGGGGCAGGCACGGCCGGATCTGGTCAGAGGAGCGGCCGACGGCACTCGGGGAAGCTGCTCCGGCGAGGTAAGCGGCGGCGGCGGCGACCTGCAGCGAGGGGAACCGAAGTGAGAGAGGGAGACGAGGAAAAGAGGATAGGGGGTGGCAACCAGGTGAGGTGGCGGCGGCTCCCTCGCCGGTGGCGGGTCGAGGAGCGGAGGAGCCCGACGCGGCTCCGATCCGCTCGGGATGGAGGAGCGGGAGGCCAGGCGCGGGTGCAATGGACGGGCGGCGGCGCGGGGCGCGGAGGCCCGAGCGCGGCCCGGTTCGAGCCCGGGCGGGCTGGATCTGGGCCCGCAGAGCCACGGCGGCGGGGACGGCGCGGGTGGACACGTGGAGGTCGGGGAGTGGAAGAGGGAGGCAGTTAGCGGTGGCACTCGCCATTAGGCCGGCGACAATTGGCGGCGGTGGGTGGATCTGTTGCTAATTGTGAGGAGGAAGAGGCTGGGAGGTTAGGGGAGGCTAGGAGATGCCCAATTTGGCATGGAGGGATTGTTTTATAGGGTAGGGGGTCTAGGGTTAGGTGCTATGGGGGTTTTAAGACCCTCCGATCGCGATCCAACAACACCGGTTGAGAGGAGGGGTAGGATGGGCCAGTGGGTTGGTTTAGTGGGTGGAATAGAGGCCATGGGCTGTGGGGAGAGAAGAGAGAGAGGCCCGCGGGGGTTTTCGGAGACCGAAAACGTCCGACGATTTAACCGGCGATAATGCCGCTATAATTATCCGTTGGGCTATCAAACGAACTCCGAATGCGACGAAAATTGACAGGCGGTCTACCTACAATATAATAAGACCACAGGCCAAGTTTCAACCCATTCCAAGAATGTTTTCTCGCCATTTATAAAATAAATATTCGGAGGTGCCGCGGGCGTGTGTGAGTGTGTCTGGGATCCAAACGGATAACGGAGGGAATGGGGTAACTACGAACGGATGCAAGTTTTGAAAACATGATGATGGCATGCACATGATGACATAGCAAAATGCAACACGCAAGCAGATGACATGGCAACGGTGACGAATAACTGGCTGGCACCTGGCGCACCGGTCTCGGGGTGTTACAACGGGCTCTCCGAGCGTCGGCCATGGACTGCTGGAATGACGGAGCACTGAACGACGGAAGGGAAGTCTCAGCGCACCCCTACCTGGCGCGCCAAATGTCGGATTTAGGGTTTCGGCAAAACTGTCACATCCCTAGTTAGCACTTGCATTAGGACTAGCTAGAGTGTGCATCATGTTTACTTATCAAAGAAACTTGAAATGGGAATGACAAAAACCCCAGCACCCCTCTCCTAACAACTAGGGTTTGATAAAATCTTTTCCAATGTACCCAAAATGCCCTTCAAAAATGTTCATCATTTCTACCTTGGTCCTAAACCTCTGCCAAAAATGGTGCACAATTTTCTAGGACATCTAAGGTCTCTTGATTAAATCATATGGTATTTGTATTTGGGCATTTAAATGCTATAAAATATTTTAAATGCTCAAATAATCATAAACTATAATGTTCTATGCTGTTCATAATATATACAGTGGGCATGACAAGTTTTATGAGTTATAAAAATGTTCTGGCATCTTTATTAATTAAACAAAGTTGCAAAAGAAATGAAACAGAAAATAAATAGGAAATAGGAAAGAGAGAGAAAGAACTTACCTGAGCCCAGCACTGTTGCAGGCCGGCCCAGCCCACCAGCGCCGCTTCTGTCGCCTTCCTCCTCGCGCCAGAAGGCAGCACGCGTGGCCACCGCGCGCTGGCACGCGCCCGGCCACCTCCACCCTACTTGCCTACCTCCCCGACGGCCTGGACGCCTCTATGCGTCGCCACGCAGCTGCCCCGACCCCTCTCGCACTTCCCCTCGTCCTCATCTCCTTCCCCTGGCTCTCTTCCTCTCACCACCGAGCCGCCCGTCGCCGCCGCTCGCTGTTGCCGTACCTAGAGCCTCCCCCTCGTCCCGTGACCGTGTCCAGAAGGTTCGCCGCGACGCCCTCTTCCTCCTCGCTGAGCCACGGATCGCCGGGAGCCCTGCAACGCCTTCACGCCGTCGTCCCCCTCCTCGGATCGCCGGAGCACCTCGTCGTCGATTAAGAAGCTGCAGAGCATCCCCGACCTCTCCGTCGAGCTCGCTAGCACCGCTGTGAGCCCCTACGCCGAATCCCTCCTTCCTCTGCTTCGTTTGCGCCTTGTAGTTGCTGCTCCGTTGATCACCGAAACCTACCGCCGCCGTGCTTGCCGCCGGCGATGCTCCGGTGACCATTTGGTCACAGACGCATGTCCATCTCGCTCGCCGCAGCACGTAGATGAGCTAGGTGCCACGCACGCATTGCCTAGGCCACCGCAGCCGCGTCTCAACACATGCCCGAACGCCGGCCGCCGCTGTCGAGCTCGTTGCCGTCGTCTCCGGCCACCACAGGCCCGGCGGCCACCAGCTTTCGACGCGCCTCGGCAAGGGCTCTCCAACGCGCCCAACCGCGGCTCGAGCCGTGCCCTGTAGACGTTTTCCGAAGCACACCGTCGTGTTTGGCCTCGCCGGCTTCACTTCGCCGGCGAGTTTGACTCGTTTGACCGGGGGGTTGACCACCCCTGGGTCGCTGACGTGTGGGCCACCCCTCCCCTAATTAGCTAGTTCAATTAAGTAAATGTTAATTAAATTAGTTAGTTAGTTTAGTCACTGGCCCGTGGGCCCAGACCCCACTGACAGCTAATTAGTTCCTAGCTTAACACTAATTAACTTTGTTAATTAGCTATGACACTGACATGCCGGGCCCACATGTCATGTTTGACCTGGACCAGCTCCTGTTGACCTGCTGACACCAGCATGAGGTCATGCTGACGCAGTAAAGAGTTTCTGGAATTTAATTTAAATCTTAAATGATTTATGAATTTCAGAAAATACCCAAAACTTCTAAAAATCATATAAAATCAACCTTAGCTCAGATGGAAATAAATTATATATGAAAAATGATAAGAAAAATCCAATCTTTCCAATGGCACTGGTTTCATGCATGTTTGAGCAAGTTAACCTTGCTGTATACATTATAACATGATAATGAACTTAATTAAATAATAGTTTGAATTCCAATTTGAATCTTTGATTCAAATAGGCTCAAACCCTTCTGGTTATAGTTGCATTAACCCAACACACATGCATCTTGCCATGTCATGAGCATGCATCATATTGTTGCATTTATTTCTTTAATGATTGTATCGCCGGTATTCTCTGTGTTAGGTCCTGCTCCCGAGGATACTGCTGCGTATCCAGTTGAAGAGTAGTACCCGACAACCACTTTGTCAGGCAAGCAATCATTGATCATTCCGATACAAACCCATCTTCTCGCTCCTGCTCTCTTTTACTGCATTAAGGCAACAGCGTGTGAACTGCTACTTGCTGCGGTAGTTGAACCCTATTCCCTTGCATGACCTGTCATTGCCACAGTAAATAGTTGAAACCCACTAGCATGTGTAGGAGTTGATTGAGCCATGTGATGTGTGATCCACCATGCTATTTGCTTATGTTGCCTGCTATGCTTAGAGTTGTGTCTGGTCTGGTTCATCTGGGTGATGGATCAGAGTGAAATGATCATACCGATAAAGAGAAGGAAGTGTGGAATATGCTTGGCAAAGGTATCGATGAAAGGCCATGTAGGAGTACATGGTGGGTTGTTTCATTGGAATCGTCCATAGGACCCGAGATCTGTGTGTGTGATTCAAGTTACAGTTACTACCACACATTGGGCCCTGAAATACGACCCCGCTTGACTTATTGACTGCCATGTTCTCTGTCCAGGAGTTGCACCTAGTTTCTGGTGTTTGTAGTTTACTGGTGGTCGTGCACAGCGCTGACCCTCGGGGTGGGCTGTGATGCGACAGGTATGTGCCACGGTGTACCGGTTGCCCGTTTGGTAACTCAGGAACCCCGTACACATCGTTTGGGGCCGTGAGCGGCACCCCGGCCGGATCTCCCCACGGATGGAACCCAAATAGGCGATAAACCTGGACGAGAGACTTGAGTGGTTGGTTAGGTCGTGGCCTACACCCACGTCGGCTTTCACTTGAAGTCTGCCGAGCACATGTCGTGTGCAGACGCTAAGTGGTGAAAACATGTTTGAAGAAGTACACCCCTGCAGGGTTATCAATCTATTCGAATAGCTGTTGTTCGCGGTACGGACTACTTGGTTACTCTTACAGTTCATAGACAAGTTGATGGATACTACTAAAAGCCTCTAGATAAGTGTGAGTACCGTGGATGGCCCTTCCGTAGGATGACGGAAGAGGATCCTCGGTATTGTATTGTTGTGGTGAGTAGAGGACTCGTGTTCGTAATAACATCTTGCAATCTGTTGAGAGTTGTAGTATAGGTTAGCCAAGAGTCAAAGCTGGCTTTCTGTTATGAACTCCACTACCCCCTTTGATAATGTTGCATGTATGATAGGTTCTGTGGTAAGACTTGCTGAGTACCTATGTACTCATGTTTGCTTAATAACTGTTGCAGAGGAGAACCCTGCCCCTGCTGATGGGTTCTACATAGACGTTGACGTCGACGAGTAGCTTGACACCCAGACGGAGATCTGGAGCTTGTGAAGGGCCTTGTAGATAGTCAGGCTACACCAAGCCTGTTTTATTTTCTAAGTTGTCTGTACTCAGACATGTAGCTTCCGCTTGTGCTTGTATGACTGTATGACTTGAGTGTTGGGTCATGTGACCCCTACCTGTATGGATATGTTATGTATGGCTCTTGGAGCCTCTCAAATGAAGTACTTTGAGTCATAGAGTTCTGTTGTGATGCAATGTTGTATTTGCACATATTGAGCATATTGTGTGTATGGTTGAAATGCTTGGTATGTGTGGGATCCGACACCTAGTTGTTTTCCTTTGGTAGCCTACCTTACAGGGAAATGCCTCCTAGTGATTCCAATGAGCCTTGGTAGCTTCCTACTGCTCGGAACACGTAGGCTGGCCGGCATGTGTCCTTCTTCGTTCCTGTGTCTGTCCCTTAGGGGAAATGTCATGCGTTGTCCCTTTAAGTCCATGTAGCTTGCTACGACTTGGGTTCATACGTTGATGACCGACACGTTCGTTGCTGGGTCACGGATGCCTGTCTCTGTAATCTAGTGCCACTTTTGGTTTATAACTAGCCATGTCGGCCCGGGTTCTGTCATATGGATGCTAGAGACACTGTCATATACGTGTGCCAAAATGCGCAAACGGTCCCGGGCCAGGTAAGGTGGCACCCGTGGGGTTACCGTGCGTGAGGCCGCAAAGTGATATGACGTGTTACAGCTAGATCGGTGTGACTTAGGATTGGGGTCCTGACAGCGTTGGCATCAGAGTTGGACTGCCTGTAGGTTTCTCAAGCCAAACTGGTCGATGTTGAGTCTAGAAAAATTCTTTGTTATATGTAGGGGAATTGATTGTGGAAGGGAACGTAAGGCTCTTTTTACTCCTTTACCTTATGCCCTTCTGATCTGAGTCAGTCTATTCTTTCTACGGGGATTTAGGACTAGGCCTCTTATCCTTACTAGGTTCACGTGTTACTAATCCGTAGACTCTTAGGATTGTTGGTTTTAAGCCTCAGTTCAGTTTCTATCCTTTTAGTATGATGATTGTTGGACCCAGAACCTTGATATGGAACTGTTGAGTGGTTATGCTATCATTTTATGATGTCTCAAATCTTTGTTTGAGCATTTACAGTTGTTATGCTGCCCGATTTCTTCCAGAAACACTAATGCCTTTGCATTACTTCGTGTTTCAGATGTCTGGCCGCACCCCTCACCAAGTGGTTCGTCTGACTCAGTGCATTAATGTGCCCGGCCACACGGCCATGCTAGTCCGTGTGCTGACTGAGACCGGATATCGCTGGTATCCTGAGTACACTGTGGAGGAACAGTACCGGGATTTCAATCAGAGTCAGTATTTCTGCACAGTCCGGATATACCCCTCATATCCCGGAGCTAACGACCCCATCCATTGGTCTTATGGACTCGGGGTTACCATCGAGATGGCAGTACAGGATGCCGCCTATTCGATGATGACCATTCTCCGGGCTAGGCATGCCCTGTTGCTGAACACTGAGTTCTGTTACATGCCAGCCTCACTTCCCGGAGAGGAAGGCTATTACACTGGTCTGTATACTGATGCTGCTCATGAAGAGCCACTTCTTCAGACTACTGTTCAGATGCTGGAGGATAGGGACCGTGAGGTCCGTGCCCTCCGAATGGAGATGTATAACACTCGAGCCGCCCACTGGACTACTTTGACACGGCTTGCACCTGCTGTGCACACCGGATATCTGGACATGCGGGATTTGTACCCCGTGCGGACCCGTCTGCCTGATCGCATGGATTGGCGTGACATTGGGGGTATTACACCTCCACGTGGGCGTCGGTTACCACCAGCATCGGGACCGAGGCCACATCCATGTCCCTATGGTGCACAGCCTTCGAGCGCTCACGAGTTTCAAGATCCGTCTGTTCCACTTCCAGGCTACGGTGGTAATCTTTACGAAGATTACTACGGGAATGTCTGAGCTAGACCGTGGTAGTAGTAGTATTGTAGTAGTTGTATTTCCACAGTCCTGCGCGTCTTGTGGAATATGACTTAGTGTGTACTGAGTTCCGGAGGTGTAGTTAAATAATGTATAGGAGCTTGGAATGCCTCTGATGGGATGTATCGTCTTTCACCGCAGTTGTACTTTAGCCTTGGCTTGTACTAAACTATGTATGGTGTGTATGACCACTGGTGTATATATAGCAATTTCTATATTACCATGTCGTGCGGATGAACATCTCTGCATTCCGTGTCATCCATTACATTCTACACTTCTATGTCATAATTTTGCCATCCTTGTCTAAACCGTTGTTTTGTTTTCCTAGGATGGTCAACACTCGCAACACTCATGCTGCTCAGGAGCAGGGTGAGGCTAGTGGGGCTAGAGATGGGAATCTGCCCCAGCCACCCTCCTTGGCGGAAGTTATGCTCGAGGCAGAATGGAACAAGAGAGAGACCAACCGTCTGCTGGAACACATAGAGCAGAACACTGGGTTCCGTCAGAGGAATGACGTGGTGTCAATCAATGACTTTATCAAGATGTGTCCACCGAAGTTCCATCACTCCACTGAACCTCTGGATGCGGATGACTGGCTACATAGTATCACCCACAAGCTACACTCTGCCCGTGTGGCCGAAGCTGACAAGGTTACCTACGCCGCCTACCATCTTGAGGGCCCTGCCAGTCTTTGGTGGGAAAACTTTGAAGCTATGCGTCCTGCTGGCCAAATCACTACTTGGGTTGAGTACAATGAGGCATTCCGTGAACATCACATCCCGGAAGGTCTCATGGATCGCAAGCGGGAGGAATTCTGCAATTTCACCCAGGGCCGGTTAACTGTGGATGGCTATAGTCGCGAGTTTGGCAACTTGGCACGCTATGCACTTGAGGAAGTATCCACCGATGCCAAGAAGCAGGCGAGGTTCCGCAAGGGACTCAGCCCTGAACTCCGCCGAGATCAACGTCTACACGAGTGCACTTCCTTCCAGAAGTTGGTAAACAAGGCTATCAGTGCTGAAACGGGCCAGACCGACTTCGAGGCCACACGCAAGCATCCTCGAGACTTTGGTTCCTCATCCGGCTCTGGCTCTCACAGGCGCCGTGTGTGGGTTCCTAACACTGCTCTGCCACCCAAGTACACACCGAGGCCATCCTATGAGGCGCCTCGCCCAACTCAACAGTATGCACCTGCTAAGACCTATGGAGGACCACCTTCCAACTTTGTGCCACGCACTAGCACGATGACATGCTTCAAGTGTGGAGAACCGGGACACTACATGCGTGAGTGTCCTCAGAACCAAGCAGGAAAACCCGTTGGCCGTGGTAAGCCAACCGGCAAGGTGAATTATGTCAAGCCAATCCCCACTGCACGTGGTCATGTCAACTATGTCTCTGCTGAGGAAGCTTATGAGGATCCTAACGTCGTCCTTGGTACGCTTCTCGTTAACTGCCATCCGGCATCTGTTCTTTTCGATACTGGAGCATCCCGTTCGTTCAAATCTGAGAGCTATGCTCGAATGCACAACATGACCTTTTGTGACATGCCTACTTCCATGGTTATTCAAACTCCTGGTTCAAAGTGGCAAACCTCTAGGGTAAGCCATGGAAATGAAATCCTTGTCGATAGACTTGTTTTCCTAGCATCTCTAATCGCTCTCAAGTCCTCGGACATAAACATCATTTTGGGTATGGATTGGATGACAACTCATTACGCCAAGATTGATTGCTATACTAGGACCGTTCAACTTACACACCCATCCGGCAAGATAGTCAATGTCTTGACCCGAATGGCTGAGCGTCAGCTCTACTCTCTTAATGCCAGCCCTCTACCAGAACTCGAAGATATCCCGGTAGTCCGTGACTTTCCGGATGTCTTTCCAGAAGAACTGCCAGGAATTCCACCTGACAGAGATGTCGAGTTCGTGATAGATCTTATCCCTGGAACTGTCCCAATCTCTAGGAGACCTTATAAGATGGCACCACTAGAATTAGCTGAGCTTAAGAAACAACTCGATGAGTCCTTGCAAAAAGGTTTCATCCGTCCTAGTTCTTCCCCTTGGGCTTGCCCCGTCCTCTTCGTCAAGAAGAAGCATGGAACGGAGCAGATGGTTGTAGATTACCGACCTGTCAATCTGGTCACCATAAAGAACAAGTATCTGCTTCCCAGGATCAACGACCTGTATGATCAGCTCGCTGGATCCTCAGTCTTCTCTAAGATGGATTTGAGGTTGGGTTACCATCAAATCAAAATCAAGAACGTTCACATTCCTAAAACGGCTTTTGTTACTCGTTATAGCCAATATGAGTACACCGTCATGTCCTTCGGATTAACCAATGCCCCAGCCACCTTTTCCCGGCTAATGAATTCTATATTCATGGAGTACTTGGATAAATTCGTCGTGGTATACCTCGGTGATATACTCATCTATTCCAAGAACAAGGAAGATCATGCCGAGCATTTAAGGCTGGTATTGACGAAACTTCGAGAGCACCGCCTTTATGCCAAATTCTCTAAATGTGAATTCTGGTTGCCGGAAGTGACCTATCTAGGTCATGTGATTTCTGGCAAGGGTATTGCTGTCAATCCCGAGCGAGTTCAAGCCGTCCTTGATTGGACTCCCCCTGAATCGGTCAAGGAAGTTAGGAGTTTTCTTGGCTTAGCGAGCTATTGCCGACGCTTCGTCGAGAATTTCTCCAAGATTGCTAAACCTCTAACTGAACTCCTCAAGAAAGATAAAAAGTTGGAGTGGACCCCACAGTGCGAGTCCAGTTTTCAGGAACTGAAAAGACGCCTGACATCTGCACCTGTACTGGTACCACCAGACTTTTCCAAGGATTTTATAATCTATTGCGACGCCTCGCGACAAGGACTAGGTTTCATACTCATGCAAGATCGTCAAGTGATTGCATACGCATCTCGACAGTTGCGTCCACATGAGGATAACTATCCTACTCATGATCTAGAGCTTGCAGCTGTAGTCCATGCACTCAAAACATGGCGACATTACCTCCTTGGTAATCGCTTTGAAATCTTCACTGATCATCAAAGTTTAAAGTACATCTTCACCCAACCGGATCTAAATCTCAGGCAAAGACGTTGGGTCGAGTTGCTCACAAATTACGACTTAGGAATCACTTATACCCCTGGAAATGCCAATGTCATGGCTGATGCGCTAAGTCGTAAGTCTTTTTGTAACAACTTAATGTTACAACAAGGGCAACCACTTCTCCACGAGGAATTTCGTAAGCTTAACCTTCACATTGTTCCTCGAGGATTCCTTTCCACCTTGGTGGCGAAACCTACCCTTATGGATCAAATTATAGCTGCCCAGAAGTGCGATAAAGGTATATCCCGACTCCAAGAGAGCATTGCTAGCGGACTCGCTAAAAGCTTCTCTATGGATGATCGAGGTGTTGTTTTCTTTGAGAACCGTGTAGTGGTTCCCAAGAACCACCATCTACGGCAGTTAATCCTTAAGGAGGCTCATGAATCTCCTCTCACAATTCATCCCGGTAGTACCAAAATGTAACAGGACCTACGTCAGAGATTCTGGTGGACTAGGATGAAGAGAAAAATCGATCAATTCATTGCTAACTGCGACGTTTGTCATCGAGTTAAAGCAGAGCATCAATGGCCTGCTGGCACCCTTCAACCTTTAGCTATTCCTGAATGGAAATGGGACAAAGTCGGTATGGACTTCATTACCGGGTTTCCCAGGACCAGAAAAGGGAATAATGCTATCTTCGTCGTTATCGACCGCCTCTCTAAAGTAGCTCATTTCCTGCCTGTTCGAGAGAGTATTACCGCTAGCCAGGTAGCAGACTTGTATGTCTCTCGGATAGTATCACTTCATGGTGTGCCGTTTGAGATTGACTCAGACCGTGGAAGTCTTTTCACTTCACGATTTTGGGAAAGTTTCCAGAATGCTATGGGAACTCATCTCTCCTTCAGTACCGCCTTCCATCCCCAGTCAAGTGGTCAAGTGGAACGAGTCAATCAAATTCTGGAAGACATGCTTCGAGCCTCTGTCATTTCTTTCGGTATGGAATGGGAAAAGTGTCTTCCATTTGCCGAATTCGCTTATAACTATAGTTATCAAGCCAGCTTGGGCAAAGCCCCCTTCGAAGTTCTATATGGACGAAGGTGTCGAACACCTCTTAACTGGTCAGAAACCGGGGAAAGACAATTCTTTGGCCCGGATATGATCCAGGAAGCAGAAGAGCAAGTTCGCATCGTTCGTGAGAAATTGAAAACAGCCCAGTCTCGCCAGAAGAGCCAATATGATAGTCATCATAAGGCTGTGACTTTTAAAGTCGGCGATAAGGCTTACCTTCGGGTTACTCCTCTTAAGGGAACCCATCGTTTCAGTATCAAAGGCAAATTGGCCCCTCGTTACATCGGTCCTTTTCGCATTCTTGCCAAATGAGGAGAAGTTGCCTACCAATTGGAACTACCTCCGCACCTATCCAGAGTCCATGACGTGTTCCACGTTTCTCAACTCAGGCGTTGCTTCTCGGATCCTATCCGTGGAGTGGACCACGAAACGCTTGATCTCCAGGACAATCTCACATATCGAGAATACCCCGTTCGTATTCTTGATCAAACCGAGCGCACCACTCGACGCCACAATATCAAGTTTCTCAAGGTTCAATGGTCACATCATTCCGAGAGTGAAGCTACTTGGGAAAGGGAGGATCGTCTTCGACTTGAGTACCCCACCCTCTTTCCGGAGGAACCCGAATCTCGGGACGCGATTCTTTTAAGTGGGGGTGAGTTGTCACATCCCTAGTTAGCACTTGCATTAGGACTAGCTAGTGTGTGCATCATGTTTACTTATCAAAGAAACTTGAAATGGGAATGACAGAAACCCCAGCACCCCTCTCCTAACAACTAGGGTTTGATAAAATCTTTTCCAATGTACCCAAAATGCCCTTCAAAAATGTTCATCATTTCTGCCTTGGTCCTAAACCTCTCCCAAAAATGGTGCACAATTTTCTAGGACATCTAAGGTCTCTGGATTAAATCATATGGTATTTGTATTTGGGCATTTAAATGCTATAAAATATTTTAAATGCTCAAATAATCATAAACTATAATGTTCTATGCTGTTCATAATATATACAGTGGGCATGACAAGTTTTATGAGTTATAAAAATGTTTTGGCATTTTTATTAATTAAACAAAGTTGCAAAAGAAATGAAACAGAAAAGAAATAGGAAAAAAGAAAGAGAGAGAAAGAACTTACCTGAGCCCAGCACTGTTGCAGGCCGGCCCAGCCCACCAGCGCCGCTTCTGTCGCCTTCATCCTCGCGCCAGAAGGCAGCGCGCGTGGCCACCGCGCGCCGGCACGCGCCCGGCCACCTCCACCCTGCTTGCCTGCCTCCCCGACGGCCTGGACGCCTCCATGCGTCGCCACGCAGCTGCCCCGACCCCTCTCTCACTTCCCCTCGTCCTCATCTTCTTCCCCTGGCTCTCTCCCTCTCACCACCGAGCCGCTCGTCGCCGCTGCTCGCCGTTGCCGCACCTAGAGCCTCCCCCTCGTCACGTGACCGTGTCCAGAAGGTTCGCCGCGACGCCCTCTTCCTCCTCGCTGAGCCACGGATCGCCGGGATCCCTGCAACGCCTTCACGCCGTCGTCCCCCTCCTCGGATCGCCGGAGCACCTCGCCGTCGATTAAGAAGCTGCAGAGCGTCCCCGACCTCTCCGTCGAGCTCGCTAGCACCGCTGTGAGCCCCTACGCCGAATCCCTCCTTCCTCTGCTTCGTTTGCGCCATGTAGCTGCTGCTCCGTTGATCACCGAAACCCACCGCCGCCGTGCTTGCCGCCGGCGATGCTCCGGTGACCATTTGGTTACGGACGCATGTCCATCTCGCTCGCCGCAGCATGTAGATGAGCTAGGTGCCACGCACGCATCGCCTAGGCCACCGCAGCCGCGTCTCCACACACGCCCGAACGCCGTCCGCCGCTGTCGAGCTCGTTGCCGTCGTCTCCGGCCACCACAGGCCCGGCGGCCACCACCTTTCGACGCGCATCGGCAAGGGCTCTCCAACGCGCCCAACCGCGGCTCGAGTCGTGCCCTGTAGACGTTTTCCGAAGCACGCCGCCGTGTTTGGCCTCGCCGGCGAGTTTGACTCGTTTGACCGGGGGGTTGACCACCCCTGGGTCCCTGACGTGTGGGCCACCCCTCCCCTAATTAGCTAGTTTAATTAAGTAAATGTTAATTAAATTAGTTAGTTAGTTTAGTCACTGACCCATGGGCCCAGACCCCACTGACAGCTATTTAGTTCCTAGCTTAACACTAATTAACTTTGTTAATTAGCTATGACACTGACATGCCGGGCCCACATGTCATGTTTGACCTGGACCAACTCCTGTTGACCTGCTGACGCCAGCATGAGGTCATGCTGACGCAGTAAAGAGTTTCTGGAATTTAATTTAAATCTTAAATGATTTATGAATTTCAGAAAATACCCAAAACTTCTAAAAATCATATAAAATCAACCGTAGCTAAGATGGAAATAAATTATATATGAAAAATGATCAGAAAAATCCAATCTTTCCGATGGCACTGGTTTCATACATGTTTGAGCAAGTTAACCTTGCTGTATACATTAAAACATGATAATGCACTTAATTAAATAATAGTTTGAATTCCAATTTGAATCTTTGATTCAAATAGGCTCAAACCCTTCTGGTTATAGTTGCATTAGCCCAACACACATGCATCTTGCCATGTCATGAGCATGCATCATATTGTTGCATTTGTTTGTTTAATGATTGTATCGCCGGTATTCTCTGTGTTAGGTCCTGCTCCCGAGGATACTGCTGCGTATCCAGTTGAAGAGCAGTACCCGACAACCACTTTGTCAGGCAAGCAATCATTGATCATTCCAATACAAACCCATCTTCTCGCTCATGCTCTCTTTTACTGCATTAAGGCAACAGCGTGTGAACTGCTACTTGCTGCGGTAGTTGAATCCTATTCCCTTGCATGACCTGTCATTGCCACAGTAAATAGTTGAAACCCACTAGCATGTGTAGGAGTTGATTGAGCAATGTGATGTGTGATCCACCATGCTATTTGCTTATGTTGCCTGCTATGCTTAGAGTTGTGTCTGGTCTGGTTCATCTGGGTGATGGATCAGAGTGAAATGATCATACCGATAAAGAGAAGTAAGTGTGGAATATGCTTGGTAAAGGTATCGATGAAAGGCCATGTAGGAGTACATGGTGGGTTGTTTCATTGGAATCGTCCATAGGACCCGAGATCTTTGTGTGTGATTCAAGTTACAGTTACTACCACACATTGGGCCCTGAAATATGACCCCGCTCGACTTATTGACTGCCATGTTCTCTGTCCAGGAGTTGCACCTAGTTTCTGGTGTTTGTAGTTTACTGGTGGTCGTGCACAGCGCTGACCCTCGGGGTGGGCTGTGATGCGACAGGTACGTGGCACGGTGTACCGGTTGCCCGTTTGGTAACTCGGGAACCCTGTACACATCGTTTGGGGCCGTGAGCAACACCCCGTCCGGATCTCCCCATGGATGGAACCCAAATAGGCGATAAACCTGGACGAGAGACTTGAGTGGTTGGTTAGGTCGTGGTCTACAACCACATCGGCTTTCGCTTCAAGTCTGTTGAGCACATGTCGTGTGCAGACGCTAAGTGGTGAAAACATGTGTGAAGAAGTACACCGCTGCAGGGTTATCAATCTATTCGAATAGCCGTTGTTCGCGGTACGGACTACTTGGTTACTCTTACAGTTCATAGACAAGTTGATGGATACTACTAAATGCCTCAAGATAAGTGTGAGTACCGTGGATGGCCCTTCTGTAGGATGACGGAAGAGGATCCTCTGTAGTGTATTGTTGTGGTGAGTAGAGGACTCGTGTTCGTAATAACATCTTGCAATCTGTTGAGAGTTGTAGTATAGGTTAGCCAAGAGTCAAAGCTGGCTTTCTGCTATGAACTCAACTACCCCCTTTGATAATGTTGCATGTATGATAGGTTCTGTGGTAAGACTTGCTGAGTACCTATGTACTCATGTTTGCTTAATAACTGTTGCAGAGGAGAACCCTGCCCCTGCTGATGGGTTCTACATAGAAGTTGACGTCGACGAGTAGCTTGACACCCAGACAGAGATCTGGAGCTTGTGAAGGGCATTGTAGATAGTCAGGCTACACCAAGCCTGTTTTATTTTCTAAGTTTTCTGTACTCAGACATGTAGCTTCCGCTTGTGCTTGTATGACTGTATGACTTGAGTGTTGGGTCATGTGACCCCTACCTGTATGGATATGTTATGTATGGCTCTTGGAGCCTCTCAAATAAAGTACTTTGAGTCATAGAGTTCTGTTGTGATGCAATGTTGTATTTGCACATATTGAGCATATTGTGTGTATGGTTGAAATGCTTGGTATGTGTGGGATCCGACACCTAGTTGTTTTCCTTTGGTAGCCTACCTAACAGGGAAATGCCTCCTAGTGATTCCAATGAGCCTTGGTAGCTTGCTACTGCTCGGAACACGTAGGCTGGCCGGCATGTGTCCTTCTTCGTTCCTGTGTTTGTCCCTTAGGGGAAATGTCACGCGTTGTCCCTTTAAGTCCATGTAGCTTCCTACGACTTGGGTTCATACGTTGATGACCGACACGTTCGTTGCTGGGTCATGGATGCCTGTCTCTGTAATCTAGTGCCACTTTTGGTTTATAACTAGCCATGTCGGCCCAGGTTCTCTGTCATATGGATGCTAGCGACACTGTCATATACGTGTGCCAAAATGCGCAAACGGTCCCGGGCCAGGTAAGGTGGCACCCGTGGGGTTACCGTGCGGGAGGCCGCAAAGTGATATGACGTGTTACAGCTAGATCGGTGTGACTTAGGATCGGGGTCCTGACAAAAACCATCAAGGTTCGAACTCTAGGCTGCGCACGAAGATCTCTCCTTCCGCCCTAGCCCTTCTACTCGACAGTTCTAGGACTAGCTCGTCAGATCCAACGAACAAGAGACACAAGATTTATACTGGTTCCGGCCACCGTTGTTGTGTAACATCCTAATCCAGTGTGTGTGGTGGATTGCCTTGTAGGCAGAGGAAGAACTAGTACATGGATGAACTGCCTCCTGGGGAGAGGTGTTCTTGCGCTCGGCTGAGCTTGAGGTGTGTGGCCTTCTATCTGCTCAACTCAAGATGAGATCAACTCTGTCTCCGATGAGATGATCCCAATGGTGGTGGCTAGTCCTATTTATAGTAGCCAGGGTTCTCTTCCCAAATATGGAGCGGGAAGGAATCCCACAACGGCCAAATTTGAAGGGGAACAGCTAGTACAAGCTATCCTGACAAAAGTTGGTCTTCGCTGCCAAAGGCTCTGGTGGTGACGCCGTCGTGGGCTCCGCGATGAACTCCGTCCTGCCATCCTGCTGGTCTTGGTCTCGTTGCACTGATATGGAAACCTTTGCTTGACACCTCCGTACTCCGCTCTTGCACCTGCTCCTTTTGCATCGAAGAGGAAACTGGCACTCTGCGCCCGCTGGCGCCTGCCTGGCTTTAGTCGTCACTGCTCGCGTCATGAGGACCTCGCGAGGTGCCCCTTGCCTTGATATCTCCGATCCTCATGAGCCGTCCTGGCGAGGCCGCCCCAGGGGATGTCCTATGTCATCCGCCTCGCGAGGCTTGGCCCCTCGCGAGGGTCTTGAGTGTTATTGAAGAAGTTGGGCCACACTAGGCCGCCTTGCGAGCCACGCTCTGGCCCGTGGGCACGCAAGTCTGGGTACCCCTGTTCCAGAACGCCGACAGCAGTGCATATAGCTAATGTTGGCCCTCCCGCAGGCAAGGAGCACCGCAAGCCAGAGAAATACTTTGAGGACGTCGTCGAAGGCGTGCGCCTTGTAGAAGGCAAGTGTTCGAAAGACGTTGTCTTCGAGTGATTGTATCTGGAAAGACTAGGCTTATGAATCCAGTGTATATAACTTTTGCGCTATTATAATACCAGCGTCTTTTACCTCCTCTTTGACTGTTTATCTTAAATCTGAAAGTTTCCAGTCGTCGGCTTCAGCCCCCAGGTACAGAGTACTAGGGTGTTCACTCATATGCAAATACACTCTTTATCCAACATCTTGGTTCGTATAGGAGGTGTATGTGGAGCGAACCAGGCAATCAGACTATGCGGCGTTATTGCTTTCACTTAGTTATAGGAGTTTGACATGTGGGGCTAGGTACTAGCCCCTGGTGCAGATATAATATTCCTTGTTTTAAGGCGTTCAATTGCACCTGGCTGGGCGAAGAACCAGCCCTTCATATAACACTGGGTAGATCTCTAT
Organism: Secale cereale; assembly: GCA_902687465.1. Lineage (NCBI taxonomy): Eukaryota > Viridiplantae > Streptophyta > Magnoliopsida > Poales > Poaceae > Secale > Secale cereale. Next base: position 331,966,536 of record LR738710.1, read on the forward strand.
CGATCGTAGTATAAAACTAAGTCCCTATGATCAAAGGTGTCGATCAAAGGTGATCGGACATGCTGACAAGATGGTCCCTATGGTCCCTATGATCAAAGGTGATCGGACATGCTGACAAGATGGTCCCTACGATCAAAGGTGTCGATCCCCATCTTGTGGACAGTGTCCTGATATATCAAATTGAGAGTACTGTCGCTGTCCATGAGAACTCGGGTTAGATGGTATCCATCTATTATTGGGTTGAGCACTAGGGCAGCCGAACCCCCATGCTGAATACTAGTCGGATGGTCCCTACGATCAAAGGTGATCGGACAGGCTGACCATGGGTTGAATTTTGGGGCAACAGGCTCAACGGCGTAGAGGTCTCGGAGTGCACGCTTGCGCTCCCTCTTTGGGATATGAGTGGCATATATCATGTTCATTGTTTTGACCTCCGGTGGAAATTTCTTTTGTCCCCTATATTCGGTTGGCGAAGTTCATCCTCGTCTTCGCTCTGAGGCTCCTTCCCCTTGTGTTCGGCGTTTAGCTTGCCAGCCTGCCTGAAAACCCGACAATTATCATTGGTGTGGTTGGCAGGTTTTTCTGGGGTGCCATGGATTTGGCAGGGCATGTCTAGTATCATGTCGAAACTTGATGGACCATCTTTGTTGCCTTTAAATGGCTTCTTCCGTTGACCGGGTCTGGAGCCATTAAATCCGGCGTTTACCGCTGTATCATCTGGGCTTCCAGAATTGTTCTGACACTTGTTTTTGGTACGTCGTGGCTTTCCATTGCCATCCCTGACTTCACATGTTCTAGGGTCGCTGGTGCTGCTACGATCTAACCAGCTATCCTCACCCGCGCAAAAGCGAGTCATGTGTGTAGTTAGGGCTGCCATTGTCCTCGGCTTTTCTTGTCCAAGGTGTCTGGCTAGCCATTCGTCCCGGATATTGTGCTTGAATGCCGCTAAGTCTTCAGTGTCCGGACAGTCGACGATCTGGTTCTTCTTAGTGAGAAACCGGTTCCAAAGCTTGCGGGCTGACTCCTCGGGTTGTTGGAAGATGTGACTTAAATCATCAGCGTTCGGGGTTCGGACATAAGTCCCTTGAAAATTGGCCTGAAAAGCGTCCTCAATTCTTGCCAACTCCCAATGGAGTTCTCTGGGAAACTGCTCAGCCAATGTCGAGCTGGTCCTTTTAGCTTGAGGGGTAAATATTTGATGGCGTGAACCTCATCTCCTCGAGCCATGTGGATGTTAAGAATAAAGTCTTATATCCAGACGGCAGGATCCGTCGTTCCATCGTACGCTTTGATGTTCACAGGTTTAAACTCTTCTTGGAAATCATGACCCAGCACCTCATCGGTGAAGCATAGAGGGTGTGAAGCTCCTCTATATCTTGCTATATCGTGGCGTATATCTGATGGTTGTGGTGTTCGGTATTGACCCCGAACTGGTATGTCACCGGCGCGATTGGCTTGATAGCCGCCGTCCCGTGCGGGAGCTCGGTCTCTAGGTCCGAATATAGACCTGGTCCCGTGCGTGGTCTTCGGCTTGTTCCGAGATGTCACCGTCATTAGTCATGGTGTTGCTGTCCTTTCCTTTAAGGGATTTAGTTCGGCATTTTGGACGCCGACGCTTGGGAGGTTCTTCGGCGGGCTTATCCTCTACGGGATTGTTTTTGCCATCGCCTTCCGCCTCTTTGGGTGTATCCACCATATACACGTCATCTGAAGACGTAGCTTTCCACCGCCCTGTTATGGGTTGGCTTTGGTCTGGATCTGCTTCAATTTCGAGTAGATCGGTTAGATCTTCAACCGTGGCTACCAAGTGGGTGGTGTCGGCATCCTGGGAACCAGGGTACCCAGACTTGCCTATCTGTGGGCCACGACGCGCTCCTACCACGGCCTGGTACGGCCCAGCTGATCGACCAGCTGCCCAAGACCCTCGCGAGGGGGCTAGACCTCGCGAGGAGAACGACGTCAATACCCCCTCAGGAGCGGCCTCGGCAAGGTTGCTCCGGAGGGGCGGAGAATCCAAGGCCAAGCCTGCCTCAGGAGGAGGCAGTGACGTAAGCATTGACGCACTGCGCCAGCGGGTGCCAGCGACCGCCAGTGGCGTAGTTGTCGTATCGGTGCAAAGGAGACAGCGCATGCGCAGGTTCCCGAGGAGCGGGACATAGGTTTCCCCTTCGGTGCAACGAGACCGAAGACCGCAAGGATGACAGGGAGGATGTCACCACCGAGCCCACCACCGCGTCACCGCCTGATCCTTTTGCAGGCGAAGACCGCTTTTGTCAGGATAGGAACGTCCTTGTGTTCCCGCTCAAAAATGGCCGTTGTGGGATTCCTTCCTGCCTAAACATTTCGGGGGAAGAGGACCCTGGCCGTCTATATAAGTAGCTAGGATCCCCACTATGAAGGGGCAATTCTGATCAGATCCAGAAACTCGGCCCTCGCATAAGGAAGCAAGAACTCCTGTCTCCTGACCCTCCTGAGCTCACCTCCTGAGCTCAGGAACCACTGTTCTAGTCCATATTCAAGCCCTCCTGAGGCCAATCCACCAAAGCAGGAAGTAGTGTTTTACACCACAAGGTGGCCTGAACCTGGGTAAACTCTTGTGTGCTTTACTTGTTGTTTGCTTGAATCTCTTCACTGGACGAGGGCGAGATGCTAGCTAGACGTGAGTGCGAGAGATCTTCGTTCACGCCCCTGTGTTCGAACTTCTTGGGTTTGCGGAGCCCGTAATCCGACATTTGGCGCGCCAAGTAGGGGGCGTGTCAAGATCTCGCCTCTCCGACGACCTCATCCCGTTCTCGTCGTCGACTTTGCTCCATAGCCATGGTGGACACATGCCGAGCACGCGCTGCCCGTCCCGCCGCGAACGTTGCTCAGACGGCGCCCGCGAGCAACGGTGCGCCGCCCAGCCCCAACTCGCCGGTCGCCAATGCCGCCACCGACCCGTCCGTCCACGAGCAGCAGGACTCGTCGCTGCCACTGTCCGTGCAGCATGATGGCCGCACGATGACGCCTTCACCCTCGCCGGCCGTGGCGTCGTCCTCGCTGGTCCACCGGGGGCCGGTCTACCAGCAGCCTGCGTTGTTGATGGCGCGGTCGCTCCTGCGCTACCGCCCAGAAGATGACCTCTACGACGAGTGGCTCCACCGCATCACCGAGCTCGTCAATGCCGCCGGAGAGGCACCTGCACCAACTCACTCCTCCCATCCCCCGTCGCCCTGGCGGGGAATGAAGGCCACGGAGTCCCGGCTCCACCTCCACTCTACGGCACCGGCCAAGAGGTCCGGCGTGATGCTCTGCGGCATGAGCCGCCCCGCAGGGCCCGCGACGAGGAGAGCTGCCAGGTGATTCCGCATCCCCATACAAGGGCTTGCGGGGCCCCTGGCCCGCAGCACCAAGACCGCGCGACACTGGAGGTGGTGGTGCCAGCGCCCCAAGAACCAGCACTGCAGGCGCAGGGGGCGCCTGCAATCATGAGTGTGGCTGGATGTCGTGCCTTAGCTCCTGAGCTACGGCGCCTCGTCTGGCCCGGCAAGTTCAAGCCGGACCTGCCTCCGCACTACGACGGCACCACCGACCCCACGGAGTTCCTCCAACTCTACGAGATGAGCATCGAGGCATCGAACAACACTGAGCAGGTCAAGGCAAACTGGTTCCCCATGGCTCTCAAGGATGGCGCAGGCTCCTGGCTCCTGAACCTCCCCGTGGGATCCATCTCCTCCTAGGGCGAGCTTCGTGAGCATTTCGTCGCCAACTTCCAAGGCACCCGCGACCGAGCCCCGGCGGTCGCGGATCTGCGCTGTGTGAGGCAGCGGCCGGGAGAGACCCTGCGAAAGTACATCCAACGCTTCAACACCATGTGCCTCCGGATCCCTAGGGTCTCGGACGAGGCCATCATCTCGGCGTTCTCCGACGACGTCCGCGATGTCAGGATGAGGTTGGAGCTCACCATCCACGAGGACCTGTAAACAGCCCTCGAGATGTTCAAGCTCGCGGCAAAGTGCGCCAGGGCGGAGGAAGTACGCCTCTCCCTCCAGGAGCTGCCTGAGGCGGAGGCGAACGACAAGAAGACCAAGACCAAAGAAGCAAAGTGCAAGGGGCCCGCCTTGCTGGCTGCAGAGCCAGAAGTGAAGCGTGGTTGCGGCTACAACGACCCCCCAGAGACAACCGTCTGTACTGCGTCTTCCACAATGTACACAGCCACAACACTAACGATTGTTAGGAGCTCAGGGAGATGCACGGCGGGCACGTCGGGCAGCGCTCTGAGCGCGACAACCGCAGCTACGGCCACGGAGGAGGCCGAGGTGGAGGACGTTGGGACGGCAGGAACTCGCGCCAAGGGTGGCGTGAACAGCCTCGTGAAGACCACTAGCAGGAGCAGCCTCATGACGCCCCCTGGCGCGACCAGCCTCGTGAGGGTCGCCCTCAGGGCAACGGAGGCCTGCCTCCGCTACCACCACCGCTAAGAAGGAACGAAAACGACTGCCAGGGAGATGGAGCAGAGGGCTTCCAAGAGCCGCGTGCGGTTGCATGCATCTTGGGAGGAGCCCATGCTCCGGCTTCCCATCGCAAATTCAAGCAGTTCACCCGTGAGGTGAACGTGGCACTTCCCAGGCCTGGCGCCGCGCGCAACCTTAGGTGGACCAAGCAGGTCATTGCCTTCGACCCCAGGACCAGCTCAAGTGCACCGCAGCCCCGGGCGCTCTCCCGATGTTCTGCAGCCCGACCATCAGCAACGTCCTCGTGACCAAGACCCTCATCGACGGTAGAGCAGGGCTCAACGTCCTATCCGTCCAGACTTTCGAGACACTCCAAGTCCCCTACGATCAGCTCCACCCGACCAAGCCATTCTACGGAGTCACGGATGGCTCCACACTCCTGATGGGGCAGGTCCGCCTCCCCGTCACCTTTGGTGACCGCGACAACTATCACACCGAGCTCATCGACTTCGACGTCGCCAACATCCACCTCCCGTACAACGCCATCCTTGGGTATCCTGCCCTCGCCAAGGTCATGGCAGCGACCCATCATGGCTACAACGTCCTCAAGATGCTCGGGAGTGGCGGAGTCATCACGATCGCCTCTGATGAGCAGGAAGCGTTGCGTTCCCTGGAGCGCGCCTACCAGACTGTGGCGGTTGAAAGCTCCGATGAGGATGGAGCCGTCCTTGCCCTGCAGACCGCCCCCAAGATGAAGAAGAACCTGCCCGCCAATGGACCTCAGGATGCAGAGGCTCCTGACGGTTCCGCCTCAGGACTCGCGCCTACCGACGAGGCGCCCTCCACCCTCGCATAGGGAGGTGCACCCGACGCCCCTCTCATGACGGGCTCGGGGGCTCTCCTCTAGAGTGTCTCTGGCCTGACCAGCGTCTCGAGGGAGGTGTTCGGGCACCACTTGCAGGCATGTCTCGACACGCGTTTTTGTGAGCCCAGCGTGAGCCGCACAGCGCTGGGGGCTCAGGACTTCATCGACCAGGTTACCGATGAACTTCAGTACGCAAGGCTCATACCCGGTGGGCGTAACCGCACAATGCCGAGCTCACCTACCCGCAACCCGAGCGACCACTTTCGCGTTTGCATCGACGTCGCAGGTCTTGACCGAGCCGCTTCTTTGGAGCCCTTCTTGCCGACGGTGGTCGGCCGGAGGAGGGCCCTCCCTTGCAGCTATGTCTGCACACTTTTCATCTTCCGCCATGCAGCTGCCACGTTCCAGCACCTCGCACGGCAAGCTTTGGGGGCTCGGGAGGCTCAGCGGCAGGCGGTCCGGACGGAGCGAGAACCGGACCCCCGCGACTGTTGAGGGCCTCCGGAGCCCCTGGGCCTCAGGAGCCCAACGATCTTCAGGAACGACCCGCACGGCTTGCGTCCTCAGCTACCCCAACTCTTCTTCGACAAGTATCAGGTGACACTTCAGGTATTCAACCGAGGGCGCCCCTGGGCTGCATCATCCTCGAGCTGCTGGGGGCTATCCCCCCGCTGCTGTCTCTTTTTGCGCATGAATCAAGGCTAGTTGCCACTTCCTATTTGCATTATCTATATGCTTGGCATTCTCACCGCCACTAAGGTCATGAGCCCTTGCGAGCCCACTCGCGACCGCCCCATGATTAATGACTGGCACAGCGTCTGTGCTCGGGTCCGTCCTTGCAGCATCGCTAAACCCAAGGGCTGAGCTCTGTCTCGCGAGCCATTCCCGTGATGTCACCTCCCGTGGTACTTGGTGCCTTTTTCTCGCATGGGCTAATCGTGGATGGGTAAGTAGGGACCCGTGGCAGGTGCCTCGCTCACGCGGGAACCGCGTGCCAGTTGTGTTCTTCTGGATTGTTGCATGAGAAGACTGGGCACGGCGTATGTGCTCGGGTCCGTCCCTACAGCGTCGATAAATCCAGCGGCTGAGCTCTGTCTCGCGAGCCATTGCCGTGACGTCACCTCCTAGGATCATTGGTGCTGCGGCCTTCTCATGCGATGCCCTCTAGAGATGCACTCGGGGCAGGTCGACACAACACCTCTCTTTTCACATTTTGCAGTAGAAGACGCAGGCGCAACCTGCCTCAGGGTAGGGTCTCGTGAGTGATGCGTAAGCTCATGAGAACTTCCTCAGAGTCGTTCAGGTCGTCCTCAAGAGGGCCCGTATACACCTTGGCTGTCCTGTCGTGCAAGCCACGTGTCAGGACGGGGCTATACACGCCCCGGAGTCTCTCCCGGTGGGAGGCTCCCTCCCACGGTCCAGTGGAAGTGCCATGCTCCGCGCTGGCAGAACCAACCGAGGAGCGGTTATGCCCACGAACCAGAGGAAGCACCAAGCTCCGCGCTGGCCGCTACGACCGGGGCGCAGTTATGCCCACACTTCGCGCAAGTGTGGTAGCTCTATGCTCCGTGCTAGTTATAAACAACTGAGGGCGGCCCCCAGCGGTCGCACCAATCTCAGGGAGCTTTTCAGCTCACGATGCTCACAGCTTCTCCTTGGATGGGTGTCGCGAGGGGGGCTAGGCACGGGGGCTATGCTCAGGTCACGCCTGACAGACGCCGCCCTACCAGGTGCCCAGACACCTGGCCTTCTCTCGCCCCCATCCCAGGCGAAGGCTCGTGAGCAAGGTAAGGTGCTCATTCTCCATCATGAGAGTCGTTCGTACGTCAAGGGGGACCCCTGGGCATCGCGACCCAGGGGCCTCACTAGCCACGTAGCCCCTCATCCCTTGAGTCTAGTTATTACGATAACCCCGGTCACCCGGAGGGCTCAATGGCGATCGAGGTATGCGCGGGGCTGGGTCCTGCCGAGGCAGAGCACCTAAGCAAACATGAAAGGAAGCAAGCACGGAAATCATCAAGTTATTACAATAATACCAAGTTTTTCAAATTTAAACGGGTTCTTACGCCTCCCCGAGGCACTTGCACTTCTCTCATCTGGACAGGGACAGATCAGGCATCACCAAGCACGTCATCACCGGTCTCCGCCTCTTCGGCTGCGGTGGCAGTAGCCTGGAGGAACGCCTCGACCAGTTCCGTGACTTGCGCCTCCAGGGCCTCAGCAGGCGCGACCTCCCTGTTCGGTGGCCTGGGAGCGACTTTTGCCTCCTCCTCACGAAGACGACATGGGCGCAGAAGGAGGGCTGTTGAGCGTCGCGGCCCCAACCGGCTCCAGAACCTTACCTCCTGGCCCCGCGCATGGTGTCGCAACCCTGCGTGGCAGCGGCGGCCTGGGCGTCTCAGGACGCGAGTCCCAAGAAGCACAGATCCTCGCCCCGCGGGAAAGGTGACAGAAAATCAGGTGCCACCGCCACCTGACTGCATGGGATCACTAAGATAAGCTTTCAACGCCCGCATCTACTCGCGTACCTACACCTCCATCCACTGTAAGCATGAATTTGCTGGAGCATGAAAGCCCCTCTCGACGGCCCTGGTGGACAATTGCATGCACGCCAAGAGGGACCTCCCGAGCATCGTGCCTCGGGGGCTCCTACTGGACCCTAGGTTGCTCACCTCCTGGCCTTGACCACAACGTCGCGACTTGGCATACCAGTGTAGGCTGAAGCTTGCCTAGGGACTAGGTCTCGCGGGCGTCGGGCCCTAAACTACCGCGGGGACAGAAGGAAGGGAAAGTCATGCTCCAGCAAAGGGCCTCATGAGGAACATAAGTTTATAACGCCAGATAATAGCAAAAGTATTACAAGGATTTACACGCCTTCTTGGGGCCGTCCATGGGTGTCTCGCAGGGACCAAGCTAAAGAGGGTCGCTCTCGGAGGAATGCGGCCTGGACTCCTTCAACGACGGCGGCGCCGGGAGGATGATGTTCCCTTCTGGCGATAGGAGCGGTGACTTGGCGGCTCGTAGCTCTTGTCGGAGCTCGAGGCTGTCTCCGGGGTAGCATAGCTGCTACCGGAGGAATCGGAGGCGCAACCAATAGCGAGCGCCTCGCCCCCGGCCTCGTTGTCCTGGCAGCATGGGGATGGTCGCCGGCAAGCCTGTCCCCCGCGCCGCAGGCCAGCCGACAGCCATCCGCCCGGAAGATCTTGAAGGTCATCATGCCATCCTTTCCAGCGCGAAATGAAGAATGTGCCTCCCAGTGGGGGCGCAGGCGTGAAGCACCACGCCCCAACCCCAGGTCATGAAGACCTGGCCGGAGGAGACCACCTCCACGTCGGCGTATGAAGGGGGAAGGTGGCACCCTTCATGCCGCAGCTGCATCATCACCCGGCTGCGAGCCGGGAGCACCTCCTTCAGGAATGGAGGAAGGAGGATCCAAGAATGCGGAGGGGCTCCCGCCCACACGATAAACTCGCGGGTGTCGTCTTCAGTATGGGACGACAGCAGGGTGTGTGAAATCGCCCGTCTCTCTGGGCGGCTGACTGCACCGCCCCTGTCGTCGTCCATGCTTCGTCCGCCTGTCGCCAGAGCACCTAAGGGAAGCGAGAATCCTGGCGGCGCCCGCGTGCACCATGTACGGGCATCCGCCGGTCTCCGGGACGCTCTTGGAGAATCACGGCGCCTCTTCTTCGGGGGGAACCGCTCGGGCTCCACCATCGGGCTCTTCCCCTTCTCCGTGATTGAGAACCTATGTATCGGCGCCATGAAAAGCCCATGGAGAAGTGGGAAGAGCAGGGATTGATCTACAATAGTCAAGTGAAGGACGTGGCGCCTCACCCCATGTTTATAGGTCGAGAAGATCAATCGTCGGCCACTCACGCGCGGCCATAATGGCCCTGCCGCCCGCACCAAGGAGTTGTCAAGTCACACAGTTGTCGAGACTGCGTGGGAAGCGGAGTCGCCACGTCCCATCCAACTGTAGCATGCTAGCTTGGCCCGCAGCCTTTTTGGGGCCCGCGGCGCTCCGTCCTCGGCTAAGGCTTCGTTCCAAAGCCAACTCCGCGCACGCCTTGGGCCCGGGGGCTACTGTCGGCGTCCTGGGAACCAGGGTACCCAGACTTGCCTGTCTACGGGCCACGACGTGCTCCTACCACGGCTTGGTACGGCCCAGCTGATCGACCAGCTGCCCAAGACCCTCAGGAGGGGGCTAGACCTGGCGAGGAGAACAGCGTCAAGACCCCCTCAGGAGCGGCCTCGGCAAGGTTGCTCCGGAGGGGCGGAGAATCCAAGGCCAAGCCTACCTCAGGAGGAGGCTGTGACGTAAGCAGTGACGCACTGCGCCAGCGTGTGCCAGCGTCAGCCAGTGGGGCAGTTGCCATTTCGGTGCAAAGGAGACAGCGCAGGCGCAAGTTCCCGAGGAGCGGGACAAAGGTTTCCCCTTCGGTGCAACGAGACCGAAGACCGCAAGGACGACAGGGAGGATGCAACCGCCGAGCCCACAACCGCGTCACCGTCTGATCCTTTTGCAGTCAAAGACCGCTTTTGTCAGGATAGGAACGTCCTTGTGTTCCCGCTCAAAAATGGCCGTTGTGGGATTCCTTCCCGCCTAAACATTTCGGGGGAAGAGGACCCTGACCGCCTATATAAGTAGCTATGATCCCCACTATGAAGGGGCAATTCCGTTCAGATCCAGAAACTCGGCCCTCGCATAAGGAAGCAAGAACTCCTGCCTCGTGACCCTCCTTAGCTCTCCTCCTGAGCTCAGGAACCACTGTACTAGTCCATATTCAAGCCCTCCTGAGGCCAATCCACCAATGCAGGAAGTAGGGTTTTACAGCACAAGGTGGCCTGAACCTGGGTAAACTCTTGTGTGCTTTACTTGTTGTTCGCTTGAATCTCTTCACTGGACGAGGGTGAGACGCTAGGTAGACGTGAGTGGGAGAGATCTTCGTTCACGCCCCTGTGTTCGACCTTCTTGGGTTTGCGGAGCCCGTAATCTGACAGGTGGTGGGTGGGGAACAAAATTCTTCATCAGCCTCCAGTTCGAACCGGATAGAGTGCGGCTGTGTGCTCTCATCCAAGGAGAGAGATCTTAACGACCTTAACATGTAGCCAAGGGGTGAGTGCTGGAAAATATCGGCAGCACAGAATTTGGCGATAGGCTCCTGATCGGATTTGAGGGGCGCGGGTACGCTCAATTCAGAATCAGAATCCGGAGTTGAGGCCGGGGTTCCGATAACACGGACCTCACTCGTAGTCGGGTCCGTGCGTGGCTCCAATGTCGTAGAGTCTGCGACTCCCGGGGTGGGGTTGAGCTTCCCATCTTCGGGTGACGCGATCTGTTCTGGATCTAGGACCAGAACTGTTGCAGGTGCTATTTCCTGATCCGATGACAGAGTTAAGTCATGATCATCGTGGTGGCAGAGAGGGGTTGCCCCTGGCTCGAATCCGGCTTAGATCAAGTCTCCACGAATATCACCAATGTAGTTCAAGTTCCCGAATCTGACATGATGTCCAGGGGCGTAGCTCTCGATCTGCTCAAGGTGGCCTTCAGTTTTGGCACGAAGCGCGAAGCCGCTGAACACGAAAAGTTGGCCGGGAGGGAAAATCCCCTCGGCGTCGCCGTTGCAGTTGACGACATGATCCATCAGTCCTTCTGTCGACGACATAGTGGAACTCTCAATGAAAGCACCAATGTCGATGTCAAAACCGGCGGATCTCGGGTTGGGGTCCCGAACTATGTGTCTGAGGATCGATGGTAACAGGAGGTTGGGGACACGATGTTTACCCAGGTTCAGGCCCTCTCGATCGAGGTAAAACCCTACTTCCTACTATATTAATATGGATGAATATGAATACAAGAGTTGATCTACCTCGACATTGTAATGGCTAAACCCTAAGTCTAGCCTATGAGGATATTGTGATTCTTCTCTAGCCTCTACGGACTAAACCCTCCGGTTTTGATATACACCGTAGAGGCCTAGGGTTTGTACATATCATCTTGCAGAGGAAGGAAAATCTAGACCCGAGCCTAAAACTTGCCATTACAAGAATACAGGAGTCCTATCCAGATACGAGAGATGATCTTCTATAATAATCTTCACGGCCCACCAGTCCGGCCCACCAGGAGTTTGTCCGGCCACATGAGGACCCCCCGATCCAGGACTCCCTCACCCAACTCGCACAAAACCGTGCATTTGCGTAATCGTAGGTTCTTACGGATAACTCACCCATACCGAAAGATGAAAGCTGAATTTGATGGTACGGCAGAGGCAGGTGTGGGCCCAAGACCCTATGAAGGGGAGCTGGTCCACAACATGGCTAAAAAATTAATGATGTGCTTGGCAAGAACCACCCTTTGACGGTGAAACAAACACCCAAGGGTCAAGTGTTTAAGAAGAAATCGGTGTTCTGGAAATTACCTTACTGGGAGATTCTACGTGTACGTGTCACACCCTGCATTTTGTAACATGTCTTTTGCATCAATAAAGCATGAAAATTTGGACCAGCAAATTTTTTTGGCATCATTTGACTTTTATTTGGAATTGAGTTTTTCTTCCTATGTTTTTCATGTGCTCATTAAAGTCAACTATTACCTCTTGTAGAATTCATCTCCATACCCAAAACTTCTGCCCAATAATCATACCAAGTGTTTATAGCAGTATAATATTTTCTTATAAAATTAATTTGGCCAAAATGTATTTTTTAAAATTTAGTATTCCAAAAACCCCTGAATTGAGGTTTGCACTGCAAGTGCTTGATTTAGGGTGAGAAAAGTATTTCAAAAAGTGTATTTGAGACCTAGTAGTCATAGGACTCCCAGAAGCCACAAAAGTATAATTTTAAAAGTTATTTTCCTATTTTATTTAAAAGCTTTTTCTTACGGCCAGAATGGTCTTTAATAGGGAAAAATTATTTAAGTATTTCAAAAATATTTGCCAAAATTCAGGGAGACTCATATGACATATATTGTCCATATATAAGAGTTTCAACACTTGGTCATGTTCAGAATAATGGGCTAATCCCTCCAAAACCATTTTTGGATATTTCAAGCTTTTGAAATATTTACAAAGGAAATATTCTCTAAAAATTACAGGGAAATTCTATCATGTCATATATGACATATTTCATTATCTTGCCAAGTCCCATGCCTTGGGAAGCAAGATAACATCCTCAAAACCCTTCAAAACCATTCTGTCCATATCTAAAGTTTGAGCAAATCTACATTGCCAAACTTGTCCAAATGCTCTCAAACTTGGTGCACATGCTAGAAAGGCCTAATAAGGCATCTAGGCCAAATGGCACAAGAATTGGAGTAGGGTAACTTGATCTGAATACCCTAAAACCATTTCTGTTCAAATTCAAATTTGAACAACTTTACATTACCAACTTTTTATCTGGAGCTTCAAACTTTGTGGGCATGATCATAACCCCAAATGATGAAACTACACCAAGTGGTGCATCAATGGGAGATGATTAGCTTGACTTAAACATGATGAAGCCATTTCTGTTGATTTCTAGGGTTCACCAAAGTTACATTGGCTAGTTTCTTCAAATGAGCCCAAATTTGGTGAAACACCCTAATTCCATATGACATTCAATCATGTTAAGTGTCATGGCTAGTGGAAATCATTTGCTTGTACAAAACTTGATCAAACACCTTCTGCCATTTTACCAAAACCATCATCTTGACCTCTTTTACTATTTACTTTTGCTTCAACTTTCTACCACAGCTTCACCTAGTTACATTCTACCTCCAATAACTCCCCCATGTCCACAGCTCCATGATTGAGGGGTGAAAACCCTAAGTTACCTTGCTGGACAGCCAAATTCTACCCATCTACCAGCTTCACTCCTCTCTCACTGATCTCCCAGAGCATCCAAAGCCACAGCTGGGTTGTTTACACTATGCTGGACCCCCCAGACACGGCGGACGCGACCAGTGAGCCAACGGCATGCCGTGGCATGCCATAAGCACGCTCCAGAGCGCGCTACAGTGCGCACCCGCACTGTAGCCTCGCCCAATCCCTCGCCTCGGACCACCTCGTGCTTCCCCCTCACGCCAAACCGATGCACCTCGGCATCCGCAACTCCCCCCGGCCCTGTCCCCCTCCTCCTTCTCCCTCCAGTGGCCGCTCTCGCACGCGCGCTGGCCGCCCGCGAGCTCCAACCACTGGCCTCACACGCGCGAGCCCTCTGGAGCATCCCCCGCTCCCCCTCTTCCTTCCCTCCGCCCTGGAACTCATCCAGCAACACCCCTGATGTATCCCCGACGCCTCCCGTGCACTGTGGCGACGAGTAGAGGCTCGCTAGCGCACAGGTCCACGGGACCTCGCCACTCTCCTATAAATAGGGCCTCCGAGCCCCTCCTCTCTTCACCAACAGCCTTCTCCCTCTCTCAATCAACCCCAAAGCCACTCGCCCCCTCTCCAGATCCGCCCGAGCTCGAGATCGAGCTCGAGCTCCGCCGCGGTGGCTTCCAGTCGACAGCCCAGTACAGGCTGCCCTAGCTCTTCCTTTCGCTCGATCTAGCACCGTAGCGACATAGTGATGCGTTTCCCCCTCTTTCCCCTCTCTGCAGCTGCCGGAATCGACCGGAGCAGCAACCTCCCGACACTCCTCCGCCGCGAGTCCTCGCCGCCTGCGAACCAGGCCCCTCCGGCGAGCCGCACCACCACCACTGGAACGACGACTCCTCGCTGAACCCGTTCCTGCCCTCAGTTTGCCCCGCCGTGCCCGGAATCGCCGCCGGTGAGCTCGCCGCCCCTCTGGCCATGAGGTTGAAGATGACAGGCGGGCCCCACCTATCATCCTCACCCTCCCTCTTGCTCCCCTCTCTGTCACTGACCGCCGGGCCCCGCCCGTCAGGTTTAAAAACCTGGCGCGCGCGCGCTGGCACCCGTGCGGTGGGCTATTCGCCCTGGGCCGTGCACTGTGGCCGTTCTGGCCCAGTGGCACAGGGCCTTTTTCTCTTTTTCTTTTCTGTGATTATTTCAAATAATTTCACAGAAATAAATATTTGTCCAAATGAATTAATTCCAACTCCTAAAAACTTGTAAAAATCCAACCTATTTAATGGTGTCACTTTCACACATATCCATGAACCTTTTCTGTTCTGTTCAAATTTAAATTCATATTTGAACATTAAAACTTCTGTTCAAATATTCATGAACCCCATTCTGCAACTCCAAAACTCCAACTAAGAATTTTTGCCATCTTAGTTTTCCCTCTAGTATTTAACAAAAATAAGTTGACATTTTTCTGAGCACTTTGATTTTTCTGTTTTTATTGTGGTCTTATTTTCCCGTTGTTATTTTGCGACGATTAGATACCGTATTTGATGAGGTTGCTGAGGAAGAAGGTGGGGAAGGATTTGAAGACTTTGAAGACCAAGCCAATCTAGGCAAGCAGCCCTTTGACCATGATACACTTGTGTTCTTTGGAACCTGTTTGTTTCCAGATGCATGATGATAAGAGTTATGGTGGTAACCTAGTTTAAAACCACCACATGATGCATGCTTTACTCTTGATCTTGCTATGTGCTAGATGCAATGCAAATGGTTAGTAGTGATGCTAGTGATGCATGTGTGCCGTGAAACCTTCATGGTTGCATTCTTTTCAAAGAAAACCCCATCGGGTGCCCCTAATGCCCGAGGGTGATGTTGAGTTAGGTCATCACTTGAGGAAGAAGTGATGTGCCAAATAAAGATCTTGTGCATGGGTGAAATGATGGATTAGATTTATGTGTGACTACCGTCCCAACCAAACATGTGCAACCACTCTACCCCTTATGGGACGGGGCGTTATTAATTACTTAGACCGATACTAGCTTGGTGCCCGCATTACTAGTGACGGGAAGATTTGAGGTCTTTCCCAGGACGGGGTCATGCTTGGATAGACGACCATGACTGTTTTCACAGGGCACCGGACACACCGTTGGTCCCTTCGTGTACGCGTGACATTGAAAATAGGGCAAGTCCCATGATCTATTGTTTGTACTCGAGGGTTGTGCACCAACGAGTGGACTCTATGTTAGTGTCGTCTAAGGAAAGATAATGACCGAGTGCTTCCCCCGAGTACTTGAGGTACCGCGGGATCGTGGGTGACACGAAAGCTTCCCGGATCTTGTGGGTAAAGTGCGCAACCTCTGCAGAGTGTAAAACTATTCAAATAGCTGTGTCCACGGTCATGGACAGTTGGGTGGTGCTACTTAAACTATGTTCAGAATTTTACTACATCGGTGAAAGTATGTGTGTGTGATGAGTCAAGGTGGTGACTTGACTCGTTGAGCTGAATTCTATTCATGTTGATATCGGTAACCTGTCTTCGAGGTTACGTGAATTTATTGATGCATATACTTGATGGTAGAATATTTGTTCTAGCTCGTAGCTAGATTGCTCATTGTTGAACAATTGCATTGTTACTTTGAACAAAATCATGGGTTGCTTGCGAGTACATTCAAAGTACTCATTGGCTTGCCACTGGTTATTTAATTGGCCAGGCATGGAGGAACAGGAATATGAAGAAGAGTTCTATGGTGACGAACATGCAAACTAGGACGCTATCCCAGTCAGAATGCCTGTAGGGTTAAGGCAGATGGCATGGGTTCTACGTATCATCGAAGACTTCCGCTATTCGAGTTATTTGCTATTCAGCCCTTGAGGCTTTATCTATGTAAGACTTGGCCATAATGGCCATAATTTGTGTAAGATGATATGTATGGATGTAAGACTCTTGTTATTTAGCTTCTGTGTGTTCAGTGAGCATTGATCTCTGGGATCACTGTACACGTGCATTCGGTGATCTCGTCTTCTAAGTCGGGGTCCCCACAGAGCTGGTATCAGAGCCATCCTGACTATAGGAAGCCTTAGTTAGCATGGGCGTTAGTTAGATGAGACCCCTTTTTCAAAAACCTTCTGAACCTCTCTTCTTTTATAAACCTTACCAACCTGAGATATCATCAGCTTATTAACCTCTCCTATTCAACCTTTGTAGATGGCCGCTATACCTGAAGTGCACCTGACCACTGGGTTTCCCTTGCTTCTCGAGGATAGCCTCCAGGAGTGCCAGTTCCACCGAGCGCCCATCCTCACCTACCTTGAGCATTGGGTTAGCGACACTGAGGTGGAGTACCATGTGGAAGTGATCGTGAAGGAAAACGATCCTCCCACAAGTTGGTTCTTTGAGGGACCCCAGATGGCAACATTACCTCTCGCTGTCGAGGCTGCTGCACTCAAGGCACTAACCCGTCTCCGCGAGCTTCTTCCGGAGATGGCAGCCAAGATGACAACCCACTTCTTGCCTTACCGGAAGGAAGGTGAAGATGAAAGCAGCGCACTAGCCCCTCCACTGAAGGAAGGACTCCCGCTTCGATTCCAGACCTACTTCAGTCTATGTGCCGACAGTTTGGCACAAGATTTGGCCTCGGAATCGATGAAGCTCCGAGCAGAACTTCACAAGACCAAGGAACTTCTTCGTCGAGCACAAGAGAAGACATATAGGATCAAGAAGGAAGGTGCGCCTCCAGGACGATCCGCTATCGCGTACCGAGGCGGAAGGCCCTCAGGAGATGTATCTTCCAAGGATGAAGAACCACCTCGGCAACGCCGTATGACGGCAAGGGAATATCGCAAGCTTTTCTCGGCACCACCGACAAAGCACCATCGTATCCAACTCCTCCACTCCCCCACACCCTCAAGTAACAAGGGGCCCTGACAGATGAAGACAAGGAGGAACACCCTGAAGAGCCAGAATACGTGACCGAGCATTCCGCCGCTTAGGCATTATGCGCTACTCGGATATGCCAGATCGTGACCTCTACGGTAGGATAGGTCGTGTAACCCCTATGCGCAGTCGAGTCCTTGTATGGTTCATATGAAACCATCTAGTGTTTGCTTTTTTTGTGTTTGGATGTATGTCGTATTTTTCCTTCGGGAATATGTAAGCGACTACATCAACCATTTGAATTTAAATGAATGTGTTTGGCCCTTTCGGCCCTTGCATGATTTGATGAGTGTCACACCCACCCCCTTACTAGGCACCCATCTATCTTGCTTTCCCTCTTCCAAGTCATGAGACCTTTTACCGCTCCAACAGGATGCCTGTTGTAACTCGTACTGGTACCTCTACCCAGCAGCCTGAAGCCGGAGCATCCACTCAATCAGAGGCAGGCCACGACCAAACCAACGACCAAGCTCCACCACCACCTCCTTCGAACATGGACATGGCTCAGCTTCTCCAAGCTTTCTGAGAGGAACGCCCAGCCAACACTGCAGCCCTTCAGTTGATTGCTCAAGCTGTCACCAACAACCGCCAGTCGGCGGGGAATGACAATGGACGTTCCATGTTGGCAGAGTTCAAGAAGCATGCACCGCCAACTTTCATCGAGACTGCTGAACTCCTAGATGCAGACGACTGGGTCCGCACCATTGAGGACTTGCTGGAACTAGTCGGATGCACCGAAGACCGCGAGAAGGTGGCTTATGCAGCCCACTGCCTCGGGGGGACTGCTAGAGCTTGGTGGGATGGATTCAAGGTCATGCATGCTGGACAAGACATCACTTGGGACAACTTCAAGGCAGAATTCCGCAGAGCCCACATTCCTTCCGGAATCATGGCTATCAAAAAGCGTGAATTCCGGGCCCTGAAGCAAGGAAGTGGCACTGTCAAGGAGTACATGCAGAAGTTCAGTGTTCTGTCAAGGTATGCCCCTGAAGATGTCAGCACTGATGCTGCAAAAAGGGAGCGCTTCATGGAAGGCTTCAATCAGACTCTGCAGTACTCGCTTGTCGTGTGCGACTGCCCGACCTTCCCTGACCTGGTGAACAAAGCACTCATGCTTGAAGACAAGCGGCGTGCTATGGAAGACACTCGCAAGCGCAAGATGGTCAGCAAGGGAAGTTCCAGCAACTAGAAGCCTCGCCCGTGGTAGTCAGCCCCGGCCAAGCCAACCTATCAGCAACCAAGAGCTCCTGCACCTCGCACCAACTATCAGCCTCAGCAGTATGCCAACCCAAGGCCAGCATTCAACCCCAATAACAGTGGTGGCAACAAGATCAACAATCCAAACCAAGTCACTTGCTTTGGATGTGGTCAGTCAGGACACATCTCAAGGGTGTGCCCTAACAAGAAGCCTGATGCCCCGCGCCCCAATGCGCAGAACCCAGGACAAGGCCGCGGGATGCCACCAAGGAACCCAGCTCCTCGCAACCCGCCTAACCATGGGAAGGGGCGTGTGAATCACGTCACTGCTGAAGAAGCCCAGGAAGACCCGGACATCGTGCTGGGTACGCTCCTTGTCAACTCATCACCTGCAACTGTCTTGTTTGATTCTGGAGCCACGCATTCATTTGTCACTCAAAGATTGCATTAAAAAGTGGCATCACCCCTACACCCCTGAATAACCCCATGGTGGTACAAACCCCCGGAGCAGAGATGAGAGCCAAGATAGGCTGTAAAGGAGTCAATATTACCATTAACGGTGTAGACTTCCTAGCAGACCTTATCATCCTAATATCGCAAGGCTTGGATGTGATCTTAGGGATGGATTGGCTCAATAAGCACCAAGGCTTATTAGACTGTGCCAATCCGACTGTCACACCCTGATTTTCATGCCACTTTGCTTAAGCTTATTATCATGCTAAAAATGTGGATTTACAAAAAACTTTTGATTGATTTTCTGTCTGCTGCTTGCTAGTGCTCTATAATCAAATAAATCCTCCAACTCTTATACTTCATCTCCTTGACCCAAAACTTTTTCCCAATGATCATGCCATGTGTATAGAACAATATAGAATTTTCTTATAAAAATATTTTGCCAAATAGTATTTTCTAAAATTAGTTTTTCCAAAAACCCCGGAATTGAGGTTTGCACTGCAAGTACCTTACTTAGGGTGTGAAAAATCTTTCAAAAACTATATTTGAATCCTATTAGGTATAGGACTCCCAGAAACCACAAAATTATAATTCTAAAAGTTATTTTTATATTTTATTTAAAAGCTTTTTCTTAAGGACAGAAATGGTCTTTAATAGGGAAAAATTATTTCACTAATTCAAAAATATTTTCCTAAATTCAGGGAGACTCATAGGACATATATTGTCCATATATAAGAGTTTCAGCACATGGTCATGTTCAAAATATTGGGCAAATCCTTCCAAAACCCTTTCTGGATATTTCAAACTTTTGAGATATTTACAAAGGGTTTATTCTCCAAAAATTCAAAGGAAATTCTATCATGTCAAATATGACATATTTGATGATCTTGCAAAGCCTCATGCCTTGAAGATCAAGGAAACATCATCTAATCCCCTCAAAACCATTTATGTCCATTTTGAAGTTTGAGCAACTTTACATTGCCAAACTTGTCCAAATGCTCTCAAACTTGGTGAACATGCTAAAATGATGTAATTATGCATTTATGCCAAATGGCACAGGTTTTGGAGAAGCATAACTTGATCTAAGTGCCCCAAAACCATTTCTGTTCAAATTCAAATTTGAACAACTTTACATTACCAACTTTTTACCTAGGGCTTCAAACTTTGTGAGCATGATCATAACCCCAAATGATGATACTACACCAAGTGGTGCATCAACGTGAGATGATTAGCTTAACTCAAACAAGGTGAAACCATTTCTGTTGATTTCTAGGGTCACCAAAGTTACATTGGCAACTTTTCCCAAATGAGCTCAAATTTGGTGAAAGGCCCTAATTATATGTGACATTTGATCCTGTTAAGTATCATGTCAAGTGGAGCTATTTTGCTTGCCCAAAACATGATCAAACACCTTCTGTCAAATTGCCAAAACCATTGTTTGGACCCCTTTTACTATTTCCCTTTACCTCAAATTCTTACCACAACTTCTCCTGATCATCTTCTACCCCTAGTAACTTCCCCATGTCCTCAGCTCAATCATTGGGGGGTGAAACCCCCATTTTTACTCTTGTGGACAGCAACACTCTTCTTCTCTTTCACCTCTCTCCTCACTCCAGTGGCTCCCAGAGCATCCAAGACCACCTCCCTATAGTTTACTACTCCCTCTACCCCCTGGACACCATTGGCCACGCCCTGGACGCCAAGCAATGCCAATGGCAGCCAAATGCATGCTCTGGAGCGCGCTACAGTGCTCTGGAGCACTGTAGCCGCCCCCCATCCCAATGCCCCGACAGCCTCGGGCCTCTCCAGCATGTCCCCGAGGTTGCCTCGACATCTGGGACATGGCACGTCGCCGGTCCCCGCCTGGCCCTCTCTCCTCTCCCCTCTGTGAGGCTCGCCCGTGCGCTCCCTGGACCGCGCCCACGGTGCACCGATGCGCGCGCTATAAATAGCCCCATTGGGCTCTCTCTCTCGACTCCTTTCGCTCTCCACCTGCTCCGACGACCTCCCAGACATCCTCAACCTCTCTCCTGTGGCCTCCTACCCCCTCCATGGCCGGAGTGCCGCCGCCGACCGCCGCTCGGACTCGGGCACCTCGGCCACTCCCACCTTCCCCTTATGTGATTCCAGGACCGAGCCCTCCTCGGGGAGTCCCCAGGGACGGACCAGCCCTCCCCTTGGCCTGGGAACTCCTCTTGGCGTGGCGCCGCCGAAGACCCCGCGGCCGCCGCGGCCTCCCTGTGGTGGCGAGGCTGTGGGCCTCCTTGGGCGGGCTCGCAGCCACCCTCGGGTGCGGGGAGGAGAGCCGAAGCTCCTGGGCACCTCGGTCGGCCCTCCCACATCCCCAGGCGACGGCTGCGCCGGCGGCCGAAGCTCTCCCCTGCCCGGCGTCGGGCCGGAGAAGAAGGCCAGGGGCGACGAGCGACCTGCGGCTGGGCCCCGCAGGTCAGCGACGCAGCCGACCGCCACGTCGTTTAAGTGGAGACGGGGCGGCTGGAAGACGCCTTCCCAGCGCGAAGGAGTACCCCACGAAGGCGCCTCCGACATCACACCCCCTCCTGTGCACGCGGCCGAGCTGTTGGGCCAGCCCAGTTGTTGTGCAGCTATCCTTCGCCCTGCGCGCAGTAAAGGGGTATAACCATTTTCCTTTTCTTTCCCTTTTTCAGACAACTTCAAAAATGCTTAAATAATTCATTTGAACTCCAAATTTGATGATTCAAATTTCTGGTAGTTTCTAAAATCATGCTCTATCACATGATGCAACATGCACATTTTTCCAGGAACATTTCCTTCACAAATAATTATCAAATACCCATATTCCATTTTCTGTGATGAACTTTATAAAATCACAGAGGGCTCAAATTTGATCCAAATGCAGTGGTTCAAATTCCTAGGTGCTTGTCATACCCAAACTTAGTTTTGGAACATTTTTATTAATACTTTCTGTGCCCCACCAAATAATGAGCCATTTCTTCATATTTATCAACTTTGCAAAATCCTAGGAAATTCATTTGAATTCCTAATCCAGTGAAACCAACTCCTAGATGCTTCCAAAATCATGACTTGTTGATGGGTGCTTTTTCTCATCATTCAAGAAAATATTTCTGTACCCTTCTTTCAAACCCATAAACCCCATGATTCCATCATATTGAAATGTTCCAAACTATCCAATGATCCAATGCCTATGAAACCACCTTGGTTATTTTTCATATGACCAGAGGTATCCTAGAAAAGTCCAACTCCTATTTTTAGAGCACTTTTATATTTGATTTGATTGTGTTGCTTATTATGATTGTTTCCATCGTTAGTTGACGAAATAAACGAAGTACTCGGAGATGGACCAGAAGGTTTGAAGACTCGGAAGAATAAGGCAAGCAGCCCTTTGACCATGTTCGAGAAACCTTTTTATGCATGTCTCATAGCACCTTATTATTAATGCATCGGAATCATGTAGAAGAGGTGACCACTTTGGTTGGTGCCTTGGTTACTTTGCTAATGAACTTGGATCAAGCATGACCCTACCTTCCTATCAGGGTTATGCGGGTGGGAGTAGTTAGGTTGCTTTAATAGTGGCTACGCAATTGGGACGGGTATATGCATGGTGACGGAGGTAGAATAGTTTCAAAAGACTTTTCGAGAACCCCGTCTGGTGCCACTTATGCCCGAGGGAGATGGTGAGATGGGTAACCACTTGATGACGAAGTGGTGTACCGAGGCAAGTGTGTGTGTTGTTTTGAAAACGGATTGGTTTAAGTTGCGACCGTTATTCCAACCTTACATGCGCAACCACTCTACCCTTATATGGGAAAGGGCATTATTGATTACCTAGGTCGATACTAGCATGGTGCCCGCATTACTAGTGACGGGGGTGACATGAGGTCACTCCCGGGACGGGGTCGTGCTTGGATAGGCGGCCATGACTGTTTTCACAGGGCACCGGACACACTGTTGGTACCCCGTGTCAGTGGTATGTGATGAATATGGGAGCAAGTCTCCACAATTTCTAAGATGTGAAATGTTTGGCACGGGGCTGTTACCAATCGAGTGGACTCTATGTTAGTGTCGTCTGGGGAAAGATAGTGATCGGGTGCTTACCCCGGGTACTTGAGGTACCGCGGGTCGTGGATGTCACGGAAGTTCCCCGGATATAGTGGGTAAAGTGTGCAACCTCTACAGACTGTAAAACTATTCGAATAGCCGTGTCCATGGTCAAGGACAGTTGGGTTACCGCTCTTGGGCTACGTCCAATGTTTGCGAAACCTGGTGTGTGTGTGTGAGGAAACAACATGGTTCAGTGATGTTGATGATGTGATTCTTTAGGAAATCACAATGAGCTTGAGCATGAGTTGATTACAACTCTTTCTCGATAATGATGTCTGTGACCTCCTGATACTTGTTGCATTGTAATGCCCAGGATGGGACTATACCTCCTACGTGTCGAGGCACGACTTAAAGATATAAGCCCATCCTAGAATGATCTCTAGTTTGGTATCTTTGCACGACTCATCTAAAAGAGGGATTAAATTTCAAAAGAAGATAGTTGGCTTACACTCGCCACTTCACACAATACATTACATAAGCAAAACATCATTCAAAACATCACAACCCGACTACGGGTGAAGATCCAAAAGAAAGATACCAAACAACATAAAGCCACAGGTCAGGATCGAATCCTAGTAGAAACCACTACTGATCGTCGAAACGTCACAAGCAAACGGCCACACTCTTCATGGAACTCCTGGAAGTTCTGAACCAGCTCCTGCATCAAACTCGGCTGAACCTGCATCTGGTGTTGTAGTATTTGTGAGCCACGAGGACTCAGCAATCCCATAACCATGGGTATCAAGACTAGCAAAGCTTTATGGGTAGGAAGAGGTAAAGTGGTGAGGTTGCAGCAGCGGCTAAGCATAATATGGTGGCTAACTTACGAGTACCAGAATAAGATGAGGAGCTACGCAAACGGTCGCAAAGGAGTGATCGCTAAAGATCCTAACTACATACGAGTCAAACATAACCCCACCGTGTTCTCTTCTCAAAGTGAAAAGAGACAGTCACGGTTGCTCACACAGTTGTGTGTTTTACTTCGGATCCTCTGTCAAGTTTTCTACAACCGGACATTAACAAATTCCAATCTGCCACATAACCGCGGGGACGGCTTTCGAAAGATCATAACCCTGCAGGGGTGTCCCAACTTAGCCCATCACAAGCTCTCACGATTAGCTGAAGTGATAAATATAATATCATCACCCCTTATCTTAGGGAAAATCCGATCAGGCTCGGCATCCTGGTAGCACAAGTCATTTCGACAATGGTAAAACAAGTCCAGCAAGACCTCCCGGCGTGCCGACACCCTGATGGTAGCCGCGCGCATCTCGTCTCAGGCCACGTCCGGATGAGCGCTACGTACAGATACCGAAGACCCCAGCAAACTGGGTAGTATCCGCAAGTGACTCTGGTTTGGGACCAACACCATCAGCACTGGCCCCCCTGCTATGTAGAATTAAGAACCCGAGGGTGCGACCCCCTATGCAATTTTAATTAATTAATTAAGTTGTTATTATGAGGCAAATTAAAACCAATGTTGGGCCTTGATGGAGGAGTTTTATTCAAAGTCGAACTGTCAAGGGGTCCCCATTTCACCCATCGTGTAAGGAACGCAAAATCAAGGAACATAATACCGGTTTATCGGCGCCTAAGGTGGCATGAGTGGAACAAAACACCGAGCAAAAGGCCAAGCCTTCCACCCATGCCCAGTATATAGGTGTGTTAATAATAATTATAGATATTGTGATATATCCAACAACAAGTTCCCTCCTGGAACGAACTTCATCTTCAACTGCAACTAACAACGCTATAAGAGGGACTGAGCAAGCGAGGCTGAGCAAGCGGGTAACATAGCCAAACAATGGTTTTGCTAGGAAGGTGTCAAGGTTAGAGGTTTCATGGCAACAAGGAGAGGGCTGACATAAAAGATGGGTAGCGCGACATGTAATGATAGCATCGAGACAACTAAGCATGGCAATGGTAGTAAAGGTATCCAAGGGTATGATCATCTTGCCTGGAATTCCACAAGGGAGAAGAACGGATCCATGAAGCAGAAGGAGCAACAGTCGAGCGAATCCTCACAACTCCGGAACGAAACCGAAGCTATCAAGAGAAGCAACCGGAAAGAAGCAAACAACACGGTAAACACACAAACATCAACATGGCATACGATGCGCAAACAAGTATGATGCATGTCCGGTTTAAATATGCATGGCATGGCAAAGTGCACAAACAACACTACAAGTTAAGTGGAGCTCAATATGCAACGAGTTGCGTATTGACGAAACACCACATTTAATTATTTAGTTGACTCTCATTATTTACAAGACAAGATTAAATGTTTTTAACATGGCAAGAGGTGAAACAAAAGTAAAACTACACTATTTAGGCATTTTTAAATGAGGCCGGAAATAACAACAACATATCCGGAAAATCCCCATAAGCATGTTTAGTAATTATAAAGCAACAACAATAAACATATTAATGTTGTTAACATGATGCGGATGACATGATCAAGTTTATGCAATTTTTATTAAAAGGTTAACATGAAGAGATATGAAGTTTATGTCACCGTGGTGGAAGGAAAAGGTGCCACGGCAACGATCCAAAAATGATGCAACACATCATCTCGGTTCCGGTATCTCGTTGAGAGACCGGTTCAAAAGGAAAGATGGCGGAGCAAGTCGAACAAGATGAAAGGTGGGGCGATCCCGTCACCGGGTTCCCACGAGTCGGCGACGAGGCAACCGAGGAACATGACAAAAGGTGAAACGGGCACGGTGCACACAAGGACAAACATTTCATACAACCACAACAAGCATCACACGGGTCATCCACGGGGTCGTCTCGTTATACCTTTGAAGCGTGCGTTTCGGGGCGGTTCGAGACGTAGAGGAAGAAGGCGATCACGTTCGGAGAGAAAGTAGCCGTTCACGTTTCCGAAGAGGAAGTAGTTGTTCACGTCATCGTGTCGTGGTACTTGGCGAATTCCTCGTTTCCGGGCGACGGTAGTGGTACATGCCGTAGAGGGAAGTAGGTGTTCTCGTTCATCGGAGAGGTACTCGCCGCATCGTCTTGTGTCGTCGAGTAGGCGTTCCCGGGGGTCGTCGAGCGTAGTGGTACTCATTTCCGTAGATGTTCGGGTGCATACGTAGAGGTACTTGTTTCGAAGAGGTAGTTGGTCGGGTCGCCGTGTACTCGTTCGGGTCATCTGTCAATTCAACATTACAAGGCAACGCAACACAAAAAACACAGGAGCTAACAAAAAGGGGCAGCACGGGGAAGAGGCCGCGGGCACTGGATCCGTTGCTGGATGACGACGAGGCGGGACCTGGCCACGCGAAGGGAGCTGCTGGAGGACGGGGCGCCGCTGCGGCGGAGCGGAGGCCTTGCTGGAGGCGCTCGGTGGCAGAAGAGGAGGCCCGCGGTGCTGCTGGTCGTTGGAGATGGAGGCCCGAAGGGAGGGGCGTGGCCTGCTGCTGCCCCGGCTTGAGGAAGGAAGCCGGAGGGAGATGCAGCGGCGCTGCCTTGGCGAGGTCGGAGGTGAGGCCTTAGGGCCAAGGCGATGCGGGGCGAGAGAAGAGGCGGCCGGCGCGCTGCTCGGGTCGCTGGCGAACGGGCAGCTCCCCTGGCCGCGGGCGGAGGACGGAGCGCGGTGCCAGGCGCGGGGTCCTGGGGCTCCTGGAGGGGCGCGGAGGCTGCGAGGACGGAGGGTGGCGGCCTGACGAGGGGAAGGCTCGGGGCGATGGGGTTTTTCGGGCAGAGCAGCGAGGCAGGGGCGGTCGGGATCGAGCGCTTGGGAGACGAGGGAAAGGAGGAGAGCGAGCGGACGAGGGGGTGGTGGCGGAGGAAGAGGGAGCGAGGCTCGCGTGCGAGCGAACGAGGGATCGGTTAGGGTTAGCGATAGGTGGGCCGAGGCGGCCTGGTGTTGGGCCAATGGGCCAAGGCTGGAAGGAGATGGCCTGGGCCCAAGGAGGAGGAGAAGCCCACTGCGGCTGGGAGGCGTCCTTTTAACTGTTTTTTAGCAGAAAAACAATAGAGAGAAGAAAAAGAAAGAAGAGGGAGGTTAGGGAAAAAATTAGGACAAAGGTTAATTTTTTCTCAGGCTCGTAAAAATGAGCACGACCGGAGAAAAATACAAAAGGCCAGATCAGAAAATAATTCAAACATATTTGAATTTAATTCAAATGGGTTTGAACTAAGACTTGAATATAGAAGTGTCCAAAAATGTTCGAATTTTCGGAGGAACCTCGAAACAACGGAAAAGAAATATTGGCAAGGTTTTTGAAGGAGAAACTCGAAGTAGGAAAGCATGGGGAAATAATGCAAGTGTGTTACGGTGATCCCAAACAATGGAATATTTTTAATATAGCTCCCTAAATATTGAGAGGCTTTTCTATGTTATAAAGAGAAGTCACCTTCCCTCGATTTAAATGGACCGAAGGTCCACACGATTTATTTAAGTTGAGATGCAAAGATAAATATGACATGATGGCATGATGACATGATGCAATGCAAAAATAAATAACACAAGCACAAATAAAACACACGGGCAACCCGGAACATCTGGAATCTTCTAGAATCTTCTGGGACGTCGGTCTTCGGGCGTCACATGCATACACATGCATGCCCATGTTATGTTGATCATACTTGCACATGAAAAACTAGCTTTCTGCAAAACTGCCAATCTAGCAGTAGAGCCTTGCATAATTATTCTGTCATCACACTTGGGTTGCTTGCGAGTACATTCAAAGTACTCATTGGCTTGCCACTGGTTATTTTATTGGCCAGGCATGAGTGAACAGGATTTGATGAAGATTTCTTGGTGACGAGCATGCGAGCTAGGATGCTTCCCAGTCAGAATGCCTGTAGGGTTAAGGCAGATGGCATGGGTCCATGTTGTTATTGAAGATTTCTGCTACAACGATATACTCAAGACTTGACCATTATGGTCCTATTTGTGTAATACGGTATCTATGGATGTAAGACTCTTGTTATTCAGCTTCTGTGTGTTCAATGAGCATTGATCTCTGGGATCACTGTACACGTGCATTCGGTGATCTCGACTTATGAGTCGGGGTCCCCACAGAGCTGGTATCAGAGCCATCCTGACTGTAGGAAGCCTTAGTTAGCATGGTCGTTAGTTAGGGTAAAACTATTTTCAAAACTATTACTAGATTTCAAAACTATCTATACTTCTCGTCCCTTCTCAGTTTTTCGAAAACCAGGCTATACTTGATCTCTTCCCCTTCAAAACTTTTGGTCGCCAGAACCCTTATGCCCCGGACCACTGGATTTTCTGTAATGCTCGTGGAGTGCACCTTGCCGAACACTCACCTACCACTTCCGAACACAAGAGTGGCAACACCACGACAAGACGATACCAACAGAAAAATCCATCCTCGAGGAATGAGGACATGAAGACTCAGAAGAAGACGACACCCTTGACAGTGCCCCAAGAAGATGCAACATTGGCCTATGATGACCATGGTATAGGTTATGCAAAATCATGATATGCATCGCTAATAGAGTAATCCTATCACTACCGTTGTTGTATCGGCAACCACCGGTGGATGAGAACCTCGCCATTTGGTCCGCCTCACTATAGTGAGCAGGAAAACGGTTCTCTTCGTCCCCCGCTCTTGGTGTTGATGTTGTCATCAACGTAACAGACATGTTGGACCTCTATTATGCCTTGTTATTGTCATTGCATACGGATTGCCTACCTGGTACCCTCGACGTCCCAGAAGGCACAAGGGGTCGTCATGATTAAAGAGACAAGAAAAGACCAAGTCAACGCCAGCTACAACGAGGCACCTTCATCGCATCACCTCATCAGGCAAGAGGTTGTTGAAGATTCTTCAGGCTCAACCCGGATAGTTCATCAAGCAACTACAAGGGACATAGCAACACCTGAAGAAACTCAGGAGACTGCACGAGGCACAAGTCACGACACTGAGTCCGAGAACCCCTAGGGTAGGATGAGTCGTGTACCCCCTATGCGTAGTCGAGTCCGTATGATGGTTCGAATAGAACCATGATTGTATGTTGCTTGCTTTTAATTGTTTGTGTTTTGATATAAGTCGCACTTTTGCCCCAGGCAACAAGTGCATGGCTATATCACCTTCCTTGCCTTGTTTCTTTTGTTTCGACCTTTTTGCACTTGTTTGTTGCACCTACACTATAGAACCCCCCTTTAGCCATTTCCCTCCTCTACGCTACTTTTTCCCTCTCCTCTCTCTCCCTAACTGAAGACCCGCAAGACAAGATGCACCAAGGATTCTACCCCGGCAACCAACTGGCACTGAAGACTTCTGCTATAACCTCCACGACCAGATACAACCCCGTAGAGTTATGTTTAACCCTCCAGACTAGTAACCCAGTCCTAGACCCTTTGAGACTTCACGAGACACTCTAGCACGAACCCTTAACCATGTGCCTAACCTATAGTATTGCGAGAGAACCAGTTAAGCCTCTGCAACCTTGCACAACACTGGGTTCGTAAAGGAGCTAGTGGACGCAGTGAACGAGCACGTTGCCATCCTAATATAGCACAAGAACTGACGACGCCATAGATAGACCAAATTGAGGATACAAGACAGATGACTTGGTGGCTTTATATCAGTGACTTCGAGGAATTGTCTGAGACCTTGATGGATTGTGAGGTTTTCATATTGGTGGGATCATGACTTTGGGGAAGCATGTAGGAGTACCCGTTGGACATGAGATTTGGATTTATGTAGGTGATTCTGGTTGGTATAAATGCTAGATATGCCTGCATGGTTCGGAGTAAATTGGATTTAGACCGATGATCTTGATCATGATACCATGCTTCTCGGTGGAAAATAACCTAGGAGGTTGGATTATTTGTCGGAGTTGACTTAGGGATCTGTATAATCATGACCCTGGAGTTCACTTGACCCGGATGATGGGAATTTGGTGGATTTACTATTGTAATGCATAGTCCTTCCAAGTATTTGGGTATTATAGGGACTTGAGATCTTGTGGAACACCGTAGACATCGGATTTGTAGAATTGTTGGGTTATGTGGTGATTAATGGAAGATTACCGGGCTATTGGAGTTGATCTATAGGAAGGAAACAAAATCTTGGAGTGGCATATGACGTGTTTCCTTATAATAGAGATGCATTATCGTGAGCCTTGCGAGAATAGGTTGAGTGCTTGGATTGTGGAGTTTAATTTAAGCTTAGTAGCATGTATGACCTACCCATGGATTTTAGGGGAAGGCATGCATATGGATTTGGGGATCGTAGGCAAGTATAATTTTGTTAGACCGTCTCTTGAGAGTCATGAGGATATGCATGGCATGAGTGGTGATTGAAGCTGGTCTATGCTTTTTCGTTCGGAGTACTAGATAGAGCTATTGGCATCTCAGAAACCGTGCTTAAGGATAAGATGATAAACGTTCACTCACTCACTAGAATCCTTGAAACCCTTAAGCCCCACCAAGCCACAACCTGGTCAGATTCTGACCACGGGCCTTTGCTCTAAGTCAGGAAGGCCTCTACAAATACTCAACGGAGACCACCACCAATACCCCAGCCTACCTTGCGTACCCCCCCCCCATAGACCTCATGGAGTAATTGGACAAGTTGGGTAACATCATTATTTTATGGCCTACTTGTCTGCCCGAAGACAAAAGAAGAGACGGACAGCTGGATAGAAGACATTTGAAGACCGCCCTGTCAAGAAGGAAGATCTACACCGACCACCGTCATCAAGAAGTGAACTCCTGCATCCAAGACCGGGTGTATCTGCAAACCACTCCTCTCGAAGGGACCGAGCATTTCCGCGTCGAAGGAACGCTCACACCAAGATTTATCGACTTTTCTTCAAGGCCACTGCAAGACAAATAGTAGACGTCTACCAACTAGATTTACCACCTGAGATACCCTCCGTGCACCAAATCTTCCACGAGTCCCCACTCTGGAAGTACTTCTTACCTCCTAACCAGCCCGGTGCCCGCAAGGACATCGATCACCGAGCCTTTGACATCTAACTCAACCTAACCTACTCAAGAGACCCCTCAGCAACCTGCATCAAGGAAGGCAGCAAGCGAGAAGCCACACCACAAAGTACTTCAAGATTCCATGGAGCACCACTCGGAAGCAGAACCAACAAGAAGAAGTGAAGGCTACACCGTATCCAAGACTCCGTATTCATTTCCACGCCTAGTCTGGGAATCTCGGGGACGAGATTCTTGTAAGGGGGGTATGTCTATCACACCCTGATTTTCATGCCACTTTGCTTAAGCTTATTATCATGCTAAAAATGTGGATTTACAAAAAACTTTTGAGTGATTTTGACTTTGTTTGATTGATTTTCTGTCTACTGCTTGCTAGTGCTCTAAAAATCAAATAAAACCTCCAACTCTTATACTTCATCTCCTTGACCCAAAACTTTTTCCCAATGATCATGCCATGTGTATAGAACAATATAGAATTTTCTTATAAAAATATTTTGGCCAAATAGTATTTTCTAAAATTAGTTTTTCCAAAAACCCCTGAATTGAGGTTTGCACTACAAGTACCTTATTTAGGGTGTGAAAAATCTTTCCAAAAGTATATTTGAATCCTATTAGGAATAGGACTCCCAGAAACCACAAAATTATAATTCTAAAAGTTATTTTTATATTTTATTTAAAAGCTTTTTCTTAAGGCCAGAAATGGTCTTTAATAGGGAAAAATTATTTAACTAATTCAAAAATATTTGCCAAAATTCAGGGAGACTCATAGGACATATATTGTCCATATATAAGAGTTTCAGCACATGGTCATGTTCAAAATATTGGGCAAATCCTTCCAAAGCCCTTTCTGGATATTTCAAGCTTTTGAGATATTTACAAAGGGTTTATTCTCCAAAAATTCCATGGAAATTATATCATGTCAAATATGACATATTTGATGATCTTGCAAAGCCTCATGCCTTGAAGATCAAGGAAACATCATCTAATCCCCTCAAAACCATTTCTGTCCATTTTGAAGTTTGAGCAACTTTACATTGCCAAACTTGTCCAAATGCTCTCAAACTTGGTGCACATGCTAAAATGATGTAATTATGCATTTATGCCAAATGGCACAAGCTTTGGAGAAGAATAACTTGATCTAAGTGCCCCAAAACCATTTCTGTTCAAATTCAAATTTGAACAACTTTACATTACCAACTTTTTACCTGGGGCTTCAAACTTTGTGAGCATGATCATAACCCCAAATGATGATACTACACCAAGTGGTGCATCAAGGGGAGATGATTAGCTTAACTCAAACAAGGTGAAACCATTTCTGTTGATTTCTAGGGTTCACCAAAGTTACATTGGCAACTTTTCCCAAATGAGCTCAAATTTGGTGAAAGGCCCTAATTATATGTGACATTTGATCCTGTTAAGTATCATGTCAAGTGGAGCTATTTTGATTTCCCAAAACATGATCAAACACCTTCTGTCAAATTGCCAAAACGATTGTTTGGACCCCTTTTACTATTTCCCTTTACCTCAAATTCTTACCACGGCTTCTCCTGATCATCTTCTACCCCCAGTAACTTCCCCATGTCCTCAGCTCAATGATTGCGGGGTGAAAACCCCATTTTTACTCTTGTGGACAGCAACACTCTTCTCCTCTTTCACCTCTCTCCTCACTCCAGTGGCTCCCAGAGCATCCAAGACCACCTCCCTATAGTTTACTACTCCCTCTACCCCCTGGACACCATTGGCCATGCCCTGGACGCCAAGCAATGCCAATGGCAGCCAAATGCATGCTTTGGAGCGCGCTACAGTGCTCTGGAGCACTGTAGCCGCCCCCCATCCCAATGCCCCGACAGCCTCGGGCCTCTCCAGCATGTCCCCGAGGTTGCCTCGACGTCTGGGACATGGCACGTCGCCGGTCCCTGCCTGGCCCTCTCTCCTCTCCCCTCTGTGAGGCTCGCCCGTGCGCGCCCTGGACCGCGCCCACGGTGCACCGATGCGCGCGCTATAAATAGCCCCATTGGGCTCTCTCTCTCGACTCCTTTAACTCTCCCACTGCTCCGACGACCTCCCAGACATCCTCAACCTCTCTCCCGTGGCCTCCTACCCCCTCCATGGCCGGAGTGCCGCCGTCGACCGCCGCTCAGACTCGGGCACCTCGGCCACTCCCTACTTCCCCTTCTGTGATTCCAGGACCGATCCCTCCTCGGGGAGTCCCCAGGGACGGACCAGCCCTCCCCTTGTCCTGGGAACTCCTCCTGGCGTGGCGCCGCCGAAGAAACCGCGGCCGCCGCGGCCTCCCTGTGGTGGCGAGGCTGTGGGCCTCCTTGGGCGGGCTCGCAGCCACCCTCGGGTGCGGGGAGGAGAGCCGGAGCTCCTGGGCACCTCGGCCGGCCCTCCCGCATCCCCAGGCGACGGCTGCGCCGGCGGCCGAAGCTCTCCCCTGCCCGGCATCGCGCCGGAGAAGAAGGCCAGGGGCAACGAGCGACCTGCGGCTGGGCCCCGCAGGTCAGCAACGCAGCCAACCACCACGTCGTTTAAGTCGAGACGGGGCGGCTGGAAGACGCCTTCCTAGCGCGAAAGAGTACCCCACGAAGGCGCCTCCGACGTCACACCCCCTCCTGTGCACGCGGCCGAGCTGTTGGGCCGGCCCAGTTGCTGTGCAGCTATCCTTCGCCCTGCGCGCAGTAAAGGGGTATAACCATTTTCCTTTTCTTTCCCTTTTTCAGACAACTTCAAAAATGCTTAAATAATTCATTTGAACTCCAAATTTGATGATTCAAATTTCTGGTAGTTTCTAAAATCATGCTCTATCACATGATGCAACATGCACATTTTTCCAGGAACATTTCCTTCACAAATAATTATCAAATACCCATATTCCATTTTCTGTGACGAACTTTAGAAAATCACAGAGGGCTCAAATTTGATCCAAATGCAGTGGTTCAAATTCCTAGGTGCTTGTCATACCCAAACTTAGTTTTGGAACATTTGTATTAATAGTTTCTGTGCCCCACCAAATAATGAGCCATTTCTTCATATTTATCAACTTTGCAAAATCCTAGGAAATTCATTTGAATTCCTAATCAAGTGAAACCAACTCCTAGATGCTTCTAAAATCATGACTTGTTGATGGGTGCTTTTTCTCATCATTCAAGAAAATATTTCTGTACCCTTCTTTCAAATCCATAAACCCCTTGATTCCATCATATTGAAATGTTCCAAACTATCCAATGATCCAATGCCTATGAAACCACCTTGGTTAATTTTCATATGACCAGAGGTATCCTAGAAAAGTCCAACTCCTATTTTTAGAGCACTTTTATTTTTGCTTGGATTGTGTTGCTTACTATGATTATTTCCATCGTTAGTTGATGAAATAAACGAAGTACTCGGAGATGGACCAGAAGGTTTGAAGACTCGGAAGAATAAGGCAAGCAGCCCTTTGACCATGTTCGAGAAACCTTTTTATGCATGTCTCATAGTACCTTATTATCAATGCATCGGAATCATGTAGAAGAGGTGACCACTTTGGTTGGTGCCTTGGTTACTTTGCTATTGAACTTGCATCAAGCATGACCCTACCTTCCTATGAGGGTTATGCGGGTGGGAGTAGTTAGGTTGCTTTAATAGTGGCTACGCAATTGGGATGGGTATATGCATGGTGACGGAGGCAGAATACTTTCAAAAGACTTTTCGAGAAACCCGTCGGGTGCCACTTATGCCCGAGGGAGATGGTGAGATGGGTAACCACTTGATGACGAAGTGGTGTACCGAGGCAAGTGTGTGTGTTGTTTTGAAAACGGATTGGTTTAAGTTGCGACCGTTATTCCAACCTTACATGCGCAACCACTCTACCATTATATTGGAAAGGGCATTATTGATTACCTAGGTCGATACTAGCAAGGTGCTCACATTACTAGTGACGGGGGTGACATGAGGTCACTCCCAGGACGGGGTCGTGCTTGGATAGGCGGCCATGACTGTTTTCACAGGGCGCCGGACACACCGTTGGTACCCCGTGTCAGTGGTATGTGATGAATATGGGAGCAAGTCTCCACAATTTCTAAGATGTGAAATGTTTGGCATGGGGCTGTTACCAATCGAGTGGACTCTATGTTAGTGTCTTCTAGGGAAAGATAGTGATCGGGTGCTTACCCCGGGTACTTGAGGTACCGCGGGTCGTGGATGTCACGGAAGTTCCCCGGATCTAGTGGGTAAAGTGTGCAACCTCTGCAGAGTGTAAAACTATTCGAATAGCCGTGTCCATGGTCAAGGACAGTTGCGTAACCACTCTTGGGCTACGTCCAATGTTTGCGAAACCTGGTGT
Organism: Secale cereale; assembly: GCA_902687465.1. NCBI lineage: Eukaryota > Viridiplantae > Streptophyta > Magnoliopsida > Poales > Poaceae > Secale > Secale cereale. The sequence goes on from LR738710.1 coordinate 332,001,560, forward strand.
GTGTGTGTGAGGAAACAACATGGCTCAGTGATGTTGATGATGTGATTCCTGAGGACATCACAATGAGCTTGAGCATGAGTTGATTACAACTCTTTCTCGATAATGATGTATGTGACCTCCTGATACTTGTTGCAGACACATGCATGCCCATGTTATGTTGATCATACTTGCACATGAAAAACTAGCTTTCCGCAAAACTACCAATCTAGCAGTAGAGCCTTGCATAATTATTCTGTCATCACACTTGGGTTGCTTGCGAGTACATTCAAAGTACTCATTGGCTTGACACTGGTTATTTTATTGGCCAGGCATGAGTGAACAGGATTTGATGAAGATTTCTTGGTGACGAGCATGCGAGCTAGGATGCTTCCCAGTCAGAATGCCTGTAGGGTTAAGGCAGATGGCATGGGTCCATGTTGTTATTGAAGATTTCCGCTGCAACGATATACTCAAGACTTGACCATTATGGTCCTATTTGTGTAATACGGTATGTATGGATGTAAGACTCTTGTTATTCAGCTTATGTGTGTTCAGTGAGCATTGATCTCTGGGATCACTATACACGTGCATTCGGTGATCTCAACTTATGAGTCGGGGTCCCCACACGGACTGTCACTGTGACCAATAACCAAGGAGTCGAAGTTAAGTTCGCTCCCAACTCCTCTTCCGCTCAAGCCGTTCAAGTCAAATGTCTGTCTGAAGTTGGGCTAGAGCAAGTACCGGTGGTATGCAAGTATCATGATGTCTTTCCGGATGAACTACCGGGAATGCCCCCTGACCGTGACATTGAGTTCATCATTGAGCTCGTGCCTGGGGCAGGACCCATCTATAAGAAGCCTTATAGAATGGGGATGGAAGAATTAGCCGAGTTGAAGAAGCAACTGGAAGAGCAACTGAGGAAGGGATTTATCCGCCCAAGTGCCTCCCCTTGGGGATCACCTGTTCTGTTTGTGGCAAAAAGGGACGGTACCATTCGCTTATGCATCGACTATCGTTCCCTCAATGAAGTTACAATCAAGAACAAATATCCACTTCCCTAGATTGAAGATCTGTTTGATCAGCTCAGCGGAGCCAAGGTGTTCTCCAAGATCGATCTCAGATCTGGGTACTACCAGCTGAAGATCAGACCCCAAGATATTCCGAAGACGGCATTTGTGACCAGATATGGCCTGTACGAGTGCACGGTCATGTCCTTTGGGTTAACCAATGCCCCAGCTTACTTCATGTATCTCATGAATAAAGTCTTCATGGAATATTTGGACAAGTTTGTTGTTGTCTTCATCGATGACATTCTTGTCTTCTCGAAGACGGAGGAAGAACACGAGCAACATTTGAGAATGGTCCTAGACAAGCTTCGGGAGCACCAATTATAGGCCAAATTGAGCAAGTGTGAGTTCTGGCTGCATAAAGTTGGATTCTTAGGTCATGTCTTGACCGAAGAAAGATTGACAGTTGATCTCGCGAAGATCGAAGCTGTGACCCAATAGCAATCTCCAACGACTGTCAAGGAAGTCAGAAGCTTCCTCAGACTTGCGGGTTATTACCGCAAATTCGTGGAAGGATTCTCTAGCATTGCCCGGCCAATGACTCAGCTCCTCAAAAAGGACAAGAAGTTCGAGTGGACGCCAAAATGCGAAGAGAGCTTCCAAGATCTCAAGAAGAGGTTGACCACCGCCCCAGTTCTGGCAACACCTGATATTCACAAGGAGTTCGTGATATATTGTGATGCCTCTCGAACCGGATTGGGAAGCGTTCTGATGCAAGAAGGCCGAGTCATAGCTTACCTCTCCAAGCAGCTACGACCTCATGAAGAGAACTATGCTACTCACGATCTTGAGTTAGCAGCAGTGGTTCATGCCTTGAAGACATGGCGGCATTACCTCCTAGGGAAACGGTGTGAGATATACACAGACCACAAAAGTCTGAAGTACATTTTCACCCAAAAGGAATTGAACATGAGGCAGCGAAGATGGTGGGAACTCATCAAAGACTATGACCTCAGTGTTCAATATCACCTCGGGAAGGCTAACGTGGTGGCCGATGCCTTAAGCAGGAAGGCTTGCTCCTTGAATACCATAATTCAAAAAAGGCAGCAAACCCTGTTTAAGGAGTTCGAACAATTCAGTTTGGAATTGGTCACCCCTGGATTTCTGGATCATCTAGAAGTCAAACCAACCCTGATGGACGAAGTCAAGAAGGTGCAAGATGGGCACGCAAGCATTGAAGGCATCAAAAAGAAGATGAAGCTAGGCAAGGCCCCAGGATTCTCCGAGGACGAGCACGGGACTGTTTGGTACAAAGGCCGCATCTGCGTACCAAACAAGATGGAGTTGAAGAACCTGATCCTGCAAGAAGCCCACGACACTCTGTATTCCATCCACCCTGGAGGAACCAAGATGTATCAAGACTTGAAGGAAAGATTCTGGTGGCACGGGATGAAAAGAGAGATTGCAACCTATGCTGCAAAATGTGATGTGTGCCAAAGGGTCAAGGCTGAATATCAGCGACCCGCTGGATTGCTTCAACCACTCAAGGTTCCTGAGTGGAAGTGGGATAAAGTCGGAATGGACTTCATCACTAGATTACCAAGGTCAAATAGAGGACATGACTCTATCTGGGTCATAGTCGATCATTTGACCAAGGTGGCCCATTTCATTCCTGTCAAGACCACTTATGATGGCAACCGGCTGGCAGCTCTCTACATCGACAAAATCGTAAGCCTGCACGGCGTTCCCAAGGAAATTGTGTCAGATCGAGGAACCCAGTTCACCTCAAGGTTCTGGAAGAAGTGCCAAGAAGCCTTGGGAACCAAATTATCTTTCAGCACGGCTTTCCACCCACAGACCGGAGGTCAGACAGAGCGAGTAAATCAAATTCTCGAAGACATGCCCCGAGCCTGTGTCTTCGCATATCGAGCCAAGTGGGAAGATTGCCTCCCTTTTGCCGAGTTCTCCTATAACAACAGTTACGAGTCGAGCCTTCAGATGGCACCATTTGAGGTGTTGTACGAACGCAGATGTCGCACACCCCTCAACTGGTCAGAGACTGGAGAAGGGCTAGTCTTTGGACCGGATATTCTCTGCGCAGCAGAAGAGCAAGTCCAACTAGTCAGAGAACGTTTGAAGGCAGCCAAGTCAAGGCAGAAGAGTTATGCTGACACTCACCATCAGGACATGAGTGTCCATGTCGGGGACCATGTGTACCTACGGGTAACTCCTCTAAAGGGAACCAAGCGTTTCCACGTCAAGGGGAAGCTCGCACCAAGGTTCATTGGACCGTTTGAGATCACTGCACGACGAGGAGAAGTGGATTACCAATTGGAACTACCACCTGAGCTATCCGATGTGCACAATGTATTCCACGTGTCACAACTCCGGAAATGTCTCCAAGTTCCGAACAAGCCTGATCTCTACAAGGATGTTGATCACCAAGCCATTTATCTCCAGCCTGATTTGACCTACCGCGAGAAGCCCATTCGCATTCTGGATGAAGCAGAACGACGGACGCGAAGCCGCACCATCAAGTACTTCAAGGTCTAGTGGAGCAACCACACGGAAGCAGAAGCAACCTCGGAACGTGAAGACTATCTTAGATCCGAGTATCGCGATCTCTTTTAAGACCTAGTTTAGGAATCTCGGGGACGAGATTCTTGTAAGGGGTGTAGGTCTGTCACACCCTGCATTTTGAAACATGTCTTTTGCATCAATGAAGCATGAAAATTTGGACCAGCAAAATTTGTTGGCATCATTTGACTTTTATTTGGAATTGAGTTTTTCTTCCTATATTTTTCATGTGCTCATTAAAGTCAACTATTACCTCTTGTAGAATTCATCTCCATACCCAAAACTTCTGCCCAATGATCATACCAAGTGTTTATAGCAGTATAGTATTTTCTTATAAAATTAATTTGGCCAAAATGTATTTTTTAAAATTTAGTATTCCAAAAACGCCTGAATTGAGGTTTGCACTGCAAGTGCTTGATTTAGGGTGAGAAAATTATTTCAAAAAGTGTATTTGAGACCTAGTAGTCATAGGACTCCCAGAAGCCACAAAAGTATAATTTTAAAAGTTATTTTCCTATTTTATTTAAAAGCTTTTTCTTAAGGCAAGAAATGGTCTTTAATAGGGAAAAATTATTTAAGTATTTCAAAAATATTTCCCAAAATTCAGGGAGACTCATAGGACATATATTGTCCATATATAAGAGTTTCAACACTTGGTCATGTTCAGAATAATGGGCTAATCCCTCCAAAACCCTTTTTGGATATTTCAAGCTTTTGAAATATTTACAAAGGAAATATTCTCTACAAATTCTAGGGAAATTCTATCATGTCATATATGACATATTTGATGATCTTGCCAAGTCACATGCCTTGGGAAGCAAGATAACATCCTCAAAACCCTTCAAAACCATTATGTCCATATCTGAAGTTTGAGCAACTCTACATTGCCAAACTTGTCCAAATGCCCTCAAACTTGGTGCACATGCTAGAAAGGCCTAATAAGGCATCTAGGCCAAATGGCACAAGAATTGGAGTAGGGTAACTTGATCTGAATACCCCAAAACCATTTATGTTCAAATTCAAATTTGAACAACTTTACATTACCAACTTTTTATCTGGAGCTTCAAACTTTGTGGGCATGATCATAACCCAAAATGATGAAACTACACCAAGTGGTGCATCAAGGGGAGATGATTAGCTTGACTTAAACATGATGAAGCCATTTCTGTTGATTTCTAGGGTTCACCAAAGTTACATTGGCTAGTTTCTTCAAATGAGCCCAAATTTGGTGAAACACCCTAATTCCATATGACATTCAATCCTGTTAAGTTTCATGGCTAGTGGAAATCATTTGCTTGCCCAAAACTTGATCAAACACCTTCTGCCATTTTACCAAAACCATCATCTTGACGTCTTTTACTATTTACTTTTGCTTCAACTTTCTACCACAGCTTCACCTAGTTACATTCTACCTCCAGTAACTCCCCCATGTCCATAGCTCCATGATTGAGGGGTGAAAACCCTAAGTTACCTTGCTAGACAGCCAAATTCTACCCATCTACCAGCTTCACTCCTCTCTCACTGATCTCCTAGAGCATCCAAAGCCACAGCTGGGTTGTTTACTCTGTGCTGGACCCCCCAGACACGGCGGACGTGACCAGTGAGCCAACGGCATGCCGTGGCATGCCATAAGCACGCTCCAGAGCATGCTACAATGCGCACCCGCACTGTAGCCTCGCCCAATCCCTCGCCTCCGACCACCTCATGCTTCCCCCTCGCGCCAACCGATGCACCTCGGCACCCGCAACTCCCCCCGACGCTGTCCCCCTCCTCCTTCTCCCTCCAGTGGCCGCTCTCGCACGCGCACTGGCCGCCCGCGAGCTCCAACCACTGGCCTCACACGCGCGAGCCCTCTGGAGCATCCCCCGCTCCCCCTCTTCCTTCCCTCCGCCCTGGAACTCGTCCAGCAACACCCCTGACGTATCCCCGACGCCTCCCGTGCACTGTGGCGACGAGCAGAGGCTCGCCGGCGCACAGGTCCACGGGACCTCACCACTCTCCTATAAATAGGGCCTCCGAGCCCCTCCTCTCTTCACCAACAGCCTTCTCCCTCTCTCAATCAACCCCAGAGCCACTCGCCCCCTCTCCAGACCCGCCCGAGCTCGAGATCGAGCTCGAGCTCCGCCGCGGCGGCTTCCCGTCGCCAGCCCAGTACATGCCGCCCTAGCTCTTCCTTTCGCTCGATCTAGCACCACAGCAAGATACTGATGCGTTTCCCCCTCTTTCCCCTCTCTGCAGCTGCCGGAATCGACCGGAGCAGCAACCTCCCGACACTCCTCCGTCGCGAGTCCTCGCCGCCGGCGAACCAGGCCCCTTCGGCGAGCCGCACCACCACCACTGGAACGACGACTCCTCGCTGAACCCGTTCCTGCCCTCAGGTTGCCCCGCCGTGCCCGGAATCGCCGCCGGTGAGCTCGCCGCCCCTCTGGCCGTGAGGTTGAAGATGACAGGCGGGCCCCGCCTGTCATCCTCACCCCCCCCTCTCGCTCCCCTCTTTGTCACTGACCGCTGGGCCCCGCCCGTCAGGTTTAAAAACCTGGCGCGCGCGCTGGCACCCGTGCGGTGGGCTATTCGCCCTGGGCCGTGCACTGTGGCCGTTCTGGCCCAGTGGCACAGGGCCTTTTTCTCTTTTTCTTTTCTGTGATTATTTCATATAATTTCATAGAAATAAATATTTGTCCAAATGAATTAATTCCAACTCCTAAAAACTTGTAAAAATCCAACCTATTTAATGGTGTCACTTTCACACATATCCATGAACCTTTTCTGTTCTGTTCAAATTTAAATTCATATTTGAACATTAAAACTTCTGTTCAAATATTCATGGACCCCATTCTGCAACTCCAAAACTACAACTAAGAATTTTGCCATCTTAGATTTCCCTCTAGTATTTGACAAAAATAAGTTGACATTTTTCTGAGCACTTTGATTTTTCTGTTTTTATTGTGGTCTTATTTTCCCGTTGTTATTTTGCAACGATTAGATACCGTATTTGACGAGGTTGCTGAGGAAGAAAGTGGGGAAGGATTTGAAGACTTTGAAGACCAAGCCAATCCAGGCAAGCAGCCCTTTGACCATGATACACTTGTGTTCTTTGGAACCTGTTTGTTTCCAGATGCATGATGATAAGAGTTATGGTGGTAACCTAGTTTAAAACCACCACATGATGCATGCTTTACTCTTGATCTTGCTATGTGCTAGATGCAATGCAAATGGTTAGTAGTGATGCATGTGTGCCGTGAAACCTTCATGGTTGCATTCTTTTCAAAGAAAACCCCATCGGGTGCCCCTAATGCCCGAGGGTGATGTTGAGTTAGGTCATCACTTGAGGAAGAAGTGATGTGCCAAATAAAGATCTTGTGCATGGGTGAAATGATGGATTAGATTTATGTGTGACTACCGTCCCAACCAAACATGTGCAACCACTCTACCCCTTATGGGACGGGGCGTTATTAATTACTTAGACCGATACTAGCATGGTGCCCGCATTACTAGTGACGGGAAGATTTGAGGTCTTTCCCGGGACGGGGTCGTGATTGGATAGACGACCATGACTGTTTTCACAGGGCACCGGACACACCGTTGGTCCCTTCGTGTACGCGTGACATTGAAAATAGGGCAAGTCCCATGATCTATTGTTTGTACTCGAGGGCTGTGCACAAACGAGTGGACTCTATGTTAGTGTCGTCTAAGGAAAGATAATGACCGGGTGCTTCCCCCGAGTACTTGAGGTACTGCGGGATCGTGGGTGACACGAAAGCTTCCCGGATCTTGTGGGTAAAGTGCGCAACCTCTGCAGAGTGTAAAACTATTCGAATAGCCATGTCCACGGTCATGGACAGTTGGGTGGTGCTACTTAAACTATGTCCAGAATTTTACTACATCGGTGAAAGTATGTGTGTGTGATGAGTTAAGGTGGTGACTTGACTCGTTGAGCTGAATTCTATTCATGTTGATATCGGTAACCTGTCTTCGAGGTTACGTGAATTTATTTATGCATATACTTGATGGTAGAATATTTGTTCTAGCTCGTAGCTAGATTGTTCATTGTTGAACAATTGCATTGTTACTTTGAACCAAATCATGGGTTGCTTGCGAGTACATTCAAAGTACTCATTGGCTTGCCACTGGTTATTTAATTGGCCAGGCATGGAGGAACAGGAATATGAAGAAGAGTTCTATGGAGACGAACATGCGAACTAGGACGCTATCCCAGTCAGAATGCATGTAGGGTTAAGGCAGATGGCATGGGTTCTACTTATCATCGAAGACTTCCGCTATTCGAGTTATTTGCTATTCAGCCCTTGAGGCTTTATCTATGTAAGACTTGGCCATAATGGCCATAATTTGTGTAAGACGATATGTATGGATGTAAGACTCTTGTTATTCAGCTTCTGTGTGTTCAGTGAGCATTGATCTCTTGGATCACTGTCCACATGCATTCGGTGATCTCGACTTCTAAGTCGGGGTCCCCATAGTACGTCACTGCATCGATGTCATGCACGTAGAGAAGAACGTATATGCAGGCATCCTTGGTACTCTGCACAAGATTAAAGGTAAAAGAATGGATGGTGATGGTTCACGGCTTGATATGCTTGCTGATCAATCAAAACACAAGAGTGAAACAGAAGATGATGGCAAATTCATCAAAGCTCGCTAGAGTTACAATTTCAGTACAAAAGAAGCAACATAGTTCTTCACCTATTTGTTATCAGTTAAGGCACCCTCTTCCTACTGCGCAAACATCAGAAGTCTCATGGATGTGATCTCAGGTAAAATGAAGTTGGAACACATGAAGTCACATGATTGCCACAAAATGTTGACACAAATCCTCCTGGTGGCCATCAGGAATCTGATGGACAAAGATATAAGAAACACACTCATTGACCTCTGTGATTTCTTCAACCAACTATGGCAGAAAGTTGTAGATCCTGAAGAGTTGGATCATATGCAAGATGATATTGTAAGAATATTGTCCAGCCTAGAGATGTTTTTCCCACCGTCATTCTTTGATGTCATGGTCCATCTCACTGTGCACCTTGTCGATGAGATAAAGTATTGTGGTCCTGTGTTTCTTCGCAACATGTATCCCTTCAAGCGGTTCATGGGAATACTAAGGCGCTTTTGTCGGAACTGAAACCATCAAGAGGCAAGAATCCTACAAGGTTATACCGCGGAGGAGGTGGTTGAGTTTTGCACCGAATACATGAAACAAAGACCTATAGGTTTGCCCCTCTCTCGCCACGAGGGAAGCCTGAAAGGTAAGCCAATCCTTGCTGGCACACAAATGGCTACACCCAGAGAATTGGCAGAGAAAGCCCATTTGATGGCACTGCTTAATAGCCCAGTTGTCAGTGCTTATGCCGAAGAACACTTGGCGTAGATACGCCAAAGCTTCTTACCAATGGTGCCTTCATCAGATGTGGAGATGAAGGAGCACACTAAGAACTACGCCGAACGTCTGAAGAATCGTTTGGCACAAGGATCCATCGATGACATTGCTATGTGGTTGGCACAAAAGCCATCACCTACGGTGTTGATGTACCAAGCATATGACATAAATGGATACACATTCTACACTGAGGAACGTGATTAGAAGACCTCATATCAGAACAGCATTGTTCGAATAGAATGCACGACTATAGATGAAGCTGATAAAAGGGTATACTATGGAACCATCAAAGAGATTTGGGAGCTTGACTATGTGAAAGTTAAGGTGGCATTATTTAGGTGCGCATGGATCCCTCTTGGTCATGTAAAGGTCGATGATTATAGGAAGACCTGTATTAACATGACAACGATGGCATATCACGCGGACCCGTTCATTCTCGCCAGCGATGCTACCCAGATTTTCTTTGTGGAAGACCCTTTGCATAAGAACTGCCATGTAGTGATGCATCTGAAGAGAAGGGTACTAGGTGTCGATGTTGTTGCCGATGAGGACGAGTATGATGAATTTGATTAGTTGTCCTCGGCAAGGAACTGCTCCATAGTTTGGATGGAGCTCTCCACTGAGACTGGATCGTTCGTGTACACCACCGAGAGGGCCTTCCCCCTCATGTGGGTGTCCCCTAGGTGATGTGTGGTGAACTGCCCGTTGTTGTCATCGTCGACCACTGGGAGCACCATTGGAGCCATGGGGATTGACATTGGAACCACTGGGTGTCCTCTCTGTATGTATCGTCGTGGGTGTGCTTCTTGTGTCGTGTGACGTGACAGATGAAGGTAATTGGCTGCAGGAATAAATGGGGGCCGGGCGGCCTGGATTCTCTGCGCGTCCACATGGCAGTTTTTGTAGCGGGTACCTGCATTGTCGCGCCGCGCCCGGCGCAACCGCATATACATGAACGTGCATGATCGTGGGCCAGTCCCAAACACTTGCAGCGAGCGCGGAGGGACACGAGAGCAGAGCATGCGCGGCGGGACGTGAGCAGAGCGCGCCACGGCCGCCTGAACCGCAAGCAACCACACGCATAGAGCAGTTGAACATGCATGAAATGGTCGTCTACAAGCCGGACGATAGTTGCTTCGCTGCATAGAGAGCGGCCGTGTGCTACTACCTCCTTCTAGTCTATAGTCCCCTTTATATTTTGTGCCATACTTTCCCCTCAAATTTAACCAGCAAAATTTTAATGCATGTTATAAAAATTATATAATTGGAAACTATGTTCAAATACGAATCCAGCTATGTAATCTTTGGCGACATGCATTCGTATTTTATTAGTTAAATTATACTCATAAACCAGGACGGGGTATAGTAGGTAATTAAATCGCAAACGTTTTTTTATTAACAGTATGTGTACGTGGCCTTTCGTCCTCCTCTTGCACGTCTTGTCACCCCGCTGCCGTAGACGGCTTACAGTGCAAGCTTGCGCAGCGCGCGGGGGCGTTCTTTTGGCCAAACGATGGTGCCAATGAATTGTCGGTGAGCCCGTTCTCGTGCAACCTCACAGGTTCCCGTTCAAGCTTCCTGCCTGACTCAGTGAAATCCCCCAAAATCCCAATGCTTATCGGCCTGCTATATAAACATTCACGGCCAGTGAGTCCCGCGTCGCATTTTCCCATCCTTCCCTGTAGCTTATCTCATCTTCTTCTCCCATAATCGCCAATGGCACCGGTCCATCGTCGTCACTCAGCCACTCCGCCGTCATTAGAGGACAGCTCCAGCTGGGAGGCCACACCGTGGCGGTGGCGTAGTCCCTGGCGTAGTGTAGTGTGTGTGGCGTCCCTGTTGGGTGTGCGCGGAACACCCACCACACGCTCCGCCGTCGCTGCCCGTCGGCAGCTGTTGCCGCCACACCACCGTCGAAAGCCAAGGCCATCTCCTGCTCCGCCGCCGCGGCCCGAAGGCGGGAGGTGGCCGTCGTGGCCGCCACCCCACTACCGTCCATCGTGGCCATCACCCGCTCTGCCACCGCGACCCGAAGGTGGGAGTGGTGGTCGTGGCCGCCACCCCATCATCGGTCGCCGTGGCCGCCAGCCCACCGTCGACTGCTGGGGTCATCACCCGCTTCGCCACCGCCGCTTGAAGGTAGGATGTGGAGGTGGATGCCCGAACGTGCGTCACCGACCCTGCATGCTACACCGAGTTCCTGCGGGAGGAGGAGGAGCGCCTCGTCGAGCACGCAAAGAGCCTTACCGCCGCAGTGGTTGCGGCACACGCCGCCTCAGAGGCGAGGAATCAGGAGATCTACGAGGAGAACCACCGCTTCGAGAGGAGTCGTCTGGAGTGGCAGAGGGCATTCGAGGTGAGCGTCGCTCAAGCTGCAGCAACGGCAGGCACCGTATAGCGGTTGTCCAGCTCGTCGGTAGGTTCCTCCTCCTCTGCCTCTTACTGAGCGTGCTAGGCAGAGGAGAGGCAGCCAGAAGTAGTACAAAGCACCTCCGTAGTAGTAGTATTTAGGGGCAATTTCGTTCATTTCATCTGACTATAGATGTGGTGGAACTGTACAACGTACTTAAAATTAGCTAGTATATATAGTTGAACTAGCTACTTCAGTACGTGGTTGGCAACCATTGGGGAAAAGTTTGGTCGGTTCAGCTGTCGAGTTGAACTGTTTGTATACATTAAGAATGACTACTTAATCTATGAATGAAATATATGCTTAATTACTGAATTTTAGTTGCAAAAATTAGATACAAGGTTGACAAATGGCAATGTTACTAGATCAACAAATGTCAATCTTTCCAGTTTGACAAATGGCAACATACACAATATGACACATGCAAATCCTACCAATTTGTTTGTAAGTAGTTGCACACAGGTCATCCAAAATAATCGTTTGCGTTGAAGAGATGCACAAATCCCGCTCTCACTTTGCATACGGTGTTCTATCTAAAACATTTGCGATCAAGAGCCACAAAAAACCTGCTCGGCACATTTCAGACGAGTTTTGGATTTATACTAGAATTCAAAAATAAAGTACCTCAACGTTTTGCTGGCAATCAATAGTGCCCTAGTATTTGAAATTCATTCCCATTTCTCGCATGGGACCTAAGCATGCACCCAAGGACACATATTTGATTTTCAACCAATTTATATGCACTAGAGCATGTGCATGTAGTTCAAATTTCAATTATGCACATAAATGCATTGAAAATTCAGTTAATGCATAAAAATGTCCAAACGAACCCCGAAAAATCACAAAAATTGACATAACACTGCTGTTGTTCTATATTGACACGAGAATTTTTTTTAAAGAATAAGAGGCAATGGATATCGTTTTGTCCCCAACGGTGGGATGTTCCCTACCGAAACCATCATGCTTGTTGTGAGAAGCTCCGGTTTGTGAGAAGAATATACCCAAACCTGCCTCAAATGGGACAAAAAATTTACCACGGCATGTTGATGCCGCTCCATGATAGCATGCCAAGCTTCATGAATTTCAGACAAGTTTTGGACTTACTAGAATTTAAAAATAAAGTACCCCAACATTTTGCCGGCAATCAACGGTGCCCTGGTGTTTGAAATTCATTCTCATTTCTTGCATGGGACCTAAGCATGCACCCAAGGACACGTATTTGATTTTTCAACCAATTTATATGCACTTGAGCATGTGCATGCAGTTCAAATTTGAATTATGCACATAAATGCATTAATAACTCGGTTAATGCATAGAAATGTCCAAACGAACCCTGAAAAATCACAAAAAATTGACACAACACTCATGTTGTTCTATGTTGACACGAGAAAAAATTTGAAAGCAATAAGAGGCAATGGATATCATTTCGTCCCCAAACGTGGGACGTTCCCTACCGAAACCACCATGCTTGTTGTGAGAAGCATATACCCAAACCTGCCCCAAATGGGACAAAAAAATTACCACGTCATGTTGATGCCGCTCCATGATAGCATGCCAAGTTTCATGAATTTCAGACGAGTTTTGGATTTACTAGAATTTAAATATAAAGTATCTCAATGTTTTGTTGGCAATGAACAGTGCCCTGGTGTTTGAAATTCATTCCCATTTCTTGCATGGGACCTAAGCATGCAACCAAGAACACAGATTTGAATTTTCAACCAATTTATATGCATTAGAGCTTGTGCATGTAGTTCAAATTTGAATTATGCACATAAATGCATTGAAAATTCAGTTAATGCATAAAATTGTCCAAACAAACCCAAAAAATCACAAAAATTGACACAGCACTCCTCTTATTCTATGTTTACACGAGAAAATTTTTGAAAGCAATAAAAGGCAATGGATATCGTTTTGTCCCCAAAGGTGGGACGTTCCCTACCGAAACCATCATGCTCTTGTTGTGAGAAGCTCCGGTTTGTGAGAAGCATATACCCAAACCTGCCCCAAATGGGACAAAACATTTACCATGGCATGTTGATGCCGCTCCATGATAGCATGCCAAGTTTCATGAATTTCAGACGAGTTTTGGATTTACTAGAATTTAAAAATAAATACAATTGTTATATTTCCAAGTTGTTAAGCATGCTTGGTTTGGTTAACTGTCTGATATTCTATTAGGAGTATGTTATATGGTGCAATGTGGTGCTCAGTTAACGTTTGATTCATTTGTTGTGGTGTTTAGTTAACTACTTGGTTCAATTCTGCAATGTGATGTTCAATAGTTATGGGTGCATTCTGTTATTGTATACCATGTGAGGAATAAATTGAATTTGGCTCTAGTAAATACATGTGAAACAAATACAATTGCTATATTTCCAAGTTGTTAAGCATGCTTGCTTTGGTTAACTTTCTGATATTCTATTAGGAGTATGCTATATTATGCAATGTGGTGCTTAGTTAATGTTTGGTTCATTTGTTGTGGTGTTTAGTTAACTGCTTGGTTCAATTCTGCAATGCGATGTCCAATTGTCATTGGTAGAATTTTGTATTATTTTGCATGTGAGGAATAAATTGAATTTGGCTGCACTTAATACATGAGAAACATATACAAGTGCTATATTTCCTAGTTCTTAATCATGCTTGGTTTGGATAAACGGGTTTTCCATGCGGCTTGAATTAATCTGATAAATCTGCAACATGCTTATTTTTCATCTACATATTTTACTGGTAGCATGTGAATCCTTACTTAACCTGATGACTAACTACCTTATATGTGTTGCAGGGAAACAACGGGAAGCACTGAGGTTTACAATCAAGGTTAGCACTTGCATGGTTCGTTGTCTAATAGCACATTATTGTGCAATTGCAGGAACCTTTCTAATATTTAGGTTTTTAACAATTTGGTCTTGCACATGTAGGTCCTGCTGTCAGAGGTTTTGACCCACTTTTCAACCCTTTTGCATATGGGGAAATTAGTTGTCCATGAATATCAATCAAATCAAGAAAATCAGAAAGATTGTTAGGATAAAGAAATTAGCGGCAAAAAACAACAAGATCTTTGTCTGCACAATGAAGAAGACATCAGTTAACTGCAAGATGGTACTAACTATTATACCTTGCCTTTTTTTATTCCTTTGCCCCATTTTCAATATAGAGAAGATATTTATGCACATCCTTGTTTTTAGGACTTTCCAAAGCAGTTCACTGATGATTACCTCATAAACCACCTCTATGGTCAGGAGGCGAGGAAGGTTTTCATGCAACACGCACGGTTCAATATTGAAGTGTTCCTGAAGAGGACGAAGGATAGACGGTCCATCATCCACAGGCACTGGCCTAAAGTTGCAAAGACCATCAATATGAATGAAGGCTCAATATTCGCCTTCCACTTTAGCAGTTTTCCAGATGAGATGCATCTGTCTATATACCGTCTATGATGCTAATTTCGAAAGGTTCTACATGTTGCATGTGAAACTTGGTGCTGGTGCAGTTGTGTAATGGGGTAGCTAAGTGCTGAAGCTATATCATGTTGTACTCTGATGTATTTCAATTATGAAATTCTGCTTCCTTAATATGGAAATGAAATATATTATGTTCTTAATATGAATGTCAATTAGATTAATAAATGGATTATTAATAATAGGGCAATTAGCCTACTAATGGCGAATTAGCCTGCTAATTGTGTTTGTGTGGGGACCCCGACTTAGAAGTCGAGATCACCGAATGCACGTGTACAGTGATCCCAGAGATCAATGCTCACTGAACACACAGAAGCTGAAATAACAAGAGTCTTACATCCATACAAATAGTCTTACACGAATTAAGGCCATTATGGCCAAGTCTTACATAGATAGAGCCTCACGGGCTGAATAGCAAACAACTCAAGTAGCGGAAGTCTTCGATAAACGGGTAGAACCCATGCCATCTGCCTTAACCCTACAGGCATTCTGACTGGGATAGTGTCCTAGTTCGCATGATCGTCTCCAAAGAACTCTTCCTCATAATCCTGCTCTTCCATGCCTGGCCAATTAAATAACCAGTGGCAAGCCAATGAGTACTTTGAATGTACTCGCAAGCAACCCATGATGTGGTACAAGGTAACAGTGCAATTGAATAATAATGATCAATCTAGCAAGGCTAGGACAATACTCTACCATCAAGTTTATGCATCAATAACCTCGCGTAACCTCGAAGACATGTTACCGATATCAATATGAGTGATTCAACTCATCGAGTCAAGTCACCATCCTTGACTTATCACACACATTCCAACACCGATGAAGTAAAATTCTGGACATAGTTTAAGTAGCACCACCCAAACGGCTATTCGAATAGTTTTACACTCTGCAGAGGTTGCGCACTTTACCCACAAGATCCGGGGAACTTCCGTGTCATCCACGACCCGCGGTACCTCAAGTACCCGGGGTAAGCACCCGGTCATTACCTTTCCTTAGACGACACTAACATAGAGTCCACTCGTTGGCACACGGCCCTCGGGTACAAACAATAGATCACGGGACTTGCCCTAATTTCAATGTTCACGCGTACCCGAGGGGACCAACGGTGTGTCCGGTGCCCTGTGAAAACAGTCATGGTCGTCTATCCAAGCACGACCCCGTCCCGGGAGAGACCTCAAGTCTCCCCGTCACTAGTAATGCGGGCACCATGCTAGTATCGACCTAAGTAATCAATAAAGCCCCGTCCCATAAGGGGTAGTGTGGTTGCACATGTTTGGTTGGGACGGTAGTCACACATAAATCTAATCCATCATTCCACCATGCACATGATATTACCGGCACATCACTTCTTTCTCAAGTGATGACCTAACACTTCATCACCCTCGGGCATTAGGGGCACCCGATGGGTTCATGCAAAGATTTCAACTATGAGGGTTCATATCACACATGCATCATATAAGCATCATGACCATCTATTGCATGTCAACTAGCATATAGCAAGATCAACAATAAAGCATGCATCATGTGGTGGTTCATCTAGGTTACCATCGTAACCCTATCATCATGCATCGGAAACAAACGGGTTCCGAGAACAAGTGTATCATGGTCAATGGGCTGCTTGCCTGGATTGGCTTGGTCTTCAAAGTCTTCAAGTCCTTCTCCTTCTTCTTCCACAGCAACTTCGTCAAATACGGGATCTATACGTCGCATAATAACCACGGGAAAATAAGGATACAAATAAAACAGAAAAATCAAAGTGCTCAGAAAAATGTCAACTCATTTTTGTAAAATACTAGAGGGATTTCTAAGATGGGAAAAAAAATCTTAGTTGGAGTTTTGGAGTTACAGAATAGGATATATTGATTTTTGAACAGGAGTTATACTGCTCAAATTTGAATTTAAATTTGAACAGTACAGCAAAGTTTCATGGATTCGAATGAAAGTGGTACCATTAAATAGGTTGGAATATTACAAGATTTTAGGAGTTGGAAATATTTAATTTGGATCAATATTCTTTTCTGTATAAATGTTTAAATCATTTACAGAAAAGAAAAAGAAAAAGGGGTCCTGTGCACTGGGCCAGAGAAGGCCACAGTGCACGGCCCAGACGGACTGGCCCAGCCGCACGGAGCCAGCGCGCGCGCACGTCAGGTTTTCAAACCTGACGGGCGGGGCCCGTGGGTCAGCGGCACAGAGGAGGGGGAGAGAGGTGGGGGGATGACAGGCGGGGCCCGCCTGTCATCTCTAACCCCACGACCACGGCGGCGGCGAGCTCACCGGCGAGGACTCCGGCCACGGCGACGGCAACGGAGGGCAGGGTTGAGCTCAGCGTCGAGTTGCGGTTGTAGTGGTGGTAGTGCGGCACGGCGGGGGGTCCTGGTTCACCGGCGGCGAGGTGGGACGGCGGAGGCTCGTCGGAGGGTAGTGGCTGTGGCTGTTTCCGGCTGCCACAGAGAGGAGAAACAGGGGGAAACGATCAGTGAGGTGCGGCGGTTCCGAAACGAGGGGAAGGAGAGGCAGGGGAGGCCTGTACCTCAAGATCGCCGGAGGCCCGACGCGGCGGAGCTCCGGTCGATCCCGAGCACTGGGGCGTCCTGGGGTCGAACAGAGGGTGTTGGGGGTCTCAGTGGAGAGGTGTGAGGCTGGTGAGGGTGTTGGAGAAGCTCGGGAGGGCCTTATATAGCCGTGCCCGTGGTTCACCGTGGACCCGTGCGCCGGCGAGGTTGCAGGCGAGGCTGTGGAGGGTTCTGGAGCCTGGGAACACGCCGGGGAGGTCCGTGGACTAGCTACACGTCCAGCTGAGGTGAGAAGAGGAGCGGGGGAGCGTTAGAGGAGGGCGCGCGTGTGAGGCAGAGGAATGGCCGAAGTGGGCGGCCGGTGCGCGTGCGACGTCGTTCACTGGAGGGCGCAGGAGGAGGGGGGACAGCGCCGGGGAGGTTGCGGACGTCGAGGCGCCTCGACTGGCGCGAGGGGGGGCTCGAGGTTGTCGGGGGAGGCTGATTGGCCCGAGCCAGCGTGCGAGGTGCACTGTTCGCGCGCTCCAGAGCATGCGTTTGACTGGCATCGACGCGCTCTCGCCGGTTTGGTCCGTTCCAGCGTGCCCAACAGTGTCTAGCACGTTGTAGGAGAAGTAAAGAAATGCCTTGAGGCCTTGGATGCCCAGGGGATGCAGAGAGAGAGAGAGAGTGTTGGTGAAATGGTAGAAACCTACTGTACAGCAAGGTAAAACAGAGGTTTCACCCCTCAATCGTGGAGCTGAGGTGCTGGGGGAGTTACTGGAGGTAGCTGGTAACCCAATGAGCCTGTGCTAAGAAGTTGAGGCCATGGAGAAAAGTGAAAGTGGTCAAAATGGAGGTTTTAGCATTTCTGCAGAAGGTGTTTGATCAGTGTTTGATCAAGTAAATGAAGTCCACTTGACATGGCACTTGACAGGGTTGAAGGACATGAGAAAATAGGGTGCTTCACCAAATTTGGGCTCATTTGGAGAAACTAGCTAATGCAACTTTGGTGAACCCTAGAAATCAACAGAAATAGTTTCATCTTGACTGAGTCAAGCTAATCATCTCCCCTTGATGCACCACTTGGTGTAGCATCATCATTTGGGGTATTGATCATGCCCACAAAGTTTGAAGCTCCAGATAAAAAGTTGGTAATGTAAAGTTGTTCAAATTTGCATTTGAACAGAAAGGGTTTTGAGGTGATCTGATCAAGTTGCTCTATTCAAATTCTTGTGCCATTTGGTCTAGGTGCCTTATTAGGCCATTCTAGCATGTGCACCAAGTTTGAGAGCATTTGGACAAGTTTGGCAATGTAAAGTTGCTCAAACTTCAAATATGGACAGAATGGTTATGAAGGGGTTTGAGGAGGTTTTCTTGCTTCCCAAGGCATGGGACTTGGAAAGATCTTCAAATATGTCATAAATGACATGATAGAATTTCCCTGGAATTTTTGGAGAAAGTTTCCTTTGTAAATATTTCAAAAGCTTGAAATATCCAGAAAGGGTTTTAGAGGGTTTAGCCCATTATTTTGAACATGACCAAGTGTTGAAACTCTTATATATGGACAATATATGTCCTATGAGTCTCTCTGAATTTTGGCAAATATTTTTGAAACAGTTAAATAATTTTTCCCTATTAAAGACCATTTCTGGCCTTAAGAAAAGGCTTTTGAATAAAATAGGAAAATAACTTTTAAAATTATACCTTTGTGGTTTCTGGGAGTCCTATGACTACTAGGTCTCAATAAACCTTTTGAAATAATTTTCACACCCTTAATCAAGTACTTGCAGTGCAAATCTCAATTCAGGGGTTTTTGGAAGACTAAATTTATAAAATGCTTTTTGGGCAAAATAATTTTGTAAGAAAATACTATACTGTTATATGACACTTGGCATGATCATTGGGCAGAAGCTTAGAGTATGGAGATGAGATCTACAAGAGATCATAGTTGACTTTAATGAGCACATGAAAAAGCAAATGAAGAAAACTCAATTCCAATAAAAGCCAAATGATGCTAAAAAATTTGCTGGTCCAAATTTTCATGCCTCAAAGTTACAAATAACATGATACAAAATGCAGGGTGTGACAGACCTACCCCCCTTACAAGAATCTCGTCCCCGAGATTCCTAAACTAGGGCTTAAAAGAGATCGGGAAACTCGGATCTAAGATAGTCTTCTCGTTCCCAGGTTGCTTCTGCTTCGGTGTAGTTGCTCCACTGGACCTTGAAGTACTTGATGGTACGGCTCCGCGTACGTCGTTCTGCTTCGTCCAGAATACGAATGGGCTTCTCGCGGTAGGTCAAATCAGGCTGCAGATCAATGGCTTGGTGATCCACATCCTTGTAGAGACTGGGCTTGTTTGGAACTTGGAGGCATTTCCGGAGTTGTGACACATGGAACACATTGTGCACATTGGATAGCTCAGGTGGTAGTTCCAACTGATAAGCCACTTCTCCTCGTCGTGCAGTGATCTCAAAGGGTCCAATGAACCTTGGTGCGAGCTTCCCCTTGACATGGAAACGCTTGGTTCCCTTTAGAGGAGTTACCCGTAGGTACACATGGTCCCCAACATGGAAACTCATGTCTCGGCGTCGAGTGTCAGTATAACTCTTCTGCCTTGACTTGGCTGCCTTTAATCGCTCTCTGACTAGCTGGACTTGCTCTTCTGCTGCGCGGAGATTATCCGGTCCAAAAACTAGTCCTTCTCTAGTCTCTGACCAGTTGTGGGGTGTGCGACATCTGCGTCCGTACAACACCTCAAATGGTGCCATCTGAAGGCTTGACTGGTAACTGTTGTTATAGGAGAACTCGGCAAAAGGGAGACAGTCTTCCCACTTGGCTCCATATGCCAGGACACAGGCTCGGAGCATGTCTTCGAGAATCTGATTGACTCGCTCTGTTTGACCTCTGGTCTGTGGGTGGAAAGCTGTGCTGAAAGACAACTTGGTTCCCAAGGCTTCTTGGAACTTCTTCCAGAACCTTGAGGTGAACTGGGTTCCTCGATCTGACACAATCTCCTTGGGAACACCATGAAGACTTACGATTCGGTCGATATAGAGAGCTGCCAGCCGGTTGCCATCATAAGTGGTCTTGACAGGAATGAAATGGGCCACCTTGGTCAAATGATCGACTATGACCTAGATGGAGTCATGTCCTCTATTCGACCTTGGTAATCCAGTGATGAGGTCCATTCCGACTTTATCCCACTTCCACTCAGGAACCTTGAGTGGTTGAAGCAATCCAGCAGGTCGCTGATACTCAGCCTTGACCCTTTGGCACACATCACACTTTGCAACATAGGTTGCAATCTCTCTTTTCATACCGTGCCACCAGAATCGTGCCTTCAAGTCTTGGTACATCTTGGTTCCTCCGGGGTGGATGGAATACGGGGTGTCGTGGGCTTCTTGCAGAATCAGCGTCTTCAGCTCGGTGTTGTTTGGTATGCAGAGGCGACCTTTGTACCAAACAATCCCGTGCTCGTCTTCGGAGAATCCTGGGGCCTTGCCCAGCTTCATCTTCTTCTTGATACCTTCTACGCTTGCGTGTCCATCTTGAGCCTTCTTGACGTCGTCCATCAGGGTCGGTCTGACTTCCAAATGATCCAGAAATCCGGGGGTGACCAATTCCAAACTGAATTGTTCGATCTCCTTAAACAAGGCTGGCTGTCTTTCTTGAATAACGGCATTCAAAGAGCAAGCCTTCCTGCTTAAGGCATCGGCCACCATGTTAGCCTTCCCAGGGTGATATTGAACACTGAGGTCATAATCCTTGATGAGTTCCAACCATCTCCGCTGCCTCATGTTCAACTCTTTTTGGGTGAAAATATACTTCAGACTTTTGTGGTCTGTGTAAATCTCACACCGTTTCCCTAGGAGGTAATGCCGCCATGTCTTCAAGGCATGAACTACTGCCGCTAGCTCAAGATCGTGAGTAGCGTAGTTCTCCTCATGGGGTCGTAGCTGCCTGGAGAGGTATGCTATGACGCGGCCTTCTTGCATCAGAACGCTTCCCAATCCGGTTCGAGAGGCATCACAATATATCACGAACTCCTTGTGAATATCAGGTGTTGCCAGAACTGGGGCGGTGGTCAATCTCTTCTTGAGCTCTTGGAAGCTCTCTTCGCACTTTGGCGTCCACTCGAACTTCTTGTCCTTTTTGAGGAGCTGAGTCATTGGTCGTGCAATGCTAGAGAATCCTTCCACGAACTTGCGGTAATAGCCCGCCAATCCGAGGAAGCTTCTGACTTCCTTGACGGTCGTTGGAGATTGCCATTGGGTCACAGCTTCGATTTTTGCAGGATCAACAGATAACCCTTCCTCGGTCAAGACATGACCTAAGAATCCAACTTTATGCAGCCAGAATCACATTTGCTGAATTTGGCGTACAGTTGGTGCTCACGAAGCTTGTCTAGGACCATCCTCAGATGCTGCTCATGCTCTTCCTCCGACTTCGAGAACACAAGAATGTCATCAATGAAGACAACAACAAACTTGTCCAAATATTCCATGAAGACTTTATTCATGAGATACATGAAGTAAGCTGGGGCATTGGTTAACCCAAAAGACATGACCGTGCACTCGTACAGGCCATATCTGGTTACGAATGCTGTCTTCGGAATATCTTGGGGTCTGATCTTCAGCTGGTAATATCCAGATCTGAGGTCGATCTTGGAGAATACCTTGGCTCCGCTGAGTTGATCAAATAGATCTTCGATCTTGGGAAGTGGGTACTTGTTCTTGATTGTAACTTCATTGAGGGAACGATAGTCGATGCATAAGCGGATGGTACCGTCCCTCTTTGCCACAAACAGAACAGGAGATCCCCAAGGGGAGGCACTCGGGCGGATAAATCCCTTCCTTAGCTGCTCTTCTAGCTGCTTCTTCAACTCGGCTAATTCTTCCGTCCCCATTCTATAAGGCTTCTTATAGATGGGTCCTGCTCCGGGCACGAGCTCGATGATGAACTCAATGTCACGGTCAGGGGGCATTCCCGGTAGTTCATCCGGAAAGACATCAGGATACTCACATACCACCGGTACTTGATCTAGCCCAACTTCAGACAGACAGTTGACTTTAGCGGCTTGAGCGGAAGAGGAGTTGGGGGCAAACTTGACTTCGACTCCCTGGTCATTGGTCACAGTGACTGTCCGATTGGCACAGTCTAACAAGCCTTGGTGGTTACTGAGCCAATCCATCCCTAAGATCACATCCAAGCCTTGCGATCTCAGGATGATAAGGTCTGCTAGGAAGTCTACACCGTTAATGGTAATACTGACTCCTTTACAGCCTATCTTGGCTCTCATCTCGGCTCCGGGGGTTTGTACCACCATAGGGTTATTCAGGGGTGTAGGGGTCATGCCACTTTTTAATGCAAATCTTTGAGTGACAAATGAATGCGTTGCTCCAGAATCAAACAAGACAGTTGCAGGTGCTGAGTTGACAAGGAACGTACCCAGCACGACGTCCGGGTCTTCCTGGGCTTCTTCAGCAGTGACGTGATTCACACGCCCCTTCCCATAGTTCGGTGGATTGCGAGGAGCTGGTTCCTTGGTGGCATTCCACGGCCTTGTCCCTGGTTCTGCGCATTGGGGCGCGGGGCATCAGGCTTCTTGTTGGGGCACACCCTGGAGATGTGTCCGGGCTGACCACATCCAAAGCAAGTGACTTGGTTTGGAGTGTTGATCTTGTTGCCACCACTGGTATTGGGGTTGAAAGCTGGCCTGGGATTGGCACGAGGTGCAGGAGCTCTTGGCTGCTGATAGGTTGGCTTGGCCGGGGCTGACTGCCACGGACGAGGCTTCTGGTTGCTGGGACTTCCCTTACTGACCAACTTGCGCTTGCGAGTGTCTTCCAAAGCACGCCGCTTGTCTTCAAGCATGAGTGCCTTGTTCACTAGGTCAGGGAAAGACGGCCAGTCGCACACGACAAGCGAGTATTGCAGAGTCTGATTAAGGCCTTCCATGAAGCGCTCCCGTTTGGCAGCATCAGTGCTGACATCTTCAGGGGCATACCTTGACAGAATGCTGAACTTCTGCATGTACTCCTTGACAGTGCCACTTCCTTGCTTCAGGGCTCGGAACTCGCGCTTTTTGATAGCCATGATTCCGGAAGGAATGTGGGCCTTGCGGAATTCTGCCTTGAAGTTCTCCCAAGTGATGTCTTGTTCAGCATGCATGACCTTGAATCCATCCCACCAAGCTCTAGCAGTTCCCCCGAGGCAGTGGGCTGCATAAGCCACCTTCTCGCGATCTTCGGTGCATCCGACTAGTTCCAGGATTTCCTCAATGGAACGGACCCAGTCGTCAGCATCCAGGGGTTCTGCAGTCTCGATGAAGGTTGGCGGTGCATGCTTCTTGAACTCTGCCAACGTGGAACGTCCATTGCCATTCCCCGCCGGCTGGCGGTTGTTGGCGACAGCTTGAGCAATCAGCTGAAGAGCTGCAGTGTTGGCTTGGCGTTCCTCTCGGAAAGCTTGGAGAAGCTGAGCCATGTCCATGCTTGGAGTAGGTGGTGGTGGAGCTTGGTCGTTGGTTTGGTCGTGGCCTGCCTCTGGCTGAGAGGATGCTCCGGCTTTGGGCTGCTGGGTAGAGGTACCAGTACGAGTTACAACAGGCATCCTGTTGGAGCGGTAAAAGGTTTCATGACTTGGAAGAGGGAAAGCAAGAAAGATGGGTGCCTAGTAAGGGGGTGGGTGTGACACTAAATCAAATCATGCAAGGGCCGTAAGGCCAAACTCATTCATTAAAATCCAAATGGGTGATGTAGTCGTTTACACCTTCCCGAAGGAAGAATACGACATACATCCAGACACAACAAAAGCAAATGCTAGATGGTTTCATATGAACCATACAAGGACTCGACTGCGCATAGGGGTTACACGACCTATCCTACCGTAGGGGTTACAACTGGCATATCCGAGTAGCGAATAATGCCTAAGCGGCGGAATGCTCGGTCGCGTATTCCGGCTCTTCTGGGTCTTCCTCCTTGTCTTCATCTGTCTGGGCTCCCTTGTCACTGGAGGGAGTGGGGGAGTGGAGGAGTTGGATACGATGGTGCTTCGACGGTGGTGCAGGGAAAAGCTTGCGATATTCCCTTGCTGTCATCCGGCGTCGCCGAGGTGGTTCTTCACCCTTGGAAGACATATCCTCGGAGGGCCTTCTGCCTCGATATGCGATAGCGGATTGTCCAGAAGGTGCCCCTTCTTTCTTGATCCTGTTTGCCTTTTCTTGAGCTCGACGATGAAGTGCCTTGGCCTTGTAAAGTTCTTCTCGAAGCTTCATTGATTCCGAGGCCAAGTCTTGTGCCAGGCTGTCGGCACAGAGACTGAAGTAGGCCTGAAACCGAAGCGAGAGTCCTTCCTTCAGTGGAGGGGCTAGTGCGCTGCTTTCTTCGTCACCTTCCTTCCGGTAAGGTAAGAAGTGAGTCGCCATCTTGGCTGCCATCTCCGGAAGAAGCTCGCGGAGATGGGTTAACGCCTTGAGTGCAGCAGCCTCGGCAGCGAGTGGTAGTGTTGCCATCTTGGGTCCCTCGAAGAACCAACTTGTGGGAGGATCGTTTGCCTTCACGATCACTTCCACATGGTACTCCACCTCAGTATCGCTCACCCAATGCTCAAGGTAGGTGAGGATGGGTGCTCGGTGGAACTGACACTCCTGGAGGCTATCCTCGAGAAGTAGGGAAAACCCAGTGGTCAGGTGCTCTTCGGGAACAGCGGCCATCTACAAAGGTGGAATAGGAGGGGTTAATAAGCTGAGGAAATCTCAGGTTTAGAAAAAGAAGAGAGGTTCAGAAGGTTTTGAAAAAGGGGGTCTCAACTAACTAACGCCCATGCTAACTAAGGCTTCCTACAGTCAGGATGGCTCTGATACCAGCTCTGTGGGGACCACGACTTAGAAGTCGAGATCACCGAATGCACGTGTACAGTGATCCCAGAGATCAATGCTCACTGAACACACAGAAGCTGAAATAACAAGAGTCTTACATCCATACAAATAGTCTTACACGAATTAAGGCCATTATGGCCAAGTCTTACATAGATAGAGCCTCACGGGCTGAATAGCAAATAACTCAAGTAGCAGAAGTCTTCGATAAACGGGTAGAACCCATGCCATCTGCCTTAACCCTACAGGCATTCTGACTGGGATAGCGTCCTAGTTCGCATGATCGTCTCCAAAGAACTCTTCCTCGTAATCCTGCTCTTCCATGCCTGGCCAATTAAATAACAAGTGGCAAGCCAATGAGTACTTTGAATGTACTCGCAAGCAACCCATAATGTGGTACAAGGTAACAGTGCAATTGAATAATAATGATCAATCTAGCAAGGCTAGGATACTCTACCATCAAGTTTATGCATCAATAACCTCGCGTAACCTCGAAGACAGGTTACCGATATCAATATGAGTGATTCAACTCATCGAGTCAAGTCACCATCCTTGACTTATCACACACATTCCAACACCGATGAAGTAAAATTCTGGACATAGTTTAAGTAGCACCACCCAACTGTCCATGACCGTGGACACGGCTATTCGAATAGTTTTACACTCTGCAGAGGTTGCGCACTTTACCCACAAGATCCGGGGAACTTCCGTGTCATCCACGACCCGCGGTACCTCAAGTACCCAGGGTAAGCACCCGGTCATTACCTTTCCTTAGACGACACTAACATAGAGTCCACTCGTTGGCACACGGCCCTCGGGTACAAACAATAGATCACGGGAGTTGCCCTAATTTCAATGTTCACGCGTACCCGAGGGGACCAACGGTGTGTCCGGTGCCCTGTGAAAACAGTCATGGTCGTCTATCCAAGCACGACCCCGTCCCGGGAAAGACCTCAAGTCTCCCCGTCACTAGTAATGCGGGCACCATGCTAGTATCGACCTAAGTAATCAATAAAGCCCCGTCCCATAAGGGGTAGTGTGGTTGCACATGTTTGGTTGGGACGGTAGTCACACATAAATCTAATCCATCATTCCACCATGCACATGATATTACCGGCACATCACTTCTTTCTCAAGTGATGACCTAACACTTCATCACCCTCGGGCATTAGGGGCACCCGATGGGTTCATGCAAAGATTTCTACTATGAGGGTTCTTATCACACATGCAACATATAAGCATCATGACCATCTATTGCATTTCAACTAGCATATAGCAAGATCAACAATAAAGCATGCATCATGTGGTGGTTCATCTAGGTTACCATCGTAACCCTATCATCATGCATCGAAAACAAACGGGTTCCGAGAACAAGTGTATCATGGTCAAAGGGTTGCTTGCCTGGATTGGCTTGGTCTTCAAAGTCTTCAAGTCCTTCTCCTTCTTCTTCCACAGCAACTTCGTCAAATACGGGATCTATACGTCGCATAATAACCACGGGAAAATAAGGATACAAATAAAACAGAAAAATCAAAGTGCTCAGAAAAATGTCAACTCATTTTTGTAAAATACTAGAGGGATTTCTAAGATGGGAAAAATCTTAGTTGGAGTTTTGGAGTTACAGAATAGGATATATTGATTTTTGAACAGGAGTTATACTGCTCAAATTTGAATTTAAATTTGAACAGTACAGCAAAGTTTCATGGATTCAAATGAAAGTGGTACCATTAAATAGGTTGGAATATTACAAGATTTTAGGAGTTGGAAATATTTAATTTGGATCAATATTCTTTTCTGTATAAATGTTTAAATCATTTACAGAAAAGAAAAAGAAAAAGGGGTCCTGTGCAATGGGCCAGAGAAGGCCACAGTGCACGGCCCAGACGGACTGGCCCAGCCGCACGGAGCCAGCGCGCGCGCACGTCAGGTTTTCAAACCTGACGGGCGGGGCCCGTGGGTCAGCAACACAGAGGAGGGGGAGAGAGGTGGGGGGATGACAGGCGGGGCCCGCCTGTCATCTCTAACCCCACGACCACGGCGGCGGCGAGCTCACCGGCGAGGACTCCGGCCACGGCGACGGCAACGGAGGGCAGGGTTGAGCTCAGCGTCGAGTTGCGGTTGTAGTGGTGGTAGTGCGGCACGGCGGGGGGTCCTGGTTCACCGGCGGCGAGGTGGGACGGCGGAGGCTCGTCGGAGGGTAGTGGCTGTGGTTGTTTCCGGCTGCCACAGAGAGGAGAAACAGGGGGGAAATGATCAGTGAGGTGCGGCGGTTCCGAAACAAGGGGAAGGAGAGGCAGGGGAGGCCTGTACCTCGAGATCGCCGGCGGCCCGACGCGGCGGAGCTCCGGTCGATCCTGAGCACTGGGGCGTCCTGGGGTCGAACTAAGGGTGTTGGGGGTCTCAGTGGAGAGGTGTGAGGCTGGTGAGGGTGTTGGAGAAGCTCGGGAGGGCCTTATATAGCCGCGCCCGTGGTTCACCGTGGACCCGTGCGCCGGCGAGGTTGCAGGCGAGGCTGTGGAGGGTTCTGGAGCCTGGGAACACGCCGGGGAGGTCCGTGGACTAGCTCCACGTCCAGCTGAGGTGAGAAGAGGAGCGGGGGAGCGTCAGAGGAGGGCTCGCGTGTGAGGCAGAGGAATGGCCGAAGCGGGCGGCCGGTGCGCGTGCGACGTCATTCACTGGCGGGCGCAGGAGGAGGGGGGACAGCGCCGGGGAGGTTCCGGACGTCGAGACGCCTCGACTGGCGCGAGGGGGAGGCTCGAGGTTGTCGGGGGAGGCTGATTGGCCCGAGCCAGCGTGCGAGGTGCACTGTTCGCGCGCTCCAAAGCATGCGTTTGACTGGCATCGACGCGCTCTCGCCGGTTTGGTCCGTTCCAGCGTGCCCAACAGTGTCTAGCACGTTGTAGGAGAAGTAAAGAAATGCCTTGAGGCCTTGGATGCCCTGGGTATGCAGAGAGAGAGAGAGAGTGTTGGTGAAATTGTAGAAACCTACTGTACAGCAAGGTAAAACAGAGGTTTCACCCCTCTATCATGGAGCTGAGGTGCTGGGGGAGTTACTGGAGGTAGCTGGTAACCCAATGAGCCTGTGGTAAGAAGTTGAGGCCATGGAGAAAAGTGAAAGTGGTCAAAATGGAGATTTTAGCATTTCTGCAGAAGGTGTTTGATCAGTGTTTGATCAAGTAAATGAAGTCCACTTGACATGGCACTTGACAGGGTTGAAGGACATGAGAAAATAGGGTGCTTCACCAAATTTGGGCTCATTTGGAGAAACTAGCTAATGCAACTTTGGTGAACCCTAGAAATCAACAGAAACAGTTTCATCTTGATTGAGTCAAGCTAATCATCTCCCCTTGATGCACCACTTGGTGTAGCATCGTCATTTGGGGTATTGATCATGCCCACAAAGTTTGAAGCTCCAGATAAAAAGTTGGTAATGTAAAGTTGTTCAAATTTGCATTTGAACAGAAAGGGTTTTGAGGTGATCTGATGAAGTTGCTCTATTCAAATTCTTGTGCCATTTGGTGTAGGTGCCTTATTAGGCCATTCTAGCATGTGCACCAAGTTTGAGAGCATTTGGACAAGTTTGTCAATGTAAAGTTGCTCAAACTTCAAATATGGACAGAATGGTTATGAAGGGGTTTGAGGAGGTTTTCTTGCTTCCCAAGGCATGGGACTTGGAAAGATCTTCAAATATGTCATAAATGACATGATAGAATTTCCCTGGAATTTTTGGAGAAAGTTTCCTTTGTAAATATTTCAAAAGCTTGAAATATCCAGAAAGGGTTTTAGAGGGTTTAGCCCATTATTTTGAACATGACCAAGTGTTGAAACTCTTATATATGGACAATATATGTCCTATGAGTCTCTCTGAATTTTGGCAAATATTTTTGAAACAGTTAAATAATTTTTCCCTATTAAAGACCATTTCTGGCCTTAAGAAAAGGCTTTAAAATAAAATAGGAAAATAACTTTTAAAATTATACCTTTGTGGTTTCTGGGAGTCCTATGACTACTAGGTCTCAAATAAATCTTTTGAAATAATTTTCACACCCTTAATCAAGTACTTGCAGTGCAAATCTCAATTCAGGGGTTTTTGGAAGACTAAATTTATAAAATGCTTTTTGGCTAAAATAATTTTGTAAGAAAATACTATATTGTTATATGACACTTGGCATGATCATTGTGCAGAAGCTTAGAGTATGGAGATGAGATCTACAAGAGATCATAGTTGACTTTAATGAGCACATGAAAAAGCAAATGAAGAAAACTCAATTCCAATAAAAGCCAAATGATGCTAAAAATTTTGCTGGTCCAAATTTTCATGCCTCAAAGTTACAAATAACATGATACAAAATGCAGGGTGTGACAGTTTGGCTATTGCAAACGGTTATTCAAAAAATACCGTGGGTGATGACATCATGCAACACACACAATTTCTAGGAATAAACCGTGTTGGATCAATGAACAATCACACACGACTTTCTCTTGAAAACTATTTGCGTTAGGCCACCTTGCGCAAATGTTTACCACATAAAAAATGTGTGTTATGAACAGCCTTTGCCACACAGTTTCTTCTACGCACCGTGTGTAATGGCAATGCTATCACAAATGATTTAATGGGAAAAATTGTGTGTGATGTACCCGTGAAAGGAAATGTTTTCCTTGGAGTTACTATGTGGGATGTACATACGAACGGAAATGCTTAGCGGGGACTAACTGTGTGGGATGTACTGACGATCGCAAACAATTTCGCCTGTATAATTGTATTTTTTAGCTCTACTTTGCGTATTTCTGTATTTGAGTGCTTGCCGGTCGCACACGACCTCATTTTGCCGAGCGTGTGTGCCAGGAGGGCATATCTCAAACGGTTTCTGGGTCGTGTGGGAAGGACCTCCCCCTATCGCCCACACTCACTAGGTGACGGTTCCAAATGTCATCGCGGAAAGGGGTTTAAAACCGTTTGTATAGCACCGACGCGTACTAGTGACAAGGACACGATGTTTACCCAGGTTCGGGCCCTCTTGATGGAGGTAAAACCCTACTTCCTGCTTGATTGAACTTGATGTGTATAGGGGTTACAAGATTTGATCTACCTCGAGATCGTATTGGCTAAACTATAGCTGTCTAGCCTGAGATTATTCTGATAGCCTCTACGGACTAAATCCTCTAGTTTATATACACATCGGAGGGACCTAGGGTTGTACAAAGTTATCTTGCAGAGGAAGGAAACATTACACCCAGACACAAAACTTTCCATTCTATGCACATAGGAATCCTACCCAGACACGGGAGATGATCTTCTGTTTTATCTTCATGGCCCATCAGTCTGGCCCATATCGAGTAGACCAGACGCCCAAGGACTCCCTAGTCTAGGTTTCCCTCAGGCGCTACTACCCTTTGCAGGCGTAGAGGCCACCGAAGAGGAGGTCTCGAGGAGTTAGACTACTAGTCCAGTTCCCTCCTTTCCATATGCAAGTGGACTTTCCACCTTTCCCAGCCACATGGGCCTTAAGGGACTTGTGCGCCTGGCCCAATAAGGCCAGGGCTCCTCCTCTCAACCCTTGCTGGCCCTTAGGATGTGTTGGAACCCTTGATGGACTTGTGGACTACTCCGGAAGTTTTTGGAAGCTTCCTGGTGCAATACTGAAAAAACTGAAACTTTTTCTAAAACCGTGAAAGCAGCTTTCCATATATAAATCTTTACATCCAGACCATTCTGAAGCTCCTTGTGACATCTGAGATCTCACTCGAGACTCAAAAAACATTCGGTCACCAAAATGCATATCCCAATATTACTCGCGACACCGAACGTTAAGCATGCAGACCCTACGGGTTCGAGAATCATGTATACATGAGAGAGACACCTCTCTGGTCAATAACCAATAGCATAAACTAGATTCCCATATTGGTTTCTACATATTCCACGAAGATATTTTATCTTCTAAACCCCGATGTCAACGATTCGGTTAATCATGTATGCAATTTCCTTTGTCCGGTGATAAGTTACTTGCCTGAGATTCGATCGTTGGTATCTCCATATACCTGGTTCAATCTCGTTACCGTCAAGTCGGTTTACTCGTCCGTAATAGTAGATCTCCTGACTAACTCATTAGCCACATTGCTTGCCAGCTCTTTACGATGTTGTATTACGGAGAGGGCCCAGAGATATCTCTCCATCACATGGAGTGACAAATCCCAGTCTTGATCCAATCCAATCCAACACACACCTTCAGAGATACCTGTAGAGAATCTTTATGATCACCCAGTTGCAAAGTGACGTTTGATATCACGCAAGGTATTCCTCCGGTATCTGGGAGTTGCATGATCTCATGATCTTAGTACTAGATACTTAACATGAAGAAAGGTATAGCAATAAAATCAAGTGATACAATTCAATGCTAAGCTTATGATTGAGTCTAGTCCATCAAATCATTCTCCTAATGATGTGATCCAGTTATCAAATGACAAATCATGTCTATGGTTAGGAAATCTTAACCATCTTTGATCAATGAGCTAGCCTAGTAAAGGCTCACTAGTGACATAGTATTTGTTTATGTATTCACACATGTATTTAAGTTTCCGGTCAATACAATTCTAGCATGAATAATAGACCTTTATCATGAACATGGGAATATGATAATAACCAATTTATTATTGTCTCTAGGGCATATTTCCAATAGTGTCCCACTTGCACTAGAGTCAATAATGTAGTATAAATAGTTATGAATCTAACACACATGGAGTCTTGGTGTTGATCATGTTTTGACCATGGAAGATATTTTGTAAATGGGTCTACCACACTTAGATCCATATGTACTTTGCAAAGTTCTATGTCTCCATCCTTAACATAATTAAGAATTGAGTTGAAGCGGCGCTTGATGTGCTTGGTTCTCTTGTGAAACCTGGGCTCCTTGGCAATGGCATTAGCTCTAGTGTTGTCACAAAAGGCAGTCATTGGATCCGATGCACTAGGTATTACACCCGGATCAAAAATGAACTCCTTCATCAAGACTCCTTGCGATGCTTCCAAAGCAGCTATATACTCCGCTTCAGATGTAGATGCCTCTACAACGCTCTGCTTATTACTGCACCAACTGACCGCTCCACCATTCAATATAAATACTTATCAGGTTTGAGACTTCGAGTCATCCAGATCTATGTCGAAGCTAGCATCGACATAACCCTTTACAACAAGCTCTTCGTCACCTCCATAAAGAAGAAACATGTCCCTAGTCATTTTTAGGTACTTCAGGATGTTCTTGACCATTATCCAGTGATCTACTCCTGGATCACTTTGGTACCTCCCTGCTAGAGTTATGGAATGGCACACATCAAGTCTGGTACATAACATTTCATAGATTAAGGGCCTATGTCTGAGGCACAGGAAATGACTTCCATCTTTTCACTTTCTTCTCTCGTGGTCGGGCTTTGAGCCTTTCTCAACTTCACACCATGCAATAAAGGAAAGAACCCTTTCTTTGATTGATCCACTTTGAACTTCTTCAAAAAATTGTCAAGGTATGTGCTTTTTGAAAGTCCTATTAATTGTATTGATCTATATTTGTAGATTTTGATGCCCAATATGCAAGCAGCTTCACCCAGGTCTTTCATTGAAAAACTCTTGTTCAAATATCCTTTTATCTTATCCAAAAATTATATATCATTTCCAATCAATTGTATGTCATCCACATATAATATTAGAAATGGTACTACACTCCCACTCACTTTATTGTAAATACAAGCTTCTTTGTAAGTTTGTATAAAACCAAGAGCTTTGATGACCTTATCAAAGCGAATATTCCAACTCCGAGATGCTTGCACCAGTCCATAGATGGATCGCTGGAGCTTGCATACTTTGTTAGCACCCTTAGGATCGACAAAACTTTCTTGTTGCATCGTATATAACTCTTCCTTAAGAAACCCGTTAAGGAATGTCGTTTTGACGTCAATTTACCAGATCTCATAATCATAGAATCCGGCAAAAGCTAAAATAATTATAACAGAGTTAAGCATTGCTACGTGTGAGAAAGTCTCATCTTAGTCAACCCCTTCAACTTGTCACAAATCCTTTGCAGCAAGTCGAGCTTTATAGACCGTGACATTACCATCAATTTCCGTCTTCTTAAAGATCCATGTATTCTCACTGGCTTGCTGATCATCGAACAAGTACACCAAAGTCCATACTTTGTTCTCATGCATGGATCTTATCTTGAATTTCATGGCCTGAAGCCATTTTCAGAATACGAACTCAGCATACCTTCTTCATAGTTCATAGGTTCATGGTTGTCTAACAACATGATTTTTCGGACTGGATTACCGTACCACTCTCGTGCGGAACGTACCCTAGTCGACCTATGAAGTTCAGTAGTAATTTAATCTAAAGTTCAATGATCATCATCATTAGCTTCCTCTTCAGTTGGTGTAGGCATCACGGGAACTACTTTCTGTGATGTGCTACCTTCCCATTCGAGAGAAGGTACAATTACTTTATCAAGCTCTACTTTCATCCGAGTCACTTCTTTCGAGAGAAACTCCTTCTCTAGAAAGGATGCATTCTTCGCAACAAAGATTTTGCCCTCAGACCTGTGGTAGAAGGTATATCAAATGGTATCTTTAGAGTATCCTATGAAGATACACTTATCCGCTTTGGGTTCAAGCTTATTTTCCTGAAGTCTCTTGACATAAACATCACATCCCCAAACTTTAAGAAATTACAGCTTAGGTTTCTTAACAAGCAACAACTAATATCGTGTTTGTCGGGGTACACAAAACGTGGGTGTTTTGTAGCCCCTCACTTGTGCACAGACAAGAGCGCTCGCCCCATGGACAAGACCTGCCGGGGTCGGAGTCACCCAACAAAGGATGGTTAAGCCTAGGACAAGCCAGAGAAGCTGCTCTTCGTGAGATCAAGGAGCGCATCAAGAAGACTAAGCCAACATACAAAAGAGATATCCTTTGCTGGCCAGGCGGGATGGCAAGGTTGATACAATGACTAGAGGCGAGGCTAAGCCATACCAAGCCCCTCTCCTAAGCTGCCGGAGACCGGAGCAAGTCCCTCCCGACAAGGCCCGGCAAGCCTCGCCTCGGCAGGCACAAGCCAGTTGCCACCGCTCAACCGCACCAGGACGCCAATCACTTATCGGTGCGGTGACGAGCCCTTGTGAAGCTTGCTGGACCTTACCAAGCACATGGCGGCTTGCTGGAATGGGGATTACCCTCGTTTGACACCCATCCTAGAGGCGTGTCACTCTAATAAGAAGTAGTTAGCTAAGCGGTGGAATGATCTTGCCGGAGATGACTCTCCATGTTCAACCTAAGGTAGCATTTATGGAAATTTTGTCCTTAGTGCCAGAGTTAGGTATGATAGCACTGTTAGCTATCTAATCACAAGATAATGTCTATTTTTTCACTATGGTTACCCCTTGCGCTATAAAAGGAGGCCCAAGGCAACCTAGACAAGGATTCAGACTTTCGGCCACCTTACACTTGTAGGGGCATAGCTACTCTCCCCGAGGCAACCTTGTCGGGCTTGAGCACTCCGTGTCTTCGTGTTCCTCCATCCGATCCACCAAAGCAGGAGTAGGGTATTACGCTTCTCAGTGGCCCTAACCTGGGTAGAAACCCAGAGCCTCATCGCCACGCTGCCTTGCCATTTCCGCTCTTTGTGCAATGGTGCCCTCCCCTACCGAACTACAAAGGGGCCCGCGGCCCCATATATGATCATGTCCATACACGGCGACAATGTCGTCTCAACGGATTTAGACGGTGCCCTATTTAAAGTGAATGCGGTTGTCTCTAATACATAACCCCAAAATGATAGTGGCAAATCGACAAGAGACATCATAGAATGCACCATATCCAATAGAGTGCAATTATGACATTCCGATACACCATTACGCTATAGTGTTCCGGGTGGTGTGAGTTGTGAAACCATTCCACATTGTCTAAAATGCATACCAAACTCGTAACTCAAGTATTCACCTCCGCAATCAGACTGTAGAAACTTTATTTTCTTGTTATGTTGATTCTCCGCTTCACTCTGAAATTCCTTGAACTTTTCAAATGTTTCAGACTTGTGTTTCATTAAGTTAATATACCCATATCTACTCAAATCATGTGTGAAGGTAAGAAAATAACGATATCCACTGCGTGCTTCAACACTCATCGAATCGCATACATCAGTACGTATTATTTCTAATAAGTTGCTAGCTCGATCCATTGTTATGGAGAATTGAGTTTTAGTCATCTTTTCCATGAGGCATGGTTCACATGTTTCAAATGATTCCTAATCAAGAGATTCCAAAAGTCCATCAGTATGGAATTTCTTCATGCACTTTACACCAATATGACCTAAGCGGCAGTCCCACAAATATGTGTTACTATCATTATTAACTTTGTATCTTTTGGCATCAATAATATGAATATGTGTATCACTACGATCGAGATTCAACAAGAATAGACCATCCACTAAGGGGTGCGTGACCACAAAAGATATTACTCATGTAAATAGAACAACCATTATTCTCTGACTTGAATGAATAACCGGCTCATAATAAACAAGATCCATTCATAATGTTCATGCTCAACGCGGGCACCAAATAACAATTATTTAGGTTTAAAACTAATCGTGAAGGTAGATGTACAGGTGGCGTGTCGATGGCGATCACATCAACCTTGGAACCATTTCTGATACGCATCGTCACCTCATCCTTAGCCAGACTTTATTTATTTCGTAGCTCCTATTTCGAATTACAAATGCAAAGGAACTTGTATCAAATACCCAGGCGCTACTATGAGCACTAGTAAGGAACATATCAATAACATGTATATTCAAAAT
The DNA here is from genome assembly GCA_902687465.1 of Secale cereale. NCBI lineage: Eukaryota > Viridiplantae > Streptophyta > Magnoliopsida > Poales > Poaceae > Secale > Secale cereale. Next base: position 332,037,594 of record LR738710.1, read on the forward strand.
GGCTTTGTTGACCTTGCCAGCCTTCTTATTTGCCAAGTACTTGGGGTAGTTCCGCTTTCAGTGGCCATTCCCATGCAGTACAAGCACTCAGTCTCAGGTTCGGGTCCAGCATTAGGTTTCTTTACAGGAGCGGCAACTTTCTTGCAAATCTTCTTGAAGTTTCCTTGCTTTTCCTTGCCTTTCTTGAAACTAGTGGTATTTATAACCATCAACAATAGATGCTCCTTCTTGATTTCTACCTTCACAGCCATAAGAATCACGAAGAGCTCATGAATCGTCCTCTCCATCCCTTGCATGTTATATTTCACCACAAAGCCCTTATAGCTTGGTGGATGTGACTGGAGAGCTGTGTCAATGACCGTATCATCTGGAAGATTAACTGCCAACTGAGTCAATCGGTTGTGAAACCTAGACATCATGATTATATGATACGTCTCCAACGTATCTATAATTTTTTATTGTTCCATGCTATTATATTACCTATCTTGCATGTTTTATAAGCATTTTCATGCTATTATATATGATTTTTGGGACTAACCTATTAACCTAGAGCCCAGTGCCAGTGTATGTTTTTCCTTGTTTTTGAGTTTCACACAAAAGGAATATCAAACGGAGTCCAATTGACCTGAAAATTTACGGTGATTTTTTAAGGACCAGAAGAAGCCCCCGAAGCAAAAGAGTTGGGCCAGAAGGGCCACGAGTCATCCACAAGGGTGGGGGCGCGCCCACCCCCTTAGGGCGCGCCCCCTACCTTTGTGGTTGACTCGTGGACCCCCTAAGTTGTTCTCGATGCCAAAAATTCCTATAAATACATAAACCCCCGAAAAGAAGCCTAGATCGGGAGTTCCGCCGCTGCAAGCCTCTGTAGCCATGAAAACCCAATCAGGAGCCCATTTCGGCACCCCGTCGGAGGGGGAAACCATCACCGGTGGCAATCTTCATCATCCTGGTAGTCTCCATCATGAGGAGGGAGTAGTTCACCCTCGGGGCTGAGGGTATGTACCAGTCGCTATGTGTTTGCTCTCTCTCTCTCTCTCTTGTGTTTTTGATTTGTCACGATCTTGATGTACCGCGAGCTCTGCTATTATAGTTGGATCTTATGATGTTTCTCCCCCTCTACCTTCTTGTAATGGAAAGAGTTTTCCCTTTGAAGTTATCTTATCGAATTGAGTCTTTAAGGATTTGAGAACACTTGATGTATGTCTTGCACGTGCTTATCTGTGGTGACAATGGGATATTCACGTGATCCACTTGATGTATGTTTTGGTGATCAACTTGCGGGTTCAGTGACCTTGTGAACTTATGCATAGGGGTTGGCACAGGTTTTCGTCTTGACTCTCCGGTAGAAACTTTGGGGCGCTCTTTGAAGTTCTTTGTGTTGGTTTGAATAGATGAATCTGAGATTGTGTGATGCATATCGTATAATCAAACCCTCGGATACTTGTGGTAACAATGAAGTATCTAGGTGACATTAGGGTTTTGGTAGATGTGTGTCTTAAGGTGTTATTTTAGTACGAACTCTAGGGCTGTTTGTGACACTTATAGGAATAGCCCAATAGATTGATCAGAAAGAATAACTTTGAGGTGGTTTCGTACCCTATAATAATCTCTTCATTTGCTCTCGCTATTAGTGACTTTGGAGTGACTATTTATTGCATGTTGAGGGATTATTATATGATCCAATTATGTTATCGTTGTTGAGAGAACTTGCACTAGTGAAAGTATGAACCCTAGGACTTGTTTCCCAGCATTGCAATACCATTTGTGCTCACTTTTATCATTAGTTACCTTGCTGTTTTTATATTTTCAGATTACAAAAACCTATATCTACCTTCCATATTACACTTGTATCACCATATCTTCGCCGAACTAGTGCTCCTATGCAATTTACCATTGTATTGGGTGTGTTGGGGACACAAGAGACTCTTTGTTATTTGGTTGCAGGGTTGCTTGAGAGGGACCATCTTCATCCTACACCTCTCGGGGATTGATAAACCTTAGGTCATCCACTTGAGGGAAAATTGCTGCTGTCCTACAGAAGTCTGCGCTTGGAGGCCCAACACGAGTCTACAAGAAGAAGGTTGTGTAGTAGACATCAGTATATGCTCACTAACACTACGGTTCTTCTCCATCTTGCACAAAAAGAACTTGTCAGAGGTGTCATACCTCTCAACCCGGGCATGAGCTTGAAATACCAATTTCAGCACCTAGAACATCTCATATGCTCTATGGTGCTCAAAACGTCTTTGGAGCCCCAGGTCTAAGCCGTAAAGCATGGCCCAAAAAACTATCGAGCAGTCATTAGAACGTGCCTACCAGATATTCATAAAATCACCAGACGATGTTGGAGGGGTGCGGCACCTAACGGTGCATCAAGGACATAAGCCTTCTATGCAGCAATGATGATAATTAGTTTAGTTAATCAATTTACTAATGAACTCTCACTTAAATCAGCATCCCTCCAGTTGTCTAACTGATACATGATCCAAATCAACAAACCCATGTCCAATCATCACGTGAGATGAGGTAGTCATCAATGGTGAACATCTCCATGTTGTTCATATCTACTATATGACTCATGTTCGACCTTTCGGTCTCCTGTGTTTCGAGGACATCTTTGTACATGCTAGGCTCATCAAGTTTAACCAAAGTATTATGCATTTGTAAAACTAGCTTACACCAGTTGTATCTGAACATAGAGTCTATCGCACCCAATCATCACAAGGAGCTTTCAAATGACGAACTTCTGCAACAACGCATACTTAGGGAGAACACAATTTCTTGAAATTAAGTGAAGGGATGATCTCATAATGCTACAGTCGTCCTAAGAAAAATAAGATGCATAAAAAGATAAAGATCACATGCAATCAATATGTGACATGATATGGCCATTATCATCTCGTGCATTTGATCTCCATATCCAAACCCCAGCCTGATCTCCATCGTCGCTGGCATGACACCATCATGTCCATCATCATTACCTCTATCAACGTGTCGCCACGTGGTCGTATCGCCTACTATTACTTCTACAATTATTGCTAAAGCATAGCGATAAAGTAAGGCAATTACATGGTGATTAATAAACTAAAGACAGGTCTATGGCTCCTGCCGGTTGCCGAACTCATCGACATGCAAGTCGAGAACCTATTACCAAAAATGATCATCTCATACATCAACATATATCACATCTCATTTTTTGGCCATACCATATCATATAATGCGCTGCAAACACAAGTTAGACGTCCTCTACTTTGTTGTTGAAAATTTTACGTGGCTGCTATGGGCAACTAGCAACAACCGTTCTTACCTACGCAAAGCCACAACGGTGATAATCAAGTTACCTTTTAATCTTCTACAAGGACCTCCTTCACCGAATTAGTTTCTACTAAAGTGGGAGAGACAGACACCTGCTAGCCACATTATGCTAAATGAGTTGCATGTCAGTCGATGGAACCAGTTCCATGTGCGAGGACATGTAAAGTTGGTGATCCGCTTGATCCCACGATACTTCCGAATCCAAATAAAGCAAGAGAGGTAAGAAATTTGAGCATTAACGCCCGCAACTCTTTGTGCTCTAATCGTGCATATAAATCTACGCATAGACCTAGATCTAATACCAATGAAGGGGAACAAAGGATGAAAATAAAAAAACTATGAACACCCAAGATCTATATAGGAGAAGCATTACAACGAGAGGGGAGAGTGTGTCTACGTACCCTCATATACTATTAACCGGAAGCATATGTCACGTGGTTGATGTAGTTGTACTCGTCACAATCCAATCATAGTACAAACTGATGAAGTACCGAATGGATGACACCTTTGCGTTCAGCACACGTACAGCTCGATGATGTCTCCTACTCCTTGATCCAGCAAGTGATGGAGGAGAAAGTAGATGGGACGGCGGGCAGAACGACATCGTGATGGTGATGGTGGTGGAGTGATTCTAGCAGGGCTACGTCGTGCTCTACCGAAACAACAAAGACGGTGGAGTTTCGAAGTGAAGAGAGAGACTCCTTCATTTGAGATTTGAGACTCCTTGAAGAAAATGGGTGGGATGGTGGGAAAAACAAAGGCAGCTTGGGACGGATGGAACAAACACCCTTGAGAAAACTCAGAATTTATCTTGTAATTATTGAAAGGTTCCAATTAACTTGAAGAGAAGTCCGCATGTTGGAAAAGAATTGGCATGACAATCTTGTTAAAGGATTAGCACTCCCATACAAATATGAGAACACTTCTTAGGAAAAAGGTATGGAATCTACACTTGACATCGAAGCAACTCGAATACCACAACCAAAGCAAAACAAAATATTTCGCTTGCAAAATAAGCCGAAAACAAATACATAACCCTATCATGCATTTGTTGTAATTATAACTCTACATAACTACTTGAATTTCCACCTAGGAACTTCAGCAATTTTCTTGTTATGCAATCTGGTCCAACAGATAGAAGGAGCAAAAATCATCACACAACTCCTAGCGAAATTCTACACTCCAAATGTATCACATGCGTCAACACATAACCAAGAAAACCTTAGAAACTCGTGTACCCCAGACGTTCGACAAACAACAGCTATACTACTCGTGAAAGTAGTCCCGAATGCACTCCCTAGTACTGGGTGGCCACTATTGTAGGATGTTGCTAATGTGACACTACAATCATAGACTCTTCAGCAAAACTGTGTGTGATGCATTAATTGCAAACAATGATGTAAGAAAACCGTCAAAAATGATACAAACTATTTGCGATGGCGGAGACATCAAACACGATTCAGATTATAGTTGTGTGTGTGATGCGTGGCATACCGTTTACTCGAATGAACTGTTTGCGATGAGCATAACAATATAAACGGTCGGCCACATGATGGTTTGTGCGATAGAGGGCATACAGTTCAATCGAATGAACTATCTGCATTGAGCCAAGAGAACAGAAATAGTTCAAGTTAACAAGATGTGTGTAATAAGTGGCAAAATGTGTGCGAAGATGGAATGTAACACTGATGATTGCTGCTAATAAGCCATGTGTGTTGTGGGCAAACGCTTGCGGGTATACAATTTTCAGCGATTGATGAATTCATAACCGACGGGTTCCCTAGTATGGCCCGTGTATGATGTGATTGCATAGAGAACAACAACATATCTATACCTACTAATAAAGCAAGGTACGTTTTGCCAATTTTTTCATTCGTTCATCACAAAAAAATTACCCGAGGTGGTACTAAATTCTTATGCATTTGTGTGCTAGAAAAATAATTTTTGTACGTGGGCCGCACGCCGTGGCCTAGTAAAGCTAGCCCACTTATTTTTCTGCCCACACAAATCGGAAAGTTCTATTTTTCACACAGGGCGACAAATACTCGGAGTTTCGCCCATGACAATTAATAATGGACTGGCCCATTTTTTTTATGTGTTCCACTTCTATTAGTATTCTCCTTTCCCTATCTCTATTTTCCATTCCAAGTTTATTTTTCTTTCAGGAGTTATTTCATAATTTTAAAATTCCCAAAAATAATCAGACTTAATATATTTTTAGAAAATGTTCAGAATTCCAAAATTATGTTACTATTTTGAAAAAAAATCGGAACTTGACAAAAGTAGGCCCTTTATTTTTTATTATTTTTAAAACTTGTTCGAGATTTTTAAATAGAAAAGGGCATTTCAAAAAAAGCTCCAACTTTGAAAAATATTCATGTTTTAGTGAAATTTTCAAAACTAAAAATAATGTTCGTGTAGAAAAGATAAAAAAATCTAAAAATCTTATGAATTTTCGACACATGTTCCCATTTAAAAAATCATAAATTTAAATAATGTTCATCTTTTTATAAAAATGTTGGTGTTTTCATAAAATATTTGTGAATATTAAAAGATGGTCCTTTTATATTTGGGATAATTAATTTGGTGCCCTTAGTTGTGTCCCCCTCGGCAGGTTTGCCCCTAGTTTCCGAAAACCCTCGTTCTTGCCCAACTCACTTTGGTTCCTTTGTGCTTTTGCCCTCCCGTCACGGTTCCGTCCAGTCAGCGCTGTTTGACCGCTACCGGCGCTAGATTTTGGACACAGGTTGCCCCCGTGCTCACTCGCTTGTTCCCCCCTCACTCCCTCTCCCCTGTCCAACCTAGTTCGCCGGCGCCTCGCCTCAACACGAGATCCACAAACCCTAGGGGCACCACCACCACAACCTAGTTGACCGCGATGGGGGCGAATGGAGAAACCCTAGGCGGCAGCCGCCGCAAGAAGGGAACCGCATCGGCGCGGGATGGCGATGGATGCGCGCACGGCCACGGCGGCGGTGGCGATGGATGCGCGCACGGCCACGGCGGCGGTGGCGTCGTCGACGGCGAAAAAATCTCGCCATCGGTTAGTGGGAGCGTTGAAGGTGACTGTCGTACCAGTCAGGGCGACAAGGGCAAGGGCACCGCATCTGCACGGGAGATCCCGACGGGGTAAGTCTCAGATCTGCTTTTCCTTAGTATCGTAGGCTTCATTCAGAGAAGATTCAATCATGGTAGATGCTGTGTTCATTATTGTAGGATGGATCCAGCTGTTGCATTCTTTCTGTCTGTTAGAATGGAGACCACACTCATAGTTTCTGCTGGTACTAGAGGAAAAGAAAGCAGCTTCACATTTCCGTTAGTTGTGGACAGCAGTATTAGTTCATTTAGTGATTTTAGGGCTAATATTTGTGCAAAGTATCCATGGGGACTGTTTGATGCTGTTGAAATAAGATATTGGGACAGTTTACATGGGAGTTGGAACCCTTTACAGTGTGATGATGAGTTATGTTTGATGTTTGCAAGAAATGCAGAGACAAGGTCATGCAATTTGGAAATTACAGTAATTCAGAGAAAGAGAGGAGAAAGGTGTGAGAAAACACCTACATCTAGGAAAAGTGCTGGAGGAACCAGAGGTAGAAGAAGGGGTAGACCATGTGCATTTAGGCCAGGAGCTAGCAGTACTCCTAGTGCTCCTGGCACTAGTGCAGCAAGTGCTAGTACCACCCCAACCGCTCCAGGTGTCACTGAGAAACAAGATGATCAACCTGATCCAGTTGTGGAGGAAGCACTGCCTGATGCACCTATTTTGTCTGATGAGGAGGATGAGAAGCTTTATCCAGGTTATGTACAACAAAATAATGAGGAACATGCAGCAAATGAAGACTACATACCTGCAGAATTTTCAGATAGTGATGAAGATGAGAGGCAAGAGGATCATGACATGGGAGCTTTTGAGGATGCAGATGAGGACAGACCTGTCATGATGTATGATAGAGATAACCCAAGCATTGAGGAAGGTGTGGTCTTTCCTGGGGCAGTTGATTGCAGAAATGCAGTTGGAACATTCTCAATCAAGTCTGAAACTGAGTACATCACACTAAAGAGTGACCAGAGTAGGTTCACTGTTAAATGTGCCTATGACAGGTGTAAGTGGAGGCTTCATGCATCTGTGATGAGGAGGAGCACTTTGTTTCAGGTACTAGCTATTTAGTTTACTAATATTTGTTTTACAATTGTGACTTTATAAAATTGTGACTTTTTTACTTACTAATATTTGTTCCCTTGTTTTATTTTCAGATCAAAGTGAACCCCCACCCTCACACATGTCCTAGTGTGAACAGATCTCAGAGATTGAGTGCTGCAAAAAGAAGGTGGATTGCAGATGCTTCTATGGGTTGGATAAGAAAAAATCCAGGGATTGGCACAAAGGAAATTCAGGGTAGGTTGTTAGAGAAGTATGGTCTTGAGGTGCCATATAGCAGATGCTACTATGGTAAGGAAATGGCACTTGACAAGATATATGGTAAGTACAGTGACAGTTTTAAGTTACTTTTTTCTTTTAAAGCAGAAGTAGAGAGGGCATCACCAGGCAGTGTTGTTGACATTGACCATCACAAAGTGGAGTACAAGTTAAAAGGAAAGAAATTCTACAAAGAGTGTTTTAGAAGGGTTTTTGTCTGCTTCAAAGCTTGTCAGAAGGGGTTTCTAGAGGGGTGCAGGCCATACTTGGCTGTAGATGCAACTGCATTGCATGGTAGGTTTAGGGGCCAACTTGTAGCAGCATGTGCAATAGATGCACACAATTGGTTATTTCCTGTTGCATATGGTGTTCTTGAAGTGGAGTCCACTGAGAGTTGGACATGGTTTTTCAATAATTTGAAGAAAGCTATAGGACATCCTGAAGGATTAGTTATCCATACTGATGCTTGCAAAGGACTGGAGAGTGCTGTTGATGATGTTTATCCTGGAGTTGAGCACAGAGAGTGCATGAGACATTTGTCTCAAAATTTTGGCAAGAAATTCAAAGGGAAATTTTATGATGACAATTTGTGGCCTTGCTCACTAACTTACAGCATCAAAAAGCACAATTATCATCTGAACCAGTTGAAAAGCAAGCTAAAAGTGAAGGAGTATCTTGAGGAGCACCACACCAAAATCTGGGCTAGAGCTAATTTCACTGAGATGAGCAAGGTTGACTATGTCAATAATAATTTAGCTGAATCATTCAACTCTAGAATAAAGAAATACAAGGGCCTACGCCTAGTTGAACTGCTTGACAAGATCAGGCAGTACATTATGGAGAAGTTTGACCTAAGACAAAGAATTTGCAATGACCATTTCATTGGGCACAACATCTTACCAGCAGTAATGAAGGCATTAATGCAGAAAACTAAAGGTTTGGAGATGAGCATTGTTAGGAGAAGCCCAACAGAGGCTGAGGTAACTGCAATTGATAGAGAGAAGAGAGAATGGAGGTATCCTGTGGACCTGGAGAAATGGACTTGCAGCTGCAGGCAATGGCAGGTCACTGGTAAGCCATGCATCCATGCACTTTTCTTCATCACTTCTCTAAGGGGTGATGCTAATGCAATTGATAAGTATGTCCATAAGTACTACTCTGTTGAGATGTTCAGAGCTACTTATGATGAAAACCTACCAGCTTTGGAAGGCAAACAACAGTGGGACATTGTAGATCCAGGATTCAAGTTATGTGCTCCTGTTCAGAAGCAAGCACCAGGCAGGCCAAGAAAACAGAGAATTAGAGCAAGCAGTGAAGGAAAGGGCCTTGGGCCAAGGAAGAAGAAGTGCAAAAGGTGTGGTAGATGTGGACACCAAGCCAAGGGATGCACACAATCTGTTGATCCAGCTTTTGGGGAAGAAGAGCATTGGGGTGCACAAAATGCAGATGACCATCCTACAGCAAATGAGCCAGCAATAGCAGAAGTGCAAGATGAGGATGAGGATGAGGATCAGTCAATACCTGATGTAGTCCAGCATGAAATGAGACCACCAAAGGAACCATCTCATGAAGCATCTACACAAGCAAGTGTAGTAAGGTATGTGCAATTCTCACATCCATTTCTGTTCATGCATACATTACAAATTGTGACATATTTGCAATTGTTTAGCCCAAGGAAAAACTATAAAAGAGCAGCAGATAGAGGAGCTTCTCCAAAGTTTGTGAAAGAGAAGATAGGTGGAGATGTACAACCAGCAACTACATTTTCAGCTACTGGAAGCAGTGTTGACAGCAAGGTTCTTCCTCCTGCAACAAAAGAACCAGCACAAATCCAAGCTCCACCAACTGGCCCCAACCCAGCCAGAAACACTAGAAGCAAGGCAATGCAAGCTCCAAACCCAGCAAGAAACACCAGGAGCAAAAAACTGAAGTTCTAGAAGTTGTTATGACCTAGATGGTGTTTTTACTGTTATGTGTACCGTGTGATGTTCTGAGATGCACCTGTTATGTCTACTGTGTGCTATTGTGTTCTTATGTACTTGGTGTTGTTATGCACAATGTGGTCTGATCTTAAGGTTGTCGAACTTGTGTGATATCTAGTTGTTGAACTTGTGTCATTCAAATGTGATGCACAATGTTGTATGATCTCAAGTTGTTGTTGAACTTGTGTCATTCATCTGTCATTTCACAAGTTTACGATAAAATTGTGCTGGCAAGATCAAATTCAGCTCGCAAGATCTAATTCATTCACCAAACCACATTTGACAAGTTTACGACCACATTTGACAACAACAACATATTGGAATACCAAACTACTACAGCTGACATCGAACAACTAATACCAAACTACGACCACATTACCATAGTAGTACAGCTATCATACTAATTCCCACAGACAACAGTGCCCACAACAATAGCATCTCATCTCTCTCTCTAAGCTTCTTCTTCAAAGACTTGTTCTTCCTTGCCAGCTCAATGTTTTCCTTCTTCAAATGGTGGCACTTGATCCAACTACCTTCAACCTCAGCATGCAAGTCTTCAAAAGCTAGTCCAACACGCAATGGAGGAGCTGGGTCAACCCAAACCACCCAGTTACACTGATCTGGTAACTAAATCAAGATCAAGAGTCATAATTATAAGCTAATTTGAAAGGAAAAATTAGAGAGAAAAATACAAATTTGGATCAAATTGACATGAACTTACATCCAATGGGCAACCTAAAAAACGGCGGCCACTGCTTGCACCACCCCATGATACACGGCGGGCAGGAACAAGGCTATGACCGGGGCATCGATGCTTCGACAGAAACTCCAAGCCGGAATAAGACTCATCGGGAAGATAAAACTCTGCTGAATGCTGCACAATCCCGAACCCATCGACCTAAAACAAGTCAAATTACCCCAAATATGTCACAAACCCTAGCTTTGAACCCCAAAATGTTGGGTTGGGTGGAGAAGCACGGCCCCACCACATTGCTTACCTCTCCGGTCGCTGGCGAGAAGCTGGATGAGCCCGAGCTTGCCATGCGCAGCGGCTCCTTCCTCTCCTGCTTCCCGCTCCCCCCCTCTAATCTGGCCGCGCCTTCCCTTCCTCTATTTTTCGTGAAAGCTGGCTGAGGACGAAGGGGTAATGAAGTTAGAAGCCACAGGGGCAAAAATGTCCAAAATCTAGCGCCGGTAGCGGTCAAACAGCGCTGACTGGACGGAACCGTGACGGGAGGGCAAAAGCACAAAGGAACCAAAATGAGTTGGGCAAGAACGAGGGTTTTCGGAAACTAGGGGCAAACCTGCCGAGGGGGACACAACTAGGGGTATAAAATCATTTTTTCCTTTATATTTTGTTCGTGTTTTTCAATAGTGTACATAATTTTCAAGATTTAAAAAATTGTTCATGTTTCCTAGAATATTCAAAAACTTCATACCTTAAAATCCCCTCGTTTGAGAGGTTTGAAAGGAAGAGTAGATTGAATAACTCATTGGCCTTCTCTGACATACGATGACATGAGAAAACTCTTAAATGCGCTCGATCAATGATAGAAAAATAGCAGATTAATTCCTTCACACACGGTGAAACCGAGAAGCTAAATGTTCCTTTTTCGCGTGCACACAAGGTTTTGCTTGAACATATAATTCACATTGACTTTAAATGCATACTATTTTATCTCCCGTTGCAACGCACATGCATATGCGCTAGTATATACTTATAAGGACATGATTGCGTAACCAAATGAAACATCCAATTACATAGGTGGCTAGTACACACATGACATTTGCACACACCAAAGTAAACTACTACATGCAGAATTAACTAGGACTAACGATCATTTGATCATCATTTACTTCTTCTTGTGACGCTTTCTACCGTTGCTCTGCTTGTGGCTTGATGCCTCGTCGATTACGGGAAGGAGGCACTACCTCATGTCAACGATCTGCATGTGCATCTCGTAACATGTGTACAAGTTCTTGGTCGCGGACTTGAGGTGAGCTTCATCCAGTTTTTGCATGCATGCCCCATTCTAGGATACGGGATTTCTCTTGGCATCCTCCTTCATCTTTTCGTAGTAGGGGTCGATGATGTCCAATGCGAGTTCAACCAAGGAGTCCTTCTTCGTGCTACCTCGGACCCCGTAGTGGCCATGAATTTCAACAAGCTTCTGGCGAGCCACAAGTAGTGAAATAGCAGCAAGCGTCGCAAGAAGTAGATGATCAACAAATTATCATTTATCCTAGTTAATTATGCATGTAATATATAGTTTACTTTGTTGTGTGGAAATGTTATGTTGGTAGTAGCCACGTATGTAATTATGCATCTAATAGTTTACTTTGGTGTGTGCAAATGTCATGTGTGTAGTAGCCACCTATGTAATCGGATGTTTAATTTGGTTATGCAACCATGTCCTTATAAGTGTGTATTTAGATGTTGTTGTTCTGTATGCAATCCCATTGCACAACACACACATCTTATTAGCAGCAATCGGCTGTGTTATAATCGGTCTTCGCACACATTTCTGATTACACACATGTTTGCCGCGTATCACACACATCTTGTTAAGTTGATCCGTTTTTGTTCTCTTGTCTCAACGCAAACAGTTCATTCGAGTGAACTGTATGCCTCTATCGCACACACCTTGATATGGCTGACCGTTTCTTTTGTGTTGCCTAATCACAGAAAGTTCATCTAAGTGAACAGTATGTCGTATATCGCACAAACATTCATCTGGCTTCCCGTTTCTGTTGTTCTGCCTCATCACAAATAATTCATTGTAATGAACTGTATGCCCCGCATCACACACGCAACTAAAATACAAACCATATTTGATATATCCGCCATCCCCAACATTTTGCATCTTTTTTGAAGGGTTTTTTTACATCACTTTTTGCGATTATTGCATCGCACACAGTTTCGTTGAAGGATCTCTGATTGTAGTGTTGCCTTAGCAGCATCCTGCAGTAGTGTGTCCTAAAAAGGCCAAATCCCCCAGAAAAGTTTCAAATTTTAAAATGAAGTTGTATTAGTGCATGTTAGCGGTAGAAAAACTTTCGAGGCCATACGAGGAAGCTATCGCTGGTTTGTCATCAAACATGCATTGTTCCCGCTCGAAACCACGAGTCTTCTCGTGAGATGCTCCAGTTTGTGATGTGTGTGTCCAAACTTTCGTCGAACGGGCCAATTTTTTTATCACGGCCTCTTGGTGACATGGCATTACATCAAGCAAGGTTCCATGTATTTCTAATCATTTTTCTTTGGAATGTAAAAGCCATGGCACTCAATGCTTGTGTCCAACCCATGACATCAATATGTTTGAAAATTCTTCCAATTTAATGCACATGGAATTAACTGGCACACGAACACACAAATATGATTTTCCAAACCATTATGGTTTCGAGGCCATACGAGGAAGCTACCGCTTGTTCTCATCAAACATGCATTGTTCCCTCCCGGAACCACAAGTCTTCTCGTGAGATGCTCCGGTTCGTAAGGGGTGTGTGTCCAAAATTTCGTCAAAGAAGCCATTTTTTTACCGCGGCATCTTGGTGCCATGCCATTACATCAAGCAAGGTTCCGTGTATTTTTGATCATTTTTCAATTTTTGGGAAATTTAAAATCCATGGCACTCGTTGTTTCTTTCCAAGCCGTGACACCAATATGTTTGAAAATTCCTTCCAATTTACTACATAGGGCATTAACACGCACATAAAGACACAAAGGCCCAATTCTTTTTACCTGATTATGGAGATTTTGGGTCTGGAAAATCAAAAGCTAGAAAGAGCTCATTTTGATTATGTAGAATTGTTAAAATCAAACCACAATCGACACTACAACTGAAAAGCAGTGTTTTGGGCCGATTCTGGCGATTCTGGACCTCTCACAAATGAAAACTTTTGGGTTTTCAGACTGAATCTCAATTGCAACATGAAATTACAGGCACAATGCCCTTCTAGAGCCCACCCGACCGCGGCCCAGAAAAAGCATCGGTCGCGCTGGCTCCCCTGTCCTCGTGTAATGCCCAGGATGGGACTATACCTCCTACGTGTCGAGGCACGACTTAAAGGTATAAGCCCATTCTGGAATGATCTCAAGTTTGGTATCTTTGCACGACTCATGTAAAAGAGAGATTAAATTGCAAAAGAGATAGTTGGCTTACACTCGCCACTTCACACAATACATTACATAAGCAAGAAATCATTCAAAAACAACACAACCCGACTATGGGTGAAGATCCAAAAGAAAGATACCAAAACAAACATAAAGCCACAGGTCAGAATCGCCCCTAGTAGAAACCACTACTGATCGTCGAAAACGTCACAAGCATACGGCCACGCTCTTCATCAAACTCCCAGAGAAGTACTTGAACCAGCTCCTGCATCAAACTCGGCTGAACCTGCCTCTGGTGTTGTAGTATCTGTGAGCCACGAGGACTCAGCAATCCCATAACCATGGGTATCAAGACTATCAAAGCTTTAAGGGTAGGAAGAGGTAAAGTGGTGAGGTTGCAGCAGCGGCTAAGCATAATATGGTGGCTAACTTACGAGTACCAGAATAAGATGAGCATCTATGCAAACGGTCACAAACTAGTAGTGATCGCTAAAGATTCTGAACTACCTACGAGTCAAACATAACCCCACCGTGTTCTCTTCTCAAAGTGAAAAGAGACAGTCACGGTTACTCACACAGTTGTGTGTTTTACTTCGGATCCTCTGTCAAGTTTTCTACAACCGGACATTAAAAAATTCCAATCTGCCACATAACCGCGGACATGGCTTTCGAAAGATCATAACCCTGCAGGGGTGTCCCAACTTAGCCCATCACAAGCTCTCATGATTAGCTGAAGTGATAAATATAATATCATCACCCCTTATCTTAGTGAAAACCGATCAGGCTCGGCATCCCGGTGCACAAGACATTTCGACAATGGTAAAACAAGTCCAGCAAGACCTCCCGGCGTGCCGACACCCTGATAGTAGCCGTGCGTATCTCGTCTCAGGCCACGTCTGGATGGGCGATTCTACAGGTTTATATCAATCCTCGAGTTTCCTCGTAGTGACCCCGCAGACTCCCCGTTTGGGACCAACACCATCAGCACTGGCCCCCCTGTTATGTAGAATTAAGAACCCGGGGACATGACCCCCTATGCAATTAATTAATTAAATAAGTTGTTATTATGAGCAAATTAAAACCAATGTTGGGCCTTGCTGGAGGAGTTTTATTCAAAGTCGAACTGTCTAGGGGTCCCCATCCACCCATCGTGTAAGGAACGCAAAACAAGGAACATAATGCCGGTTTATCGGCGCCTAAGGTGGCATGAGTGGAACAAAACACCGAGCAAAATGCCAAGCCTTCCTCCCATGCCCAGTATATAGGTGTGTTAATAATAATTATAGATATTGTGATATTCCAATAACAAGTTCCCTCCTGGAACGAACTTCATCTTCACCTGCAACTAACAACGCTATAAGATAGGCTGAGCAAGCGGGTAACATAGCCAAACAGTGGTTTTGCTAGGAAGGTTTCAAATGTTAGAGGTTTCATGGCAACAAGGAGAGGGGCTGACATAAAAGATGGGTAGCGCGACATGTAACGATAGCATCGAGACAACTAAGCATGGCAATGGTAGTAAAGGTATCCAAGGGTATGATCATCTTGCCTAGGATTCTGCAAGGGAGAAGAACAAGTCCATGAAGTAGACGGAGCAACGTAGACGAGCGAATCCTCACAACTCCGGAACGAAACCGAAGCTAACAAGAGAAGCAACCGGAAAGAAGCAAACAACACGGTAAACACACAAGCATAAACATGGCATACGATGCACATCCAAGTATGATGCATGTCCGGTTTAATTATGCATGGCATGGCAAAGAGCACAAACAAAACTACAAGTTAAGTGGAGCTCAATATGCAACGAGTTGCATATTGACGAAACACCACATTTTAATTATTTAATTGACTCTCGTTTATTTACAAGACAAGATTAAATGTTTGTTAACATGGCAAGAGGTGAAGCAAAAACAAACTACCTATTTAGGCATTTTAAATGAGGCCGGAAAACAATAACAATTCCGGAAAAATCCCCATATGCATGTTTAGCAATTTTTAAAGCAAACAACAATCACACATTTTAATGTTGTTAACATGATGCGGATGACATGATCAAGTTTTTATGCAAGATTATTAAAAGTTGTCATGAAGATGATAAGGAGTATTGTCACCATGGTGGAAGAAAGGGTGCCACGGCAACGATCCGAAAATGATGCAACGGCAACATCTTGGTTCCGGTAACTCGTTGAGAGTCCGGTGCAAAAGATGACGGAGAGTGTGTCAAGCAAGAAGAGAGGTGGGGTGATCCCGTCACCGGGTTCCCACGAGTCGACGACGAGGCAACCGAGGAGCATGACAAAAGTCGAAACGGGAACGATGCACACACGTGGAGCAACTCATACAACCACAAACATTCATCCACGGCATCGTCTCGGGGTTATACCTTCGAAGCGTTCGTTCTCGGAGGCGGTTCGAGCTCGTCGAGGGACGTAGTGGAAGTAGTGGTACACGGCCGTAGAGGAAGTAGTTGTTCTCGTTCGTAGTCGTACACGGGGCGACGGTAGTCGTTCACGTAGGCGTTTTCGTTTCCGAAGAGGTACTTGACGGTTTCGAGTGCTCCGGGCGTCGCGGTACTTGGCGCTTCAAAATGTTCGTCGTGGTACTTGCCGTAGGGGTACTTTTCGTATCGTCGGACGTAGTGGTACTTGCGGTCTCGCCGGTGGTAGTCGTACACGGTTCGTCGGTAGGGGTACTTGGCGAAACCCTGTAATCGTACACTGGTCCTTGGCAAAACAACAGCACAGAGCAACACAAAAAAAACACAGTTGTTCAACAGCGAGGAATTGAGACGCGGTGGGCTGATGCGGTGGCCGGCGGCAGCTTGAGGGGCGCTGGACGAAGAGGGGGCGCGGAGGCGCTGCGGCCATGGCGCTCCTGGCGCGAAGGAGATGGAGGAGACGCGGGCGCGGTGACGAGGCCCTGGCCGACGGGAGGGAGGCCGGGGCGCACAGCTCCTGGTGCTGGAAGGTGAGGCAGGGGCGGCGCCGGCACTGCTCCTAGCCGGCCCGCGGACACCAGGCACGGAGGAGGCGCGGCGAGGACGGAGGGGAGGCGAGGCGCTGGCCTTGGCGCGCCGGACGGCCTGGAGACGCGGCTCCCTAGCGAGGCAACGCTGGACGAGACGCTCGGGGAGGCAGGGGCGAGGACGGGCGCCCGGGGCCGTCGCGAGGTCGATCGAGGGATCGGGCAATAGGAGAGGCGAGCGAGGGTCTCGGGCGAGAGGGGGAGTGCGCGCTGAGGGGAAAGGAGCGAGGGATGTGGCAGCGCACGGGAGAGAAGGGAGCGATGGGAGCGAGCGGGCGATCCTGGCGCTAGGGTTCGGGAGACCTGGGCCGCGGGGAGATCGCTGCGTTGGAGGAGTGGGCCTTGGGCCAGGAGGCCAGGTGGGCCGGCTGGAGGAGGAAAAAGGAGCCTGGCTGTTGGGCCATCTCCTTATTAAAAAAAACAAAGAATAGAAAGAAGAAAATAGAGGTTAGGGATGGAATTTGGGCAAGAGGATATTTTCCCTGGACTCACAAAAATGTCCACGGTCCATGAAAAATAGAAGAGGCAAGAATGCAAGAGATAAATTCGAACTCATTTGAATATGGTTCAAATGGATTTGAATAAGAATGGGGTATTGAAGTGTCCAAAAATGTTGAGGTTTTTGGAGGAACCTCGATAAACGGAAAAAAGAAATATAGGGAGGTTTAGAAAGCAAGGAATTGAGAAAGAAAAGGCATGGGGAAAATTATGCAAGTGTGTTGGGTGAATTCCAACAAATGGAATAATTATTTATATAGCTCCCTAAATATTAGGAGGATATGTTATAAAGAGAAGTCATCCTTCCCTCGATTCAAATGGACCGAAGGTCCACACGATTTATTTAAGTGAGATGCAAAAAAATATGACATGATGGCATGATGACATGATGCAATGCAAAAATAAATAACACCAGTACAAAAGAAACACACGGGAGAACCCGGAACATCTGGAATCTCTGGAATCTTCTGGAATCTTCTGGGATGTCGGTCTTCGGGCGTCACACCTCGCTCAATTCCCTCCTCGCTCGAGGTTTCCTCCAGCCACCGCTAGGGTTCCTGGACCTGCCGCCCCTCCCGCCTCGATGAGCAGTGGCCTTATTGGAACATTGTCGGAGTCGACGAGCACAGACCCGACGCGCCCATCCGACTGGCCAAAGTAGTGCTCCGCGCAGCCTCCTCCAACCCCCATCCCGCCATCCCCTGAGGTCCTCCGCTCCTCCGAGTCCAAATGCACTCCCCGCCTTCCTCCGCCATCCTAGGCCAACCCCAACAAGCTCATCCAGCCGGCTGTTGATGTCCTTTGTCTGCTGCTTCGGTGAGCCTCTCTCTCTCTTGTATTCTTCTCTGTACATGGAAGAGTGGATGGATAGATGGATGTAGTTGATTTGTAGCTCTTCTATGTACATGGAACAATGGATTGCTAGATGGATGTAGATGATTTGCTAGATTGATGGGTGGATGATGTTAGTTTATTTGTTAGATTATTCTCTGTACATGGAACACGAAATATTCTCTGTACTGTGTAGGTAGATGGTATTGCTACCAGTCTTGTACCATGAGATTAGTCAGTCTATTTGTAATATTTAGCGACTTCTCTTGTAGCAAAGGAAACTTGAAAACCTTCTTTATTGTAATATTTAGCAAGCTAAAATATTCATAAATCATATTCATGCTCATATTCGACGATAATTTGTTCAAAACAACCAAGTCTTACCAATTCAACACTTAGTTTTAGTTCAAGGGCATTCCATACATTTCAGCATACAACTCATTCCATAATCTAAGACCAAAATCTCAGAAAAGAACTCGACGGCTAATTTTAGGAGAAGCTGATTTTGTGGGAAGTTTCCCAAAAGCTTATCCTGAAGAATCAAAAGCTAAAAAGAACTGGGACAAATATGATTTTCCAAACCATTATGGTTAGTTGTTGCATGTACATGTAGTTCAAATTATAATTACGACCATTAAATGGCTAGAAAATTACTTAAATGACTTAAAAAGGTCAAATGCCCCCTGAAAATTTCCAAAATTTAACATGATAGTTGTATTATTGCAAGTTAACGGTAGAAAAAAATTCAACGCCATAGGCGGACGCTACCACCGGTTCGTCATCAGACATGCATTGTTCACTCTCGGAACCATGAGTCTTCTCGTGAGATGCTCTGGTTTGTGAGGGGTGTGTGTCCAAACTTCCATAGAACATGACAATTTTTACCATGGCATCTTAGTCACATGCCATTACATCAAGCAAGGTTCCATGTATTTCTGATCATTTTTTATTTTTTAGACACGGCACTCGATGCTTGTGTCCAAGCCGTGACACCAATATCTTTAAAAATTCTTCCAATCTACTTCACAGGGCATTAACTGGAAAACGAGGACACAAATATGATTGTCCAAGCCATTATGGTTTGCTGTTGCATGTATGTGTAGTTCAAATTTGAATTACGGCCATTAAATGGCTAGAAAATCACTAAAATGTCTTTAAAATGTCATATGATTCCTGAAATTTTCCAAATTTTAACTTGACTGTTGTATTAGTGTGTGTTAACGGAATAAAAAATTCAAGGCCATAAAAGGAAGCTACCATCGATTCGTCATCAAACCTGCATTGTTCCCTCTCAGAACCACGAGTCTTCTCCTGAGATGAACGGTTTGTGAGGGGTGTGTTGATACATCTCCAATGTATCTTAATTTTTTTGATTGTTCAATGTTGTTATATTATCAACCTTGGATGTTTTATATACATTTACAATAAATTATATATCATTTTTTGGTACTAACCTGTCAACTTAGTGCCCAGTGCCAGTTAATGTTTTTTCCATGTTTTTGGTTTTATAGAATATCCATATCAAAGGAAGTCCAAATGCATGAAACTTTTTGGAGATTATTTCTGCAATAAGGGACCCTAGAAGCTTTGGGGGACGCGAGAAGATGGAGCAATGGCCCACGAGGCACCAGGGCGCGCCCCAGGGGGCATGCCCTGGTGGCTTGTGGAGCCCATGTATCTCTATTTGACCTAACTCTTCCGCTCACTACTAGGAAACTGCCTATACACAGGAGCTTAGTAGTAGCGCTTTTTATAAGGAAACGCTAGTACTACTTATCTTTAGCGCTTGTGCATGGCAAGCGCTGCTACTATGCACATACCAGTAGCGTTGTTTTTATAAAACACGCTACTACTACAATTGCCAGGCCGTTGCCGGCGGGCCAGGCGTAGTAGTAGCACTCGCTGTTTTAATAATACACGCTACTACTAAAATTGCCAAGCCGTTACCGGTAGGCCAGGCGCAGTAGTAGCACTTGTATGTAGAAAGCGCTACTGCTACTGTACGTAGCAGTAGCGCTTTATACATACAAGCGCTACTACTATGGGCACCTTATCCACGGTCCGACCCGCGCTTGACCTCACTCCCCATCACACACTGTCACTTGCGCCGCGCGTTGTCGCTGCCGCCGTCTCCCGCCAGCCACCCTCGCTCGCGTCGTCGCTGTCATCGTCTCCCACCGGCCACCCTCCCCCGCACCGGCCTCCTCGCCTGCCG
>LR738710.1:332058066-332177378 GCA_902687465.1 Secale cereale
GCCCCCCCCCCACGAGAGGTACTCCTCCCTCCTCCTCCCTCTATATCTAGGTTAATTTGGTTTACTAACTAGGTTAATTAGATGTTTTTTAGATGTTTGGTTAACTAATTTTGTTACTAAGTAGATGTTAATTAGGTTAGGGCAGTAGTGGTACTGTTAATTAGATGTTTTTTCGTTAGGGAAGTAGCTTAGGTAACTAAGTAGATGTTAACTTAGGGCAGTAATGTTTAGTTTATATAAAAATCAATATAGTTTTTTACTATTTTTTAGTAAGTGTTTAATAGAATTAGTTAGAAAACTAATAGAACTAGTTGAATTAATAAAAATAGTTTATTTTTAGTAAGAAAATTTAGATATATGAGATTTGATGATCTAATTAAAATTTTACTATAGAACTAGTTTATTTTTAGTAAGAAAATTAATAGTAGTCCTCTATTTTTTAGTTAAAACAATTATTCTCGCATCAATGTCAACGATGTCTATCCCGCATCCTCGTCGTCGACTCGGCGGAGGAGGCCTGCTTGATCAGAGGGGCCATGTCCGGGACTGGGCTCCGTCGGGCTGGTACTGGGAGGTGCTACCTTCTGGGGGCGCAGCTTGGTGAGGAGTCAGCCCGTCGTTGACCCGAACCTTCATTGGTAGCGGTCGTGTGGGCCAGTGACGGTGCGGAGGCTTGAGGACCCCGCAGAGGTGGTACGTCACCGTGTCAGCGAGGAGGACGAGCACGTCCGTCGCTACATGGTTGCATTGGAGGGCAGGTTCTCCAATACATGGCAGGTTCTTCAGGGATCTCACTGGAGCTATGATCCTGTGATGCTTCCTTCTCTTTGGGTGTCCACCGCCCGCGCCGATACCCATCGTTCGCTAGGGTTTTAGCTATATTAGTGATGTTATATGTATGATACTATTTGAGATGTATTAGTGATAATATTCGACGATATACGCACGAAAGAGATGATTTAGTTTTGCTTATAGAATGCGTGCTAATTTGAATACTAATTTATTTTACGATTTGGTTTTGCTTATTGAATGCTCAAATTGGAAAACTACCCCTACTTATAGGGTTTGTTTATTGAATGCTCAAATTAGAATACTAGTTGATAGCTTATAGGGTTTTTGTTTTGCAGAAATCAAGGATCCCCTCCATCATCATCGCTGTCATCTCCGTCACCGACCCCCTCCGACCTCGAGGTGAGACCTGCCAAATCTCCATGTCAATATGATTCCTATAAGACATTTTGAAATGTTTTTCTTTATATTTTGAACCATTTAAATGCAATGACCATCGATCAAGTCTGAATGCTCATATGATGTAGATATAAACATGTATATCTTGTGTTGCTCAAATAGGATATGTGCTTGCCCAAGTGGTTGGCCATGTTTGCAGGTTACACCTCTGAGTGGCCTATGTTTTGGTGGAGTGTTGATTAATTTCCGTTCCGGCAAATTACAGGCGCTCAATGTGTCCTTTTTTTAGCAAAGGTCATATCGGATTTTTCCGCGAATCCTGGCATGATTTGTGCTAGAATATGTAAGAAATATTGAGTGGCCTGGATTTTCTAGAAAAATATTTAAATGACATTTCGGGTTGACTTTAAGTCTGTCGAGGCTCCATACATGATAGTCAACAAATGAGTGAGGGATAAAGTCGGCACCATATATATATGATAGAAGAAGAATCCCGACTGTTGTCGTGGGGGTCGTTTTTCCTTCTTCTCCTTCTGTCAGACCTTTGTTATGCACTAGGGGAAGGAGGAATAACGACCATCACCGACGGTCGAAAAATCAGTGAGGGAGTGTATCCACCATATATGAGAGAGGACGAAGAGAATCTTTGAATTATATGAACCTAGGAAATGTCGTCATCGGACGACGAAAGTCTCCCGGGGGAGTGTGACTGGTGCAACGACGACCGGGGTCTTTGCGACAGGCCTCACCTAGACGAAGATCGACGCTTCAGCATTAAGCTCAAGCAGACCTTCCATGTTGAAATGGTACACAACGCCGACAACATTTTTTCGTATTTAAGCACGGCTTCTACTACTTCAACGTGTAATTTTTATATTTTACAATTCGACTAGCTTATCTTATGCCATGCAAGACGCTATGTCTTGGAGAGGCTGGATTTTGAAGATCATGAAACTATGGAAACAAAGAAAATTCACTTAAGGACCCATCATGATATGGATTTTTGTCATGACCCCAATCCGAAGTTACACCGATCTAGCTTGTAACACATCATATCACTTTGCGGCCTCACGCACGGTATCCCCACGGGTGCCACCTTAATTGGCCCGGGACCGTTTGCGCATTTTGGCACACGTATATGATAGTGTCGCTAGCATCCATATGACAGAGAACCCGGGCCGACATGGCTAGTTATAAACCAAAAGTGGCACTAAATTACAGAGATAGGCATCCATGACCCAGCAACGAATGTGTCGGTCATCAACATATGAACCCAGGTCGTAGCAAGCTACATGGACTTAAAGGAACAACGCGTGACATTTCCCCTAAGGGACAGACACAGGAATGAAGAAGGGCACATGCCGGCCAGCCTACGTGTTCCGAAGCAGTAGCAAGCTACCAAGGCTCAGTGGAAGCACTAGGAGGCATTTCTCTGTAAGATAGGCTACCAAAGGTAAACAACTAGGTGTCGGATCCCACACATACCAAGCATTTCAAACATACACACAATATGCTCAATATGTGCAAATACAACATTGCATCACAACAGAACTCTATGACTCAAAGTACTTTATTTAAGAGGCTCCGAAGAGCCATACATAACATATCCATACAGGTAGGGGTCACATGACCCAACACTCAAGTCATACAAGCATACAAGCACAAGCGGAAGCTAACATGTCTGAGTACAGACAACATGGAAATAAAACAGGCTTGGTGTAGCCCGACTATCTACAAGGCCTTTCGCAAGCTCAGGATCTCCGTCTGGGTAGCAAGCTACTCGTCGACGTCAACGTCAATGTAAAACCCATCAGAAGGGGTAGGGTTCTCCTCTGCAACAGTTATTAAGAAAACATGAGTACAAAGGTACTCAGCAAGACTTACAACAGAACCTATCATACATGCATCATTATCAACAAGGGTAGTGGAGTTCATTGCAGCAAGCCAGCTTTGACTCTTGGCTAACCTATACTACAACTCTCAGTAGACTGCAAGATAAGACTACGTACACGAGTCCTCTACTCACCACAACAATACACTACCGTGGAACCTCTTCCGTCATCCTATGGAAGGGCCATCCACGGCACTCACACTTGTCTTGAGGCTTTTAGAAGTAACCATCAACTTGTCTATGAACTGTATAAGCAACCAAGTGGTCCGTACCGCGAACAACGGTTATTCAAATAGATTGGTAACCCTGCAAGGGTGTACTTCTTCACACACGCTTCCACCACTTATCGCCGTTTACTCGACATGTACTCAGCAACCTTCAAGCGGAAGCCCGGCGAGGGTGTCGGCCAGGACCTGACTAACCACACAAGTCCCTAGTCCAGGTTTATCGCCTATTTGGGTTCCATCCTTGGGGAGATCTGGCCGGGGTGTCGCTCACGGCCCCAAACGATGTGTACGGGGTTCCCGAGTCACCAAACGGGCGATCGATACACCCGGCCACGTACCTGCCGCATCACAGCCCACCTCGAGGGTCAGCGCTGTGCACGACCACCAGTAAACTACAAACACCAGAAACTAGTTGCAACTCCTGGACAGAGGACAAGGGCAATTAATAAGTCGACGGAGCTTGGAGCGCCCGGAGACCAATGCCTGGTAGTAGCTGTAACTTGAATCACACATACAGATCTCGGGTCCTATGGACGGTTCCAATGAAACAACCCACCATGTACTCCTACATGGCCTTTCATCGATACCTTTACCAAACATGTTCCACACTTACCTCTCTTTATCGGGCATGATCATTTCACTCTGATCCATCACCCAGATGAACCAGACCTGACACAACTCTAAGCATAGCAGGCAACATAAAAAATAGCATGGTGGAACACACATCACATGGCTCAATCAACTCCTACACATGCTAGTGGGTTTCAACTATTTACTGTGGCAATGACAGGTCATGCAAAGGAATAGGGTTCAACTACCGCAGCAAGTAGCAGTTCACACGCTGTTTCCTTAATGCAGTAAAAGAGAGCAGGAGCGAGAAGATGGGTTTGTATCGGAATGATCAATGGGTTGCTTGCCTGACAGATTGGTTGTCGGGTATTGCTCTTCAGTTGGATACGCAGAAGTATCCTCGGGAGCAGGACCTACCACGGAGAACACCAACGATACAATCAATATACAAACAAATGCAACAATATGATGCATGCTCATGACATGGCAAGATGAATGTGTTTTGGGCTAATGCAACTATAAACAGAAGGGTTGGAGCTCATTTGAATCAAAGATTCAAATTTATACCCAAACTATTATTTATTAAAGTGCATTATCTTGTTTTGATGTGAACAGCAAGGTTAACTTGCTCAAACATGCATGAAACATGTGCCATTGGAAAGATTGGATTTTCCTAATAAATTTTCATATATAAATCTTTTCCATCTGAGCTACTGGTGAATTTATATGATTTTTTGAAGTTTAAAGCATTTTCTGAAAATAAATAAATCATTTAGATTTATATAAATTCCAGAAAAGGCTTTACTGCGTCAGCATGACGTCTGTGTGACGTCAGCAAGTCAACAGGGCGGCCCACGTCAAACCTGACCAGTGGGACCCACTGGTCAGTGTCACAGTTAGTTAACTAACTAATTAGGATTAGTTTAAGCGCTAACCTAGGTTTGACTAACAGGTAGGGCCCACATGTCAGTGACCCAGGGGAGTCAAACCCCTGGTCAAACTGGGTTGATTCGCCGGCGTTTAGCCGCCGGCGACGTCCAGACGCGGCGGAGGCTGCAGGTTTTGCCCTCTGATGACCAAAAGGACGACGGAGCACATCTACGGGCAGCTGGGAGTGAGCCGCGTCGAGTGGTGCACGACTTGGTGCTTGGGGTCGCCGGGAACGACGCCGACGACAAGTCCAGCGGCTGCCGGAGTTCTGGCGAGGACGAACTCGTCGGTGCAGTGCTCAAGGAGGCGCGTGGAGTGGTCCTACAACATCTACGCGAGGTGGGGAAGCTAGTGGGCACAATGGCCGGGCCGTTAGGTGGCCGGAGGCACGTCGGTGGCGAGCGTGTGCGGCGGCGCGTGCGGGCGAGCAAGGTGCACTCGCTACGGTGCACGGGAGCGAGAACGGAGAGGCTGGGAAGGGGCAGGAGCTCACGACGGAGATGACGAGTCGGTCGGCGAGCTCGGGGACACACTGGTGCGGTGGCGACAGCGAAGGGGATCTCCTACGGTGGCGGTCGGGGGCGTGCTCATGGCGGTGGCTGCGGGGCGAGTGAGCGCTCGGGGCTCGACCTGCTCGACGAAGCGGACGATGCGAAGCTCCTTGACACGGTGAGGCGACGGTGGCTGCGGCTACGACAGCGAGGAGCTCGCGGACGTGTCTGCCATGGCAAGGAGAGGGCGGGGGAGAGAGGCAGGGGAGAAGTGAGACGTCCAGGGCGTTCGGGCGACGACGTGGAGGCGAACCAGGGCGTCGTGGATGCGAGGGAGTGAAGCAGGGCGGCGTGCAGCTGCGTGGCGACCACAGGCTCGCCGGCGTGCTCCTCTGTGCCTGCCTGGCCAGAGGAAGCAGCTGCGTGGAGCGGCTGCTGGGCTGGGCCGGCCAGGTGGGCCGCCAGGTGGGCCGGTCTGGTAAGTCCCTCTCTCTCCTCTCTTTTTCTATTTTGTTTCTGTTTGTTTTCCTTTTCAACTTTGTTGAATTAATAAAAATGCTAGAACATTTTTATAAATCATGAATCTAGTCATGCCCACTGTATATGATATGAACAGCATGGAACATTTTAGTTTATGATTATTTGGGCACCTAAAATATTTTATAGCATTTAAATGCCCAAATGCAAATACAATATGAATTAAACAAGTGACCTTTGGATGTCCTAGAAAATTGTGCACCATTTTTGTCAGAGGTTTAAGACCAAGGCAAAGATGATGAACATTTTTGAAGGGCATTTTGGGTACATTGGAAAAGATTTTTTTAAACCCTAGTTGTTAGAAGAGGGGTGTTGGGGTTTCTCTCATCCCCATTTCAGGTTTCTGCAAGAAGTAAACATGATGCACACTCTAGCTAGTCCTAATGCATGCACTGACTAGGGATGTGAAAATTTTAAGTAAATCTATACAATTCTGAGAGCGTAACCCATTTTGGTTGCAAGAATTGGGAAGCACTTTGCAAGATGTATGGTTTTTATGATGGTATGCTTATCACCATGGATCTTGGTGATCCTGACATTTGGACGTTTGGGTCCTTATTGATACGCTTCCAATTCTAGCACTATGTGAGTTTCTCAAACATAGTTATTATGAGGGTAACCCATTTATATTGTTTATTTCAAAATAGTTGACAGCTTATTTCCATTGACAGCTTATTTTCATTCTTCAAAGAATGTACAGAAGATGGTAGACAGAACCTGTTACACCGATGGCTCAGAATTAACTTATCAGGAGAAAAAACATCTGATCGCATTTTGTACTGATCTTGAGAATTACAATATCTATTATCATACTCCTCCACATTATGGTCAATATGTGCCACTAGTGCACGTGTTGAACTACGGTAACATCAATGGAGATGCCATGGTGAGATTTTTTTACTATTACGACGTTCGTGCATGTTTTGCATTAATTCTTCTAAAACTGAACTACATTGCTAACTACGAAGTCATTACTATGGTTTTTCAACAGAAAATCCCGAAGGATTGTGTGCCTCATCTGATGTTTCAAAATGGTCGCCTTGATGTTTTGAACATACAGCCAGGTCAGCCTACGAATCACACCTGCCCATATCGGATTTCTAAAACCAGTGAAGACATGACAATCAAATAATGGAAAAAATGTATGGTCAGTCGTAGGGAGCTACTTGGAAGCAACATTGTGCGAAAGGCAAGAATTGGAGACAGAATAATCTCCATTCTCCATAATGGAGAGTAAGGGCCTATCTTGTTTTATGCCATTTTACCTAAGAGAAGGTAGTAGGTCCTTAGATGACTATGATGATGATGAATATGACTTGTTATTATGGTATCGAGTAGAAGTTGTATGATCGATGATAATGAGTATGACTTGTTATTATGATACCAATGATGAGTTGTTTATTATTATGATCGATGATGCATGATGCTAAGTTGTGATATGAGCATGATGAGTTATTATATATACCTATGTGAAATGAACATGGATTAGATTCAAGTAGAGGCAACATGTGGTGCACATCGAAAGCACTACTAATCCAAACTAGATCAAGTTAGGATTAGTAGTACTTTCGACATGCAGCACATGTTGCCTCCACTTGAATCTACTCCACGTTCATGTCACCCACTGTTATATAATAACTAATCATGGTCATAAAATCATATGATGAAAGTATTGTATATAAAACCACAATGAAAATAAGTTGTATTTTTTAAAATACAGGAAAATTTAGCAGCAACGCTTTTCATAAGAAACGCTACTGCTACTTACTACTATCAGTAGCGCTTTCCCAACAAAAATGCTACTGCTAACTAGGTATAGCAATAGCGCTCCCTTTCCAACGCTACTGCTAGTCTTTCAAAATTGCTAACACTCACGCGATACTAATGAGTTCAAAGCTTCAATCGGACACAGAGAAAGATAGGGGCTTATAATTTCGCCTCCCAACGATTTACGTCAAGGGTAATGTCAACAATAATGGTTCATGGCTCTCTACATCTGCATGGGTATATATATCTAGATCTAGCTCCAACATATTGTGCTTGCCAAACGATAAAAGTAAAAAGGAAAGGTGATGATCACCATGACTCTTGTATAAGGATATGAGATGAAAATAAAAGATAGGTCCTTCGCAGAGGGAAGCAGAGGTTGTCATGCGCTTTTATGGTTGGATGCACCAAATCTTAATGCAAAAGAACATCACTTTATATTGCCACTTGTGATAATGAACCTTTATTATGCAGTCCATCCCGTTTATTTCTTCCACATTACAAGCTCGTATAAAGCTTATTTTCTTCACACTAATAGATCGTACATATTTAAAGAGCAATTTTTATTGCTTGCACCGATGACAACTTACTTGAAGGATCTTACTCAATCCATAGGTAGGTATGGTGGACTCTCATGGCAAAACTGGTTTTAGGGATGTTTGGAAGCACAAGTAGTATCTTCACTTGGTGCAAAGAATTTTGGCTAGCATGAGAGGGAAAGCAAGCTCAACATGTTGGAGGATCTATAACAATATAACTTCTATTAGGACGTAAGAAGACATAACCCATTATGTTGTCTTCCTTGTCCAACTTCAACTTTTTAGCATGTCATATTTTAATGAGTGCTCACAATTATAAAAGATCTCCAATATAGTATATTTATATGTGAAACCTCTCTTTCTTTATTACTTCCTATTAATTGCAACATTGACCAAAACTATGTTTGTCAACACTCAACAACTTTTATTCATCATACTCTTTATATGTGAAGTCATTACTTCTCATAAGATCAACATATGATCTTTGTTTATTTCTTTTTATTCTATTCTTTTATTTATTTAATTATTCCCTCAAGATCATAGCAACATAGCAAAGCCCTCACTCAAAACTATTCTTTATTTTATAACTCACGGGCTTGATTACATAGATAGGGATCAAAGCAAAACTCAAAGCTAAATCATACTAAAAACTTTATTCTACTAGATCAAGATGTAACCAAAAGGATCGAATTAAGAAAAACGATAAAGACAAAGGTGTGATGGTGATACGATACCGGGGCACCTCCCACAAGCTTGGCAGTTGCCAAGGGGAGTGCCCATACCCATGTATTTATGATTCTGTCTTCGGAGATGGTGATGAAGGAGTTGTCAATGAAGTAGGTTTATCTTTTTCCCTCATCTTACGCTTAAGGATGGAATTTTCCTCCTTCTGCTCACCGATCTCTTGTTCCAGTGTTAGTACCCTCCTGCATAATTCTTGCTTGTTCTCCTACAAAAGACTAAAAGGGATAAACTCGATCTTTGGTTTCTTTGCTTTATTTGGAAGACTTGACTTTTTGAACTCCACGTGCATGTCCCCAGGTTGGGGTAGTGGAACTTCCTCTTTGTCGGAACATGTCTCTTCCTTTCCTTTCCGATCATAGTCTTCTTCTTCCTCTATGGTCCAGCCATAATGCTCCAAATCCCCATATACCTTGGGATCTGCGATATAATCAGCTATATAGCTCTCTCCCTCCGAATCTTGGGACGACATATTGCTCTAAATCTGCTGTAGAAACAACTCAAAATGAAAACAGGAGATTCTGTCGTAGTACTACTGATGTGGACCAGATCATGACCAAGGCATCCAAGAGTGAAGTTCATGCTAGCACAAATGCTGGACCATTAGAGCAACCAAAGGAAGACATGAGCAAAACCATCATCTTAGTTGGGAAGCTTCCGGTGCCTATTTTGGGAGAAATGACACATCAGATTTCCGGTTGCAACTTCCCACCTAAACCCAATTAATTTTGGAAAGCTCTAGCACGTTATAGAGGCTGTAAAAGATGGTCTCCGAAGTCAGCTTTCATTCAAAAAAATGGTGCATCATTTGAGGTCTTGAGTCAAAAGTTGTGCAAGTTTCCATGCAAGCTGTCCAGGAATTTATTACAGCGTGAGGCTCAACAAGTTTGCTCCTGCTATAGCTTGGGGCTCACGAATTTACCCTTCATTTCGAGTTGTTTTCACACCTAACTAGTGGGTGCTTCTAGTATAAATACTCCCTAGCTGTTCCATGTGAAGGGGGGATGAGATTTCTGAGTTTATGTTTGTAGACAGCCGGTGAGGTTGTGTTGTACTGTGAGCGCTAGTATCGTTGAGTGTTAGCTCGTGTGTGTGGATTGGAGGGCATGTCCTCAATTTATATAGGGTCCTTGTGGTTTCCTCTTGTGATTCTTCACCGGTTCACAAGCTTCATGGTTTCGGTTGCATCCTTGTAAACCAAGCTAGTTATCCACTGCAATTTATCTAAGAGTGTTTCCTTTGGTTTTTTCCTCTCGAGAGAAACAAAGTTTGTTGAAACAAATTTCGAGTGAGTTTGTTGCTGCTCCTTGTGAGTTCTTTGGCACCGTGAAAGATCGTTTCCGAGGCGTTCCCGCATCATACAAGGATGCAACCCAAACCATGAAGATCGTGAACCTATGAAGAATCACAAGAGGGAACCACAAGGATCCTATATGAATTGAGGACAGGCCCTCCAATCCACACAAACGAGCTAACACTCAACGATACTAGTGCTCACAACACAACACAACCTCACCGGCTGTCTACAAACATAAACTCAGAAATCTCATCCCCCCTTCACATGGAACAACTGGGGAGTATTTATACTAGAAGCACCCAGTAGTTAGGTGTGAAAACAACTCAAAATGAAGGGTAAATTCATGAGCCCCAAGCTATAGTAGGAGCAAACTTGTTGAACCTCGCGCTGTAATAAATTCCTGGACAACTTGCATGGAAACTTGCACAACTTTTGACTCAAGACCTCAAATGATGCACCATATTTTTTTAATGAAAGCTGACTTCAAAGACCATCTTTTCCAGCCTCTATAACGTTCTAGAGCTTTCCAGAATAAATTGGGTTTAGGTGGGAAGTTGCAGCTCGAAATATGATGTGTCATTTCTCCCAAAATAGGCACTGAAAGCTTCCCAACTGAGATGATGGTTTTGCTCATGTCTTCCTTTGGTTGCTCTAATGGTTCAGCATTTGTGCTAGCATGAACTTCACTCTTGGATGCCTTGGTCATGATCTGGTCCACATCATCTTCCCTTCCTTCAAACAAAATCGTCCTCCGTTTTGAGGTATTCTTCTTGGGCTTCTTCACTTGTGGGAATTGCTCAACCTTGAGTGCTTGATCCACCTTCGGTTCCAAGACATGGTTCACTCCTTGATGCATGAAAGAATACTTGTTAGACCTCCCATGGTGAGTAGCATCATGATCAAACTGCCACGGTCTTCCCAAAAGAAGATGACAAGCTTGCATTGGCACCACATCACATACCACTTTGTCCACATAACTTCCCACTGAAAATTACACCCTAGCACGATGCATAATCTTCAGCTTACCAACACCATTCAACCACTTCACATAATAGGGCTGGGGCTGCCTCCATGTTGATATTTCAAGAGCATGCACAAGATCACTACTAATGATGTTATTGTAGCTACCTCCATCGATGACCACCTTGCAATTTTTGCCCTTGATCTTGCAAATGGATTGAAACACATTTTGTCGCTGGCCATTCTCAACAATAGGAGCATCATCATGAGATACCTTGCAAACCATGAGATTACACCATCTCCTCCATCTGAACTCGGAGGTGCTCCGGTCTCAAAAGTACAATAATTTGCATCTTTCTTCTCAGATTCAGATTTGTCACTTGAGTCATCGGTGACATATCCATTATTTGTGAGCAGAACCTTCTTCAGATTAGGACAATCCTTCTTGAAGTGACCTCTACCCTTGCATGTATGGCACTGAATATTACTAATACGAGTGGCAGGAGTATTGGAAGATTCAACCTTTGATGCATTAGCTTCTTTTGTAGTCAACTTGTTGTGTGAGCGAAAATCTGCAGCAACACTTCCATCTACTTCTCGCTGAACTGAACCTCAAGTGCTTGATGTATAGGTTTGGCTGCGATTTTGGCGACGCTTCAGCTGCTGCTCTACACGAATAGCTTGATGCACAAGTTCTTGCAAATCTTGATATGTAACCATCTCTATCCTTTCTTGCACATCTTCATTCAGCCCATGAAAGAATCTTGACATTGTGGCCTCCTCTGGCTCATTCACTGTTTTCCTAACCATCAAAATCTCCATCTCTTTATAGTACTCATCAACACTAAAATTACCTTGGCACAACCGTTGGAGTCCATTGTACAAGGTTCTTGTGAAATGTTCAGGAACAAACCGCCTTCGCAACCGATTTTTCATTTGCACCCATGTCTCCGGACGACCTCCAGCACGACATAAGTGGTTCCACCAAATCAAAGCATATCCGGTAAACTCAATGGATGCATATCGTACCTTCTTCTCCTCTGTATAGCGGTGGCTATCAAAGATCTGATCCACACGCATCTCCCACTCCAAATAATCATCGGGCTCCATTTTCCCGTTGAACGATGGTATGGTAAGTTTGAATTTACCAATCACATCATCTTCATGGTCATGATGAGCACGCCCATGACCTCTTCCTCCCATGACAAAGTCTTCTTGGCCTTCTCTGCAACGATCATGATGAGCACGTCGTGGTAGAGGCTCCTAGTAGTTTCGAGTATCATCGGAGTGGTCATTCCAATGCTCTCCATGGTGGTCCTGCTGTATGGGGAGTTGTCGATGTCGACCCCGTGCAGCAAGCCCATCTCGTGTTGGAAACGGTGGCGCCCAAGTAGCACCTTACTGGTCATGGTGAGCACGCCGACGTGGTGCATCATAGTAGCTATGAGCATCTCCATAGTAGACATGGATGTGCTCTCCATGCCCCCCCCCTCAAGGCGGCGTTGGCCCTGCTGTTCGGGGAGTTGTCGATGTCAACCCCGTGCAGCAAGCCTTTCTCGACGGAGTTCCTCGGTGAGGGAGTCGATTCTTCGGCCAAGATTGGTCTCCACGGCCGATATGCGCCTCTCCACCTTGTTCAACACGTACTCTCGCGTATCCTCCAATGCCAACACATAAGCGGGATGCAAGCTTGGATCGTACACGGGAAGTGGCAGCTCCTCCTCCATGGGGTGCCCACCTCCATGCACACCATCAGCACTACTGGATCTCCTCGAACCCATGGAAGCTTCTCAAGACCAAAATCAGCAAGAGAGAAAATAGCACCGCAAACAACCTAAAGCTTTGATACCAAGATGATGCGGGAATGCTTCGGAAATGATCTTTCACGGTGCCAAAGAACTCACAAGGAGCAGCAACAAAGTCACTCGAAATTGGTTTCAACAAACTTTGTTTCTCTCGAGAGGCAAGAACCAAAGGAAACACTCTCAGATAAATTGTTGCAGATAACTAGCTTGGTTTACAAGGATGCAGCCCAAACCATGAAGCTTGTGAACCTGTGAAGAATCACAAGAGGGAACCACAAGGATCCTATATGAATTGAGGATAGGCCCTCCAATCCACACACACGAGCTAACACTCAACGATACTAGTGCTCACAGCACAACACAACCTCGCCGGTTGTCTACAAACATAAACTCAGAAATCTCATCCCCCCTTCACATGGAACAGCTGGGGAGTATTTATACTAGAAGCACCCACTAGTTAGGTGTGAAAACAAATCAAAATGAAGGGTAAATTCATGAGCCCCAAGTTGTAGCAGGAGCAAACTTGTTGAGCCTCGCGCTGTAATAAATTCCTGGACAGCTTGCATGGAAACTTGCACAACTTTTGACTCAAGACCTCAAATGATGCACCATTTTTTTGAATGAAAGCGGACTTCAAAGACCATCTTTTCCAGCCTCTATAACGTGCTAGAGCTTTCCATAATTAATTGGGTTTAGGTGGGA
This sequence comes from Secale cereale, assembly GCA_902687465.1. NCBI lineage: Eukaryota > Viridiplantae > Streptophyta > Magnoliopsida > Poales > Poaceae > Secale > Secale cereale. The sequence goes on from LR738710.1 coordinate 332,071,712, forward strand.
AGTTGCAGCTGGAAATCTGATGTGTCATTTCTCCCAAAATAGGCACCGGAAGCTTCCCAACTAAGATGATGGTTTTGCTCATGTCTTCCTTTGGTTGCTCCAATGGTTCAGCATTTGTGCTAGCATGAACTTCACTCTTGGATGCCTTGTTCATGATCTGGTCCACATTAACTATGGTCAAAACTTTCCGGAGATTATATAATGAATTTTTATCGACAGAAAGAAGTATCGTGCAAGAAACGGAGTCCGGGAGGTACACTAGGTGGCCAGAAGGTAGAGGCGCGCCCAGGGGGTAGGGCGCACCCTCCACCCTTGTGGATGCCACGTGTCCCTTCTGGACTAGTTTTAATTTTCCTAATTTTTTAAATATTCTTAAACGGGGAAAATTTGTTATTTGGAACATTTTGGAGTCGGTTTACTTACCGTACCACATACCTATTCCTTTTCGGAGTCTGAAACGTTCTGGAAAGTGTTCCTTATGTAATCCTCTGGTGTCACAGTGTCAATTATATTGGTCTCAACATTTAAGGGAGTACCTGAGATATAGTGTTTGATTCTTTGACCGTTCACACCTTCGGATTTGTGCTTTCGGTGTTGTTGATTTTGATGGCACCGGAGCAATAAACCTCCTCGATAATGTAAGGACCTTCCCATTTAGAGAGAAGCTTTCCTGCAAAAAATCTTAAACAAGAGTTGTATGGCAAAACATTATCACCTACGTTAAACTCCCGTTTTTTGTATCATTTTGTCATGCCATCTTTTAACTTTCTCTTTAAACAACTTGGCATTCTCATAGGCTTGGGTTCTCCATTCATCAAGTGAGATAATGTCAAACAACCTCTTCTCACTGGCAAGTTTGAAATCATAATTGAGCTCTTTAATAGCCCAATATTCCTTATGTTCTAATTCAAGAGGTAAGTGACATGCTTTTCCATAAACCATTTTATACGGAGACATACCCATAGGGTTTTTATAAGCATTTCTATAAGCCCATAATGCATCATCAAGTTTCTTAGACCAATTATTTCTAGATTTATTAACAGTCTTTTGCAAAATCAATTTAATCTCTCTATTGCTCAATTCTACTTGACCACTAGACTGAGGATGATATGGAGATGCAATTCTATGGTTAACATCATATTTAGCAAGCATCTTACGGAAAGCAACATGAATAAAATGTGAACCACCATCAGTCATTAAATATCTAGGGACTCCAAACCTTGGATAAATAACTTATTTACGCATCTTAATAGAAGTTTTATGATCAGCACTACTAGTTGGAATAGCTTCTACCCACTTAGTAACGTAATTAGCAGCAACTAAAATATGTGTATACCCATTAGAGGAAGGAAAAGGTCACATATAATGAAAGCCCCAAACATCAAATGGTTCAATAACAAGTCAATAGTTCATAGGCATTTCCTGACGTCTACTAATATTACCAATTCTCTAACATTCATCACAAGATAAGACAAACTTACGGGCATCTTTGAAGAGAGTAGGCCAATAATAACCGGATTGCAATACCTTATGTGCAGTTCTATCTCCGGCATGTTGTCCTCCATAGGCCTTGGAGTGACACTTGCATAGGATCTGTTCAGTTCATGCTCAGGTACACAATGTCTAATAACACCATCTACTCCTTCTTTATATAGGTGTGGGTCATCCCAACAGCAATGTCTTAAATCATAGAATTTTTTTTCTTTTGTTGGTAAGTGAAGCTAGGTGGTATAAATTTAGCAACAATATAATTAGCATAATCAGCATACCATGGAGCACTACGAGAAGCATTTACGACAGCTAATTGTTCATTAGGAAAGCTATCATCAATAGGTAGTGGGTCATCAAGAACATTTTCTAACCTAGACAAGTTATCTGCAACAGGGTTCTCAGCTCCTTTTCTATCAATAATATTCAAATCAAACTCTTGTAGCAAGAGAACCCATCTAATAAGTTTAGGTTTAGCATCTTTCTTTTCCATAAGATATTTAATGGTGTTGGGAACGTAGCATGAAATTTCAGAAAAAAAAATCTACGATCACGCAAGAACTATCTAGGAGATGCATAGCAACGAGATGGCAAGAGTGTGTCTACGTACCCTCATAGACCGAAAGAGGAAGCGTTCTATTAACATGGTTGATGTAGTTGAACGTCTTCACGATTCAACCGATCAAGCACCGAACGTACGGCACCTCCGAGTTCAGCACACGTTTAGCTTGATGACGTCCCTCGAGCTCTTGATCCAGTAGAGGGTCGAGAGAGAGTTCTGGCAGTGCGACAGCGTGTTGACGGTGATGGTGAAGTAGATTGTGTAGGGCTTCGCCTAAGCACTACGACAATATGACCCGAGGTGTAAACTATGGAGGGGGGCACCGCACACGGCTAAGAGAATAAATTGTGTGTTCAAGGGTGTCCCCCCTCCACACGTATATAAAAGAGGGAGGGAGAGGAGGCTGGGCGGCCCCTAGGGCACGCCAAGAGAGGACTCCTACTGGGACTCCTAGTCCTAGTAGGATTCCTCCTCGGGGAAGGAGGGAGGAAGGAAGGAGAGGGAGAGGGAGAGGGAAAGGGGGGCGCCACCCCCTTCCCCTTGTCCAATTTGTACTTCCATGGGGGGCGCGCGGCCACCCCTTGTGGCTCTCCTCTCTCTCCACTAAGGCCCATGTAGGCCCATTAGTTCTCCCGGGGTTTCCGACAACCCTCCGGCACTCCGATATTTATGTAGTATGATGTCTACTACGCACCCTTCTTCTTGTAGACGTTGTTGGGCCTCCAAGTGCAGAGGTTTGTAGGACAGTAGCAAATTTCCCTCAAGAGGATGACCTAAGGTTTATCAATCCGTGGGAGGCGTAGGATGAAGATGGTCTCTCTCAAGCAACCCTGCAACCAAATAACAAAGAGTCTCTTGTGTCCCCAACACACCCAATACAATGGTAAATTGTATAGGTGCACTAATTTGGCGAAGAGATGGTGATACAAGTGCAATATGGATGGTAGATATAGGGTTTTTTAATAAGAAAATATAAAAACAGCAAGGTAGCAAGTGGTAAAAGTGAGCATAAACGGTGTTGCAATGATAGTAGGCAAGGCCTAGGGTTCATACTTTCACTAGTGCAAGTTATCTCAACAAGGATAACATAATTGGATCATATCACTAGCCCTCAACATGCAACAAAGAGTCACTCTAAAGTAACTAATAGCGGAGAACAAAGGAAGAGATTATGGTAGGGTACGAAACCACCTCAAAGCTATTCTTTCTGATCGATCTATTCAAGAGTCCGTAGTAACGTTCAATCTATCATAGAGTTCGTACTAGAATAACACCTTAAGACACAAATCAATCAAAACCCTAATGTCACCTAGATACTCCAATATCACCTCAAGTATCCGTGGGCATGATTATACGATATGCATCACACAATCTCAGAAACATCTATTCAACCAACACATAGAACTTCAAAGAGTGCCCCAAAGTTTCTACCGAAGAGTCAAGACGAAAACGTGTGCCAACCCCTATGCATAGATTCCCAAGGTCACGGAACCCGCAAGTTGATCACCAAAACATACATCAAGTGGATCACATGATATCCCATTGTCACCACAGATAAACATGCACAAGACATACATCAAGTGTTCTCAAATCCTTAAGGACTCAATCCGATAAGATAACTTCAAAGGGAAAACTCAATCCATTACAAGAGAGTAGAGGGGGAGAAGAAGATCCAACTAGAATAGCAAAGCTTGTGATACATCAAGATCGTGCCATCTCAAGAACACGAGAGAGAGAGAGAGAGATCAAACACATAGCTAATTGTGCATACCCTCGGCCCTGAGGGTTGACTACTCCCTTCTCGTCATGGAGAGCACCGGGATGACGAAGATAGCCACCGGAGAGGGATTCCCCCCTCCGATAGGGTGCCAAAATGGCTGTAGATTGGTTTTCGATGGCTACAGAGGCTTTCGGTAGCGGAACTCCCGATCTAGGTTAATTTCTGGAGGTTTCAGTATTTATAGAAATTTTTGGAGTCGGGGCCAAGTAAAGGGGAGCTACGGGCCGTCCTCGAGATAGGGGGCGCGCCCCCTGCCCAGGGCGTGGCCCCAACCCTCGAGGGCAGCCTGTGGCTCTCCTGGTCCAACTCTTTTGCTTCGGGGGCTTCTTTTGGTCCAGAAAAAATCGTCAAAAATTGGCTCGTCAATTGGACTCCGTTTGATTTTCCTTTTCTGTAAAACCCTAAAACAGGAGAAAAACAGAAACTGGCACTGGGCTGTGGGTTAATAGGTTACTCCCAAAAATCATATAAAAGTGTATAATAAAGCCCATAAGACATCCTAGAAGGATAATATAATAGCATGGAACAATAAAAAATTATAGATACGTTGGAGACGTATCATCATCCCCAAGCTTAATTCATGCTCGTCCTCGAGTAGGTAAATGATAAAAACAGAATTTTTGATGTGGAATGCTAACCAACATAGTTTTTCAATGTAATTCTCTTAATTGTGGCATGAATGTTAAGATCTGAAAGATTCAAGACAAAAGTCTATATTGGCATAAGAAATAACAATACTTCACGCATACTAACAAAGCACTCATGTCTTCTCAAAATACTATGGCTAAAGAAAGTTATCCCTACAAAATCATATAGTGTTGGCTATGCTCCCTTGTTATCACACTAAATATTCATATCATGCACAACCCCGATTTCAGCCAAGCACTTGTTTTCATACTCTATCTTTTCAAACCTTTCAACTTTCACGCAATACATGAGTGTGGGCCATGGACATAGCACTATGGGTGGAATAGAGGTGGTTGTGGAGAAGACAAAAAAGGAGGGAGATAGTCTCACATCGACTAGGCGTATCAACGGGCTATGGAGATGCCCATCAATAGATATCAATGTGAGTGAGTAGGGATTGCCATACAATGGATGCACTAGAGCTAAATATGAATGAAAGCTCAACAAATGAAACTAGTGGGTGTGCATCCAACTTGCTTGCTCACGAAGACCTAGGGCATTTGAGGAAGCCCATCGTTGGAATATACAAGCCAAGTTCTCTAACGAAAATTCCCACTAGTATATGAAAGTGACTAAACATGAGACTCTCTACAATGAAGAACATGGTGCTACTTTGAAGCACAAGTGTGGAAAAAATATAGTAGCAATTGTCCCTTTTTCTTTTCTTTTCTTTTCTTTTCTTTTCTTTTCTTTTTTTGGGCCTTTCTTTTTTTCTTTGGCCTTTCATTTTTTTTCTTTTTTTTGCGGAGGGGCTTTATAGATTAAGCCTTTCCTCCCATGGGACAATGCTCTAATAATGATGATCATCACACTTTTCATTACAACTCAATATTACAACTCGATACTACAACAAAGTATGACTCTATATGAATGCCTCTGGCGGTGTACCGGGATGTGCAATGAAACAAGAGTGACATGTATGAAAAGTTATGCATGGTGGCCTTGCCACAAATACGATGTCAACTACATGATCATGCAATGGCAATATGACAGTATGATGCGTGTCATATGAACGGAACGGTGGAAAGTTGCATGGCAATATATCTCGGAATGGCTATGGAAATGCCATGATAGGTAGGTATGGTGGATGTTTTGAGGAATATATGGTGGGTGTATGGTACCGACGAAAGTTGCGCAGTACAAGAGAGGCTAGCAATGGTGGAAGGGTGAGAGTGCGTAATATCCATGGACTCAACATTAGTCATAAGAACTCATATACTTATTGCAAAAATCTACGAGTCATGAAAACAAAGCAATCAACGCATGCTCCTAGGGGGGAGGTTGGTAGGAGTTAACCATCGCGCCCTGACCTCCACACAAAGGTTGGCACTCTACAAATACCTCATGCTCTAACTTTGTCATATAGCGGTTCACCATACGTGCATGATACGAGAATCACTAACCTTAACACAAGTATTTATCAATTTCATAATAACTCCACTAGCATGACTCTAATATCACTATCCTCATGCCTCAAAACAATTATCAAGCATCCAACATCTCATCATATTCAATGCACTTAGTGTGAAAAAATTTACTACATTGACATTGGATGTCTATCATGTGAAGACTAGTTTCTTAGCATAAACACATTACCATGCTGTTTTAATAGACTCTCAAATAGATATAAGTGAAGCATGAGAGTTCAACAATTTTTACAAAATATTACCACCACCGTGCTCTAAAAGATATAAGTGAAGCACTAGAGCAAAAACTATTCATCTCAAAAGATATAAGTGAAGATCAATGAGTAGTTGAATAATTATGTAACTATGTGAAGACTCTCTAACATTTAAGAACTTAAGATCTTGGTATATTATTTAAACAGCAAGCAAAACAAAATAAACTAAATTGACGCTCCAAGCAAAACACATATCAAGTGGTGAATAAAAATATAGCTCCAAGTATAGTTACCGATGGATGAAGACGAAAGAGGGGATGCCTTCCCGGGGCATCCCCAAGCTTAGGCTTTTGATTATCTTGAATTTACTTGGGGTGCCATGGGCATCCCCAAGCTTAGGCCTTTGCTACTCCTTGTTCCATAGTCCATCAAAGCAATACTCAAAACTTGAAAACTTCACAACACAAAACTTAGACAAACATTATTGTGAGCTCTGTTAGTATAAGAAAGCAAACCACTACTCAAAAGTGCAGCAATGAATTCATTATTTGTTTATATTGGTGTTAAACCTACTGTATTCCAACTTCTATATGGTTCATACTTCCCAATACTACTCATAGATGCATCGGAATAAGCAAACAACACACCAAAAACAGAATCTGTCAAAGACAGAACAGTCTGTAGTAATCTGCAGGGTTCTCCTACTTCTGGAACTCCAAAAAATTCAAACTAAATTGTTAAATTTTCCAAATTTTTATACCAATCATCTGCAAAAAAGAATCAACTAAAAATCACGCTCCAGTGAAATCCCACGACTACTTTAGCTAGCGCTAATGATTCTGTTTTTCGCAGCAAGATCACATAAACTTCACGCAAGTCTTCCCAAAGGTTCTACTTGGCACAAACACTAAACAAAACATGAAACCACATCTAATCAGAGGCTAGATGCAATATTTATTCCCTAACAGCAACAAAACCAAAAAACAAAAAATTGGGTTGCCTCCCAACAAGCGCTATCGTTTAAAGCCCCTAGCTAGGCATGATGATGCTCACATAAAAGATAAGGATTGAAACATAAAGAGAGCATCATGAAGAATATGACTAGCACATTTAAGTCTAAACCACTTACTATGCATAGGGATTTGGTAAGCAAACAACTTATGGGAACGATAGTCAACTAGCATAGGGAAGCAAAACAAGCATAGCTTCAAAACTTTAAGCACATAGAGAGGAAACTTGATATTATTGCAATTCCTACAAGCATATGATCCTCTCTCATAATAATTTTCAGTAGCATCATGAATGAATTCAACAATATAACCAGCACATAAAGCATTCTTTTCATGATCTACTTGCATAGAAATTTTACTACTCCCATCATAAGCAAAATTCTTCTCATCCATAGTAGTGGGGGGAGCAAATTCAACAAAATAACTATCATGTGAAGCATAATCCAATTGAAAACTAAAATCAAGATGACAAGTTTCATGGTTATCATTATTCTTAATAGCATACAAGTCATCACAATAATCATCATAGATAGCAACTTTGTTCTCATAATCAATTGGAACCTCTTCCGAAATAGTGGATTCATCAATAAATAAAGTCATGACCTCTCCAAATCCACTTTCATCAATATAATCATCATAAATAGGAGGCATGATTTCATCATAATAAATTTTCTCATCAAAACTTGGGGGACTAAACATATCATATTCATCAAACATAGCATCCCCAAGCTTGTGGCTTTGCATATCATTAGCATCATTGGTATTCAAAGAATTCATACTAACAACATTGCAATCATGCTCACCATTCACATATTTTATGCCAAGCATTCTATATAATTCTTCTTCTAGTACTTGAGCACAATTTTCCTTCCCATCATTTTCACGAAAGATATTAAAAAGATGAAGCATATGAGGTAGCCTTAATTCCATTTTTTTGTAGTTTTCTTTTATAAACTAAACTAGTGATAAAACAAGAAACTAAAAGATTTGATTGCAAGATCTAAAGATATACCTTCAAGCACTAACCTCCCCGGCAACGGCGCCAGAAAAGTGCTTGATGTCTACTTCGCACCCTTCTTCTTGTAGACGTTGTTGGGCCTCCAAGTGCAGAGGTTTGTAGGACAGTAGTAAATTTCCCTCAAGTGGATGACCTAAGGTTTATCAATCCGTGGGAGGCGTAGGATGAAGATGGTCTCTCTCAAGCAACACCACAACCAAATAACAAAGAGTCTCTTGTGTCCCCGACACACCCAATACAATGGTAAATTGTATAGGTGCACTAGTTCGGCAAAGAGATGGTGATACAAGTGCAATATGGATGGTAGATATAGGTTTTTGTAATAAGAAAACATAAAAACAGCAAGGTAGCAAGTGGTAGAAGTGAGCATAAACGGTGTTGCAATGATAGTAGGCAAGGCCTAGGGTTCATACTTTCACTAGTGCAAGTTATCTCAACAAGGATAACATAATTGGATCATATTACTAGCCCTCAACATGCAACAAATAATCACTCAAAAGTAACTAATAGCGGAGAACAATCGAAGAGATTATGGTAGGGTACAAAGCCAGCTCAAAGCTATTCTTTCTGATCGATCTTTTCAAGAGTTCGCAGTAACGTTCAATCTGTCATAGAGTTCGTACTAGAATAACACCTTAAGACACAAATCAATCAAAACCCTAATGTCACCTAGATACTCCAATGAAACCTCAAGTATCCGTGGGCATGATTATACGATATGCATCACACAATCTCCTAAACATCTATTCAACCAACACATAGAACTTCAAAGAGTGCCCCAAAGTTTCTACCGGAGAGTCAAGACGAAAACGTGTGCCAACCCATATGCATAGATTCCCAAGGTCACGGAACCCGCAAGTTGATCACCAAAACATAAATCAAGTGGGTCACATGATATCCCATTGTCACCACAGATAAACACGTGCAATACATACATCAAGTGTTCTCAAATCCTTAAAGACTCAATCCGATAAGATAACTTCAAAGGGAAAACTCAATCCATTACAAGAGAGTAGAGGGGAAGAAGAAGATCCAACTAGAATAGCAAAGCTCACGATACATCAAGATCGTGCCATCTCAAGAACACGAGAGAGAGAGAGAGAGAGATCAAACACATAGCTAATTGTACATACCCTCAGCCCCGAGGGTGGACTACTCCCTCCTCGTCATGGAGAGCGCCGGGATGATGAAGATAGCCACCGGAGAGGGATTCGCCCCTCCGGCAGGGTGCCAAAACGGCTGTAGATTGGTTTTCGGTGGCTACAGAGGCTTTCGGCGGCGGAACTCCCGATCTAGGTTAATTTCTAGAGGTTTCAGTATTTATAGGAATTTTTTGAGTCGAGGCCAAGTAAAGGGTTACGTGCTGTCCTCGAGATAGGGGGGCGCGCCCCCCTGCCCAGGGCGTGGCCCCCACCCTCGAGAGCAGCCCGTGGCTCTCCTGGCCCAACTCTTTTGCTTCGGGGGCTTCTTTTGGTCCAGAAAAAATCTTCAAAAATTGGCTCGTCAATTGGACTCCGTTTGATTTTCCTTTTTTGTAAAACCCTAAAATAGGAGAAAAACAGACAATGGCACTGTGCTCTGGGTTAATAGGTTAGTTCCAAAAATCATATAAAAGTGTATAATAAAGCCCATAAGACATCCTAGAAGGATAATATAATAGCATGGAACAATAAAAAATTATAGATACGTTGGAGACGTATCATAGTACCTCTCGGAACTCATTCAGTGTCCGAATAACATCATCCAATATATCATTCTTTATGTCTCAACCATTTCGAGACTCATCGTCATGTCTGTGATCTCTTCCGGGACTCCGAACAATCTTCGGTCACCAAAACCTCATAACTCATAATACAAATCATCATCGAACGTTAAGCATGCGGACCCTACGGGTTCGAGAACTATGTAGACATGACCGAGACACTTCTCCGGTCAATAACCAATAGCGGAACCCGGATGCTCATATTGGCTCCTACATATTCTATGAAGATCTTTATCAGTCAAACCGTAATGACAACATACGTTATTCCCTATGTCATCGGTATGTTACTTGCCCGAGATTCGATCGTCAGTATCTTCATACCTAGATCAATCTCGTTACTGGCAAGTCTCTTTACTCGTTCCGTGATACATCATCCCATGGCTAACTCATTAGTCATTTGCTTGCAAGGCTTATTATGATGCGTATTACCGAGAGGGCCCAGAGATACCTCTCTGACACCCGGAGTGACAAATCCTATTCTCGATCTATGCCAACTCAACAAACACGTTCAGAGATACCTGTAGAGCATCTTTACAATCACCCAGTTACGTTGTGACGTTTGATAGCACACAAGACATTCCTATGGTATCCGAGAGTTGCATAATCTCATAGTCGGAGGAATATGTATTTGACATGAAGAAAGCAGTAGCGATAAAACTGAACGATCAATACACTAAGCTAACGGATGGGTCATGTCCATCACATTATTCTCCTAATGATGTGATCCTGTTAATCAAATGACAACACATGTCTATGGTTAGGAAACTCAACCATCTTTGATTAACGAACTAGTCTAGTTGTAATGCCCAGGATGGGACTATACCTCCTACGTGTCGAGGCACGACTTAAAGGTATAAGCCCATTCTGGAATGATCTCAAGTTTGGTATCTTTGCACGACTCATGTAAAAATAGGGATGAAATTGCAAAAGGATTGTTGGCTTACACTTGCCACGTCACACAATACATTACATAAGCAAAACATCATTCAAAACATCACAACCCGACTACGGGCGAAGATCCAAAAGAAAGATACCAAAAACATAAAGCCATAGGTCCGAATCGCCCCTAGTAGAAACCACTACTGATCGTCGAAAACGTCATAAGCATACAGCCATGCTCTTCATGGAACTCCCAGTGAAGTACTTGAACCAGCTCCTGCATCATTCTCGGCTGAACCTGCATCTGGTGTTGTAGTATATGTGAGCCAAGAGGACTCAGCAATCCCATAACCATGGGTATCAAGACTAGCAAAGCTTTATGGGTAGGAAGAGGTAAAGTGGTGAAGTTGCAACAGCGGCTAAGCAATATATGGTGGCTAACTTACGAGTACAAGAATAAGATGAGCATCTACGCAAACGGTCGCAAACTAGTAATGATCGCTAAAGATCCTGAACTACTTACGAGTCAAACATAACCCCACCGTGTTCTCTTCTCAAAGTGAAAAGAGACAGTCACGGTTACTCACACAGTTGTGTGTTTTACTTCGGATCCTCTATCAAGTTTTCTACAACCGGATATTAACAAATTCCAATCTGCCACATAACCGCGGGCACGGCTTTCGAAAGATCATAACCCTGCAGGGGTGTCCCAACTTAGCCCATCACAAGCTCTCACGACCAGCTGAAGTGATAAATATAATATCATCACCCCTTATCTTAGGGAAATCCGATCAGGCTCGGCATCCCGGTGCACAAGACATTTCAACAATGGTAAAACAACTCCAGCAAGACCTCCCGGCGTGCCGACACCCTGATAGTAGCCGCGCGTATCTCGTCTCAGGCCACGACCAGATGAGCACAGCGTATAGCAGCCAAACCCCAAGTTTCCAAGGGGGGCGCCGCACAAGACTCTATTTGGGACCAACACCATCAGCACCGGCCCCCCTGCTATGTAGAAAAGAATCCCGAGGGTGCGACCCCCTATGCAAATTTAATTAATTAATTAATTTGTTATTATGAGGCAAATTAAAATCAATGTTGGGCCTTGCTGGAGGAGTTTTATTCAAAGATGAACTGTCAAGGGGTCCCCATATACCCATCGTGTAAGGAACGCAAAATCAAGGAACATAATGCCGGTTTATCGGCGCCTAAGGTGGCATGAGTGGAACAAAACACCGAGCAAAAGGCCAAGCCTTCCACCCATGCCCAGTATATAGGTGTGTTAATATATATATATATATATAACATATTGTGATATTCCAACAACAAGTTCCCTCCTGGAACGATCTTCATCTTCACCTGCAACTAACAACGCTATAAGAGGGGCTGAGCAAGCGGGTAACATAGCCAAACAATGGTTTTGCTAGGAAGGTTTCAAAGGTTAGAGGTTTCATGGCAACAAGGAGAGGCTGACATAAAAGATGGGTAGCGTGACATGTAAAGATAGCATCGAGACAACTAAGCATGGCAATGGTAGTAAAGGTATCCAAGGGTATGGTCATCTTGCCTGGGATTCCGCAAGGAAGAAGAACGGATCCAAGAAGAAGACGAAGAAGAAGCCTTGAAGAAGAACCTCGAGAAGTCGAACGAATCCTCACGATCGCAACGGAACAAGCACTAACGAGAAGAAGCAAGCAATACGGTAAACACACAAGCATAAACATGGCATACGATGCGCATCCAAGTATGATACATGACAGATCTATATAGGATGCACCACAAGTCTACATAGGAAGCAAAACATGGCAAGGTAGGAAGCACAAAAAAATAACACAAGTCTATATGATGCAATACATGGCAAGGTATGATGCATGACAAGTCTATATAGGAAGCAATACATGGCAAGGTAGGAAGCACACAAAAACTACACAAGTCAACAAGTTTAAATGAGGCCGGAAACTACAACAACAATTCCGGAAATCCCCATATGCATGTTTAGCAATTTTTAAAGCAACAACAATTTAACATGTAAATGTTGTTAACATGATGCGGATGACATGATCAAGTTTTATGCAATTTTAGTTAAACGTTAACATGAAGAGATATGAAGATGATAAGGAGTATTAGTCACCGTGGTGGAAAGAAAGGGTGCCACGGCGACGAATCCAAAAATGATGCCACGCAACATATCGGTTCCGGTAACTCGTTGAGAGACCGGTGCAAAAGAAGCATCGGCGCTAGCGAGTCGAACAAGATGAAAGGTGGGGTGATCCCGGTTACACGATTCCCACGGGTTGGCGATGAGGCAACCGAGGAGCATGACAAAAGACGAATCCGGCACGGTGCACACAAGGGAAACATCTCATACAACCACAAGCATTCGTCCACGGGTCATCGTCACGGGGTTATACCTTCGGAACATTCGTTTCGGGGCGGTTCGAGATCGTAGAGGAAGTAGTGGTACTCGCGGGTCGTGGTACACGTTCGTAGAGGGAAGTAGTCATTCCGTTCGGAGAGGTACTTGACGAATCCATCGTTTCTGGGGCGACGGTAGTCGTACACGTTGGCGTTTTCGTTCACGGTTCTTCGGCAACGGTAGTGGTACTTGACGTGTCGCCGTTCTTGTTTCGAAGATGTACATGTCGTCGGACGTAGTTGAACTTGGCGCAAAGGTCGTCGTGGACGTAGGGGTACACGTTTATGTAGTGGTACTTGCGGTCTCGGCGACGGTAGTGGTACATGGGTCGGCGCGAGTAGTTGTACATGTCGTTTGAAGCCGTGTAGTCGAACTTGAAGGTCGTCGGCGTCGTGGTACTCATGTTGGTGTAGTGGAACTTGACGCATCTGAGGTCCTCGGGGTAACCAAATACTCATTCAGGTTGGATTCGTACAGAGCTCGTAGGCGTCCAAGAGGGTCTTCTCGGAGCTAGGCCTCTCGGGTGGCCTTGCCTGCTTGAGGTTGAAGCAGAGGTTCGGCACTCCAGGCAGCGAGGAGGATCGGCGACTGGGGGAGGAAGGAGGCCAAGTGTTGCGGCCGGTGCGGTGCAGAGCGGCTGGGCAGACCTGGCACACGTCCTCCCGAACCAGAGGACGAGCGAGGCGGCGGTGGCTGGGGACTCCGGCGACACGCTCGCGTGCAGCCCAGCGCGGTGGCGTCAAGGAGCGACGCGGGAACGGAGACGGCACGGCGGCAGGATGAAGCTCCGACACGGCCGGCCCTGGTGATGAGCGGCGCTGAGGTCGCGCGGGGAGGAGGCCGTCGCTGGCGGCGGGGTCGAGCGCCTCAGGCGCGGCGATAGGAGGGAGACGAGGAAGGGCGCTCGAGGCTGCGCGACGCTGGGGGAGAAGGACGGCGCGGCGGCAGCTCTGGCGACGCACTAGAGCGGGGCGACGCGAGGGAGTCGGGCGAGAGAGGGAGAGAAGGGATCGAGCGAGAGGAGTTTGGGGATCGGGCTGCGATGGGGACGAAGGTGCGGCGCTGAGGGATGAGGAGAGGGATCGAGGGACCTGGCGGCGGCTCGGGAGGGAGATGAGGGAGTGCTGGGAGAGGTCGGTCGGGCCAAGCTCGGGCTAGGTTAGGAAGGGACTGGGCCTAGGAGGCCTTAGTGCAAAAGGGTCGGGCTGGAGTGGAATGATGCAGCCCGGCTGGGCTCTCTCTCCCCCCCCCCTCATATTCTTTTAGAAGAAAAGAATAAGAGAGAAGAAAAGAAAGAGAGGGTAAGGGAAAGAATTGGGCATGAGGCTAATTTCTCGGGACTCGCAAAAATGAGTCTGATCCCAGAAAATAAGAAGTGGCAAGATCAAAAGATATAAATTCAAACCCATTTGAATTTAATTCAAATGGTTTGAACTAGGACATGGTTTTCTAAGTGTCCAAAAATGTTCAAATTTTTGGAGGAACCTCGATAAAACGGATAAGAATTATAGACAAGGTTTTGACGGTGAAACTTGAAGTAGAAAGGGCATGGGGAATATATGCAAGTGTGTTTGGGTTAATTCCAAACAAATGGAATATTTATTTATAATAGCTCCATAAATATTAGGAGGATATGTTATAAAGAGAAGTCATCCTTCCCTCGATTTAAATGGACCGAAGGTCCACACGATTTATTTATTTGAGATGCAAAGATTAATGACATGATGGCATGATGACATGATGCAATGCAAAATAAATAACACAAGCACAAAAGAAACACACGGGAGAACCTGGAACATCTGGAATCTTCTAGGACGTCGGTCTTCGGGCGTCACAACTCTCCCACACTAACAGAGGATCTCGACCTGAGATCCTAGAGATGGCACCGGATAAAGATGGAAAAAAAAGAGGTAAAACAAAGTTGCTTCTTCGACAGACGAGTGAAACCACGAACCTTGAGAGGTTAAACAAGTTGAAAGAACAATGCAACATAGATGGACGAAGATGAAAACACTCCGGTAAAAGGAGGAACAAGGAACACAATGAGAACCTTGTAGGTTGAAAGACATGAAACAAGTGCTTACGAACCAAAAGAATATGAAACTGCAATGGTATAGCCAAGGAATAAGAATGACATAAATCGGGCAGCACTCCGTCTGAAAAATGGAAGGAATTAACATGAACTTGCCAAGTTGGGATGATACTTGATGAAAACAACAACACACAGCCTCCGGAACAATTGAAAGAATGGCGCAAGGAGAAAGATTTTAGATAGCACTCCGGTAGAAAAGAGAGGCAAACTTGATAGGATGAGGGAACTTGAATGAAGAATAGAACACTCCAGCTAACTGGATAAGCAAATGAAATGATATGCTCTTGATGAAAACGAGAAGATGGTCAAAGAGAGCAATATCACAATTCCTCCGGAATGAAAGAATATAATATAGATCCAAGAAAGAAATGAACGGAGAAAAAAATATGACAACTTCTCTCAAAATTGAATTTGAAAGAGCATCCTTACAACGATGGATTGAGTAGAGTTGTTGGAAAATCAACAACGAAAAGAATAAGCTTGATGTGGGCTTATGGAAAACATCTCAAAATTAAGAGGTGACAACTAGCCACTGACGAAAACATTTGATTGGATTGGGATCAACAAGGAGATGAAAAACTTATTTCACCGGAATGATAAATGAAGAACTTGGGTCATTTATAAGCACCATACTTAGCAACAATCCTTAGGGAAAGCTTTTAGGTGAATTATAACCCAAGATGACTCCAACGAATAATTGAAGGGTTGAAAGATTTCATGAACGAATAAAATGATGGTTTTAAATATCTCATTCTTGATAAGTCGTGAATCATAATTCATGAAGGAATTGTCGAGAATGACATAACACCATCTGAAAAGATAAGGTAGAAAGGATTGCAATTGGAATGCATGATGAAGAATGCTTGAGCTCCAACAAGAATCTTGATGAAGACTTCGAGGATGAATTAAAACATGATGAACCACCATGAGAACTCCGGTAATGAAAGCATGCGAAGTGGAAGATGAAAAGAATAAGATTGAAGGCCTGCGATGAATTCAGATAGAGCTCCGTGACAAGATAATTGAGAGAGCTTAGAACACCGGGGAACAAGACGAACAACTTAGAACCAAGGATATATTCCTTCTGAACAAACTCCGAAGGAAGGGATTAACCTCTTGAAAGAAACTAGAATATGATTTATGTTATGCATATCCTTCACCAATTTAAGTTGAAGACAACCAAAGGATTTGGCATACTACTTATTCTCGTTGCAAAGAATTAAAGAGAGATCTAGTACAACCTTGGATAAATCTTCAACGAACCACTGGTAGGATTATGAAAAGAACGAGTGAATTAATACGATAACAAAGGAAGAGAAATCTTGAATGAAGCGTCGTAAGAATATGGAGACGAACGAAGAGGCATCAATGAAGAATATTTGTAAGACAAAGTTGAAAACTGAGAACGAAGAAATATTCTGAAATGATGGCCTTCGGAGGATCACAATGGAAAGGATTCATGAAATGCTTCGGATGAGTATGAAAATAATTCCTCATAATCGAAACAATAATGAGGATGTCATTAAGCTAGAACCACGAATCTTCAAGAGAATGGCCAAGATTTAAGAGAAACACTTCTCCGGTCTCCAAATGTTGAGAATGAAGACGAGAAATGCCATAAGAATTGTTGAGCACTCCGGAATGAATAATTAAAAAGGTTGAAACAATGGTGAAAAGAATTGAACGCGATCTTGGAGAAGGTATATGACTGATGTAATCCATTCTTACGTCACATTTGAAAATAATTCTCCGGAAAAAGAAGAGTCAGGTAAGATCCAGGGAAAAGACCTGTGGGTTAGGGCCCACTCAAAGAAAATCACCGTTGAAAAGATTGCTTAAGAGATATTGCACCGGTTGAATTAAATGGCTTGAATAAGATAAAAATCCTCAAAAATAATTTGAACGGATTAAGAATGGAATTATGAATCTTCAGCACTCCGGATATGAATAAACAGATGTGAAGAAATAAGAGAGTCATGGATAAGAAATTCCAACACGGAAAACATACGAAACAAGAGGAACAGATATGATCAACACGGAAGCTTGGATTTAGTCCACCAGAGAAGAAACAAGAACGGAGAATGATGAACTTGAAGCTCTCGAGCATCTTCACGATAAATCACCGGATAAGAACATTGAAGGAAATGGATGAAGAAACCTCACATGAATAAAATGGATACTTCATCTAAGAATTTCTGGCTCCGAGAAGAAGAAGGGTGGGAGGGTGGGGGAAAACAAAGACAACTTGGGATGAATGAAACACACAAATCGTCAGATTTCTCAACGGCATCCGTATGGAATAACTTGAAGAGAAGGCACACCGGTTGAAAAAGGATTAACATGAAAATCTCGATGGTCAAGAAGAATTAGCACTCCCACAGAAATATGAGAACACCGATTAGGAAAGGTATGGCATCAACATTTGACATCGAAGCAACTCGAATACCAGAATCGAATCAAAACAAAGGATAGATATGTTGCAACATAATCTTCACAATATCATCTGAACAGAGAATTGAACGAATGAATTCCGTAGGTACATCAACTTGACGAGAAGCCACTAGGGAGAACAAAAGATAAATAAAAACAACAAGGAGCAGATAGAACAATTATAAGATAGAAGCTTCGTTCCACATATTCGTGCTGAAAGCTCATGGAACGTGTTACAAAAGGGTTTTGCAATCCCCGGATCAGCATAGCCAAGGACCCTTTAAGATGCAACTCCCGATCGGAACAAGCCCATAAAACTACTTCACTCAATGTAGAACCCCGAACTCCATATCATGCACTCGTTGGAAGAATACCTATAAGCTATTTGAAAACCCACCTATTAATTTCCGAAAGTTTCCAGTTATGCAATCAGGTGTTGGGGATACAGGGAAAGCATCGCGCACTCAACTCTAATCCTACATCCAGCTGTATCCATCCTTCAACACATAACCAGTTATTTCCGGAAACCGTTTACCTCGGACCTTCGAAACGCATCTACTATACAAGCTATGGCAATACTCCCGAACTACCTCCCCAGTACTGGGTGATGTCGGGGTTATCTTGCCACTAACCGCATAGGAGAGTTTTTTATGTCGGCCATCTTAAGTATTCCAGAACTGCTACGATATATTTGTGACGACAACACCTCGGAGCTCAACTCCCCGGGACACTGCCACAACCCCTAATGACAGGAGGCATCGAGAACAATGTTCTCGTCACAAAGACATCGGAACAATCCAAACAATACTCGCGTGATCCTAAAAAACAAATTTGGTGAATTTTTGAGAGTAGAAGAGATAAAAGTAATCGTCAGGAGTCCTCACCAGAGTAAAAAGGGATGAGGAGCAAAAGAAATCCTACTCTCCGATATATATATATAGGACTCAAAACATTTTCAAGTGTGTGCCTAGACTCAACCGTCAACGATTCGATCAATCAGTGGGTGCTCCTAGGTCAGAGAAGGCTCTGATACCAACTTGTAATGCCCAGGATGGGACTATACCTCCTACGTGTCGAGGCACGACTTAAAGGTATAAGCCCATTCTGGAATGATCTCAAGTTTGGTATCTTTGCACGACTCATGTAAAAATAGGGATGAAATTGCAAAAGGATAGTTGGCTTACACTCGCCATGTCACACAATACATTACATAAGCAAAACATCATTCAAAACATCACAACCCGACTACGGGCGAAGATCCAAAAGAAAGATACCAAAAACATAAAGCCACAGGTCCGAATCACCCCTAGTAGAAACCACTACTGATCGTCGAAAACGTCACAAGCATACAGCCACGCTCTTCATGGAACTCCCAGTGAAGTACTTGAACCAGCTCCTGCATCATTCTCGGTTGAACCTGCATCTGGTGTTGTAGTATATGGGTATCAAGACTAGCAAAGCTTTATGGGTAGGAAGAGGTAAAGTGGTGAAGTTGCAGCAGCGGCTAAGCAATATATGGTGCCTAACTTACGAGTACAAGGATAAGATGAGCATCTACGCAAACGGTCGCAAACTAGTAATGATCGCTAAAGATCCTGAACTACTTACGAGTCAAACATAACCCCACCGTGTTCTCTTCTCAAAGTGAAAAGAGACAGTCACGGTTACTCACATAGTTGTGTGTTTTACTTCGGATCCTCTGTCAAGTTTTATACAACCGAACATTAACAAATTCCAATCTGCCACATAACTACGGGCACGGCTTTCGAAATATCATAACCCTGCAGGGGTGTCCCAACTTAGCACATCACAAGCTCTCACGATCAGCTGCAGTGATAAATATAATATCATCACCCCTTATCTTAGGGAAATCCGATCAGGCTCGGCATCCCGGTGCACATGACATTTCGACAATGTAAAACAAGTCCATCAAAACCTCCCGGCGTGCCGACACCCTGATAGTAACCGCGCGTATGTCGTCTCAGGCCACGACCGGATGTGCACAGCCTACAGCAGCCAAACCCCAAGTTTCCAAGGGGGGGGCGCCACACACGACTCTATTTGGGACCAACACCATCAGCACTGGCCCCCCTACTATGTAGAAAAGAATCCCGAGGGCGCGACCCCCTATGCAAATTTAATTAATTAATTAAGTTGTTATTATGAGGCAAATTAAAACCAATGTTGGGCCTTGCTGGAGGAGTTTTATTCAAAGACGAACTGTCAAGGGGTCCCCATATACCCATCGTGGGAACGCAAAATCAAGGAACATAATGCCGGTTTATTGGCGCCTAAGGTGGCATGAGTGGAACAAAACACCGAGCAAAAGGCCAAGCCTTCCACCCATGCCCAGTATATAGGTGTGTTAATATATATAACATATTGTGATATTCCAACAACAAGTTCCCTCCTGGAACGATCTTCATCTTCACCTGCAACTAACAACGCTATCAGAGGGGCTGAGCAAGCGGGTAACATAGCCAAACAATAGTTTTGCTAGGAAGGTTTCAAAGGTTAGAGGTTTCATGGCAACAAGGAGAGGCTGACATAAAAGATGGGTAGCGTGACATGTAACGATAGCATCGAGACAACTAAGCATGGCAATGGTAGTAAAGGTATCCAAGGGTATGGTCATCTTGCCTGGGATTCCGCAAGGAAGAAGAACGGATCCAAGAAGAAGACGAAGAAGAATCCTTGAAGAAGAACCACGGGAAGTCGAACGAATCCTCACGATCGCAACGGAACAAGCACTAACTAGAAGAAGCAAGCAATACAGTAAACACACAAGCATAAACATGGCATACGATGCGCATCCAAGTATGATGCATGACAGATCTAAATAGGATGCACCAGAAGTCTACACAGGAAGCAAAACATGGCAAGGTAGGAAGCACAGAAAAATAACACAAGTCTATATCATGCAATACATGGCAAGGTATGATGCATGACAAGTCTATACAGGAAGCAATACATGGCAAGGTAGGAAGCACACAAGAACTACACAAGTCAACAAGTTTAAATGAGGCCAGAAACTACAACAACAATTCCGGAAATCCCCATATGCATGTTTAGCAATTTTTAAAGCAACAACAATTTAACATGTAAATGTTGTTAACATGATGCGGATGACATGATCAAGTTTTATGCAATTTTAGTTAAACGTTAACATGAAGAGATATGAAGATGATATGGAGTATTAGTCACCGTGGTGGAAAGAAAGGGTGCCACGGCGACGAATCCGAAAATGATGCCACGCAACATATCGGTTCCGGTAACTCGTTGAGAGACCGGTGCAAAAGAAGCATCGGCGCTAGCGAGTCGAACAAGATGAAAGGTGGGGTCATCCCGGTTACCCGGTTCCCACGGGTTGGCGACGAGGCAACCGAGGAGCATGACAAAAGACGAATCGGGCACGGTACACACAAGGGAAACATCTCATACAACCACAAGCATTTGTCCACGGGTCGTCGTCACGGGGTTATACCTTCGGAACATTCGTTTCGGGGCGGTTCGAGATCGTAGAGGAAGTAGTGGTACTCGCGGGTCGTGGTACACGTTCGTAGAGGGAAGTAGTCGTTCCGTTCGGAGAGGTACTTGACGAATCCATCGTTTCCGGGGCGACGGTAGTCGTACACGTTGGCGTTTTCGTTCACGGTTCTTCGGCGACGGTAGTGGTACTTGACGTGTCGCCGTTCTCGTTTCAAAGATGTACATGTCGTCGGACGTAGTTGAACTTGGCCCAAAGGTCGTCGTGGACGTAGGGGTACACGTTTATGTAGTGGTACTTGCGGTCTCGGTGACAGTAGTGGTACATGGGTCTTCGGCGCGAGTAGTTGTACATGTCGTTTGAAGCCGTGTAGTCGAACTTGAAGGTCGTCGGCGTCATGGTACTCATGTTGGTGTAGTGGAACTTGACGCATCTGAGGTCCTCGGGGTAACCAAAAACTCATTCAGGTTGAATTCATACAGAGCTCGTAGGCGTCCAAGAGGGTCTTCTCGGAGCTAGGCCTCTCGGGTGGCCTTGCCTGCTTGAGGTTGAAGCAGAGGTTCGGCACTCCAGGCAGCGAGGAGGATCGGCGACTGGGGGAGGAAGGAGGCCGAGCGCTACAGCCGGCGCGGTGCAGAGCGGCTGGGCGGACCTGGCGCACGTCCTCCTGAACCAGAGGACGAGCGAAGCGGCGGTGGCTGGGGACTCCGGCGACACGCTCGCGTGCAGCCCAGCGCGGTGGCGTCAAGGAGCGACGCGGGAACGGAGACGGCACGGCGGCAGGATGAAGCTCCGACACGGCCGGCCCTGGTGATGAGCGGCGCTGAGGTCGCGCGGGGAGGAGGCCGTCGCTGGTGGCGGGGTCGAGCGCCTCAGGCGCGGCGATAGGAGGGAGACGAGGAAGGGCGCTCGAGGCTGCGCGACGCTGGGGGAGAAGGACGGCGCGGCGGCAGCTCTGGCGACGCACTAGAGCGGGGCGAAGCGAGGGAATCGGGCGAGAGAGGGAGAGAAGGGATCGAGCGAGAGGAGTTTGGGGATCGGGCTGCGATGGGGACGAAGGTGCGACGCTGAGGGATGAGGAGAGGGATCGAGGGACCTGGCGGCGGCTCGGGAGGGAGATGAGGGAGCGACTGGGAGAGGTCGGTCGGGCCAAGCTCGGGCTAGGTTAGGAAGGGACCGGGCCTAGGAGGCCTTAGTGCAAAAGGGCCGGGCTGGAGTGGAATGATGTAGCCCGGCTGGGCTCTCTCTCTCTCTCTCCCGCTCATATTCTTTTAGAAGAAAAGAATAAGAGAGAAGAAAAAGAAAGAGAGGGTAAGGGAAAGAATTGGGCATGAGGCTAATTTCTCGGGACTCGCAAAAATGAGTCTGATCCCAGAAAATAAGAAGTGGCAAGATCAAAAGATATAAATTCAAACCCATTTGAATTTAATTCAAATGGTTTGAACTAGGACATGGTTTTCGAAGTGTCCAAAAATGTTCGAATTTTTGGAGGAACCTCGATAAAACGGATAAGAATTATAGACAAGGTTTTGACGGTGAAACTTGAAGTAGAAAAGGCATGGGGAATATATGTGTGTTTGGGTTAATTCCAAACAAATGGAATATTTATTTATAATAGCTCCATAAATATTAGGAGGATATGTTATAAAGAGAAGTCATCCTTCCCTTGATTTAAATGGACCGAAGGTCCACACGATTTATTTAGTTGTGATGCAAAGATTAATGACATGATGGCATGATGACATGATGCAATGCAAAATAAATAACACAAGCACAAAAGAAACACACGGGAGAACCCGGAACATCTGGAACATCTGGAATCTTCTGGGACGTCGGTCTTCGGGCGTCACACTAGTAGAGGCTTACTAGGGAAACTGTGTTTTGTCTATGTATCCACACATGTATCAAGTTTCCGGTTAAGACAATTCTAGCATGAATAAAAGACATTTATCATGATATAAAGGAAATATAGATAACAACTTTATTAGTGCCTCTAGGCATATTTCCTTCAGTCTCCCACTTGCACTAGAGTCAATAATCTAGATTACATAGTAGTGACTCTCACACCCATGGAGTCTTGGTGTTGATCTTGTTTTGCTCGTGGAAGAGTCTTAGTCAATGGGTCTACAACATTCAGATCCGTATGTATTTTGCAAATCTTTATATCTCCCTCCTTGACTTGATCATAGATAGAGTTGAAGCATCTCTTGATGTGCTTGGTTCTCTTGTGAAACCTAGATTCCTTCGCCAAGGCGATTGCTCCAGTGTTGTCACAAAAGATTTTCATTGGACCCGATGCACTAGGTATTACACCTAGATCAGATATGAACTCCTTCATCCAGACTCCTTCATTTGCTTCTTCCGAAGTAGCTATGTACTCCACTTCACATGTAGATCCGCCATGACGCTCTGCTTGGAACTGCTCGAACTGACAGCTCCACCGTTCAACAAAAATATGTATCTGGTTTGTGACTTAGAGTCATCCGGATCAGTGTCAAAGCTAGCATCGACGTAACAGTTTACACTGAGCTCTTGTCACCTCCATAAACGAGAAACATATCCTTGGTCCTTTTCAGGTACTTCAGGATGTTCTTGACCGCTATCTAGTGATCCACTCCTAGATTACTTTGGTACCTCCCTGCTAGACTTATAGTAAGGCACACATCAGGTCTGGTGCAGAGCATTGCATACATGATAGAACCTTTGGCCGAAGCATAGGATATGACTTTCATTTTCTCTTTATCTTCTATAGTGGTCGGGCATTGAGTCTGGATCAACTTCACACCTTGTAATACAGGCAAGAACCCTTTCTTTGGCTGATCCATTCTGAACTTCTTCAAAACTTTATCAAGGTATGTGATACGTCTCCAACGTATCTACTTTTGCTAACGCTTTTCCTCTTGTTTTGGGCTCTAATTTGCATGATTTGAAAGAAACTAACCCCGGACTGACGCTGTTTTTAGCAGAACAACCATGCTATTGTTTTTGTCTAGAAATAAAAGTTCTCGGTATGGAATAAAACTTCGTGAGGATTTTATATATAATAAAAGAAAAATATTAGAGCCAAGAACCACCGGAGGTGGGCCTGGGTGGGCACAACCCACCAGGGCACCCCCCCTCCTGGCACACCCAGGTGGGTTGTCCCCACCTGGTGGCCCCGCAGACATCAACCCTGATACTATATATTCACATTTGCCAAGAAAAAATCAGAGAGAAAGAATTATCGCGATCTACGAGAGGGAGCAGCCGCCATCTAATGTTCTTCCTCGGGAGGCCAAATCTGGAGTCCGTTTGGGGCTCCGGAGAGGGGGATCTTCGTTCTTTGTCATCACCAACCCTTCTCCAATTCCATGATGCTCCCCACCGGGAGTGAGTAATTCCTTCGTAGGCTCGCTGGTTAGTGAGGAGTTGGATGAGATTCATCATGTAATCTAGTTAGTTTTTGTTAGGGTCGATCCCTAGTATCCACTATGTTCTGAGATTGATGTTGCTATGACTTGGCCATGCTTAATGCTTGCCACTTTGGGCCCGGGTGCCATGATTTTTGATCTGAACCGTTTATGATATCATCATTATATTCATGTTTTAGGTCCAATCTTGCAATTTATAGTCACCTACTATGTGTTATGACCCAGCAACCCCGGAGTGACAACAATCGGAACCACTCCCGGTGATGACCGTAGTTTGAGGAGTTCATGTATTCACCGTGTGTTAATGCTTTGTTCCGGTTCTCTATTAAAAGGAGGCCTTAATATCCCTTAGTTTCCAATATAGACCCCGCTACCACGGGAGGGTAGGACAAGAGATGGCATGGAAGTTCTTTCCATAAGCACGTATGACTATTTACGAAATACATGCCTACATTATATTTATGAACTGGAGCTAGTGTCATGTTACCCTAGGTTACGGTTGTCACATGATGAATATCATCCAACAAAGTACCAATCCCATGCCTATGATTTCGTACATATTGATCTTGCTAAGTTACTACTACTATTGTTATTGTTGCCCTTGTTACAAAACTACTGCTATCTCTGTTACCGTTACTGTTGATGTTGCCACTACTATCAAAACTATCTTACTTTGCTACTGATCACTTGCTGCAGATAATTAATCTCCAGGTGTTGTTGAATTGACAACTCAGCTGCTAATACTTGCAAATATTTTTTGGCTCCCCTTGTGTCGAATCTACAAACTTGGGTTGAATACTCTACCCTCGAAAACTTTTGCGATCCCCTATACTTGTGGGTTATCAAGACCTTTTCCTGGCGCCATTGCCGGGGAGCATAGCCATATTTGTCGAGGCACTTGGGATTATTATCAATCTATCACTATGAAGAATCTGAATGATGCTAATACTAAGATTTTTTTTCCTCTAAGACGAGGGGAGGTAAGGAACTGCCATCCAGTTCTGCTTTAGATTCACCTTCTGTTATAAGTAAACTTGCAACACCACCACATGCTATTACTCCTGATATGTCGCAAGTTATTGATGATGCTACTTCTGCTATGAGTGATACTTATGATGATGGTAGTACCTTGTATGATGATGATGTTCCACTTGGTGATTTTCTTGATGAACAAATTACTAGAGTAAGACAACATGATATTGTTGAATCTGATGATGAGCTTGAAACTGAAAATTTTGAAACACCTGCTAGAACTAGCCTTCTTAGATATGAATTGCCTAAGGTACCCGAAGGTTATGTAATGAGTGAGGAAACAACTAGAGATATTCTTGCTTGTAATGATAGAGATGATCTAGAGAAATTTTTATGCAAGTATAAAGAAAAGTCTCTGGATGCTAGAATGCAATATGATCCTAAGTTTGCTACCTCGCATATCTTTATTGATGATAAGGATTATGAATTCTCTATCGATCCAGAGTTAATCACTTTGGTTGAATCTGATCCTTTCCACGGTTATGAGACTGAAACTGTTGTGGCACATCTCACTAAGTTAAATGACATAACCACCCTTTTTACTCATGATGAGAAAACCCTTTACTACTGTATTCTCAAATTATTTATGTTCTCATTAAAGGGTGAAGCTAAAGCTTGGTACAATACTCTTACTCCTGGTTGTGTGCGTAGTCCCCAGGATATGATTTATTACTTCTCTCAAAAATATTTTCCTGCTCATAAGAAACAAGCTGCCTTACATGAAATATTTAACTTTGTGCAAACTAAAGAAGAGAGTCTCACACAAGCTTGGGGGAGGCTTTGCCAGTTACTTAATGCTTTGCCTGATCATCCGCTTAAGAAAAATGAAATACTCGATATCTTCTATAATGGACTAACCGATGCTTCTAGGGACTTCCTAGATAGTTATGCTGGTTGTGTTTTTAGGGAACGAACTATTGGACAAGCTGAAGAACTATTGAATAACATATTGAAAAATTATGATGATTGGACTATCCCTGAATCACCGCCTAAGCCTACTCCGAAGAAGAGGGGTATATTATATCTCAGTCCTGAAGATATGCAACAGGCAAAGAAATCCATGAAGGAAAAAGGTATTAAAAATGAGGATGTTAAAAATTTACCTCCTATTGTAGAAATACATGGGCTTGATGCACCACCTCTGCCTAAGGTGGTAGAGGTCAATTCTCTAATGAAATTCAATGATAATGATAATCCTCACAATATGCACCCTAGCCAATGCCTTCATGATTTTGAAAATTACATTAGGAAACAAGAACACTTCAATGCCAATGTTGTGAAACAATTGAAATATAAATCTGATATGATTGCTCACTTGAGTGACTTGTTATTTAGAATTTCAAATGATGTTAGAGGTGTAGGAAAATATGCTTCTATGGTACGAACCTAGCTAGAACGGGTTGCTAAATCTCAAAGAGAATTACTTGATGAAATGAATAGCAACATACATGACTTTGCTGTTAGAGTTGCAACTAGAGGAGGAAAACTGACTCAGGAACCACTTTATCCTAAGGGACACCCAAAAAGAATTGAACATGATTCACAAAGAAACAACACCAGTGCAACTAGTCCCTCTGAATAGAAAAAGAAAAAGAAAACTGATAGGACCTTGCATGCTACTAGTGAACCTAAAGTAGAAAAACCTCCTGACAATGATAATGATGTTTCTATCTCTGATGCTGAAACTGAATCTGGTAATGAACATCCATCTAGTGATAATGAAAAAGATAATGATGAGGTTCATGAAGATACTCAACCAAACAATGCAAGAGAATCAGATAATGATGTTGAGATAGAACCACCAGTTGATCTTGATAACCCACAACCTAAGAATAAAAGATATGATAAACAAGACTTTGTTGCTAGGAAACACCATAAAGAAAGAGAACAGTGGGTTCAAAAACCTATGCCCTTTCCACCCAAGCCAAGTAAAAAGAAAGATGATGAAGAATTTGAACACTTTGCTGAAATGCTGAGGACAGTCTTTTTGTGTACCCGCTTGACTGATATCTTGAAAATGCCTCCTTATGCAAAGTACATGGAAGATATCATCACCAATAAGAGAAAAATACTAGAAGCTGAAATCTCCACCATGCTTGCTAATTATATTTTTAAGGATGGAGTACCTAAAGAACTTGGAGACCCGGAATACCAACTATACCTTGTTCCATAAAAAGAATTATGTAAAAACTGCTTTAAGTGATTTAGGAGCTAGTGTCAGTGTTATGCCTTTCTCCTTATATAAAAGACTTGATTTGAATAAACTCACACCTACTGAAATATCTTTGCAAATGGTTGATAAATCAACTACCATCCATGTCGGTGTCTGTGAGGATGTGCGAGTTGTTGTTGCTAATGTTACTATTTTGACTGACTTTGTTATACTTGAGATGCCCGAGGACGACAACATGTCGATTATCCTTGGTAGACCCTTCTTGAATACTGCAAGGGCTGTTATTGATTGCAATAAAAACAAGGTCACTTTTCATATCAATGGTAATGAGCATACGGTGCACTTTCCAAAGAAGCAATTCCAAGTGAATGGTGTTCATGTTATTGAAAAATCTCAGACAATCACTATTGGAAGTTTTCAAATACCTCTACCTACTGTTAAGAAGAAATATGAAATGTTTATTGTTGGGGACTTTCATATCCCCGTTGAGGTAACTTAGCGATTTCCGAAAATTCTTTGGTTTCATGCTAATCGGAAGTGGTTGTAAATAAGACTTGATCAACCTTATTAATGGATCATTTTTTAGCAGTATGAAGTTAATGAATTTAGTAAGCTCTACCTTCTGTCCCTACCTTTTGTTTTCTGTTTTTATTAGTTAAATAAAATAAAATGCCATGTTTTGTCTGTTTTCTGAATTTCCCGTGCAATAAAAAATGGCCCAAAAATAAAAGTTCTCAAAATGCCCTAAATATTTAACATGATTTTTTTCGAATATTTAAGAATTTCTGGCACAAATAATATCAGAGGGAGGTGCAGCAGGTAGGCACAACCAACCTGGTCGCGCCAGGACCCCCAGGCGCACCCTGGTGGGCTGTGGTCCCCACGAGGGCCCTCTCCCTTATCTCTTTATACCACTTCATCACCTACCTCCAGAAAAAAAATCAATTACTCTCTCTCTCTCTCTCGTGTTCTTGCTCTCAAACCCGCGAATTTCGATCTCTTTTGTAATGCCCAGGATGGGACTATATCTCCTACGTGTCGAGGCACGACTTAGAGACATAACCCCATGCTGGAATGATCGCAAGTTTGGTATCTTTGCACAACTCATGTAAAAGATGGGGATGGAAAACATAAAATAGTTGGCTTACACTCGCCACGTCACACAAATACATTACATGTCCAAATCATCATTCAATAAAACATCACAACCCATCTAAGGGTAAAAATCCAAATGACAAGATACCAAACATAATTTAAATCCACAGGTCGGATCGAATCCTAGTAGAAGAACCACTACTGATCATCGGGATAACGGACATAGTAACGGCTACGCTCCTCGTCGTACTCCCAGTCTAGCGCGGTACCATCACCTGGATAGCTCACCATCGGACCTGCATCTGGTGTGGTGAAGTAACTGTGAGCCACAGAGGACTCAGCAATCCCGTTCCCGGGTAACACGACTATTAAAGCCTTGGGTGTGGAATAAGGCTGAAGAAAGAATAAGAAGAGAAGGAAAAACAAGAGCCTGTAGCAGCAACTAGCACTAGCTTACGTAAAGAGAGCGAGAAGAGAAGGCGCCTCGGTCGAGAGATGATCACTAAGTGATCCTAACTAAGGCCAGTCAAACATAACCCCACCGTGTTCATCTCCCGAAACCCCTTTCGGAAAATGACAGTCACGGTACTCACGCTGGTAGTGTATTAGAACAATGTGTCAAGTTTTCTACAACCGGATATTAACAAGCTCCCATCTGCCACATAACCGCGGGCACGGCTTTCGAAAGTTCAAACCCTGCAGGGGTGTTCCAACTTGGCCCATGACAAGCCCACGATCCGCGGAGTCGCAACTCCAAGGTGGGAAGACCTGAGTATTCTCGGAATCCCGTGCTCAAGATACTCCGAACTAAGGTAAGGCTAATCCAGCAAATCCTCCCGGCGTGTCGACACCCTGATAGTAGCCGCGCGTATCTAGTCTCAGGACACGACCGGATGGGCAATGCTACAGGTGTATGCCAGATACATCGGGTTTCCCCAAGGCAGCCCCGCAGGAACCCCAGTTCGGACCAACACTCATGTGGAGCACTGGCCCGGGGTTGTTGATTAAGAAAGTGGGTTAATTACTCCCTATGCAAGTTTATTTAGTTATTAGGCAAATAGTACCAATGTTGGGACTTGCTGGAAAAGACTTACCACTTAGCGGTTTATCGAGGGGGCCCCATAACCCCAACCGTGTGAGGAACGCATAATCAAGGAACATAACACCGATTTATACGGTTCCTAGCGGCATGAGTGGAACAAATCACCAAGCAAAAGGCTTAGCCTTCCATCCATTGCCAATATATAGATGATTTCATTTTAAGCATTTATATAGTGTGATATAACCCAACAAAACCTCAACATGAAGCAAGCATCTTCAACTTCACCTGCAACTAGCAACGCTATAAGAGGGGCTGAGCGAAGCCTACGTATAGCCAATCAATGGTTTGCATAGGTAGGGTGGTTAGACATGATCATGGTTACAAGTAGGAGGCTGACATGAAAGACATGGGCATCGAGGCAAAACTAAAGATCGAGACTTCTAGCAATAGGCAAAAATAGTAATGGTATCCGGGTTCGATCATCTTGCCTGAAGAGTAGTCGTTCGGATCGTAAGAGGGGTCCTCGTTCTCAAGCTCGGTAGTAACCTCGTGCTCGTACTCGTACTCGGTCTTAGCTTCCGGCTCTAATCAACACAACCACACAAGGCACGAATCAACAAGATGCAATGCGCACACAAAAATGATGGATGCATGACTTATGCACTAAGGGAGCACAATGAGCATGACAATATGCGATCAAGCAAAATGCTTCAAAACAAGATAACAATAGGATATTATGAATCTACACGAAAAATCAATCAAGTTTCATATAAGACTTGCTGCAAACGGAGCTACGGGCTAAAAGTTACACACAAAACAATAAACATGCGAAAGCTGAAAATTACAGCAACATAGCAACTTCGGAGCACTAGATAAATAAGCTACAGCACTCAAACATCATGGCAAAGAGCATGAACATAAACTAGACATATCCTACAGCAAATAAGTCCATTGGTGCACCCCCCCCCCAAAGGAGCCACGGATCAATAGCAACAAGCTATGACATATTGAACTTGACAACAAAATCCTGACAGCAGTATTTTATTGCAACTTGGGAGCAAAAGTTAAATATTCTACAGCCACTCAAATAAGCATGTGAGAGCATGAATGGATAGCCAACAATATATACTACAAGGAATCAACAAGAGTCACCCCAAAACTATCATGAATTGGCCTAGAACAACAAGCAAACATGGCATCTGAAAAATTACAGATTCCAGACTTGAAATTTCACTAAGTGTTAAAACAGCAGTTTCATCATGGCATCTTTGAGAGCAAGTTTAAGTCACCTCAAAACTAAACATTGCAAGTGGTAAGCACCACATCAAAGTACATATGATGGTGATCCAAAACACCTAAGCATGCATCATGGAGATAAACACAACGATAGCAATGAGCTCCTCAAGTTGGCATTTCATAACAAGCTTAAAAACTTAACAGCCACATAGCACTTTGCAACAAAGATATACATGGCAAGATTAAATCTATCATGCAAGTCTAAGCATTTAACATGTAGAGCATGGCAAGACGAACACGTGGACATATCATTTGCATCATTTGGATAAACGAGCACCAAGTTATCACTATGCAAAGATGGCATGAAAAACAACACTAACAGCAGTTTTTATCACGATGCACTCTTGCAACAGAATTTTAAGCACCTAGATGAACTCAAACATGTGTGGCACAATGGAATGAAACGTAGTGCAAGTCACCACGAACGTCTGGACATGTCATTTGCGCAAAACGGAGCACCACACAAAAAGATATCAACGTTTGAAATATGCATCAGACAAGCAAAACTCAGGGACTTAGAGAAAAGAAGTCAACCTCAAGATCTGAAGGACAAACGGGCTAGGGCCCGCGGATCTGCGGCGGCTGAAGGGAGGAGCGGCGCGGGCCGCGGCCTGGGGCGATCTGGGCGTTCGGCCTTGCGGGAGAAGCAGCCCAGGACGGAGGGAGGCCCGCGGGTGAGTGGGCCGGCCTGGAGTGGAGGTGGCGCGGGCCCGCGGGAGGCGCGGCCCGGATCTGTCGGCTGGCGGCGCAGGAGGCCCAGGCGGGGCGCGAAGTGGCGGCTCGGTGGAGCGGAACGCCCAGGCGGGGCGATGGCCTGGCGGAGTGGCGGTGGAGCGGCCTGGAGGCCTGGGTCGACGGATCTGGCCCGGCGTGGCTCGGGCCCCTTGCGGCGGCTGCTGCTTGGGCCGGCGCGCGGCCTGGCGGGAGAGAGGTGACCTGCGCTAGCCTGGCGAGGGAGAGGCGATGCGGGCTGGGAGGCGATGCGAGGCCCAGGCGAGCGAGAGAGGCCGTTGACCCGATCGGCGGCTTGGGATCCAGATCAGGATCGATCCCCGATCGATCCAGAGCAGCGGCGGCGACTGGCTTCGAGCCTGGCCGGCGGGAGTCTGCGGTGGAGGTGGCTGGCGCCCTGGCCGGTCGGCGAGGTGGCGGGGGTGGCCGGATCTGAGGCGTAGGGCGGCGGTGAGGTGAGAGGAGGGGCCGGAGGTGAGGTGGGGTGGAGGATTCCGGCGAGGTGGAGGAACTCCGGCGAAATTTCGGCGAAATTCCGGTGAGACTCCGGCGAGGTGGCTGGAGGTGGAAGAGAAGTGGCTAGGGAATCTAGGGTTTCCTTGATTTGAGGCAAAAATTGGGGGAAGTGGACAAATATATAGGCACAAGGAGCTAGGGTTGTCCAAATGGAGTGTGGTTTTCGGCCACGCGATTAGAATTAGATGGCCTAGATGAAGGGAGGGGTTTGGGCTGGTTTGGTGGGCTGTTGGAGGGGTGTCTTGGGCTTCAAAGTGGAGGCACTTTGAGCCCACGAGAATAACTGTTGGGGTAGCAAACGAACTCCAAACGCGACGAGATTTGACAGGCGGGTTACACACACCAAAACAACAACACACGACAAGTCTCGCGCCAAACAGGTAACGTTACACGGCCAAACACCAAAGTAGGCCTACGGGACGCCACGGACACGTGAGGGAGCTCCGGAACGCGAAATGGACAACAGAAAGGAACGCGTGGAACCGGATGCTACCGACAACACAAATGCAATGCGATGCACATGACTACATGATATGAATGAATGCCACACACGCACACGACAAAAGAACGAAAACCCGAAAGACGAAGAACCCGGAATGGAAATAGATGGAGCTAGAGATATATTATATGCCCAAAAGGGAAAGTATTACATCCGGGGCATTACAAACTCTCCTCTACTATAAAAATATCTCGTCCCGAGATCTAGGACTGGAAAAAGGAAGGGTACTCGGAACGAAGATGATCTTCTCGTTCCCACGTAGCTTCTCGGTCGGTATGGTGTGACCACTTGACTTTCAAGAATTTGATGGACTTGTTGCGGGTCTTGCGCTCGGTCTCCTCGAGAATAGCAACGGGATGCTCTCGGTAGGACAAATCTTGTTGAAGATCAATCTCTTCAAACGGAATCATGCATTCAGGTGCCTTGAAGCATTTGCGGAGTTGAGACACATGGAACACATCATGAACATTGGCGAAGTTGGAAGGGAGCTCAAGTTGATAGGCTATATCGCCTCTTTTGCCAAGGATCTTGAAAGGCCCGACGTATCTAGGAGCAAGCTTTCCTTTGATACCGAATCTTTGGGTGCCTTTCATCGGAGAAACACGGAGATAGACATGATCACCAATGTTGAAAGCCAAATCACGATGCTTGCCGTCATAGTAGCTCTTCTGACGCGACTGAGCGGCCTTGAGATTCTCACGTATGACTTTGCACATTTCTTCGGCTTCAGAGATCAAGTCATTGCCAAGAAGTTGACGTTCTCCTGTTTCGGACCAGTTGAGAGGGGTACGGCACTTCCTGCCATAGAGGATTTCAAACGAAGCTTTGCATGCACTTGCTTGAAAGCTGTTGTTGTAAGAGAACTCGGCAAATGGAAGGCAATCTTCCCATTTCATGCCAAAAAATATGACACAGGCTCTGAGCATGTCTTCTAGAATCTGATTCACTCGCTCGACTTGACCACTAGTCTGATGGTGAAATGCAGTGCTGAACCTGATCTTAGTGCCCATGGCGGACTGGAAGGAGTCCCAGAACTTGGATGTGAACAAACTTCCATGGTCTGAGGAGATAACTTGAGGAATGCCATGTAAAGACACAATTCTGGAAGTGTACAACTCTGCCAATTGAGCTGCATTGATGGATTCTTTTACTGGAAGGAAGTGAGCGACTTTGGTAAGCTTGTCAATCACCACGAAGATAGAATCATTCCCTCTCTTGGACTTAGGAAAGCCAGTGACGAAATCCATTTCAATGTGGTCGAATTTCCACTCGGGAATAGGAAGAGGTTGGAGAAGACCGGCTGGACGTTGATGCTCTGCCTTCACTCTTCTGCAGACATCACATTCATTCACGAATTGGGAAATCTCCCTTTTCATGCATGTCCACCAGTAAGATTGCTTGAGGTCTTGGTACATCTTGGAACTACCAGGATGAATGGAAAGGAGGAAATCATGTGCTTCTTCCATTATGAGCTTCCTGAGATCACCTTTGGGAACAACAAGTCTGTCCTCAAAGAACATGGTATCTCTCTCATCAACGCGATAGCACTTGTATTTCGGATCACCCTTTGCAATACCATGTTTCACCTTCTGCACCATGGCATCACTGAGTTGGGCCTCATGGACCTGATCTTCCAAGGTAGGAGCAACTTGAAGATTTGCAAGAAATCCTTGCGGAACAACTTGGAGGTTGAGCTTCCTGAATGCTTCACAAAGCTCAGGCTGAAACGGCTTGATAAGAAGGCTGTTGCAATATGCCTTTCTGCTCAAAGCATATGCAATCACATTCACCTTCCCAGGAGTGTATTCAATGCTGGGATCATACTCTTGGATCATTTCAACCCAACGAGTCTGGCGGAGGTTCAGATTCGGTTGTGTGAAGATGTACTTCAAGCTCTTGTGATCGGTGAAGATGTCGACTTTTCTGCCCAACAACAGATGTCTCCACGTAATCAAAGCATGTACCACAGCTGCTAGCTCGAGATCATGTGTGGGACAGTTCTTCTCACTTGGCTTCAGCTGACGAGAAGTTTATGCCACAATTCTCTTGTCTTGCATAAGCACACCACCAAGTCCTTGAAGAGAAGCATCACAGAATACTTCATAGGGCTTGGATTCATCTGGAGGAGTAAGAACTGGAGCAGAGACGAGCTTTTCTTTGAGAGTTTTGAATGCCACTTCACAATCTGGAGACCAGTCGTACTTGACATTCTTCTGCATCAAGTTGGAGAGAGGCTTGGCAATCTTGGAGAAGTTCTCCACGAACCTTCTGCAATAACTGGCAAGACCAAGAAAGCTTCAGAGTTGCTTGACGTTCTGAGGAGCTTCCCAGTTGACAATTGCTTCAACTTTCTCGGGGTTTACCGCAATACCGTCAGCGGAGATGATATGGCCCAGGTACAAAACCTTATCGAGCCAAAATTCGCACTTGGAGAACTTGGCATAGAACTTATGCTCACGGAGTCGGTCGAGAACGAGACGGAGGTGCTTTTTGTGATCTTCTTCATTCTTGGAAAATACCAGAATATCATATAGATACACAAGCACAAACTCGCCGGTGTAGGGGTTGAAAATGTAGTGCATCATTCTCGAGAAGGTAGGAGGAGCATTGGCGAGACCAAAGGACATGACCGTATACTCATATGAGCCGTAGCTCGTTCTGAAAGCAGTCTCGTGAATATCCTCCTCGCGAATGCGAATTTGGTGATAGCCCATTCGGAGATCGAGCTTAGAGAACACTTTAGCTCCTTTGAGCTGCTCGAACAGTTCACTGATGTTGGGGAGCGGATACTTGTTCTTTATCGTCTTCTTGTTCAATGGCCGGTAATCAACGCAGAGACGTTCCGTGCCATCTTTCTTCTTGACAAATAAGACACCACAGCCCCAAGGAGACGTACTCGGCCTGATCAGACCCAAATGTTCCTATTCATCAAGTTGTTTCTTCAACTCCTTCAATTCTCCAGGAGAGAGCTTGTACGGATGCCGGCATGCTGGCTCAGTACCCGGCTCGAGTTCAATTACGAATTCCACCTGACGGTGTGGAGGCATGCCTGGAAGTTCTTCAGGAAAGACGTCTTGGTATTTGTTTACCACCGGAATTTGAGAGATGGCATTAATCTCGCCCTTATCATTGAGAGAGAAAAGCCTGATAGTGTTATCCCTGGTGGCAAAGATAATCACATCTTCATCAGGATGAGTCATCTTGACTTCCTTCCGTGCACAATCAATTTGAGCATCATGCTGAGAAAGCCAATCCATCCCGAGGATGAGGTCAATGTTGGAATTACCAAGAACCACCGGATTAGCCAGAAAGCGATAATCACGCATGCGAATAGAAACATCCGGAGCATAAACACCGGAGTGCATTCGTCTCCCCGGAGAAATAACTGTTAGCTCACTTGGCAGATTTTTGGTGACAATATTGTGCTTGGATGCAAATGGATATGACAAGAAAGAACGTGTAGCACCCGAATCAAACAACACTTTAGCAGGAAAAGAGTTAACTGGAAGGTTACCCAAAATCACATCAGAAGAATTCTCCGCTTGCGCTGCATTCATCAAATTGACCCTTGCAGACTTTGGAACATGCTTAACAATAGCTGAACTCACAGGTGGAGGAGGTGGAAGGCGCTTCGGGTTGGGGCACTTGTTGGCATAGTGACCTTTCTGGCCACACTTGTTGCACACCACTTCTGAGAGAGGATGGAAATGAGAACCACTTGACTTGGAACCTTGAGACTGAAACTGGTTCTTCGACTGGTTGCTCGGGTTGGGTGGGTGGGAGAAACCACGTCCACTAGAGTTCTTGTTGCTGTTGGAGTTTTTGGAGTTGTTGTAGGGAGCTCGAATCACTGGAGGAGGAGGAAGCCAAAATTTTTGTTGCTTCGCGACGACTTGAGAAGATGAGGAGGAGTGAACGGCATCTCGAATCCTCTTTTTAGAAGCCTCCATCTTGAGATGAGCTGCCTCTTGTTTCAAAGCCATGTTATAGAATTTGTCGGAACTCCTCAGGCTCGAACAAGGTGAGAGCAAGTTGAAGTTCATCTTTCAGGCCTCCGCGGAACTGATAGATTTTGCTCTTGGCATCAGGAATGTCTTGCTTAGCATAGCGGGCGAGGTTTTGGAACTTGACATTATACTGATAGACAGACATAGAGCCCTGCTTCAGGTTGCGGAATTGCTCACGCATACCCTCGATGACACTAGTTGGAATGTGGTGAGAGCGAAAGTCCTTGCAGAAATCCTCCCAAGAGATCACACGACTTGGCCTGGAGTCTTTGTACTGCTGCCACCAGTCAGCTGCTTGGTCTTTGAGTTGGAAGGTTGCAAACTTCACATAGTCCTCTTCTCTTACGTTACTGCACTCAAAATGCTTCTTGATATCGGTTAACCAATCTTCAGCATCAAGAGGGTCAACACAGTAACTGAAAGCCTTTAGATTATTGGCCAAGAACTGGTTGAGAGTAGCATGGTGCTGCTGGTTGAAGAAGTTGCCTTGATTCCCTGGAACACCCTGATTAGCTTGATTAGCTTGCATCTGCTGCATCATCTGCATCAACATCTGGGTGTTCTGATTTGTAGTCTGCATAATCGCTCTCCAAGCCTCAGACGGAGGAGGAGGGGAAGGAGGACGATCTGGATCCTCTTCACCCTCTGGGTTAGCGTTGGGAACTCGTTTCGGAGCCATCCTGAAAGAGATGACCACGAATCAGCAATTGATTGAAAGAAGGTATAAGCTGAAACAACGGAATGAATTGCAACAAGTCTTCACAAGAATGATTCGAACAAGAGGAACGAATGAAGTTCTCAGTTAAATGATAACATCAATCTTCACGAGAAGCCACATAGGGGACAAAAGGTAAATAAGAAAAAACAACAAGGTACAGATGGAAACAAACACAAGATAGGAGCTTCGTTCGACATCTTTGTGCTGTAAGCTTATGAACGCGTTACGAAAGGGTTTTGCCATCCCCGGATCAGCATAGCCAAGGACCCTTTAAAATGAAACTCCCGATCGGAACATCGGTCATAAAACCACTTCACTCAATGTAGAACCCCGAACTCGCTAACCTGCATTCGTTGGAAGAATGCCTACGATCTACTGGATAAACCCACCTATGAATTTCCGAAAGTTTCCAGTTATGCAATCAGGTGTTGGGGATACAGGGGAAGCACCGCGCAATCAACTCTAAACCTACATCCAGCTGTATCCATCCTTCAACACATAACCAGTCTTTCTCGGAAACCGTCTACCTCGGACCTTCGAAAAGCATCCACTATACCAAGCTATGGCAATACTCCCGAACTACCTCCCCAGTACTGGGTGATGTCGGGGTTATCTTGCCACTAACCGTATAGGAGAGATTTTCGATGTCTGCCGTCTTAAGTATTTAGTACCGCCGCGATATGCTTGTGACGACAATACCCCGAAGCTCAACTCCCCGGGACACTGCCACAACCCCTAATGTCAGGAGGCATCGAGAACAATATTCTCGTCACAAGAACATCGAAACAATCCCACAATACTCGCGAAATTCCTATAAAAAAATTGGTGCAATTTTTGAAAGTAGAAGAGGCAAGAGTAGACGTCAGGAGTCCTCACCAGAGAGAAAGGGGATGAGAAGCAAAGAAATCCTACTCTCCGATATAAATATAGGACTCAAAAATATTTTCAGTGTGTGCCTAGACTCGACCGTCAACGATTCGATCAATCAGTGGGGCTTCTAGGTTGGAGAAGGCTCTGAATACCAACTTGTAATGCCCAGGATGGGACTATATCTCCTACGTGTCGAGGCACGACTTAGAGACATAACCCCATGCTGGAATGATTGCAAGTTTGGTATCTTTGCACAACTCATGTAAAAGATGGGGATGGAAAACATAAAATAGTTGGCTTACACTCGCCACGTCACACAAATACATTACATGTCCAAATCATCATTCAATAAAACATCACAGCCCATCTAAGGGTAAAAATCCAAAGGACAAGATACCAAACATATTTTAAATCCACAGGTCAGATCGAATCCTAGTAGAAGAACCACTACTGGTCATCGAGATAACGGACATAGTAACGGCTACGCTCCTCGTCGTACTCCCAGTCTAGCTCGGTACCATCACCTGGATAGCTCACCATCGGACCTGCATCTGGTGTGGTGAAGTAATTGTGAGCCACAGAGGACTCAGCAATCCCGTTCCCGGGTAACACGACTATTAAAGCCTTGGGTGTGGAACAAGGCTGAAGAAAGAATAAGAATAGAAGGAAAAACAAGAGCCTACAGCAGCAACTAGCACTAGCTTACGTAAAGAGAGCGAGAAGAGAAGGCGCCTCGATCTAGAGATGATCACTAAGTGATCCTAACTAAGGCCAGTCAAACATAACCCCACCGTGTTCATCTCCCGAAACCCCTTTCGGAAAATGACAGTCACGGTACTCACACTGGTAGTGTATTAGAACAATGTGTCAAGTTTTCTACAACCGGATATTAACAAGCTCCCATCTGCCACATAACCGCGGGCACGGCTTTCGAAAGTTCAAACCCTGCAGGGGTGTTCCAACTTGGCCCATGACAAGCCCACGATCCGCGGAGTCGCAACTCCAAGGTGGGAAGACCCGAGTATTCTCGGAATCCCGTGCTCAAGATACTCCGAACTAAGGTAAGGCTAATCCAGCAAATCCTCCCGGCGTGTCGACACCCTGATAGTAGCCGCGCGTATCTAGTCTCAGGACACGACCGGATGGGCGATGCTATAGGTGTATGCCAGATACCTCGGGTTTCCCCAAGGTGGCCCCGCAGGACCCCCAGTTCGGACCAACACTCATGTGGAGCACTGGCCCGGGGTTGTTGATTAATAAAGAGGGTTATTTACTCCCTATGCAAGTTTATTTAGTTATTAGGCAAATAGTACCAATGTTGGGACTTGCTGGAAAAGACTTAGCACTTAGCGGTTTATCGAGGGGGCCCCATAACCCCAACCGTGTGAGGAACGCATAATCAAGGAACATAACACCGGTTTATACGGTTCCTAGCGGCATGAGTGGAACAAATCACCAAGCAAAAGGCTTAGCCTTCCACCCATTGCCAATATATAGATGATTTCATTTTAAGCATTTATATAGTGTGATATAACCGAACAAAACTTCAACATGAAGCAAGCATCTTCAACTTCACCTGCAACTAGCAACGCTATAAGAGGGGCTGAGCGAAGCCTACGTATAGCCAATCAATGGTTTGCATAGTGTCGGGGAAACTGATCGCCCACGAACACCTATGGGATCGGAGCCCCTTTTCGGTACAGCAAGGGAGCGGAGGGAGCACGAAGAGCAGATCGAGGGGCACACGCGAGCAGCTTACCCAGGTTCGGGCCGCACGGATGCGTAAAACCCTACTCCTGCCTTTGGTTGTACTGAGTTCTTGAGCTCGGGAGCTTGAAGATCTACAGTGCTAGCTACGCCGAGCGTGGGAGTGATCAAGTTTCCGGAATCGAACCTCCTTTACGTTGTGCATGGGCCTCCTTTTATAGCTCAAAGGGGTCACCGACAGGTGTCAACGTAGAGGAGGGTAAAAGTGTAAAAATGGTGGTAGTTGTAACAGTGCGTGTACAGTGTATGTAAAGTGGTCTATACCTAACCTTGACGGTGGGGGACAAGGGCATTGAATGCCTGTCGCCGTCACCCCAAAAGCGTCCGCCCGGGCGTCTCCATCTGCCACGTGCCCCTGAAAAGGCCCCAGGGCGACGCGTGGTCAGATGAGCTGGAGCGCAGGCACACAGTGTGAGCCTCCCCCGGCAAGCACCTTGCTGGGGTCGCTATCTTGCCGGGCCTGGAAGCTTGTCGCTCTCCGGGTCCTGCCGGGGCACATGATGCGCCGCGATATCTTCTGAGGTGTTGTTCTTTGGCCTTCCTGGCAAGCTCCTCTTGCCAGGGTCTTGTGTTAGAATGATAACCTGGAGCCTGGCGCGGCCTTCCCGGCAAGCTCCACTTGCCGGGGCCTTGTTCTCCTGATTTGTATACTTTGTTCTTGAATGGTTCTAAAGGATCCAGAGCGGGCCTTGGCGGGCGCGTGGTAAGCCCGACCATGGGACGCTGCTACTGCCCGTGCACAAGTCGGGATACTAAGGTACCCCTACTTTAGTACACCGACAGGAGCCCCCGGGCTTGGGCCACACACGGTGCCGAGCGCTGTTGGGCCAGGCCCAAAACAGTGCACGGGCACACGCGGCCCACGGCGCGCCGTATCCCTCTCCGTATCCGCCGCATCTCTCCCTAACGGCACGCGTCGATTGCGGCATCATGGGAGAGATCGTGGCCTGTTTCTTTAATGGGAAAATGCGGAATGTCCCCCACTTCCCCCTTAAAAGCAGAGGAAGCAGGGGCAGTTTCCCCCCATTGCCTTCATTGTGTCTTCAATCTTCAGAAACCCCCGCCGCTCTCCGCCTCCCCAAAGGTCGACAGAGAGCCGAGCTCCACCCTTCCTCCGCCGTTTCCAGCATCCGCAGCACCGTAGACCTCCCTCGCCGTCCCCGCCATGGCCCCGAAGAGCGACAAGGCGAAGAGTGACAAGGCGAAGAAAGAGAAGTCCGACAAGGCGAAGCTGGCAGCCATGCGGAGGAGGATGGTGGTCTTTCCGCCGAGGCTTGGCGCGAGGGAGCTGCGGGACAAGTATTACCTGTTCTGGGCGAGGGAGACGAAAGCTCACCCACGCACCAGGGTCCTCCCCGCCGAAGCCGTCGACCTGTACCCGGGAGGTTACCACTACTTCGCTTTGTTCTTCCACTGTGGCCTTTGTCCTCCGTATTCAGAGTTTTTCTGTGATGTCATGAACACATACGGATTCCACCTCCTCGATTTCACCCCGAATGTCGTCCTCACTTTGGCCATTTTCGCACATCTGTGCGAAAACTATGTCGGGGTCCATCCAAAGGTAGCTCTCTTCCGCCACTTCTTCACACCTAGAGTAGATTCCAGATCCCCACTCTCCGGCGGTATCTCCTGGATCTTCAGGCTCGGCAAGAAGGAGGCGTACTTGATTGGAGAGCTCCGCGGCAAGTGGGAGGAGTGGAGGGCTGATTGGTGCTGGGTCATGGAAGATGAACCCGAGCAGTTCACCTCGCTGCGCCGGACTGCAATAGTGCGCGGCAAGGATTGGAGTGACTTGGCGCCGGAGGACGACAAGCCGCAGATTGCCCTTACTAGGATCCTTCGCCTCCAGGCCGCCAACCTTACTGTAGGTGAAGTTGGGGCTGATTTCCTCCGCCGCCGCATTGCTCCTCTGCAGGAAAGGAAGAGACCTGCCTGGGAGTTCGGCAACGCGGCAGACCGCATGAGGCTGCGCCCCGGGTTGAATTATAACTTCACCGTCTTGGAACTCAAGGGGATGGTCCGGGAGCTGTTCAAACATGACCCTAAGCACAAGGAGTGGTTCACCTCGTCCCGAGGAGTAGTTCCGTTGTGCAACAATACTGCTCTTAGTGCCATCCGTGCGGCAATGCCTGAGTGTGACTCCCACGGGGTTGTTCCTACTTGGCTGACGCCTTCAAAGGAGACCGTGCAGACCTTCTCCGACAGCCTGGTTGAACGGCCACGCAACCCCGAGGAGAAAAAGGGCCTCACCCAGGCGACCACCGACCGGGATGTGGCATATATAGCCAACAGGATGGAGGAGGCCGCCGCAGCGGCGGCCGCGGGGGAATTTGGGTACACCGTGGAGCAAGCGGAAGCGGCGGACGCGGTGAGTCAGGCCGAGGAGGAGGAAATCCTCAAGCTGTTGAAGATTGCGCCCGAGGAGTTCGCCGGGGAGCCTGCCGGGACGAGCGAGGCTGCCGGGCAAGGCACTGAGTCCAGTGAGCCCGCCGAGGAGGACGCCGAGTCGGGCGATTCCTAAGAAGACTCGGGCGGGTCACTGAACCTTGACGACGCCTCCTCATCCTCGGAAAACTCTCCGCCACCACCAAGTCCTCCACCGCCGCAGAAGAAGCGCCTCCGCAAGACCGCTGAGATGGCGAGGCCACCGGCGCCCCGACAACAGCCGAAGCATCGTGCGACGTGTGCCACCACGACGAACAAGGTCGTCAAGGAGGCGTCCCGTGTCCCAGCGGCAAGCGGAGGGGGATCTTCCCGGAGCGGTTCTGGTGTTCCTTCCGACCCTCGGTCCTCGGGGATGACCAGAGCGGGGTCTTCACAACCCACGGCTCCGGAGCCCGCCAAGCGCCCGAGGGAGCCTTCTCCTCCAGCTCCTCGCGCTGGAGCACGCGAGGCGGAGTTTGACTTCTCCGCCCTCAGCTCCGATGAAGAGGAGGAAGAGTAAGCACTTGCAATTTCTATTTCCTTTGATTTTTGTTGCTTGGTTCTGATCTTGTTTGGCTTCCAGGACCTTGACCCATAGGATGGCGAAGAGGGCCAAAATCCCTGTGGTTGACCTCGAGGACGTCGAGCCCGTCGCAGCGG
Organism: Secale cereale; assembly: GCA_902687465.1. NCBI lineage: Eukaryota > Viridiplantae > Streptophyta > Magnoliopsida > Poales > Poaceae > Secale > Secale cereale. The sequence continues at coordinate 332,115,185 of LR738710.1, forward strand.
CGGGTGACACGCCAGCGACAAGCTTCCCGGACCAGCCTGCTGCTCCGGAGAGCAGCCCCCAGCGCAGCCCCCAGCGTAAGTCCTTTGTTCACTTTTCTGCTTGATGGGTGCGCTTGAACTTGTCCTTGCTAACACCTCGTTTGCATGTTGTCTTGTGCAGAAATGGAACCGCAGCCACAGGAGCACCAAGAGGCCGCCCCCGACGAGCCGCTTGTTCCACCCTCCCCGCCAAGGATGAGCTCCCCGGCGAGGGACAGCGCTCCGCCAAGGATGGGTACTCCGCCAAGGGCGAGCACCCCGCCAAGGGCGAGCACCCCGACAAGGGTGAGCACCCAGCCAAGGGAAGGCGCCAGCGGCCCTCCACCGGCGGGGGCTTCTACTACGCCGCCAAGGGAGAACTCCCCGGCGAGGGACCCCGCTACCGAAGAGGCCCGCGCAGGTAGCCCTTGTACTCTTCTTTTCTTGAATTCATCTTTTTTGGATATTTGCTTGATGATTCTTTCTTTTCTTTTTCTTCTGTTAGATCCGCCTGCCCCGGAGTCGATGGAGACGGAGACCATTGCCGGGGAGGAAGTGCGCGGCGATGCTGGTGACGCCACCACCGCAGAAGGAATGGCCGGCGCCGACGAGCCAGCCGCCGAGGAGACTGCCCCGACCGCTGACGCGGCAGCTGGGGAAGGGACCGGCGACCGCACTGCTGGCCCTGAGGCCGCAGGAGCGCCGGACGCTGCGCCGGCCGCCGACCCCTCCGCCCCCGCGGCTGGGTCGGGCGTCTATCTGGAGGCCGCCAACGGGGTCTTTATCCAAGTCCCGTGGGCGTCCTCATCAAGGGCACCCGCGGAGGGGGAGACCTTCGACGGAGAAGTTCTCGCCTCCGCCGGGCTGAGGATTGTCGACGCGCCCGGCAGCAGCGACGAGCTCGAAGAGGAGCAACTCCTACGCCGACTTTTGGCCTTGTACCGGGCCAGGCAGGCTAAGTTGGAGTCCCGAGAGGCTCTGGCTGCCAAGGCTGGTGCTGATCTGGAGAAACGTGCCGCGGAGCTCCGTGCCGCCAACCAGGCAGCCCTCCGGAACTTGGCGGAGGAGCGCGAAGAGCTTGCCGGAGCACACCAAGCATTCCTCCTCGAGAAGGCCGATGTGGAGGAGCAGCAGCGACTGGCCGCCAAGGATCTGTCTCAGCGGGAGGGAGAGCTCAACCAGCGGAAGGTCGACCTCGATAGCCACGAGGACGACCTCACCGCTCGTGAGCAGGCCATTGGCGGGGCTCTGCAGGAGGCGAGGGATGCCGCTGCTGCCTTAGAGACCGCCAAGAGGGATCTGGAGGCCCGGGTGGCGCAGTTGGAGACGGGCTTGAAGGCGAGCGAGGACAGGGTTGCCGAGCTCAACGTGGCGCGGGAGAAAGACGCCCACACCAATTCGGAGCTGCAAGTCCGTCTCTCCGAGAAGGGCAAAGAGTTCAACGACGCCAAGGACTCCATTGCAGACTTGGAGCTGAAGGTTTCCACCCTCAACGACTCACTTGACGCTGCCCGGGACCATGAAACGAAGCTGAAAGAAGACCTCCGGTCTGAAAGGGCGCTGTTGGACAGCGCCGCCCTGTCGTAGAACAACTTCCAGCGGACGGTGGAGCAGTGGACCGAGGAGCTCGTCGCCTCCGCCGCCAACATCGACAAGGAGATGGTGGCGCTGAGGGCGGAGCACCGCGTGTACTCCCCCGACGAGAGCCTCCCCCACAGCGCCAAGCTGAGCCAGTTCTTCAGAGGAGTGGCGCCGGCTCTCGCGCAGCTACGGGAGAAGATCCCCACGCAGCTGGCTGACGAGGCGCGCCGGCTTTGCATGGGTACTATGGAGCGGGTGTTGTCGAAGATCGTCTACCGCAACCCCGGGATCAACCTCAACAACGTCCTCCGGACCTTGCCGCCCGAAGCTGACCAGGAGGCGTTGAAGGCACAAGTTGCCCATATCGTGGCCAAGGCGGGCAAGATCAAGAGGGTTGACGGAGACCGCGTAGACTAGGCTCCCTTCTCTCCGCTTCCCTTGCCGCTGCCGATTAAGTCATGGATAGTAGTTGGTTAGAACAGCGCCAAGTTATCTTGTAATATGACTTTGTTTTGGGTAGTCAATGCAGTATTATCTCCCTTGCTTTGTTCCTTCACTTTGTATGCTTCTTACCCTATGCTTTTAGGGAACTTGCCGGCAAAGGGGCCCTTGCCGCGAGCGCTGAGTACGGGACTCTTAGCAGCCTGTTGGCAATGCCCTTGCCGGCAAGAAACCTTGCCGCAGCTAGTCACAGCACACTTAGATTGCTGAGCGAACTCGAAAACGAAGTAAGGGCGCGACACTTGTCACTGCTCACTTAAGCCGTTGAGCGTGCTCGAAACAAAGTAAGGGTGCGGCTAGCCACGGGTAGGTTCCTCCGCGCACAGGTTTTCCATACAAAGTGTGGTGGTTCAAGGAAGACAACCAAGAATTTGAAATTTTGAATGTTCAAACTTTGGCAACTTATCTTTCATGGATTGTTTGCTTCCCGGCAAGGCTTTCCTTTCTTGAACAGCACTTGGCCCATACCACTGTCTCCTTCCCCCCGGCAAACTTGTGTGCGAGGAACACTTCTTCTGCTTGAGAGAAAAAAGGAAGAAGGGAGGAAACATAGATATGGAGCCTTGCGGCCTGTTATTGCTTACCGGGATCGTGTGCTGCACAAAGTGTCAGATAATGCATGTAATGAAAACAAGAATGCATGAAATGACAAGCCGTGCGAAGCACAAAAGTTTTACTGATGCACGGGGTCTGCGCCCGGCTTTGTACAAAGGTTTACATGCAACAGCGGCAAGACTTGTACAAAAGGTGGTCGCCGGAGCGGATCACGGCAACCGCGCCTCATGGGTGAAACTTGCGAAGATGCTCAATGTTCCAGGAGTTGCTCACCGGTAAGCCTTCTTTGGTCTCAAGGCGGACAGCGCTGGGCCTAGTGACTTGTCTCACCCGATAAGGGCCTTCCCACTTCGGCGTCAACTTGTTGGAGTTCTTGGCGGACTGAACACACCGAAGAACGAGGTCGCCTTCCTCGAGACTCCTGGCCTTGACCTTGCGGCTGTGATAGCGACGCAAGGCTTGCTGGTATCGAGCAGCTCGTACATCAGCCTGGAGAAGGTCCTCCTCGAGGAGCAGTGCATCATCTTGCCGCAGCTGCTCTTGCTTGAGCTCATCGTAAGCGAGCACTCGAGGAGACCCATACACGAGTTACGTGGGGAGAACTGCCTCTGCTCCATAGACAAGAGCAAAGGGTGTCTGTCATGTGGCTCGATTTGGTGTCTTCCTGATTGACCAAAGAGCCGCCGGCAACTCCTCGATCCAGTTTCTTCCGCACTTGTGCAGCCTGTCGAAGGTCCTCGTCTTGAGTCCGCGCAGCACTTCAGCATTTGCCCTCTCCGCTTGACCATTGCTCCTCGGGTGAGCAACAGAAGCGAAGCAGACCTTGGCGCCAAGGTCTTGGACGTATTGCATGAAGGTGCGACTTGTGAACTGCGTGCCGTTGTCGGTGATGATCCGGTTAGGGATTCCGAAACGGCAAACGATCGATCTGAAGAACCTGACTGCCGACTGTGCGGTCACCTTCCTCACTGGTTCCACTTCCGGCCACTTTGTGAACTTGTCGATTGCAACGTACAAGTACTCAAAGCCCCCGACAACGCGGGGAAAGGGGCCGAGGATGTCGAGCCCCCAGACCGAGAAGGGCCAGGACAAAGGGATCGTCTGGAGAGCTTGAGCTCGCTGTTGTATTTGCTTGGCATGGAACTGGTACGCTTCACACTTGGTTACTTGTGTAGTTGCATCTTGGAGGGCTTCTGGCCAGAAGAAACCTTGCCGGAACGCCTTCCCGGCAAGTGCTCTTGCGCCAATGTGGTGTCCACATATGCCTCCGTGGATTTCTCCCAACAGCTTCTGTCCATCTTCCCGGGAAATGCACTTCAATCTGACACCATTGAGTCTTCTTCTGTACAGTTCATTGTCGACGAACTGGTACATACTTGACTGCTTGGTTATCCTCTCTATCTCTTCTGGTTCTTCGGGAAGTTCTCCAGCTTGAAGAAAACGGACGATTTGCTGTGCCCATGCTAGAGCCTGAGGCTCAACAACAAGGACCAAAGGTACCAGTGCTGCTGCGGGAACGTCAGCTTCTATGGCAAAGACTTGAGGTTCTGCCGGAGCTTCACGTTCCACGGCAAGCCTGCCGGGGCAGGACTTGCCGGGAACATCTGCTTCAACTGCACGAACCCTAGGGCCCACAGGAGCAGAGTGTTCCTCAGCAACTTGGTCATTGATCTTGGGAACCTTGGCGGCGGCTTCAGGAAGATCCGCCGGCAAGTAGTCACCGGAGTCCAACTTTCTTTTCTTGCTCAGCCCAACTGATGGTTGAGTTAACTTGAGCAGGAAGGTCCCTCGTTCCACAGGTAACTTCATTGCAGCGCACTTTGAGAGGCCATCCGCGATATCATTTTGAGCTCTTGGAACGTGCTCCATCTGCAGGCCTTCAAAGTGTTCTTCAAGCTTCCTCACTTCATCGACATAAGCTTCCATCAAAGGACTCTGGTAGCTCTTGTTTACTTGTCGGACCACCAACTGTGAATCTCCCCCCACAATCAGCTTCTTGATCCCAAGTTCGGGTGCAATTCTGAGGCGGCAAGCAAACCTTCATACTCAGCAGTATTGTTTGTCGCTTGCTCCTTGGGAAAGTGCATCTGAACAACGTACTTGAGGTGCTCTCCGGAGGGCGCTATGAGTAACACGCCAGCACCGGCGTCTTGCAGCGAGAAGGCACCATCGAAGTACATTATCCACTCTTTGCTTGCTTCTTGGACGGGGATGCTTGTCTCTGGAACTTCTTCATCTGGTGTTGGGGTCCATTCTGCTATGAACTCTGCCAAAGCTCTGCTCTGTATAGTTGAAGTACTCTCAAACTTAAGACCAAAGCTTGACAGTTCCAGTGCCCACTCGACAATCCTTCCTGTCGCTTCTGGGTTTTGCAATATCCTTTTCAGCGGAAAGGGAGTGACCACTGTTATCTCATGTGCTTGGAAGTAGTGGCGCAGCTTTCTCGAGGCCATGAGGAGGCCTAAAAGCAGCTTCTGCACCCCGGAGTATCTTGATCTAGCTCCCTGCAAGAGGGAGCTTACAAAATAAACTGGGTGTTGCACCATCTTCTTTCGCACTTCTCCTTGTTCCTGCACAGACTTGTCCTTGTCGGGGCCAGAGCTTGTCGGGGAAGCCCCCTGCTTGTCGCTGGATGTGCTTGCCGGGGCTGTGGGTTCCTCATCCGCATCCCTCTCTGCTACCAACGCAGCACTAACCACTTGATTGGTTGCTGCTAAGTATAGCAGCAACTTCTCTTGTGGCCTAGGTGCGACAAGTATCGGAGTAGAGGACAGGTATCCTTTCAAGTCATGCAGCGCTGCCTCCGCTTCCGGAGTCCATTTCATTGGACCTGCCTTTTTCAAGATTTTGAAGAAAGGCAGGGCGCGTTCTGCAGATTTTGAAATGAACCTGCTGAGAGCAGCCACACAACCAGCAAGTCTTCGGACATCCTTGACGCGCTTCGGAGCTTCGATCTGCTCGATGGCTTTGATCTTGTCGAGATTGGCTTCAATCCCCCTCTGGGACACAAAGAACCCGAGAAGCTTGCCGGAGGGGACTCCGAAGACGCACTTCTCGGGGTTCAGCTTGAGTTGTATCTTGCGCAGATTTGCAAAAGTCTCATCTAGGTCTTGGATCAGGGTATCCCTGTCCTTACTCTTGACCACTATATCATCCATGTAGGCTTCTACATTCCTGTGTATCTGTGGCTCAAAAGCAATGTGGACCACCCTTGCAAATGTCGAGCCCGCATTTTTCAGTCCAAAGGGCATGCGTATGAAACAGTATGTGCCACATGGAGTGATGAACGCGGTCTTCTCTTCATCTTCCTCAGCGATGAATATCTGGTGATATCCGGAGTATGCGTCAAGAAATGAAAGCAACTCACATCCAACCGTGGAGTCAACGATCTGGTCAATGCGCGGCAAGGGAAATGGATCCTTGGGACAAGCTTTATTCACATCAGTGAAGTCTATACAAAGTCTCCACTTCCCATTAGCCTTGCGCACGACAACTGGATTGGCCAGCCACGTGGGATGAAGTACACCTCTAACAAGGCCTGCTGCTTCCAACTTCTTGATTTCTTCGGCTATGAACTCTTGGCGCTCCACCGCTTGCTTCCTGACCTTCTGCTTGACGGGCAGCGCGTGAGGACAAACAGCAAGCTTGTGCTCAATCACCTTACTGGGAACGCCGGGGACATCAGATGGTTGCCATGCAAACACATCGACATTCGCCCGCAGGAAGGCAACGAGCGCGCTTTCCTATTTGGGGTCGAGCGTAGCACTGATGGTGAAAGTACCACCAGTGTCGTCCTCCTTGGCGGACACCTTCTTGGTTGCTGGTGGAGCTGCCATTCCTTTCTTGCACTTGCTGGTGGAGCTCGATGGTGCGTCCTCGACGGCAGCGCAGCACTCCGAAGAGGTGCGTTTGCCGGAGTGGGCCCCAGAGCTCTTGCCGGACTTGGTCTTGGTCTTCCCCCCGGGAGCTTCAGCGGCAAGTGTGTTGATGTCTGCTGCGGCTGCTGCGTCCCGGTAGATCTTGTCGGCGCAAATAAGCACGTTCTTCTTGTCGCCGGGGACAGAGATGACGCTTATTGGCCCCGGCATCTTGAGCATGTTGTATGCATGGTGAGAGGCTGCCATGAACTTGGCGAGCGCAGGACGGTCAAGTATCCCATTGTATGGCAATGGGATATCGGCAACGTCGAAGGTGATCCTCTCAGTCCTGAAGTTTAGCTCTCCGCCAAAGGTCACTGGCAGTGTGATCTTCCCCTTCGGCTGGCTCCTTCCCGGGTTGATCCCTTGGAAAGTTCCGGTTTCTTCGAGCTCGCTGTCGGGGATCTTCAGCTTCCGGATTACAGAAGAGGAGATCAAGTTTAGGCCGGCCCCGCCGTCAACCAACATCTTGGTGACCTTGAGGTTGCGGATTGTTGGTGAAACCAACATCGGCAAGCACCCGACCGCAGTGGTGCGGTCAGGGTGGTCCTCAAGGTCAAAGATGATGGGCGTGCTGGACCACTTCAGTAGCCTGCGCGACTCGACGGGTGGCTCTGCCGCATTCACTTCCCGCACCCACTGCTTGAGTTGGCGGTGGGAAGTGTGCAGAGAGGCACCTCCATCGACGCACAGAACTTTTGTGGCCTTCTGGAACTCCTGCTCGCTGTTATCTCCTTCATCCATGTCTTCGTCGTCGTCTTCGTCTTCGTCCTTGTCGCGGCCCCGGGGAGGTCTGTCTCCTTGCCGCTGCTTGGCCTTGTCGCGGCGTCCTCCCCGGCCATTGAATGGCCGCTTCTTGCTGGGCTCTCCTCCGCCCCCTTGGGCCTTCTCCTTGTCGCGACGCTCGTATTCAGCCTTCTGCTGTTCTATGAGGTACTCTACCCTCTTGCAGTTCTGGAGATCGTGGCCCTTGGTGCGGTGGATCTTGCAGTACTGCTTGTCGGAGCCGTCCTGCTTGTCGGCGGCGGCAACAGTGGCAGGCTCCTTGCCGGAGCTACCAGCCTGAGCTATCTTGTCGGCGGCCTCCTTGCCGGACTTCTCCACAGCCAGTACTTCCTTGTTCTTCTTCTTCTTATTGTTCCGCCGCCGGTTTTTCCTTGCCGGGGCGGCATCCTCGTTGTCTGTTCCTCCTGCTCCAGTATCCTCTCCGGGAAGTCTCCTCCCCTCTTCAGCACGGGCACACTTGTCAGCCAGAGCATAAAGCTCGTTGACGTCCCGGATCTTGGTCATCGCCATCTCCTCCCTCATCCGACGGTTACGCACGTTCTGGTGGAACGCGCTGATAACCGCGGCAGGGTGGACATCCGGGATGTTGTGCTGAATGCGGCTGAACCTTTGGATGTACTTGCGCAGGGACTCTCCCTCCTTCTGGGCAAGAATGTGGAGATCGCTCTCCTGGCCGTGGGGTTTGTGGCCGCCCGTGAAGGCGCCGACAAACTGGTGGCACAGATCTGCCCAAGAAGAGATGGAGTTCTCTGGCAAGTGCATAAGCCAAGATCTGACGTTTGGCTTAAGCACGAGCGGGAAGTAGTTTGCTAAGATCTTCTCGTCGCGTCCCCTGGCAGCCTGCACCGCAATGGTGTAGATGCTGAGGAACTCCGAGGGATGGGTCTTGCCGTCGTACTTCTCGGGTACGTCGGGCTTGAAGTTTTTCATGCTGGGCCACTGGACTTGCCGCAGCTCTCGGGTGAACGCAGGACAACCTGCCGCGTACGGCAAGTCGCCTGGTTCACCGGGCGCGTGCATGTCGACAGCAGTCCCAGCGCGCTGATCAGACTGTCTTCGCGCTTCTCTTCGACGCTCGATGCGAGTCCGAGCGTCTTCTTGTCGCCATTCATCGAGGACTTGGCGTTGATCGCGGCGAGCCCGCGGATCCGGCGATGCCGTGGAGTCATCGTTGACGTTGATCCGGCGAGTCGGCGATTTTTGCTTCCGCGGCGGGGAGTGCACGGTAGTGGCACCCCCGGCGGTCTTGTCTCCATCGGCCTTTGCTTGGCTGACTTGCCGCGGCCGTGATGTTGCCGGCTGCTGCGGCGAGTCGTTGTTGGCGAAGGCGATGAGGCTCTGGATTGTAGCCCTCCAGTCTTCGGCCTTGTCTGCCGCTGGGGGGAAGTCGAGGAGCAGTTGAGCTCTGGCTAGAGCTTCTGCTGGAGAGGAGGGAAGCGGTGGCGAGCGGTGCGAGGAGCGAGATATGCTCGGACTTCTAACAGCGTTAGAAGGAGCAGGTTCTCGCCCCGGCGACCGCGCCTTGCTCGTGCCAGCACGCTGGCCTTGAGCGTCCCGCGACCCGCCGGCTTGGCCTTGTCCCAGCAGACGGATGGTACCATGGGTACCACGTCGCTGCTGGCCAGGCACCTCCTGAGAGGGACGGGGCGCGTGCACGGACGCCGAGGCTTTGGAGTTCGCCCGGTCGTCCGTCTTGTCCTTGGACTTGGCGGCGCCGTGAGTGTCCTCGCCGGCGTCCAGCCTTCCGCCAGCGTCTATCCCACCAACCGTTGGTTCTGGTGGTGGTGGGATCGACGCAGACGGGCCTCCGACCTCCGAAGCCTTCTTCTTTGGTGGCATGCTGACGTAGTCGATGAGGTTGTTGAAGCTAGTGAAGTTGCTGAAGGTTGCGCCCGCGCGAGCGCCGGATCAGGTTCGCACAACCTCGATGCCCCCTACCTGGCGCGCCAAAGATGTCGGGGAAACTGATCGCCCACGAACACCTATGGGACCGGAGCCCCTTTTCGGTACGGCAAGGGAGCGGAGGGAGCACGAAGAGCAGATCGAGGGGCACACGCGAGCAGTTTACCCAGATTCGGGCCGCAAGGATGCGTAAAACCCTACTCCTGCCTTTGGTTGTATTGAGTTCTTGAGCTCGGGAGCTTGAAGATCTACAGTGCTAGCTACGCCGAGCGTGGGAGTGATCAAGTTTCCGGAATTGAACCTCCTCTACGTTGTGCATGGGCCTCCTTTTATAGCTCAAAGGGGTCACCGACAGGTGTCAACGTAGAGGAGGGTAAAAGTGTAAAAATGGTGGTAGTTGTAATAGTGCGTGTACAGTGTATGTACACTGGTCTATACCTAACCTTGACGGTGGGGGACAAGGGCATTGAATGCCCGTCGCCGTCACCCCAAAAGCGTCCGCCCGGGCGTCTCCGTTCGCCACGGCGATGGCCTTGTCACCGTGGCTTGCCACCGTGTTCCCCAGGTTGCATAGCCATCTGCCACGTGCCCCTGGAAAGGCCCCAGGGCGACGCGTGGCCAGATGAGCTGGAGCGCAGGCACACAGTGTGAGCCTCCCCCGGCAAGCACCTTGCCGGGGTCGCTATCTTGCCGGGCCCGGAAGCTTGTCGCTCTCCGGGTCCTGCCGGGGCGCATGATGCGCCGCGATATCTTCTGAGGTGTTGTTCTTTGGCCTTCCTGGCAAGCTCCTCTTGCCAGGGTCTTGTGTTAGAATGATAACCTGGAGCCTGGCGCGGCCTTCCCGGCAAGCTCCTCTTGCCGGGGCCTTGTTCTTCTGATTTGTATACTTTGTTCTTGAATGGTTCTAAAGGATCCAGAGCGGGCCTTGGCGGGCGCGTGGTAAGCCCGACCACGGGACGCTGCTACTGCCCGTGCACAAGTCGGGATACTAAGGTACCCATACTTTAGTACACCGACACATAGGTAGGGTGGTTAGACATGATCATGGTTACAAGTAGGAGGCTGACATGAAAGACATGGGCATCGAGGCAAAACTAAAGATCGAGACTTCTAGCAATAGGCAAAAATAGTAATGGTATCCGGGTTCGGTCATCTTGCCTGAAGAGTAGTCTTTCGGATCGTAAGAGGGGTCCTCGTTCTCAAGCTCGGTAGTAACCTCGTGCTCGTACTCGTACTCGGTCTCAGCTTCCGGCTCTAATCAACACAACCACACAAGGCACGAATCAACAAGATGCAATGCGCACACAAACATGATGGATGTGTGACTTATGCACTAAGAGAGCACAATGAGCATGACAATATGCGATCAAGCAAAATGCTTCAAAACAAGATAACAATAGGATATTATGAATCTACACGAAAAATCAATCAAGTTTCATATAAGACTTGCTGCAAACGGAGCTACGGGCTAAAAGTTACACACAAAACAATAAACATGCGAAAGCTGAAAATTACAGCAACATAGCAACTTCGGAGCACTAGATAAATAAGCTACAGCACTCAAACATCATGGCAAAGAGCATGAACATAAACTAGACATATCCTACAGCAAATAAGTCCAATGGTGCACCCCCCAAAGGAGCCACGGATCAATAGCAACAAGCTATGACATATTGAACTTGACAACAAAATCCTGACAGCAGTATTTTATTGCAACTTGGGAGCAAAAGTTAAATATGCTACATCCACTCAAATAAGCATGTGAGAGCATGAATGGATAGCCAACAATATATACTACAAGGAATCAACAAGAGTCACCCCAAAACTATCATGAATTGGCCTAGAACAACAAGCAAACATGGCGTCTGAAAAATTACAGATTCCAGACTTAGTGAAATTTCACTAAGTGTTAAAACAGCAGTTTCATCATGGCATCTTTGAGAGCAAGTTTAAGTCACCCCAAAACTAAACATGGCAAGTGGTAAGCACCACATCAAAGTACATATGATGGTGATCCAAAACACCTAAGCATGCATCATGGAGATAAACACAACGATAGCAATGAGCTCCTCAAGTTGGCATTTCATAACAAGCTTAAAAACTTAACAGCCACATAGCACTTTGCAACGAAGATATACATGGCAAGATTAAATCTATCATGCAAGTCTAAGCATTTAACATGTAGAGCATGGCAAGACGAACACGTGGACATATCATTTGCATCATTCGGATAAACGAGCACCAAGTTATCACTATGCAAAGATGGCATGAAAAACAACACTAACAGCAGTTTTTATCACGATGCACTCTTGCAACAGAATTTTAAGCACCTAGATGAACTCAAACATGTGTGGCACAAAGGAATGAAACGTAGTGCAAGTCACCACGAACGTCTGGACATGTCATTTGCGCAAAACGGAGCACCACACAAAAAGATATCAACGTTTGTAATATGCATCACACAAGCAAAACTCAGGGACTTAGAGAAAAGAAGTCAACCTCAAGATCTGAAGGACAAACGGGCTAGGGCCCGCGGATCTGCGGCGGCTGAAGGGAGGAGCGGCGCGGGCCGCGGCCTGGGGTGATCTGGGCGTTCGGCCTTGCGGGAGAAGCAGCCCAGGACGGAGGGAGGCCGGCGGGCGAGTGGGTCGGCCTGGAGTGGAGGCGGCGCGGGCCCGCGGGAGGAGCGGCCCGGATCTGTCGGCTGGCGGCGCAGGAGGCCCAGGCGGGGCGCGAAGTGGCGGCTCGGTGGAGCGGAACGCCCAGGCAGGGCGATGGCCTGGCGGAGTGGCGGTGGAGCGGCCTTGAGGCCTGGGTCGACGGATCTGGCCCGGCGTGGCTCTGGCCCCTTGCAGCGGCTGCTGCTTGGGCCGGCGCGCGGCCCGACGGGAGAGAGGCGACCTGCGCTAGCCTGGCGAGGGAGAGGCGATGTGGGCTGGGAGGCGATGCGAGGCCCAGGCGAGCGAGAGAGGCCGTTGACCCGATCGGCGGCTTGGGATCCAGATCGGGATCGATCCCCGATCGATCCAGAGCAGCGGCGGGGACTGGCTTCGAGCCTGGCCGGCGGGAGTCTGCGGTGGAGGTGGCTGGCGCCTTGGCCGGCCGGCGAGGTGGCGGGGGTGGCTGGATCTGAGGCGTAGGGCGGCGGTGAGGTGAGAGGAGGGGCCGGAGGTGAGGTGGGGTGGAGGATTCCGGCAAGGTGGAGGAACTCCGGCGAAATTCTGGCGCGATTCCGGCGAGACTCCGGTGAGGTGGCTGGAGGTGGAAGAGAAGTGGATAGGGGAGCTAGGGTTTCCTTGATTTGAGGCAAAAATTGGGGGAAGTGGACAAATATATAGGCACAAGGAGCTAGGGTTGTCCAAATGGAGTGTGGTTTTCGGCCACGCGATTAGAATTGGATGGCCTAGATGAAGGGAGGGGTTTGGGCTGGTTTGGTGGGCTGTTGGAGGGGTGTCTTGGGCTTCAAAGTGGAGGCACTTTGAGCCCACGAGAATAACTGTTGGGGTAGCAAACGAACTCCAAACGCGACGAGATTTGACAGGCGGGTTACACACACCAAAACAACAACACACGACAAGTCTCGCGCCAAACCGGTAACGTTACACGGCCAAACACCAAAGTAGGCCTACGGGACGCCACGGACACGTGAGGGAGCTCCGGAACGCGAAACGGACAACGAAAAGGAACGCGTGGAACCGGATGCAACCGACAACACAAATGCAATGTGATGCACATGACTACATGATATGAATGAATGCCACACACGCACACGACAAAAGAATGAAAACCCGAAAGACGAAGAACCCGGAATGGAAATAGATGGAGCCAGAGATATATTATATGCCCAAAAGGAAAAGTATTACATCCGGGGCATTACATCTTTGCTCAAAGCTCCGTTTCCGAAACTGTTTCGGGGGATTGTTGCTTGGTATGTGACTCCTCCGTTTGTCCAATTAGTTTTTGTGTTAGTGGTTTATATTTTGAATAATTAGCTACTCTTGGTACTGCTATAGATGAGCTTGGATGTTGAACTCTTAGAGTTCTAAGTAGTTTGAATGCTTGTTATGGCTTCTATGTATCCCTGTGAGTAGTTGCTATCGGTTTTGTAGAGTTTTGTTGATAAATTTTTGTGACAAAAAAATTCAAAAAAATTGTACGCGAACATGATGAGCCTCTTCGGAAGGAGTTCTTTGAGGAGGAGTGTGATGGCCTGGCTTATTAGGGATGATAGACTACTCATATTAATAATGAATTCCTTCTTTTCCGAGAGCCCATTTGGATAGAACTCCAAAGTTAAGCGTGCTCAGCTTGGAGTAGTTTCAGGATGGGTGACCGACCGGGAAGTTGCTCCCGGGTGCGCACGAGTGAGGACAAAGTGTGCAGAAAAGACTAGTATTGATATGTGGGGCCAGTCTAGATCCCGCTAGGAGTAACGCCACCGGCGGGTGTGTCCGGGGCGTTACAAGTTGGTATCAGAGCCGACCCTCGCGGTTACACGGATGTTTGCGGACAGTTTGCGGTCATGTTGTGCATGACATTTGTGACCCTTCGTGGCACACGGTATGGCACATGTGCTGTCCTGGAAGCACAGACGGTTGTGCCAAGAGGGAACGTTCCTGTGGCCCGACGAGGACGTCGGTTCCTCTGAGTGAGGGTGTATGTGATGGCCTGGCTTATTAGGGATGATAGACTACTCATATCAATAAGGAATTCCTTCTTTTCCGGGAGCCCATTTGGATAGAGCTCCAAAGTTAAGTGTGCTCAGCTTGGAGTAGTTTCAGGATGGGTGACCGACCGGGAAGTTGCTCCCGGGTGCGCACGAGTGAGGACAAAGTGTGCAGAAAAGACTAGTATTGATATGTGGGGCTAGTCTAGATCCCGCTAGGAGTAACGACCACCGGCGGGTGTGTCCGGGGCGTTACAAGTTGGTATCAGAGCCGACCCTCGCGGTTACACGGATGTTTGCGGACAGTTTGCGGTCATGTTGTGCATGACATTTGTGACCCTTCGTGGCACACGGCATGGCACATGTGTTGTCCTGGTAGCACAGACGGTTGTGCCAAGAGGGAACGTTCCTGTGGCCCGACGAGGACGTCGGTTCCTCTGAGTGAGGGTGTATGTGATGGCCTGGCTTATTAGGGATGATAGACTACTCATACCAATAAGGAATTCCTTCTTTTCCGGGAGCCCATTTGGATAGAACTCCAAAGTTAAGCGTGCTCAGCTTGGAGTAGTTTCAGGATGGGTGACCGACCGGGAAGTTGCTCCCGGGTGCGCACGAGTGAGGACAAAGTGTGCAGAAAAGACTAGTATTGATATGTGGGGCCAGTCTAGATCCCGCTAGGAGTAACGACCACCGGCGGGTGTGTCCGGGGCGTTACAAGTTGGTATCAGAGCCGACCCTCGCGGTTACACGGATGTTTGCGGACAGTTTGCGGTCATGTTGTGCATGACGTTTGTGACCCTTCGTGGCACACGGCATGGCACATGTGCTGTCCTGGAAGCACAGATGGTTGTGCCAAGAGGGAACGTTCCTGTGGCCCGACGAGGACGTCGGTTCCTCTGAGTGAGGGTGTATGTGATGGCCTGGCTTATTAGGGATGATAGACTACTCATATCAATAAGGAATTCCTTCTTTTCCGGGAGCCCATTTGGATAGAGCTCCAAAGTTAAGCGTGCTCAGCTTGGGGTAGTTTCAGGATGGGTGACCGACCGGGAAGTTGCTCCCGGGTGCGCACGAGTGAGGACAAAGTGTGCAGAAAAGACTAGTATTGATATGTGGGGCCAGTCTAGATCCCGCTAGGAGTAACGACCACCGGCGGGTGTGTCCGGGGCATTACAAGTTGGTATCAGAGCCGACCCTCGCGGTTACACGGATGTTTGCGGACAGTTTGCGGTCATGTTGTGCATGACGTTTGTGACCCTTCGTGGCACACGTCATGGCACATGTGCTGTCCTGGAAGCACAGACGGTTGTGCCAAGAGGGAACGTTCCTGTGGCCCGACGAGGACGTCGGTTCCTCTGAGTGAGGGTGTATGTGATGGCCTGGCTTATTAGGGATGATAGACTACTCATATCAATTAGGAATTCCTTCTTTTCCGGGAGCCCATTTGGATAGAACTCCAAAGTTAAGCGTGCTCAGCTTGGAGTAGTTTCAGGATGGGTGACCGACCGGGAAGTTGCTCCCGGGTGTGCACGAGTGAGGACAAAGTGTGCAGAAAAGACTAGTATTGATATGTGGGGCCAGTCTAGATCCCGCTAGGAGTAACGACCACCGGCGGGTGTGTCCGGGGCGTTACAAGGAGATCCTCGGGAGCATCTTCTAGTGACGGCTCCGCTCGTCGTCCCTATGTTGAACCAAGTGAAAGTTCCATACGAGATGCCGCCACTAAAACATGCTATTGGCCTTGTGATGATTATATGGTTCGCGTGGGTATTAAGGAAGAATTTGATAAATTGGTTCACAATGCGGGTCTCGGTCCCTACATTTCAGATAAGTGTGATCAACACCTCATTCTCACTGAATCATTTGTTAAAGGATTTAAATTTCATCCCCGTGAGTCTAGGGTGTCTTTCAAACTTTATGAAAATCCTTTTACCACATCACTAGAGAGTTTTGACCGTCACTGCAAAATCCCATTCTCGGATTCGCTTGAGGACCCATCAAGGGCTGAGTACCAATCATTTTTAACTAGTCTCTGCTACGGTGAAACGAGGGGGTGACGCGAGGTAGAATAAAAAGCATTCATTTTCCTGTAAGTCAATACTTTGCTTTATTTAATGGGAAATGTATCGTGGGCAAACAAGATTGTAGTACACTTTGTGCTCCAGACTTGAGCCTTATACACACCGCCCTCACCAATAATAGGAGTTATAATCTTGGGGCTATTGTTGCACGCAGGTTACAACACAACGCTAATAGTGGATGGTTCTATGGCGGAATCTATGCCACGAGTTTAGCAAGAGAGCTGGGTGTTTCACCTTTGCCCTTTGACCCTATCCTACCCACGCAATATTTAGACTTTGATGCTACGAAAAATCATATGATTCTCAAAGGAGACATTCATAACTTCACTTATAAATTCTTATTTAATCAATCGACTGTTGTGCACACATATTTTCCTGCGCCTTCTCTTTTTGATTATCACAGCAAGGGAAGATATTTTGTTCTTGAGAGCGAGGCCTGAGCCCACAATGATGTGGTCGAGGTAGCACGGCAGGCCGGGGCATCTGCATCAAGAGCCTTAGTGAGCTACCACGCCGACTACTATCCAGGCTACTGACTGCATGCCAAGTTAGGCCAAAAGCCTAAGCTTGGGGGAGTATGTGTTTCTCATTGACTTTACATTCATGTTCACACATTTCAATCGTCGGTGTTCATGCTTTTTCATTGTATTATCCATGCTTAATTTATTTTTTTGCTTTCTTCTTGTGTTTGAAAAACCTTGGAAAAACAAAAAATTGTCTAGTTGTAGTTAGTTTACTTTATATGCTTGCCTAGTTGTAATATTAAAAAGACAACCCAAAAAGATTTCCATGTTCTTCTTTTGCTTGTTGGGAGTTCCCCCGTGTAAATAGTTTTTCTCATTTTTGTGTCCCTCTATTGTTTGCTTGTTCTGAAAAACCAAAAACTCCAAAAATATTTTAGTTTGTTTCTTTGAATTTCTTTCTTTTTATTTCCGAGTCGTACTAAGGAGAAGACCACGCTGAAAATGTCGAGTGGCTCTCTTATGCATAATTGTTAATATAATAAAGAGCCCATTTTTACCTTGTTTTATCCTGTTGAATAAAATGTTTGCAGATTCCAGCTTAGTCCACGGTACTCTTGCACCACTATTATTATTTCACATCATTCAGTCGTGCAGGTGAAAGGCAATAATGACAATATTCGATGAACTAGCCGTGGCAGAGAGAAACTGGTATGAACTCGACTTGTTCTGTTTTTGTAAACAAGTTTAACCTAGTATCCATGATTCAGCCCATTATTATTAAACATGTTTGCAATGACAATTACAGATTATAGTTTCACATGCCATGCATAAGTAGCTAAGAGTTGATAATGATTCATCTTGGATATCAACATTGCGTTAAAATGACCGTGATGTAGTATGATGATATGGTATCCTCCTCTGAATGTTCGAGTGGCTTGACTTGTCACATGTTTATGCATGTAGTTGAATCAAAACCAACATAGCCTCTATGATATTTAATCATTGTGTCAATATCCTACTCATGTGGGTGTCCAATGTTTATTATGCATGATGCATGTTCATGATCAGTGTTGTTCTCTAGCTGGCCACTTCTCAACCTATTTGCTAGCCTTCACCTGTACTAAGCGAGAATACTGCTTGTGCATCAAATTCAAAAACCCCAGTTATTCCAGATGATTCCACCATACCTACCTATATGCGGTATTACCCTGCTGTCCTAAGTAAATTTGCATGTGCCATCTGTAAAAACTTCAAATAAATATCCTTTTTTGTGTGCCTGGATCGGTCATGGAACGTCAGGAGGTGGTCGGTATCATCCATGCTAAGCGGGTTATTCTCAGGTCGAGTGTTTATCCACTCGCCATCACACGAGAAAGGGCGGTAATAGGGATTCCCAGTCCCAAATTGCAAAAATAAAAAGCTTATAAATAAATAAATAAAAAGTCCCAATGGAGTCCAAACCTTTACTTTTCTTCTTGGGAACCGCCACTAGCGTGTTTAGCATTGGAGATATTGATAACTGATAGTCATGAAGTAAATGAGAAGGGTGCACCTCTCAAAATATCACTTACCTCTGTTTTGAAAACTTGAGCTCTGGCACCTGTGCAAATCACTGCTTCCCTCAGCGAAGGGACTATCTATTTACTTTTATGTTGTGTCATCACCTTCTCTAATAAGCACCAGATATGGAGCAATGTTGTCATGTCTATGCATTGTGTGTAGTGAATGTTGGGTGTTATCATGACTAGATCTTTTCTAACGTGAATTACAATGTTTAGTCGCTGCCCGGACTTTGGAGGTGCTCTGCATTTATGTTTTGCAGTGTCAGAAAGGGCTAGCGAGATACCACTATTGTCATATTATATCATCGTTGCTTTGATAATGTGTTGTTGTTTGAATATCTTATTATTGCTCGATAGTTGATTATGTCATTGATATGAGTTATTATAATCTTTAAGAGTTATTGTCGACATGGTTGGTTATAATGCTGGCTAAAAACCTGGGTGTCGTTTATTCTTATTTATGCAAACAAGAGTAAAAGAGTTCGTAAAAGTTTTTCTTTCTCACTTTCCGTTTATCAACTGAATTGCTTGAGGACAAACAAAGGTTTAAACTTGGGGGAGTTGATACGTCTCCAACGTATCTACTTTTCCTAACGCTTTTCCTCTTGTTTTGGACTCTAATTTGAATGATTTGAATGAAACTAACACCGGACTGACGCTGTTTTGAGCAAAACTACCATGGTGTTGTTTTTGTGCAGAAATAAAAGTTCTCGGAATGGAATGAAACTTTGCCTGGATTTTTTATATAATATGAGAAAAATACTGGAGCCACGAACCACTGGAGGGGGGCCCTTGGGTGGGCACAACCCACCAGCCCACCCCCCCCTCCTGGCGCGCCCAGGTGGGGTGGAGCCAAGAACCACCGAAGGGGGGCCCTTGGGTGGGCACAACCCACCAGCCCCCCCCTCCTCCTGGCGCGCCCAGGTGGGTTGTCCCCACCTGGTGGCCCCGCAGACGTCAACCCTGATACTATATATTCACATTTGCCGAGAAAAAAATCAGAGAGAAAGAATTATTGTGATCTACGAGACGGAGCAGCCGCCACCTCCTGTTCTTCCTTGGGAGGCCAGATCTGGAGTCCGTTTGGGGCTCCGGAGAGGGGGATCTTCGTTCTTCATCATCACAAACCCTTCTCCGTCACCAATTCCATGATGATCCCCACCGGGAGTGAGTAATTCCTTCGTAGGATCACTGGTCGGTGAGGAGTTGGATGAGATTCATCATGTAATCAAGTTAGTTTTTGTTAGGGCAAATCCTAGTATCCACTATGTTCTAAGATTGATGTTGCTATGACTTTGTCATGCTTAATGCTTGCCACTTTGGGCCCGGGTGCCATGATTTCAGATCTGAACCATGTATGATATTATCATTATATTCATGTTTTAGATCCAATCTTGCAAGTTATAGTCACCTACTACGTGTTATGACCCGGCAACCCCGGAGTGACAACAACCAGAACCACTCCCGACGATGACCGTAGTTTGAGTAGTTCATGTATTCATCGTGTATTAATGCTTTGTTCCGGTTCTCTGTTAAAAGGAGGCCTTAATATCCCTTAGTTTCCAATATGGATCCCGCTGCCACGGGAGGGTAGGACAAAAGATGTCATGCAAGTTCTTTCCATAAGCACGTATGACTATTTACGGAATACATGCCTACATTATATTTATGAACTGGAGCTAGTGTCGTATCGCCCTAGGTTATGACTGACACATGATGAATATCATCCAACAAATTATCGATCCAATGCCCTTGTTAAGTTACTACTGCTATTGTTATTACTGCTATTGTTATTGTTGCCCTTGTTACAAAACTACTGATATCTGTGTTACCATTACTGTTGTTGCTGCCACTACTATCAAAACTATCATATTACTTTGCTACTGATCACTTGCTGCAGATAACTAATCTCCAGGTGTGGTTGAATTGACAACTCAGCTGCTAATACTTGCAAATATTCTTTGGCTCCCCATGTGTTGAATCTATAAATTCGGGTTGAATACTCTACCCTCAAAAACTGTTGCGATCCCCTATACTTGTGGGTTATCAGTATGTGCTTTGTGAAAGTCCAATTAAATGTCTTGATCTATCTCTATAGATCTTGATGCCTAATATATAAGAAGCTTCACCGAGGTCTTTCATTGAAAAATTCTTATTCAAGTATCCTTCTATGCTATCCAGAAATTATATATCATTTCCAATCAACAATATATCATCCACATATAATATTAAAAATGCTACAGAGCTCCCACTCACTTTCTTGTAAATACAGGCTTCTCTGAAAGTCTATATAAAACCATATGCTTTAATCACTTCATCAAAGCGTATATTCCAACTCCGAGATGTTTGCACCAGTCCATAGATCGATCGCTGTAGTTTGCACACTTTGTTAGCACCTTTAGGATCGACAAAACATTCTGGTTGCATCACATACAACTCTTCTTTGAGAAATCCATTAAGGAATGTAGTTTTGACATCCATTTGCCAGATTTCATAATCATAAAATGCGGCAATTGCTAACATGATTCGGACAAACTTAAGCATCGCTACGGGTGAGAACGTCTCATCATAGTCAACTCCTTGAACTTGTTGAAAAACTTCCGCAACAAGTCGAGCTTTGTAGACAGTAACATTACCATCGGCGTCAGTCTTCTTCTTGAAGATCCATTTATTTTCAATGGCTTGCCATCATCGGGAAAGTCAACCAAAGTCCACACTTTGTTCTCATACATGGATCTCATCTCAGATTTCATGGCCTCAAGCCATTTTGCGGAATCTGGGATCATCATCGCTTCCTCATAGTTCGTAGGTTCGTCATGGTCTAGTAACATGACTTCCAGAACAGGATTACCAAACCATTCTAGTACGGCACATAATTTGCTTGACCTACGAGGTTCGGTAGTAACTTGATCTGAAGTTTCATGATCATCATCATTAGCTTCCTCACTAATTGGTGTAGGCATCACGGGAACTATTTTATGTGATGAGCCATTTTCCAATTCGAGAGAAGGTACTATTACCTCATCAAGTTCTACTTTCCTCCCACTCACTTCTTTCGAGAGAAACTCTTTCTCTAGAAAGGATCCATTCTTAGCAACAAAAGTCTTGCCTTCAGATCTGTGATACAAGGTGTACCCAACAATTTGTTTTGGGTATCCTATGAAGACGCACTTCTCTGATTTGGGTTCGAGCTTACCAGGCTAAAGCTTTTTCACATAAGCATTGTAACCCAAAACTTTAAGAAATGAAATCTTAGGTTTCTTGCCAAACCACAGTTCATATGGTGTCGTCTCAGCGGATTTAGATGGTGCCCTATTTAATGTGAATGTAGCCGTCTCTAATGCATAACCCTAAAATGATAGTGGTAAATCGGTAAGAGACATCATAGATCGCACCATATCTAATAAAGTACGGTTACGACATTCGGACACACCATTACGCTGTGGTGTTCCAGGTAGCGTGAGCTGTGAAACTATTCCACATTGTTTTAAATGAAGAGCAAACTCGTAACTCAAATATTCGCCTTCGTGATCATATCATAGAAGCTTTATTTTCTTGTTACGATGATTCTCTATTCACGCTGAAATACTTTGAACTTTTCAAATGTTTCAGACTGATGTTTCATTAAGTAGATATACCCATATCTTCTCAAATCATTTGTGAAGGTCAGAAAATAACGATACCAGCCATGAGCCTCAACACTCATCGGATCGCATACATCGGTATGTATTATTTCCAATAAGTCAGTTGCTCGCTCCATTGTTCTAGAGAACGGAGTTTTAATCATCTTTCCCATGAGGCATGGTTCGCAAGTATCAAGTGGTTCCAAAAGTCAATGTGCATGGAGTTTCTTCATGCGCTTTACACCAATAAGACCTAAACGGCGGTGCCACAAATATGTTGCACTGTCATTATCAACTTTGCATCTTTTAGCTTCAATATTATGAATATGTGTATTTCCACGATCGAGATTCAACAAAAATAGACCACTCATCAAGGGTGCATGACCATAAAAGATATTACTCATATAAATATAACAACCATTATTCTCTGATTTAAAAGAATAACCGTCTCGCAACAAACAAGATCCAGATATAATGTTCATGCTCAACGCTGGCACAAAATAACAATTATATAGGTCTAAAACTAATCCCGAAGGTAGATGTAGAGGTAGCGTGCCGACGGCGATCACATCGACTTCGGAACCGTTTCCCACACACATTGTCACCTTGTCCTTAGCCAATCTTCGTTTAATCTGTAGCCCCTGTTTCAAGTTACTAATATGAGCAACCGAACCAGCATCAAATACCCAGGAGCTACTACGAGCATTAGTAAGGTATACATCGATAACATGTATATCAAATATACCTTCGTTCACTTTGCTATCCTTCTTATCCGCCAAATACTTGGGGCGGTTCCGCTTCTAATGACCAGCCCCTTTGCAGTAGAAGCACTCAGTTTCAGGCTTGGCTCCAGACTTGGGTTTCTTCCTGGGAGTAGCAACTGGCTTGTTATTCTTCTTGAAGTTCCCCTTCTTTCCTATGCCCTTTTCTTGAAACTAGTGGTTTTGTTAACCATCAACACTTGATGCTCCTTTTTTGATTTCTACCTCCGCAGCTTTGAGCATTGTGAAGAGCTCGGCAATAGTCTTCTCCATCCCTTGCATATTATAGTTCATCAAGAAGCCTTTATAGCTTGGTGGTAGTGATTGAAGAACTCTGCCAATAACACTATCATCTGGAATATAAAATCTCGGCTGAGTCATGTGGTTATGGTACCCAGACATTCTGATACGTCTCCAACGTATCTGTAATTTTTTATTGTTCCATGTTATTATATTCTGTTTTGGATGTTTAATGGGCTTTATTATACACTTTTATATTATTTTTGGGACTAATCTACTAACCCAAGGCCCAGTGCAAATTGCTGTATTTTTTGCCTATTTCACTGTTTCGCAGAAAAGGAATACCAAACGGAGTCCGAACGGAATGAAACCTTCGGGAGAGTTATTTTTGGAACCGTTTCTACCCAGAAGACTTGGAGTACACGCGAGGGAAGGAGAGAGGTGGCCCCGAGGGTCCAGGGCGCGCCCAGGGGGGCCAGGCGCGCCTCCCACCCTCGTGGGCCTCCTCTGGCTCCCCCGATGCCCTCCTTCCTCCTATATATATCCATGTACCCTGAAAACATCAAGGAAACAGAGAACCCTAATTCCACCGCCGCAAGCTTCTGTTCACGTGAGATCCCATCTTGGGGCCTGTTCCCGAGCTCCGCCGGAGGGGGGATCTACCACGGAGTGCTTCTACATCAACACCATAGCCTCACCAATGAGTTGTGAGTAGTTTACCATAGACCTTCGGGTCCATAGTTATTACCTAGATGGCTTCTTCTCTCTTTTTGGATCTCAATACAAAGTTCTCCTCGATCTTTGAGGAGATCTATTTAATGTAATCTTTTTGCGGTGTGTTTGTCGAGATCCGATGAATTGTGGGTTTATGATCAAGATTATCTATGAACAATATTTGATTCTTTTCTGAAATCTTTTATGTATGATTATAACATCCTTGCAAGTCTCTTCGAATTATTGGTTTGGTTTGGCCTACTAGATATATAGTTCTTGCAATGGGAGAAGTGCTTGGCTTTTGGTTCAATCTTGTGGTGTCCTTTCCCAGTGACAGCAGGGGCAGCAAGGCATGTATTGTATTGTTGCCATCGAGGATAAATAGATGGGTTTTGTATCATATTGCTTGAGTTTATCCCTCTACATCATGTCATCTTGCTTAAAGTATTACTCTGTTCTTATGAACTTAATACTCTAGATGCATGCTGGATAGCGGTCGATGCGTGGAGTAATAATAGTAGATGCAGAATCGTTTCGGTCTACTTGTCACGGACGTGATGCCTATATATAATGATCATGCCTAGATATTCTCATAACTATGCGCTTTTCTATCAATTGCTCGACGGTAATTTGTTCACCCACCGTAGAATTCTGCTATCATGAGAGAAGCCACTAGTGAAACCTATGGCCCCCGGGTCTATTCTCAACATATTAATCTTCCATCTACTTTACTTTGCTTTATTTACTTTCTGTTCTTATACCAAAAATACCAAAAATATCATACTATCCTATCTATCAGATCTCACTTTCATAAGTGACCGTAAAGGGATTGACAACCCCTTATCACGTTGGTTGTGAAGTTCTTATTTGTTTTTGCAGGTGCGAGGGACTCGCGCGTTGTCTCCTACTGGATTGATACCTTGGTTCTCAAAAACTGAGGGAAATACTTACGCTACTATGCTGCATCACCCTTTCCTCTTCGAGGGAATACAACACAAGCTCGAGAAGTAGCACATTCTTAGTATGTGTTCACTAACAGAACTATTCTTCTCCATCTTGCAGCAATAGAACTTGTTAGAGACTTCATATCTCTCAATTCGGGAATTTGCTTGAAATATTAACTTCAACTCTTGGAACATCTCATATGCTCCATGACGTTCAAAACGTCTTTGAAGTCCCGATTCTAAGCTGAAAAGCATGGCACACTGAACTATAGAGTAGTCATCACACCGCGTCTGCCAGACGTTCAAAGCGTCCACGTTAGCGGGAGGGGGCTTGTCACCTAGCGATGCATCAAGGACATAATTCTTCTGTGCAGCAATGAGGATAATCCTCAAGTTACGGACCCAATCTGTGTAGTTGCTGCCATCATCTTTCAACTTAGCTTTCTCTAGGAACGCATTAAAATTCAAGGGAACGGTAGCACGGGCCATTGATCTACAACATAGATATACAAAAAATATCAGGACTAAGTTCATGATAAATTAAGTTCAATTAATAATATTACTAAAGAACTCCCATTTAGATAGACATCCCTCAAGTCATCTAAATGATCACGTGATCCAAATCAACTAAACCATGTCCGATCATCACGTGAGATGGAGTAGTTTTCAATGGTGGACATCTTATGTTGATCATATCTACTATATGATTCACATTCGACCTTTCGGTCTCCAGTGTTCCAAGGCCATGTATGTACATGCTAGGCTCGTCAAGTTTAACCCGAGTATTCCGCACGTGCAAACTGTCTTACACCCGTTGTATGTGAACGTAGAACTTATCACACCCGATCATCACGTGGTGTCTCGGCACGACGAACTGTCGCAACGGTGCATACTCAGGGAGAACACTTGTACCTTGAAATTTTAGTAAGCGATCATCTTATAATGCTACCGTCGTTCTAAGAAAAATAAGATGCATAAAAAGATAAACATCACATGCAATCATAATATGTGACATGATATGGCCATCATCATCTTGTGCTTTTGATATCCATCTCCAAAGCATCGTCATGATCTCCATCGTCACCGACTTGACACCATGATCTTCATCATAGCATCGTGGTCGTCTCGCCAACTATTTCTTCTACTACTATCGCTAACTCATAGTGATAAAGTAAAGCAATTACATGGTGTGTGCAATTTATACAATAAAGAGACAACCATAAGGCTCCTATCGGTTGCCGGTAATTTACAAAACATGATCATCTCATACAGCAACATATAACTCATCACGTCTTGACCATATCACATCACAACATGCCCTGCAAAAACAAGTTAGACGTCCTCTACTTTGTTGTTGCAAGTGTTACGTGGTTGCTACAGGCTTCTAGCAAGAACCATTCTTACCTACGGCACAAAAACCACAATGGTGATTTATCAAGTTTGTTGTTTTAACGTTCAACAAGGATTGGCCGTAGTCAAATTCGATTCAACTAAAGAAAGAGAGAGAGACACCCGCCAGCCACCTTTATGCAAACAAGTTGCACATAACGGTGGAACAGGTCTCATGAACGTGGTCATGTAATGTTGGTCCGGGCCGCTTCATCTAATAATACCGCCGAATCAAAATAAGATGTTGGTGGTAAGCAGTATGAACATCACCGCCCACAACTCCTTTGTGTTCTACTCGTGCATCTCATCTATGCATAGGCCTTGCTCATGATGCCACTGTTGGGAACGTAGCATGAAATTTCAAAAAAAATCTACGATCATGCAAGGTCTATCTAGGAGATGCATAGCAATAAGACAGGAAGATTGTGTCTACGTACCCTCGTAGACCGAAAGCAGAAGTGTTAGATTAACGCGGTTGATGTAGTCGAATGTCTTCGCGATTCAACCGATCAAGCACCGAATGTACGGCATCTCCGAGTTCAGCACATGTTCATCTTGATGATGTCCCTTGAGCTCTTGATCTAGTAGATGGTCGAGGGAGAGTTCTGGCAGCACAACGGCGTGTTGACGGTGATGGTGAAGTAGATCACGCAGGGCTTCGCCTAAGCACTACGACAATATGACCTGAGGTGTAAACTATGGAGGGGGGCACTGCACATGGCTAAGAGAATAACTTGTGTGTTCTAGGGTGCTTCCCTCCCCCATGTATATAAAGGAGGGAGGGAGAGGAGGTCGGCCAGCCCCTGGGGCGCGCCAAGGAGAGGATTCCTACTAGGACTCCTAGTTCTAGTAGGATTCCTCCTCAAGGAAGGGGGGAAGAAGGAAGGAGAGGGAGAGGGAGAGGGAGAGGTAAAGGGGGGCACCGCCCCCTTCCCCTAGTCCAATTAGGACTGCCATGGGGGGGCCACCCCTTGCGGCCCTCCTCTCTCTCCACTAAGGCCCATGTAGGCCCATTAGTTCCCCCAGGGTTTTCGAAAACCCTCCGGCACTCCGATATTTATCCGGTACCTCTCGGAACTCATACGGTGTCCGAATAACATCGTTCAATATACCATTATTTATGTCCCGACCATTTCGAGACTCCTCATCATGTCCATGATCTCATCCGGGACACCGAACAATCATTAGTCACCAAAAACTCTTAACTCATTGTAAGTGCATCTAGTGCCACCCCTAGTTCGTTTTGGAGTATTGACGACAAATCTGGTTGAGGGACTAATGTGTTTGTGAGAATTGCAGGATAACACAGGTAGTAGTCCCTCATTTATTCGATTTACCTACCGGAGATGACTCCTAAAAATGTATGAAGACATTGACGACAATGGTGGTATATATATGTGGATAATCATATTGAAGCCTATGACAAGAGAAGACATTGTGTGAAGACTATGGAGCGCGAAGACTAAGATGTTTCGTTGTTTCCGTTTCTTCTTTGTTGAGTCATAGGAACCATCGTACTATTAAGTGGGGTCCAAGTGAACTAAGTCAAAGTGACTGAAGTGATGCTCAACCAAATCCTATGTCTTCGAGCGAAGACAATGAGAGCAAATCTTATCCAGAGCTGGATGAGTCAGCTTTGCTTGTAGCCCAAGTAAAGTTGTCGTGTGTGTTTGAAATTTGACCGTTGGAACATGTGTCAGTTCCTTAGTGACCCAGGGTCACTTCGGACAAATCAGGTCGGGTTGCCCAGTGGCTATAAATAGCCCACCCCCTACACCATAAATTGGTGGCTGCTCAGAGTTATTGCACGGCTTTTCTCGTTTGAGAGCAACCCACCTCCGAAGCATTTGAGAGAGAGATCCTTGCGAGGACAAAGCCCAGACATACAGAGCCAAAGAGTGTTAGGCATCACTGAAGTCTTTCTGCCTGTGTGACCTGAAGACTTGTTACACTTGAGGACTGTGTTTCCTCCAGCTGGTTAGGCGTCGCGTTCTGAGCATCCAAGAGTCATTGTGGATCGTCGGTGAACAAAGTCTGTGAAGGTTTGGAAGTCTACCTTGAAGACTTATTAGAGTGATTGGGCGAGGACTAGGTGTCCTTAGCTCAAGGGGAATAAGGTGAAGACGTGGTCTTCTGAGTTAAATCTCAGCCTCCCTAACAAGACGTACAGTTGTCACAGCAACTGGAACTGGTCTAACAAATCACTGTCTTCCCCGAGCTACTGGTTCTATCCTTTCCTTCCCTTTACTTACTGTCTTATGTTATGAAGTCATTGCCTGCTTGCCTTATCTGATTGACTTCACTGTGTGACTACTTGTTCTGATTGGCTTCATTCCATCCTCCATCCTGATCCTTACTGCCTAGCTGCTATTAGTCTTCATGCTTTCACTTCATTGAATACTTGACTATGGCTTGTCTAGTGTAGTCTACCTTCCGCTGCATATAAATAGGATTGGATTTATCATTTGTCTTCAAAACTTCCATGTTTTGAAGCATTTCATAAAAATCGCCTATTCACCCCCCCCCCCTCTAGTCGATATACTGCACTTTCAATTGGTATCAGAGCTTGGTACTCCCTTGTTCTGTGTGATTCAGTTTAACCACCTAGAGTTTTAGCTATGTCGACTGCAGGGATAATCAAAGTCTCCACTGTGTGCCCCGTCTTCGATGGCACTGAATATCCCTACTAGAAGAACAAGATGCGCATGCACCTTGAAGCCATTGACGTGGACCTCTGGTTTGTCGTCAAGAACGGCGTTCCCAAGACTGGTGAAGGTATCACCCCTGCTGATGTCAAGAGGCTCGTTCAACTGGATTCAACGGCCAAGAACATCATCTGTGGTCATCTGACCAAAGGACAGTATGGTCGTGTGAGTGCCCTGGAAACGGCAAAGGAAGTCTGGGACTGGCTCTCAAAGGTCAATGAAGGAGTCTCAACCCAGAGAGATCAAAGGATCAGTGTCCTTTGCAATCTTTTCAATTGCTTCAAGAGACACGATAATGAGAATGTCCAGCACACATTCGATCGCCTCACTGACATCACACATGAGCTTCATGCACTTGGCGCCATTGAGATCACCAAGCATGAAATCGTCAAGACTCTCCTAAGATCACTCGCCAGCTCATTTGACATCCTTGCCCTGATGATTCAAGAACACCCTGACTTCAAGACTCTCGATCCGTCTGACATACTTGAGAGGCTCAACACACATGAGTTCCAGCTGTCTGAGAAACGTGACATCTATGGTCCCAACTATGGCCGAACTCGCGCCTTGAAGTCAAAGGTTGTTTCTTCATCTGAAGAAGAGTCTGACTGCAATTCTGATGATCCTGAAGACATTGGAAAGGAGCTTGACATGCTTGTGAAGAAGTTCCAGAAATTCACTAGGAAGAAAGGCTTCAGAAAGTCTTCACGATCCAGCTCAAGAAATGATGAAGCTTCTACCCGTGACTACAAGAAGAGAACATGTCATAAGTGCAAGAAACCTGGTCACTACATCTCTGAGTGTCCTCAATGGGACAATGAAAAGAAGAAAAAGAAGAGCAAGGAATATGATTCTGATGACAAGAAAAAGAAGAAATACTCAAAGTCTTCTTCCAAGTCTTCATCAAAGTATTCATCAAACAAGAAGAATTCAACTGGCAATGCTCGTGCGTTTGTTGGCAAGGAGATGGATTCAGAGGAGGAGTCTGCTTCAGAAGAAGCGGAGGTGGAGTCTGAGGAGGAATCCGATTCTGGTGCTACAAGTCTGGCTCTAGCCACCGCCTACGTGGCCAAGTCCATCTTCAACATTGAAGACAATGGCCCCATCACCAACATTGATGATGAGGACGACGACTCTGCTCCCACCTACTGCATCATGGCACGCGGTGTCGAGGTAAAATCACATGATGCTTACTTGCAAACATCCAGTGAAGATGACTCTGATTGTGAATCAAAACCTAGCTACAAAACACTTGCTAAAATTGCCACTGAACAGCAGAAAGCTATGGAACATATTCAAAAACTGTTAGACAAAAGCGATGACTTGTTGGACGCGGAAATGACCCGTTCTCAGTCCTTAATTGAAGACATAAAAAATCTTCATGTTAAGTACGAGGAACTTGAAGGTCTTTATGAATCACTCTCAAAAACTCATGAAAAGCTTTCCCACGATTACCTTCAAAGGAAGCGAGAACTTGAGAAATTGAAAGGAGCTCATGAAGATCTTCAAAAAGAAAATGAGTCACTCCGCGCACAACTGATCAGCTCCACTCAGGAAGGATTTGAACCACCATGTCTAAAATGCATTGAGCGTGATAACGCTACATCTGTAGCTGAATGTTCTACTGCTGCCACTTTTGCAATATCTTCAACTACTGATGTGGTAACTAACCCCTCTGCTGAGGATACCACTACTATTGCTGATGAAAATGCTAGGTTGAAGACTTTGCTTCAAACAGGGATGTACAAAAGCCTCAAAGGGAATCAGACTTTATGTGATGTCCTCAAAAAGCAGATACTGAACCGAAACCCTAGGAAAGAGGGTGTAGGGTTCGAGAGGAAAATGAATGTTGATGGTTCATACTTGAAGCCTGAGCAGTACCCCAAAACCACATGGGTTGTTGCAAAGGAACCTTCAGTAGATCCGTCTACCCTATCTAGCTTCACTTGTGCTAATCCTATTATCATTGATGAATCCTTTGATGCAAAATATAAAATGTTTAAGAATCGGAATGGTGAAGTGTTTGCCAGGTATATTGGTACTAACTGCAGGAACGGGCCACCTATGAAGAAGATTTGGGTTCCCAAAGGTTGTCTTGAGAAGCTTCGAGCAAATGACATCATGACACCACCTGGGAAGAAGACAAACCCCAGACCAAAGGCTTCATATGGTCCTAAGGCTTTATACAGACAAAGGACTCACCAGAGTCACCCTAACGCCAATGTTTTGCAGGGAAATTATAGTCAGACCCATGAATATGAGCGTGTTTCCTCAAACCGCTATATTCACAAATCAAAGAATTTCTCTGCTTATTCTTATGAGTATTATTCTCCTCCTGCAAGACTGTTTGCTAGGGCTCCTAAGCCAAAATTCTCAGATGCTGCTCTTAGACTCATTGCTTCTAAGACACCCCTGAAGATGTGGGTGGTTAAGAAGAACTAACTTTCTCTTGTGAGGAAAGGTCTCCAGCCGAAAATCAAAGGCGTCTGATGCTATTGCTGGGGACCTAAAACATCTTGTAGGGCACAAGATCAAATGCCCAAATGGTCTTACTATCTATTTTGTTCATGAATCGCTTGCTAATCATCTTACCAGTCCTAACTTGGATCTAAGCTTTCATAGTCCACTTGTACGTCAAATGTTTATGCTTCACAATGGCTATTGGTGAAGCCTATCCTCCCAACTGCATTGTACGGAGTGACACCAAAGTCTTCAGAATGGATTATGGACAGCGGATGCACAAATCATATGACTGGAGATCGAAGTCTTCTTATGGACTCAACCTTACGTCCATCTAACAAGAGTCACATCACATTTGCTGATACTGGTAAAAGCAAAGTGTTGGGTCTAGGTAGAGTTGCAACCTCAAGGGATCAGCACATGGATAAAGTCATGCTTGTTGAATCTCTTGGTTTCAACTTAATGTTTGTCTCAATGCTTCGTGACTTAAACATGATTGTGATATTTGGAAAATTTTGTTGCCTTGTACTAATGGAATCTGACAAGTCTCTAGTATTTGAAGGATACAGAAAAGGTGATCTGTATATGGTAGATTTCTCAGCTGGACCGCAGATGGCCATATGTCTTCTAGCAAAAGCTTCAGAGTGTTGGCTCTAGCATCGGAGGCTAGGACATGCCGGCATGAGGAACTTGCACACTCTCGCAAAGAAGAAGCACGTCGTAGGCATCGAGGACGTCAAGTTCAAGAAAGATCATCTGTGTGGTGCCTGTGAAGCTGGGAAGATGACTAGGGCCAAGCATCCCTCGAAGACAATCATGACGACATCCAAACCCTTCGAGCTGCTTCACATGGACTTATTTGGCCCTACACACTACTCCACGTTCTCTACCATAGCTTATCTCTATGGCTTCGTCATTGTTGATGATTATTCAAGATACACATGGGTGCACATAATTCTCTACAAGACTGAAGTACAAGATGACTTCAGACGCTTCGCCAACCGTGCCATGAACAACTATAGCGTCAAGATCAAGCATATTAGAAGTGACAATGGCACTGAGTTCAAGAACACCGGCCTTGATCTTTATCTGGATACAATGGGAATCACCCATGAGTTCTGAGCTCCGTACACACCTCAACAGAATGGCATCGTAGAGCGCAAGAACAGAACCCTAATTTGAGATGGCTCGAACGATGCTCGATGAATACAAGACACCAAGAAGGTTCTAGCTCAAAGCTATTGATACTCCATGCCATATCATCAACCGTGTCTATCTTCACAAGCTTCTGAAGAAAACGTCCTATGACCTCCTTACTGGAAAGAAGCCAAATGTCGGTTACTTCAGAGTATTTGGAGCAAGGTGCTGGATCAAGGATCCACATCACAAGTCAAAATTTGCACCAAAAGCACATGAAGGCTTCATGCTCGGCTATGGAAAAGACTCACAATCCTACTGAGTCTTCAGAATCTTTCTCTATAAAGTAGTTGAAACTGTGGGTGTGTGGTTTGATGAAACGAATGGTTCACAAAGAGAGTTCCTGCCAAATGTGCTGGATGAAGCTTCACCTAATGAATCTATCAAGCTAATGGGAACCGGTGAGATCATGCCTTCTGAAGCACAGCCTGATGAGGAACTCATCATTTCTGCTCCAAATCAACCTGACGACAATGCTCAACCTGAACACAATCCACCTGATGATGAAAATGTACAGCAAGAGCAAAATCTTCGTCCAGCTCATCCTCGTGTTGCAAGTGAAGTACAAGTTGAGAAGATAATTGACAGCATAAATGCACCTGGTCCACTTACTCGTTCAAGAGCAACACAGCTTGCAAATTTTTCTGGGCACTTTGCATTTGTCTCAATATCTGAACCCAAGAAAGTTGCTGAAGCCTTTATGGAACCCGAATGGATTCAAGCAATGCAAGAAGAGCTTCAATAGTTTGAGTTGAACAACGTATGGGAACTTGTCAAGTGTCCTGACCCTCGCAAGCACAACATAATAGGCACAAAATGGATATATCGCAACAAGCAAGATGAGCATGGTCAAGTTGTCAGAAACAAAGCTCGTCTTGTTGCTCAAGGATACACTCAAGTTGAAGGGATTGACTTCGATGAAACATTTGCTCCTATGGCTAGGCTTGAAGCTATTCGTATACTGCTAGCCTATGCAAATCATCACAACATACTTCTGTATCAAATGGAAGTGAAGAGTGCCTTTCTCAATGGAAGGATTGAAGAAGAAGTGTATGTTGCAGAACCACCTGGCTTTGAAGATCCAAAACGTCATGATATGGTATACAAGCTCAACAAGGCACGGTATGGCCTCAAACAAGCCCCTCGTGCTTGGTATGACACACTCGAAGACTTCCTGAAGAGCAAAGGCTTCAAACCTAGATCCCTGGATCCCACACTCTTCACGAAGACATATGATGATGAACTGTTTGTCTGCCAAATCTATGTGGACGACATTATCTTCGGATGCACTGACAAAAGATACAGTGATGAGTTTGGTCACATGATGCAAGAGCAATATCAGATGTCCATGATGGGTGAGCTGAAGTTCTTTCTTGGTCTTCAAATTCGTCAGCAAAGCAACGGCATCTTCATATCTCAAGAGAAATACCTCAAAGACTGGCTGAAGAAGTTTGGAATGCAAGACTGCAAAGGGTACTCGACGCCTATGCCAGCCAAACACCATCTGGGTCCTCACGCCAATGGTTAGGATTTCGATCAAAAGGTATACCGCTCCATGATTGCCTCTTTACTTTATTTATGTGCATCTAGGCCAGATATTATGCTTAGTGTTTGCATGTGTGCTCGATATCAAGCGGCACCAAAGGAGTCACATCACTTAGCTGTGAAGCGAATACTTCGATATTTGGCTTACACCCCAACACTAGGATTAGGGTATCCAAAGGGCTCAGAGTTTGATCTAGTTGGATTCTCAGATGTTGATTATGCTGGTGACAAGGTTGATCGCAAGTCTACATCAGGCACATGTCACTTTCTGGGACGATCACTTGTCGGTTGGTCTTCAAAGAAGCAGAACTATGTATCACTCTTCACTGTTGAATCTGAATATATTGCTGCTGGATCTTGCTGCGCTCAGCTTCTCTCGACGAAGCAAACACTCAAGGACTATGGTGTCCATCTGAATCATGTGCCACTCTACTGCGACAATGAAAGCGCCATCAAGATTGCCAACAACCCAGTTCAGCCCTCGAAAACAAAGCGCACTGAAATTCGTCATCACTTTCTCAGAGATCATGTCATGAAGGAAGATATTGATATCATACACGTCAACACTGAAGAGCAACTGGCAGATATCTTTACAAAGCCCTTGGATGAGAAAAGGTTTTGCAAGTTGCGGTGTGAGCTAAATATCTTAGAATCCTCAAATGTCCTGTAATCAGGCACACATCCTAACAGTTATGCATATTGATGACTTAGATGTGCAACACACGAAGTAAAGTATATTGTCGGTGGGAACGACACCTATGGGATCACAAGAATCCCTACTACGGTTAGCGGGGCGCGGGGTTGAGAGAAGAGCGGATCAAACAGATAGCACACGGTTTGTTTCTCCAGGTTCGGGCCGCGAGGATGCGTAAAACCCTACTCCTGCTTTGGTGGATTGTATATCTGTGTTCTTCAGCTAGCTATGGGGCATGAGGAGCTCCAAAAAGCCGAATTGTCCTCCTGGTCGCCTCGGGCCTCCTTTTATAGAAAAAGGGGTTGCCAAAGTGGCACACAGGAGGTGGAAAGGGTACAGTGATGTGAGGTTATCCCTCGCATTACATGACAAGGTGCATTTAATGCGTCTTGCTTAGGTGTCCTTGCTTTATCGGGGATGGGGGAGAGATCTGTCTTGTCCGTCGTCGCTCCTTCTTGTGTCAACACGCGCCCTGGTCAGCGATGCCTGAGATGCCATGTAGGTAGGCAGGCAGCTGAGGTGGCGCAATGCTGGGTCTTCACGAAGATCTGCATGTCGCCACGCAGGTGCCTGCCCAGCTGGTTGGGTCGGCAGCTGCATACGGTGGTGGAATTTTAGTTGGCGTGGGCCTGATGGCGGCCCTGCGGATGTCCTTGGCAAGGGCCTTGCCGGGGCCCTGGCAAGGGTCTTGCCGCGGCACCTGCTGCCATCCCCGGCAAGGTGCTTGCCGGAGGTCTTGTGGTCTTCCTTGTCTGGGATCCCGCCAAGGGTCGTCATCTTCTTAGTGCGTATCTGATCTTGAATGTCTTCACAAAGATCTGCATGCCACTACGGGGATGTCTCCCGAATCCTTGCCCCATGGGGGTAGTGGACCCAAGGGTGATTTGCTCCGTAGGCATGGGGCGAGCTGCCGCGGCAAGGGTCTTGCCGGGGATGCTAAAGCCGGCCCCGGCAAGGATCTTGCCGGGGGGGCCCATCTCGTCCCTTGGCTCTTTGTGGTCTTGGCTTTGGTGTTGCTTTAGTTCCATCGAGCTTCGGTCTCACCCTGGCTCACCTCCCTTGCCTTGCTTGGTGTGGTGGTCCCCGCGGCTCAGACTGCCCGTGCATAGTTATAGGGGTACAAAAAGTGTACCCCTCTTTTTGTACACCGACAGGAGCCCCCTGGCCTGGGCCACACATAAGCGCAACGCGTTGTTGGGCCAGGCCCAGAAAATGGTGCGCGGGCAGGCGGGGTGGTTTTTACCGCGGTAAGATTTTTCGCGCACTGCGCTTCCCATGACTCCCGCGCGTGGCGCGGTGTGGGGAAGTGCGTGTGATGTCAGCGGCATGCGTGGGGTTGGTCTTTGCATGCATGCGTCACGTCGTAGTAAAGGGGCGGTTCGCGCCTTCCCCATAAACGGAGGGAGGCGTGGAGGCGCGGCCCATTTACTGAATGGGGTCGAGGCACGGTCCTCAAGGCGTCCACTCCCCACGATCACGGGGTGGGGTGAGGTCGCCTCACACGTCCCCTCGGTTCTGCACGTCTTCCACGTGTCTCCCATGCGCTTGGGGTGGCAAACGGTGGAGGCGGGAAATCGGGCCATCGCTGGTTGGGGCGATGGGTCGGTCCTGGCTCCCTGCGCCTTCCGTGTCTTGATTGGCCAAGCGGGGCGGTCGAGCCCCAACCCCGTTCCTTTATAAAGAGTGGGAGGGGAGGGTCGGCGTCGCGCATTCTTCCATCTTCTTCCTCCGTCAGCTTCTGCTCCTCTCTTCCATTCGTCATGGAGAGAGGAAATCCCGGCCCTTCAACGGTGGCGGCGAGGGTTGCCGCTCGACAACACATCCCTCCTTCTCCTGCGCCTGCGGTGGCAGAGCCGGCCGTGAGGGGAAGGGAGAGGGGGCGAGGCCGTGGGCGAGGCCGGGGCGCTCGGGGAAGAGGAGGATGGGGTGGCCCGCCGGCCTCGCCCCCGCCAGCAGCTCCTCCTCCAATGGAGGGCCATGTTGGGGATGACCCTTGTGAGTTCTTTGTCAGGTTGCGCCGGCCGCCGCGCCGTCGCCTTCATCTCCTGACTCCATTTGCGCGGGAGATGGAGCTGGATCCACCGGAGTCATTGCGGCTGCACATGAGGGGCTGCGGGATGAGTGGCACGCGGGTCCGCGTCGACTTCCCTACTCCTCATATGATGTATCTTCGTCGGGGATGGAAGACGTTTGCTCATATCCATAGCTTGACGGAGGGGCTCACTCTCCATTTTAAGCTAATGGAGGGTGGCCTTCTCTCCGTCAAGGTCTTCGGGCACTTTGGGACTCATGCAAGGTGCTGTGTGGAGAGCTCTTCTGATGATGAAGATTCCTCCTCGAGCAAGAGTGACGAGGAGGACAGCGACAGCGACGACGAGGGTGGTAGGCGGCAGGATGACGGGTCCGACTAGGTGTTGGGCGCCGTTCCATGCGGCACCGGTGACCCCATCATCCGTGTCGCCGGCTCCTTGAACTTCTCGGGGCCGTCTTCTTGGGCGGCTGTCGTTGGGGGGCTGCGGAAGAGGAAGAGGGCGGGCGGCAAGGCTGTCAAGTCGGAGTACGCGGGCACCGACGCCTTCGACGCGTACTGACGTCCTGCCGCCTCGTCTTCGAGCTCTGCTTCCGGCACCGCCATCACCATCCAGCCTTTGGGCGGCCACCAAGATGTTCTCTCGGTGTCTTCTGCCACCCGTAGCTCGCCTAGGCGCTCTTTTTTCCCTTCTTGCCTCCTTGACCTGCCTCCTGAGGAGAGGGACAAGAAAGGGATTACGGGCATCTTATCTCTTTTTAGTTTGTAAGCCTTCGGGCGTTTGTTAAATTTAAAACTTGTAATCCCCTTGTTCATGTTTTTCATTCCCTATGGACTGTACCTGGGCGGGATGTTTTTTTAATGAAAAAGGGATGTTTGCCGGGTCATTTGTTCGCAGGTAGAACCCGCAACAGGGAATAAATCCCTAATATCTCTAAGATAAACATTTTCTTGCCCGGCAACAGGCCTCGCCATCCTCCCACTTCGCTCGACCTTTCTCACGCCTTTGGCGGAGGTAGGGATGAAGTGGGTTTAGGCTCCTTGTTATACCCTTTTGCTGCCGCGACTACGACCAAACTCGGTCCCAGGAACAAGCCCTAGGGCCTAGAGTTAGGGGAGCACGATAGCCTAAGGATAAAACGAGGTTTCACATACCCCATTTCGTAAGGGAATGCATGATAAGGGATGGAAAACTTATCTGAATTTGCAGCTCCCGGCAACTTCGTTTTGCTGCGGGTGAATCTTTGCTCTTGTAGCCCCCGGCAATACTGGCTCGCCGGGGTCTGGATGTTGGTCCGTTCCTTTTTCTTTCCAAGTGGCTTGGCAAGGATATCTGTGTGTCCTGTGAACCAAAGAAGGCAAAAGGACAAAGAGACGCACACTCGACCTCTAAGCTAGGGGTTCGTTGCTGCTAAGCACTATCAACCCTAACCAAGGACGAGACTTGACCTAGCATGCATGCTATAACTTAGGGTGCCAGCGCTTCCTTTATTTATGCTCAGGGTCTGCGCCTGGCTTTGTACAAAGGGTTACATGCCTTGTCGGCAAGGCTTGTACAAAAGGTGGCTTGCCGGGGGGGCCGGCAAGCCGCGCCTCACGGGTAAAACTTGCGAAGATGCTCAATGTTCCAGGAGTTGCTCACCGGAACTGCATTTTTGGTCTCCAGGCGGACTGCACCAGGCCTGGTGACTCGTATTACCCGATAAGGGCCTTCCCACTTCGGCGTCAACTTGTTGGTATTCTTGGCCGATTGAACGCGCTGAAGAACAAGGTCGCCTTCCTCAAAGCTTCGGGCACGGACCTTGCGGCTATGGTAGCGGCGCAAGGCTTGCTGGTAGCGTGCTGCTCTCACAGCCGCCCGAAGACGATCTTCCTCAAGGAGCGTTGCATCATCTTGCCGCAATGCTCTTGCTCAAGCTCATCATAAGCGAGCACTCGAGGTGAGCCGTATATGAGTTCAGTGGGGAGAATTGCTTCTGCCCCGTATACTAGGGCAAAGGTTGTCTGGCCGGTGGCTCGATTTGGCGTCGTTCTGATCGACCAAAGAACCGTCGGCAACTCATCAATCCAACGCCTTCCACTCTTGCGCAGCCTGTCAAAGATCTTTGTCCTTAAGCCTCGCAGTACTTCAGCGTTTCCTCTCTCAACTTGACCATTGCTTCGTGGGTGAGCAACGGAAGCGAAACAGACTATTCTGCCGAGGTCTTGGGTATATTGCATGAAGGTGCGGCTTATGAACTGTGTGCCGTTGTCGGTGATGACCCTGTTGGGTACACCAAAACGGCACACTAGTCCCTTGAAGAATTTGACGGCTGACTGGGCTGTGACCTTCCTCACTGCCTCTACCTCTGGCCACTTTGTGAAGTTGTCGATTGCGACGTACAAGTACTCAAAGCCCCCGACAGCGCGGAAAGGGCCCAGTATGTCGACCACCCAGACCGAGAAGGGCCAGGAGAGAGGAATGGTTTGAAGGGCTTCAGCTGGTTGATGAAGTTTCTTTGAATGGAACTGACACACTTCACACCTGGTGACCAGTGTCGTCGCATCCTGGAGGGCAGTGGGCCAGAAGAAGCCTTGCCGAAATGCCTTGCCGGCAAGGGCTCTTGACCCTATGTGGGATCCA
This sequence comes from Secale cereale, assembly GCA_902687465.1. Lineage (NCBI taxonomy): Eukaryota > Viridiplantae > Streptophyta > Magnoliopsida > Poales > Poaceae > Secale > Secale cereale. The sequence continues at coordinate 332,154,142 of LR738710.1, forward strand.
CATATGCCTCCATGTATCTCTGCCAACAGCCCCAGTCCTTCCTCTCGAGGGATACACTTCAATTTCACGTCGTCCGGTCTCTTTCTGTATAGGACGTCGTCGACGAACTGGTACATAGCAGATCGACAGGCTACTTTTTCCGCTTCTTCCTGCTCCTCAGGAAGTTCCCCAGTTTGGAGGAATCGGACGGTATGTTGTGCCCACGCTGGAGCCTGGGGCTCGACGGCGAGGACTAAAGGCATTTCCTCCGCTATAGGAGCGGCTGTCTCGACGGAAAGAGCTTGACGCTCCACCAGAGCTAGCCGTCCCGTGGCAGGCTCAGTGTCCCCGGCAACATCCTTGTCGGCGGCTCCGGGGAGCTTGGCGGGAAAGTACTTGCCGGGCCCTGATTTCCTCCTCTTGTTTTGCTTTGTTGATGGATCAATGGATGGTTGAGAAAGCTGAAGCACAAAGGTACCTGGTTCCACAGGTAACTTGAGGGCAGCGCGCTTTGATAGGTAATCGACGATGTCGGTCTCTGCTCGGGGAACATGCTCCGCCTGTATACCATCAAAACGCTCTTCCAGCTTTCTCACTTCATCAACGTAGGCCTTCATCAACGGGCTCTGGTAATCTTTGTTGACTTGTTTGACGACAAGCTGTGAATCGCCCCTGACAATGAGTTTCTTGATTCCGAGGTCTGCCGCGATCCTAAGACCAGCAAGCAGCCCCTCATATTCGGCAGTATTGTTCGTTGATACCTCCCTCGGGAAGTGCATCTGGACCACGTACTTGAGGTGCTCTCCGGTGGGCGGGACAAGCAGTACGCCAGCCCCGGCGCCCTGTAAGGAGAAAGCTCCATCAAAGTACATGATCCAGTCGCAACTCGCCTCTTTGCCTGGGAGACCAGTTTCCTGGGCTTCTTCATCAGGCGTCACGGTCCATTCTGCAACGAACTTCTCCAGGACTCGGCTTTGAATCGTCGAGGTACTTTCAAACTTGAGGCCAAAGCTGGACAGCTCCAGTGCCCACTCTACAATTCTTCCTATTGCATCTGGATTGTGCAATATCCGTTGTAGAGAGAGGCGAGTGACGACAGTGATCTCGTATGCTTGGAAGTAGTGATGCGGCTTCCTCGAGGCCATAAGAAGGACGAAGAGCAATTTCTGCACACCGGAGTACCTTGATCTAGCCCCCTGTAAGAGGGAGCTAACAAAGTAGACCGGGTGCTGCATCATTTTCTTCCTTGGCGGCACTCCAACCGGCCGTGTCGTCTCTGCACCAACGGCATCAGGCTCTGTCGCTGCTATCACCTCGTCATCAATTTCTCTCTGTGCCACTAGTGCGGCGCTGACCACCTGGTTCGTTGCCGCCAGGTATAGCAGCAACGGTTCTTGTGGCCTGGGCGCAACTTGTACTGGCATGGAGGGAAGATACCTCTTCAAATCTTGCAATGCTGCTTCGGCTTCTGACGTCCACTCCATTGGGCCCGCCTTTTTCAAAATCTTGAAAAAGGGAAGGGCGTGCTCGGCAGACTTGGAAATGAATCTGCTCATGGCGGCAACGCAGCCAGCAAGCCGACGCACATCCTTGACCCATTTGGGTGCTTCAATCTGTTCTATAGCTTTGATCTTGTCCGGATTAGCCTCTATCCCACGCTGTGACCCAAAAACCCCGAGAAGCTTGCCGGACGGGACGCCGAAGACGCACTTCTCAGGGTTCAGCCTGAGATTGATCTTGCGTAGGTTTGCAAATGTTTCTTGTAAATCCGGTATAAGGGTTGCCATGTTCTTGGTTTTGACCACTATATCATCCATATAAGCCTCCATATTTCTATGGAGCTGGGGTTCAAAACCAATCTGGACTGCCCTTGCAAACGTTGAGCCAGCACTCTTCAACCCGAAAGGCATCCATATGAAACAATACGTACCACATGGGGTGATGAATGATGTCTTCTCTTCATCTTCTCTTGTCATGAAGATCTGATGGTAGCCGGAGTAGGCACCGAGGAATGACAACAGGTCACACCCAGCCGTGGAGTCAACAATCTGGTCGATGCGCGGCAACGGGAAGGGGTCTTTGGGACAAGCCTTATTGATATATGTGTAATCAATACACAGCCTCCACTTCCCATTTGCCTTGCGCACTACCACTGGATTGGCGAACCATGTTGGATGGAACACTCCTCTTACCAAACCCGCTGCTTCTAGTTTTTGGATCTCCTCTGTGAAGAACTCTTGTCGTTACAAAGCTTGCTTCCTGACCTTCTGCTTGACGGGCCGCGCATGAGGACAAACAGCAAGGTGGTGCTCAATCACCTCCCTGGGAACGCCGGGGATGTCGGATGCTTGCCATGCAAACACATCGACATTTGCCCGTAGGAAGGTGACGAGCGCGTCTTCCTATTTGTCGTCAAGGGTGGAGCTTATGGTGAAAGCCCCTCCTGTGCCGTCCTCCTTGACAGAAACCTTCTTGGTTCCGGGCGGTGTGGCCCTGGACTTCTCATTTCTGCCGGTGGAGCTCTCTAGCACGTCCTCGATGGGAGCCATACACTCTGAAGAGGTGTGCTTGCCGGAGTGGGTGTCCGAGGTCTCACCGGTCTTCTTCTTCATCCCCCTCCCCCCCCCCCCCGGGGCTCCAGTGGTAGGAGCAAGTGCCCTAGTGGCGGCAGCTGCTGCAACTTCTTGTTGGTAGAGTTGGTCAGCGCAAATCAGTGCATCTTTCTTATCGGATGGGATGGTGATGATCGTCACAGGCCCTGGCATCTTCAGGGTGTTGTAGGCGTAGTGTGACGCTGCCATGAACTTGGCCAGCGCTGGGCGGCCAAGGATCCCGTTGTAAGGCAAGGGGATCTTGGCAACATCGAACACGATCCTTTCAGTCATATAGTTCAGATCTCTTCCAAAAGTCACGGGCAGCATGACCTTCCCCTTTGGTTGACTTCTCCCCGGGTTGACCCCCTGAAACGTGCCCGTCTCCTCAAGGTCTCCGTCAGGAATCTGCAACTTCTCGATCACAGTAGGTGAGATTAAGTTCAGACCGGCCCTGCCATCGACTAGCATCTTTGTCACCTTGAGGTTGCGTATTGTTGGTGAAACCAACAATGGCAAGCACCCGACCGCAGTAGTGCGGTCGGGGTGATCCTCAGTGTCAAAAATGATAGGCGTGCTGAACCACTTCAGCGGCATTTGGGCATCAGACGACGGCTCCGCCGCTGTAATCTCACGCGCCCACTGTTTAAGTTGGCGGTGAGAAGTATGCAGCGAGGCGCCGCCATCGACGCACATGGCCTCCGTGGCTTTCTGAAACTCTTGGTCGCCAGACTCGTCGTCCTCTTCGTGATCATTGTCTTCTGGCTTTCTGTCATGGCCCCGGGTGGGCCTCTCCTGCTGTTTATCCTTGCCGCGACGGCCTGCTTGGCCGTCACGCTTCTTGCCGGACCCCTCAGCACCGTCCTGGCCCTTCTCCTTATCCCGCCTCTCATATTCAGCCTTTTGCTTCTCAGCAAGGAGCTCAACTTGTCGGCAGTTCTGGAGATCATGGCCTTTGGTGCGATGGATCTTGCAGTATTGCTTATCGGAGTTTCCTGGCTTCTCAGCAGCTGCCAAGGCCCGGCAGGCGACACACCCGGCAATTTCCTTGCCGGGGTCATCCGCCTTGGTTTTCTTGGCGGAGCCGGCGTCATCAGATCCCTCGACGGCAAGCACGGCTTTACCCTTGCGCTTCCTATTGTGTCGCCGGCCTTTCTTCGCCGGGGCGGCAGTATCTTCATCTGAAGAGTCGGTTTCCATGCCGGCATCTTCGCCGGGGTACTTCCTTCCCTCTTTAGCCCGGGCACATCTGTCAGCAAGAACATAGAGTTCCGCCACATCTTTCACCTTGTTCATTGCTAGTTCTTCACGCATCTTGCAGTTACGCACGTTCTGATGGAACGCGCTGATGATGGCGGTAGGGTGAACATCAGGGATATTGTACTGTACCCGGCTGAACCTCTGTATATACTTGCGCAGACTCTCGCCTCCCTTCTGGGGAATGACGTGTAGGTCACTTGCTTGGCCATTGGCTTGGTGACCTCTAGTAAAGGCGCCAACAAACTCATCGCACAAATCCGACCAGGACGGAATAGAGTCTACCGGCAAGTGCATCAACCACGACATGGCGTTGGGTTTAAGAGCCAATGGAAAGTAATTCACAAGCACCTTATCGTCGCGGGCTCCGGCAGCTTGCATCGCGATGGTGTAGATGCTGAGGAACTCCGACGGGTGGGCCTTGCCGTTGTACTTCTCGCTAACATCAGGCTTGAAGGTGTGGTGAGTGGGCCACTGGAACTGCCGCAGCTCACGGGTAAAAGCTGGACAACCTACCTCGTAAGGTAGACCTCCAGGCTCTCCGGTGCTCGGCGGTTCACAGCAGGCCCTGCTCGCCTGTCTGACTGGTGGCGCGCCCCGCGCCGGCGCTCGATGGTGGTTCGAGCGTCTTCATGAGCTCGCTCCTGAAGAACTTGACGCTGGTCGTCGTGGTTCCATGGGTTGGACGATGCTATGGAGATGTCGTCACCCGCGACGTCTCGACGAGTCGACACACGCGGTACCGGGCGAGGAGGAGGCGAATGCACCGTGGCCACGGTGTTGCCGATCCTCCCGCCACCGGTGCGTGGGAACCAATCGGAGCGTCGACCCGGGGGCTTCGCTGGACTTGGTTCATCCTTGTTGGTGACAGCGACAAGGCTTCGGATGGTGGCTCTCCATTCGTCGAGTTTCCCCGTAACGGGAGGAAAGTCGAGGAGCAACTGCGCGCGCGCCAGGGCTTCTGCTGGGGTTAGCGGTAGCGAAACCTGCACGGACCGTGATGTGCTTCGACTCCTGACCATGTCAGGAGGAGCTCCATCACGATCCCGTGGTCGCATGCCGTTTTCACCAGCGCTTCAGCGGGCGGGCGGGTCTTCTACGTCTCGGGAGTGGCGCTCGGGGCTCTTCCCGTGGCGACGCCCGGGATCTTCGGCATGATGACGCCATTCGTCGCACGCTGCTTGGGAGGAGCGCGATGGTTGCGCCAGCGTGGGAGTCCTGGAGTCCCTTGCGTCGCCTTCGGGTGATGCGACAGCGATCTCGGAAGGCCCCGCGCCACCTGTGGAGGGCCTGGCTCCGTCTTTGGATTTGGCGGTGTGTGGCCCGTTACCAGGCGCACAAACATCGCCACCTCCCAAACTCCAGCTGCTGGGACGGCGTTGGTGTTTGCGAGCAACGCCCCGGGTCCTTTCCGCGACCGGTCCGCTGCTCGCCCGCATCGGGACGGGCTGTCCGGCTTCCGACTAACCAACCGCCACCGTCGTCTTCTTCTTGGGTGCCATGATGATGAAGAAGCGTCGAACTAACTGCTAAAGCCAATTCTCACAACTGCGCCCCCTACCTGGCGCGCCAAAGATGTCGGTGGGAACGACACCTATGGGATCACAAGAATCCCTACTACGGTTAGCGGGGCACGGGTTGAGAGAAGAGCGGATCAAACAGATAGCACATGGTTCGTTTATCCAGGTTCGGGCCACGAGGATGCGTAAAACCCTACTCCTGCTTTGGTGGATCGTATATATGTGTTCTTCAGCTAGCTATGGGGCGTGAGGAGCTCCAAAAAGCCGAATCCTCCACCTGGTCGCCTCGGGCCTCCTTTTATAGAAAAAGGGGATGCCACAGTGGCACACACGAGGTGGAAAGGGTACATTGATGCGAGGTTATCCCTCGCATTACATGACAAGGCGCATTTAATGCGTCTTGCTTAGGTGTCCTTGCTTTATCGGGGACGGGGGAGAGATATGTCTTGTCCGTCGCCGCTCCTTCTTGTATCGACACGCGCCCTGGCCAGCGATGCCTGAGATGCCATGTAGGTAGGCAGGCAGCTGAGGTGGCGCAATGGTGGGTCTTCACGAAGATCTGCATGTCGCCACGCAGGTGCCTGCCCAGCTGGTTGGGTCGGCAGCTACATACGGCGGTGGAAGTTTAGTCGGCGTGAGCCTGATGCTGGCCCTGCGGATGTCCTTGGCAAGGGCCTTGCCGGGGCCCCGGCAAGGATCTTGCCGCGGCGCCTGCTGCCATCCCCGGTAAGGTGCTTGCCGGAGGTCTTGTGGTCTTCCTTGGCTGGGATCTCGCCAAGGGTCATCGTCTTCTTAGTGTGTATCTGATCTTGAATGTCTTCACAAAGATCTGCATGTCACTACGGGGATGTCTCCCGAATCCTTGCCCCATGGGGGTAGTGGACTCAAGGGTGATTTGCTCCGTAGGCGTGGGGCGAGCTGCCGCGGCAAGGGTCTTGTCGGGGCTGCTAAAGCCGGCCCTGGCAAGGATCTTGCTGGTGGAGCCCGTCTCGTCCCTTGGCTTTTCGTGGTCTTGGCTTTGCTGTTGCTCCAGTTCCATCGAGCTGCGGTCTCACCCTCGCTCACCTCCCTTGCCTTGCTTGGTGTGGTCGTCCCCGCGGCTCAGACTGCACGTGCACAGTTATAGGGGTACAAAAAGTGTACCCCTCTTTTTGTACGCTGACATATATCTTCAATCAATGAAGACTTACATTCTAAGTGTGAATACATTAACACGGAATTTGACTTCGGAGCGCCACGATAATTGTGCGCCGTGTCTAGGTGTAATACTTCCTATACGGTGGGTAACGCCACCACCAAATCTTTGTTTGAAGTGTTTCTCATGGCGTTACATTTACAAAGTCTTCACACTTGGTTTATCTTCATATAGGACAAATATAGACTTGTGTTTTGTCCTCTATAGCATTCACTTATAGCTATGTCTTCTTATTTGAATCTTTTGAACTAAGTGAATGTGATCGGACCCTAACCTCTCTATGCTTTCTCATCTCAAACTCTATCTGTCCAAATCATATGCATTCTGTTGGAACCGTCGAATATCTTCTCTGCGTCCTTGTCAGCGAAAGATATAGAGACAAACTTTAAATCTGATTTTAATGCTCCATCCTTTATGCTTGAAACCCGGAGAAGCCGGAACGACCACCCCGATAGTCGTGGCGTATGTGGGATCATGGGACAATTCCAAATGTGTTACATGTCCGCCACGTGTCCCTCAGATGTGAACCGCCAGGGGCACCTGCGTAATTGCGTTGTGCCGTCTCCCATGCTTATAAATGCACGTCCCATCACGGTAAAAAATTCTTCTACCACCTCTCCACCTCGACCAACCGTAGCGCCTCCGCTAGCTCTTGACGACACCGGCGACGAAGCGCTTCGCTGCCGCGACCTCGTCGACGCCGTCTTCACGCCGGCCGCGAACATTGTCTCCTCCACCTTCGCCGTAGCTGTCCTCCGTCGCCTAGTTAGGGCATGGAAGATCGAACTGCTCGACATCCAATTCTTCTCCGTCTAAGCAGTTCATCGTGTGGTAAATTAAACTCTCTTTTCACCATCTTCTTGATCGAAAAAGATTCATCACTTTTACCACAAGAAGTTTCTGCCTACACATATATGGATCTATCCTGTTTGCATCTCATATCTTGCCTAGTACATTCACATATGCTTCTAACATAGTTAGATTCCTCACTTGTACCTATTCATGGATTCGTACAAACCTGGAACCAACTCTCATCATATAAGTGAATGTCTTCGCGCTATGAGGTCAAAGTCTTCTAAACTGATTTATCTTAAAAAACTTCTGAGAATGCATATGACCTCTTCCCCTTCCCTCGCATCTCTAATGTTGTCACAGGTACATGTCCGTGGGAGAATCCCTTGGTTCTCATAGTCTGCATTCATTTGCAGAATTCTTGTAGTGTCATATTCACTCTCCCGAAGCCAGTTCATGTCTGACCAGCAGACCGAAGCATTTGCCAGTGTTGAAGCCATTTAGTTTGAAGCCTTTCAGATTGAACCCAATGGCAACCGACAAGTCAGTTAGGAAGGGTGGCAGACAACGCAGTGGCAACACCTCCAAAGATTTGCCTCCTGATCTTAGTGAAATGTACAAGACTGATCCAGAGGAGGATCACAATCAGAGGAAGACTCGAATCCAATGGATTCGAAGATATTGGGCTGAACAGTGGTTCAAGTACAGGTTCGTGACCCAAGAGTATGCTGAAAAGAATGCCATCAAGCGTCCGTGGGGAGACATTATGTACAAGAATCTTCCACCCAGGACTCAAGCTGAAGCCATTGCTCAAGGCTTCTTTCCTTGCATGGTCCGTGGGCCACAACCAGCAGATGCCGATCCTTCTTCACTACTCTGGTGTCGCAACGACAATCTGTTCAAGCGAAATCTTCAATATGCCAAGAACTCGGCCAAAGAGAACAAGAAGAACTGGGGATTGGACTTCAATCCTGGCCCCTCTGTGCCCCGTGCTAATGGCACGCGCGAAGCTGGACCTAACCTGGTTGGTCCTTTCTACAACTTAGAAGGTCTCATCAGTCACATAAGGGTTCAAGGGGCGGATGTGGATCAACCTGCAGATGACGCTGATTCTGATGAAGCGCCTGCAACTCCGAAGCCCAAGAAGAAGAAGAAATCCAAGGCTTCGAAGACCACTCCACCAATTGCTTCGAGAGTGAAGTCGTTGGCCACTGCTCCACCAGCACCAAGTGTGCAATCTGAGGAACACTCTCGCATATCCAAGAGCAGACAGCTAAGGAAGAAGCCCATGCACAACCCCAGTCCAGCTCTCACTCCTGATGTTGTTCTGAAGAACGACAACGAAGCCATTGATCTATCAAGTGATGAAGATCTAGCTGATGACGCTCTGGAGCAATTAATCAAGAGCAAGCAAGACGCAGAAATCTTCAATGATTTGCCACTCTTTGATGTGGAAGTGTTGAACAATTTCATTGATGAATGGTTTGACACCCCCATCCTTAGCTTTGACGATCTGTAGCCTCCAGTTGGCCTCAGCGTCTCATTCAATGACACCATTGCTTCTGAGTTAGCGCTTGCTCAGAGAATTGTAGAGCTGAAGCAAAAGATTGACTATGAAAAGGCTCAGTTCAAGAAGCATATGGACAAGCTCACCGTCCAAGAAATCCAGAACTTCAAGGTCATGATGCATGAACTCAAGGAAGCCTTTCGCAAAAGGCGTGAAGAAGCCAAAGGTTCTCGTGAGCGAATCAAGGCCTTGGCTGCCAAATGCGTTCAAGCTTACAATGAAGCTGAAAAGCGCAAGGCCCTTGGGCGTCCTGGCATTGACCCTAGGATGGCTGCCAAGAAAAAGAAGAAGCAACCTGTGCCCCATGCTGAAGAATCAAGGCAGGAAGTGCCTAGCATTGTCTTCCCTGCCAGCATGACTGGCACGAAGCCTAAGGTCACCCCAGCTGCTTCAGAGCTCAAGAAGACAAAGGTGGCTGAAGCTGAAGCTCGCAAGCGCAAGCACACAACTGATGATGCTCCACCCACCAAGAAGCGCAAGACGAAGAAGGACAGGGCTGCTCCCATAGAGCCCCTTATTGTTGAGCCCATTTCAGTTACTCATCCCGCATATGCGCACCAGGAACGTCGCATGACAGTTCATGAGCCTGCTCCCACAGAGGCTGAAGACATTCCAGCTGTTGACCCCACCGCACCTGAAGACATTGGTCCTCATGACAATGTTGAAGATGATGAAGTCCTTCCTCAGATCGAGTACAACATGGAATCTTCGCCTGTTCTCACGAACAGCGAACGTATCAACATTGGTCGTCCATTGACGCCAATTGCACAGGATGACTCGTGGGCTGATCACCCACAAGATACACCAGCAACTCCCCCAACTCAAGTCACCAGTTCGGTGCTTGAAGATGAAGACTTTGAGGCCCAACCAACTCCATCCCCTCAAGCATCACCAACACTCCGCAGGCTTCCCAAAGGACCAAGGCCTCAAGTTGTTACCCCAAGTGTTCCAGAAGGAGAAGAGCAACAATCAGTTTCTGAAGCTACTCCTACTGTGAACCTCCCAGAGTCTGAAGCCAAAGCGGCTGAAGATATTCCGGCTGCATCAGCCGAAGAAGAACAACCCCAAGAAAAAGAAGCACGTGCTGCCACACCCCCTGTTCTCAAGGAGAACGTGTCCGACCCTCCAGCTCCTGAAGTGGAGGTTACAAATTCTGAGGCTGCCACCACCACCACTGAAGCCAATGACGTTGTCATGGCTGAAGCTAATGTGGCACCTGAAGTCATTGTGGTGCCTGAAGTGATGGCGCCTGAAGCAAGTGCTGCACCTGAAGCCAATCAGCATCCTGAAGCCACTGCCTCTACTCCTGTTCCGCCTCCAAGGCAACATACAATTAAGCAAGCATACAACCAAGATGATCAGCTCGTCTCTGTCAGATGGCCCATTCTTATTCCTCCGCCTGTTGTTGGACCGCATGCTGCTGGTCCTCAATTTGACCATCATGTTGAGCACATGCCTCAGGTTCAGAAGCCTAAGCCAAGACTGCCAAGGTTCCCAGGTATTGCCACCTCTCAAGGGTCCTTCAATGCAAATAGCTTCACTACGCACAACACATTCTTTGACAGCGCTGTCAGGACCCCGATCCTAAGTCACACCGATCTAGCTGTAACACGTCATATCACTTTGCGGCCTCACGCACGGTAACCCCACGGGTGCCACCTTACCTGGCCCGGGACCGTTTGCACATTTTGGCACACGTATATGACAATGTCGCTAGCATCCATATGACAGAGAACCCGGGCCGACATGGCTAGTTATAAACCAAAAGTGGCACTAGATTACAGAGACAGGCATCCATGACCCAGCAACGAACGTGTTGGTCATCAACGTATGAACCCAAGTCGTAGCAAGCTACATGGACTTAAAGGAACAACGCGTGACATTTCCCCTAAGGGACAGACACAGGAACGAAGAAGGACACATGTCGAACAGCCTACGTGTTCCAAGCAGTAGCAAGCTACCAAGGCTCATTGGAATCACTAGGAGGCATTTCCCTGTATGGTAGGATACCAAAGGAAAACAACTAGGTGTCGGATCCCACACATACTAAGCATTTCAACCATACACACAATATGCTCAATATGTGCAAATACAACATTGCATCACAACAGAACTCTATGACTCAAAGTACTTTATTTAAAAGGCTCCGAGAGCCATACATAACATATCCATACAGGTAGGGGTCACATGACCCAACACTCAAGTCACACAGTCATACAAGCACAAGCGGAAGCTACATGTCTGAGTACAGACAACTTAGAAAATAAAACAGGCTTGGTGTAGCCTGACTATCTACAAGGCCCTTCACAAGCTCCAGATCTCCGTCTGGGTGCCAAGCTACTCGTCGACGTCAACGTCTATGTAGAACCCATCAGCAGGGGCAGGGTTCTCCTCTGCAACAATTATTAAGCAAACATGAGTACAAAGGTACTCAGCAAGTCTTACCACAGAACCTATCATACATGCAACATTATCAAAGGGGGTAGTGGAGTTCATAGCAGAAAGCCAGCTTTGACTCTTGGCTAACCTATACTACAACTGTCAACAGATTGCAAGATGTTATTACGAACACGAGTCCTCTACTCACCACAACAATACACTACCGAGGATCCTCTTCCGTCATCCTACGAAAGGGCCATCCACGGTACTCACACTTATCTTGAGGCTTTTAGTCGAATCCATCAACTTGTCTATGAACTGTAAGAGTAACCAAGTAGTCCGTACCGCGAACAACGCCTATTCGAATAGATTGATAACCTTGCAGGGGTGTACCTCTTCACACACGCTTCCACCACTTATCGCCATTTACTCGACATGTACTCGGCAACCTTCAAGCGGAAGCCCAGCGAGGGTGTCGGCCACGACCTGACTAACTACTCAAGTCTCTCGTCCAGGTTTATCGCCTATTTGGGTTCCATCCGTGGGGAGATCCGGCCGGGGTGTCGCTCACGGCCCCAAACGATGTGTACAGGGTTCCCGAGTCACCAAACGGGCAACCGGTACACCGTGCCACGTACCTGTCGCATCATAACCCACCCCGAGGGTCAGCGCTGTGCACGACCTCCAGTAAACTATAAACACCAGAAACTAGTTGCAACTCCTGGACAGAGATAAAGGGTAATTAATAAGCCGAGAGGGTCCATTGGTTTCGGGCCCAATGCATGGTAGTAACTGGAACTTGAACCACACATACAGATCTCGGGTCCTATGTACGGTTCCAATGAAACAACCCACCACGTACTCCTACATGGCCTTTCATCGATACCTTTACCAAGCGTATTCCACACTTCCTTCTCTTTATCGGTATGATCATTTCACTCTGATCCATCACCCAGATGAACCAGACCAGACACAACTCTAAGCATAGCAGGCAACATAAACAAATAGCATGGTGGATCACACATCACATGGCTCAATCAACTCCTACACATGCTAGTGGGTTTTAACTATTTACTGTGGCAATAACAGGTCATGCAAGGGAATAGGGTTCAACTACCGCAGCAAGTAGCAGTTCACATGCTGTTGCCTTAATGCAGTAAAAGAGAGCAGGAGCGAGAAGATTGGGTTTGTATCGGAATGATCAATGATTGCTTGCCTGACAAAGTGGTTGTCGGGTACTGCTCTTCAACTGGATACACAGCAGTATCCTCGGGAGCAGGACCTAACACAGAGAATACCGGCGATACAATCATTAAACAAACAAATGCAACAATATGATGCATGCTCATGACATGGCAAGATGCATGTGTGTTGGGCTAATGCAACTATAACCAGAAGGGTTTGAGCCTATTTGAATCAAAGATTCAAATTGGCACTTTAGCTATTATTTAAATAAGTGCATTATCATGTTTTAATGTATACAGCAAGGTTAACTTGCTCAAACATGCATGAAACAAGTGCCATTGGAAAGATTGGATTTTTCTGATCATTTTTCATATATAAATCTTTTCCATCTGAGCTATTGTTGAATTTATATGATTTTTTGAAGTTTAGGCATTTTCTGGAATTTCCTGAATTATTTTTAAATCTCAAAATCCCAGAAAATCCTTTACTGCGTCAGCATGACATCATGCTGACGTCAGTCAGTCAACAGGGCTAGTCCAAGTCAAACCTGACTAGTGGGACCCACTGGTCAGTGTTACAGTTAACTAATTAACTAATTAGAATTAAATTAACACCTAAACTAGGTTTGACTTGCAGGCAGGGCCCACATGTCAGTGACCCAGGGGGGTCAAACCCGTGGTCAAACAGGTCCAACTCGCCCGCGAAGTGACGCCGGCGAGGCCAGACACGGCGGCGTGCTTCGGAAAACGTCCATAGGGCTCGGTTCGAGCCGCGGTTGGGCGCGTTGGAGAGCCCTTGTCGTTGCGCGTCGAACGGTGGTGGTCGCCGGACCTGTGGTGGCCGGAGGCGACGGCAACGAGCTCGACGGCGGCGGCCGGCGTTCGGGTGTGTGTGGAGACGCGGCTACCGTGGTCTAGGCGATGCGTGCGTAGTACCTAGCTCGTCTACGTGCTGCGGCGAGCGAGATGGACATGTGCCAGTGACCAAATGGTCACCGGAGCATCACCGACGGCAAGCACGGCGGCGGTGGGTTTCGGTGATCAATGGAGCGGCAGCTACATAGCGCAAATGAAGCGGAGGAGAGAGGGATTCGGCGCAGGAGCTCACAGCGGTGCTAACGAGCTCGACGGAGAGGTCGGGGACGCTCTGCAGCTTCTTAATCGACGGCGAGGTGCTCCGGCGATCCGAGGTTGGGGACGATGGCGTGAGGGCGTTGCAGGGCTCCCGGCGATCCGTGGCTCAGCGAGGAGGAAGAGGGCGTCGCGGCGAACCTTTTGGACACGGTCACGGGTCGAGGGGGAGGGTCTAGGTGCGGCAACGGCGAGCGGCGGCGACGAGCGGCTCGGCGGTGAGAGGGAGAGAGCCAGGGGAGGCGACGGGGACGAGGGGAAAGTGCGAGAGGGGTCGGGGCAACTGCGTGGCGACGCCAGGAGACGTCCAGGCTGTCGGGAGGCAGGCAGGCAGGGTGGAGGTGGCCGGGCGCGTGCCGGCGCGCGGCGGCCACGCGCGCTGCTGACTGGCGCGAGGAGGAAGGCGACAGAACGGGGCTGGTGGGCTGGGCCGGCCTGCAACAGTGTTGGGCCCAAGGTAAGTGCTTTCTCTCTCTTTCTTTTTCCTATTTCTTTTCTGTTTCATTTCTTTTGCAACTTTGTTTAATTATTAAAAATGCCAGAGCATTTTTATAACTCATGAAACTTGTCATGCCCACTGTATATAATATGAACAGCATGGAACATTATAGTTTATGATTATTTGAGCATTTAAATGCCCAAATTCAAATACCATATGATTTAATCCAGAGCCCTTAGATGTCCTAGAAAATTGTGCACCATTTTTAGCAGAGGTTTGAGACCAAGGCAGAAATGATGAACATTTTTGAAGGGCATTTTGGGTACATTGGAAAAGATTTTATCAAACCCTAGTTGTTATAAGAGGGGTGCTGGGGTTTCTGTCATTCCCATTTCAAGTTTCTTTGATAAGTAAACATGATGCACACTCTAGCTAGCCCTAATGCAAGTGCTTAACTAGGGATGTGACAACTCACCCCCACTTAAAAGAATCGCGTCCCGAGATTCGGGTTCCTCCGAAAAGAGGGTGGGGTACTCAAGTCGAAGACGATCCTCCCTTTCCCAAGTAGCTTCACTCTCGGAATGATGTGACCATTGAACCTTGAGAAACTTGATATTGTGGCGTCGAGTGGTGCGCTCGGTTTGATCAAGAATACGAACGGGGTATTCTCGATATGTGAGATTGTTCTGGAGATCAAGCGTTTCGTGGTCCACTCCGCGGATAGGATCCGAGAAACAACGCCTGAGTTGAGAAACGTGGAACACGTCATGAACTCTGGATAGGTGCGGAGGTAGTTCCAATTGGTAGGCAACTTCTCCTTGTTTGGCAAGAATGCGAAAAGGACCGATATAACGAGGGGCTAATTTGCCTTTGATACCGAAGCGATGGGTTCCCTTAAGAGGAGTAACCCGAAGGTAAGCCTTATCGCCGACTTCAAAAGTCACAGCCTTATGATGACTATCATATTGGCTCTTCTAGCGAGACTGGGCTGTTTTTCAATCTCTCACGAACGATGCGAACTTGCTCTTCTGCTTCCTGGATCATATCTGGGCCAAAGAATTGTCTTTCCCCAGTTTCTGACCAGTTAAGAGGTGTTCGACACCTTCGTCCATATAGAACTTCGAAGGGGGCTTTGCCCAAGCTGGCTTGATAACTACTGTTATAAGCGAATTCGGCAAATGGAAGACACTTTTCCCATTCCATACCGAAAGAAATGACAGAGGCTCGAAGCATGTCTTCCAGAATTTGATTGACTCGTTCCACTTGACCACTTGACTAGGATGGAAGGCAGTACTGAAACAGAGATGAGTTCCCATAGCATTCTGGAAACTTTCCCAAAATCGTGAAGTGAAAAGACTTCCACGGTCTGAGTTAATCTCCAACGGCACACCATGAAGTGATACTATCCGAGAGACATACAAGTCTGCTAGCTGGCTAGCAGTAATACTCTCTCGAACAGGCAGGAAATGAGCTACTTTAGAGAGGCGGTCGATAACGACGAAGATAGCATTATTCCCTTTCCTGGTCCTGGGAAACCCGGTAATGAAGTCCATACCGACTTTGTCCCATTTCCATTCAGGAATAGCTAAAGGTTGAAGGGTGCCAGCAGGCCGTTGATGCTCTGCCTTGACTCGACGACAAACGTCGCAGTTAGCAATGAATTGAGCAATTTCTCTCTTCATCCTAGTCCACCAGAATCTCTGACGTAGGTCCTGATACATTTTGGTACTACCGGGATGAATTGTGAGAGGAGATTCATGAGCCTCCTTAAGGATCAAATGTCTCAGGTTTCATACTTTAGGAACCACTAAACGGTTGCTAAAGAATACAACTCCTTGGTCATCAATTGAGAAACATCCCGCAACTCCTTTCTTGATGTTCTTCTTAATACGGGAAATTCCCGGATCAACCTTCTGTGCTTTGATGACCTGATCCATAAAGTTAGGTTCCGCCACCAAGGTGGAAAGGAATCCTTGAGGAACAATGTGAAGGTTAAGCTTACGAAATTCCTCGTGGAGAAGTGGTTGTCCTTGTTGTAACATCAAGTTGTTACAATAAGACTTACGACTTAGTGCATCAGCCATGACATTGGCCTTCCTAGGGGTGTAAGTGATTCCTAAGTCGTAATCTGTGAGCAACTCAACCCAATGTCTTTGCCTGAGATTTAGATCCGGTTGGGTGAAGATATACTTCAAGCTTTGATGATCAGTGAAGATTTCACAGCGATTACCAAGGAGGTAGTATCGCCATGTTTTGAGTGCATGGACTACAGCTGCAAGCTCTAGATCATGAGTAGGATAGTTATCCTCATGTGGAAGCAACTGTCGAGATGCGTATGCAATCACTTGACGATCTTGCATGAGTATGCAACCTAGTCCTTGTCGCGAGGCGTCGCAGTAGATTATAAAATCCTTGGAAAAGTCTGGTGGTACCAGTACAGGTGCAGATGTCAGGCGTCTTTTCAGTTCCTGAAAACTGGACTCGCACTGTGGGGTCCACTCCGACTTTTTATATTTCTTGAGGAGTTCAGTTAGAGGTTTAGCAACCTTGGAGAAATTCTCGACGAAGCGTCGGCAATAGCTC
The DNA here is from genome assembly GCA_902687465.1 of Secale cereale. Classification (NCBI taxonomy): domain Eukaryota; kingdom Viridiplantae; phylum Streptophyta; class Magnoliopsida; order Poales; family Poaceae; genus Secale; species Secale cereale. Next base: position 332,170,759 of record LR738710.1, read on the forward strand.
GCTAAGCCAAGAAAACTCCTAACTTGCTTGACCAATTCAGGGGGAGTCCAATCAAGGACGGCTTGAACTCGCTCGGGATTGACAGCAATACCCTTGCCAGAGATCACATGACCTAGATAGGTTACTTCCGGCAACCAAAATTCACATTTAGAGAATTTGGCATAAAGGCGGTGCTCTCGAAGTTTCGTCAATACCAGCCTTAAATGCTCGACATGATCTTCCTTGTTCTTGGAATAGATGAGTATATCATCGAGGTATACCACGACAAATTTATCCAAGTACTCCATGAATATAGAATTCATTAACCGAGAAAAGGTAGCTGGGGCATTGGTTAATCCGAAGGACATGACGGTGTACTCATATTGGCCATAACGAGTAACAAAAGCCGTTTTAGGAATGTTCCCGTTCTTGATTTTGATTTGATGGTAACCCAACCTCAAATCCATCTTAGAGAAGACTGAGGATCCAGCGAGCTGATCATACAGGTCGTTGATCCTGGGAAGCGGATACTTGTTCTTTATGGTGAATAGATTGACAGGTCGGTAATCTACAACCATCCGCTCCGTTCCATCCTTCTTCTTGACGAAGAGGACGGGGCAAGCCCAAGGGGAAGAACTAGGACGGATGAAACCTTTTTGCAAGGACTCATCGAGTTGTTTCTTTAGCTCAGCTAATTCTAGGGGTGCCATCTTATAAGGTCTCCTAGAGATTGGGACAGTTCCAGGGATAAGGTCTATCACGAACTCGACATCTCTGTCAGGTGGAATTCCTGGCAGTTCTTCTGGAAAAACATCCGGAAAGTCATGGACTACCAGGATATCTTCGAGTTCTGGTAGAGGGCTGGCATTAAGAGAGTAGAGCTGACGCTCAGCCATTCGGGTCAAGACATTGACTATCTTGCTGGATGGATGTGTAAGTTGAACGGTCCTAGTATAGCAATCAATCTTGGCGTAATGAGTTGTCATCCAATCCATACCCAAAATGATGTTTATGTCCGAGGACTTGAGAGCGATTAGAGATGCTAGGAAAACAAGTCTATCGACAAGGATTTCATTTCCATGGCTTACCCTAGAGGTTTGCCACTTTGAACCAGGAGTTTGAATAACCATGGAAGTAGGCATGTCACAAAAAGTCATGTTGTGCATTCGAGCATAGCTCTCAGATATGAACGAATGGGATGCTCCAGTATCGAAAAGAACAGATGCCGGATGGCAGTTTACGAGAAGCGTACCAAGGACGACATTAGGATCCTCATAAGCTTCCTCGGCAGAGACATAGTTGACATGACCACGTGCAGTGGGGATTGGCTTGACATAATTCACCTTGCCGGTTGGCTTACCACGGCCAACGGGTTTTCCTGGATGGTTCTGAGGACACTCACGCATGTAGTGTCCCGGTTCTCCACACTTGAAGCAAGTCATAGTGCTAGTGCATGGAGCAAAGTTGGAAGGTGGTCCTCCATAGGTCTTAGCAGGTGCAAACTTTTGAGTTGGGCGAGGCGCCTCATAGGATGGCCTCGGTGTGTACTTGGGTGGCAGAGCAGTGTTAGGAACCCACACACGGCGCTTGTGAGAGCCAGAGCCGGATGAGGAACCAAAGTCTCGAGTATGCTTGCGTGTGGCCTCGAAGTCGGTCTGGCCCGTTTCAGCACTGATAGCCTTGTTTACCAACTTCTGGAAGGAAGTGCACTCGTGCAGATGTAGATCTCGGCGGAGTTCAGGGCTGAGTCCCTTGCGGAACCTCGCCTGCTTCTTGGCATCGGTGGATACTTCCTCAGGTGCATAGCGTGCCAAGTTGCCAAACTCGCGACTATAGCCATCCACAGTTAACCGGCCCTGGGTGAAATTGCAGAATTCCTCCCGCTTGCGATCCATGAGACCTTCCGGAATGTGATGTTCACGGAATGCCTCACTGAACTCAACCCAAGTAGTGATTTGGCCAGCAGGACGCATAGCTTCAAAGTTTTCCCACCAAAGACTGGCAGGGCCCTCAAGATGGTAGGCGGCGTAGGTAACCTTGTCAGCTTCGGCCACACGGGCAGAGTGTAGCTTATGGGTGATACTACGTAGCCAGTCATCCGCATCCAGAGGTTCAGTGGAGTGATGGAACTTCGGCGGGCACATCTTGATAAAGTCATTGATTGACACCACGTCATTCCTCTGACGGAACCCAGTGTTCTGCTCTATGCGTTCCAGCAGACAGTTGGTCTCTCTCTTGTTCCGTTCTGCCTCGAGCATAACTTCCGCCAAGGAGGGTGGCTGGGGCAGATTCCCATCTCTAGCCCCACTAGCCTCACCCTGCTCCTGAGCAGTAGGAGTGTTGCGAGTGTTGACCATCCTAGGAAAACAAAACAACGGTTTAGACAAGGATGGCAAAAATTTGACATAGAAGTGCAGAATGTAATGGATGACACGGAATGCAGAGATGTTCATCCGTACGACATGGTAATATAGAAACTGCTATATATACACCAGTGGTCATACACACCATACATAGTTTAGTACAAGCCAAGGCTAAAGTACTACTGCGGTGAAAGACGATACATCCCATCAGAGGCATTCCAAGCTCCTATACATTATTTAACTACACCTCCGAAACTCAGTACACACTAAGTCATATTCCACAAGACGCGCAGGACTGTGGGAATACAACTACTACAATACTACTACTACCACGGTCTAACTCAGACATTCCCGTAGTAATCTTCGTAAAGATTACCACCGTAGCCTAGAAGTGGAACAGACGGATCTTGAAACTCGCGAGCGCTCGAAGGCTGTGGACCATAGGGACATGGATGTGGCCTCGGTCCCGATGCTGGTGGTAATCGACGCCCACGTGGAGGTGTAATACCCCTAATGTCACGCCAATCCATGCGATCAGGCAGACGAGTCCGCACGGGGTACAAATCCCGCATGTCCAGATATCCGGCGTTCACAGCAGGTGCAAGCCATGTCAAAGTAGTCCAGTGGGCGGCTCGAATGTTATAGAGCTCCATTCGGAGGGCACGGACCTCACAGTCCCTATCCTCCAGCATCTGAACAGTAGTCTGAAGCAGTGGCTCTTCATGAGCAACATCGGTATACAGACCAGTGTAGTAGCCTTCCTCTCCGGGAAGTGAGGCTGGCATGTAACAGAACTCAGTGTTCAGCAACAGGGCATGCCTATCCCGGAGAATGGTCATCATCGAATAGGCGGCATCCTGCACTGCCATCTCGATGGTAACCCCGAGTCCATAAGACCAATGGATGGGGTCGTTAGCTCCAGGATATGAGGGGTATATCTGGACTGTGCAGAAATACTAACTTTGATTGAAATCCCGGTACTGTTCCTCCACGGTGTACTCAGGATACCAGCGATAACCGGTCTCAGTCAGCACACGGACTAGCATGGCCGTGTGACCGGGCACATTGATGCACCGAGTCAAACGAACCACTTGGTGAGGGGTGCGGCCAGACATCTGAAACACGAGGTAATGCAAAGGCATTAGTGTTTCTGGAAGAAATCAGGCAGCATAACAACTGTAAATGCTCAAACAAGGATTTGAGACATCATACAAATGATAGCATAGCCACTCAACAATTCCATATCAAGGTTCCGGGTCCAACAATCATCATACTAAAAGGATAGAAACTGAACTGAGGCTTGAAACCAACAATCCTAAGAGTCTACGGATTAGTAACACATGAACCTAGTAAGGATAAGAGGCCTAGTCCTAAATCCCCGTAGAAAGAATAGACTGACTCAGATCAGAAGGGCATAGGGTAAAGGAGTAAAAAGAGCCTTACGTTCCCTTCCACAATCAATTCCCTACATATAACAAAGAATTTTTCTAGACTCAACATCGACCAGTTTGGCTTGAGAAACCTACAGGCAGTCCGGCTCTGATGCCAACGCTGTCAGGACCCCGATCCTAAGTCACACCGATCTAGTTGTAACACGTCATATCACTTTGCGGCCTCACGCACGGTAACCCCACGGGTGCCACCTTACCTGGCCCGGGACCGTTTGCGCATTTTGGCACACGTATATGGCAGTGTCGCTAGCATCCATATGACAGAGAACCCGGGCTGACATGGCTAGTTATAAACCAAAAGTGGCACTAGATTACAGAGACAGGCATCCATGACCCAGCAACGAATGTGTCGGTCATCAACGTATGAACCCAAGTCGTAGCAAGCTACATGGACTTAAAGGAACAATGCGTGACATTTCCCCTAAGGGACAAACACAGGAATGAAGAAGGACACATGACGGCCAGCCTACGTGTTCCGAGCAGTAGCAAGCTACCAAGGCTCATTGGAATCACTAGGAGGAATTTCCCTGTAAGGTAGGCTACCAAAGGAAAACAACTAGGTGTCGGATCCCACACATACTAAGCATTTCAACCATACACACAATATGCTCAATATGTGCAAATACAACATTGCATCACAACAGAACTCTATGACTCAAAGTACTTTATTTAAAAGGCTCCAAGAGCCATACATAACATATCCATACAGGTAGGGGTCACATGACCCAACACTCAAGTCACACAGTCATACAAGCACAAGCGGAAGCTACATGTCTGAGTACAGACAACTTAGAAAATAAAACAGGCTTGGTGTAGCCTGACTATCTACAAGGCCCTTCACAAGCTCCAGATCTCCGTCTGGGTGTCAAGCTACTCGTCGACGTCAACGTCTATGTAGAACCCATCAGCAGGGGCAGGGTTCTCCTCCGCAACAGTTATTAAGCAAACATGAGTACAAAGGTACTCAGCAAGTCTTACCACAGAACCTATCATACATGCAACATTATCAAAGGGGGTAGTGGAGTTCATAGCAGAAAGCCAGCTTTGACTCTTGGCTAACCTATACTACAACTCTCAACAGAATGCAAGATGTTAATACGAACACGAGTCCTCTACTCACCACAACAATACACTACCGAGGATCCTCTTCTGTCATCCTACGGAAGGGCCATCCACGGTACTCACACTTATCTTGAGGCTTTTAGTAGAATCCATCAACTTGTCTATGAACTGTAAGAGTAACCAAGTAGTCCGTACCGCGAACAACGGCTATTCGAATAGATTGATAACCCTACAGGGGTGTACCTCTTCACACACACTTCCACCACTTATCGCCGTTTACTCGACATGTACTCGGCAACCTTCAAGCGGAAGCCCAGCGAGGGTGTCGGCCACGACCTGACTAACTACTCAAGTCTCTCGTCCAGGTTTATCGCCTATTTGGGTTCCTGATGGGCCTCGAACCCCTCGTTGGTTACCCCAAGTGGAAGGTGTAAGATGCAGTATGTAGAAGTGTTTTCCCTTAGCAAAGATGCCAAGGATCGAATCACCAGAGACTCCTAGGTTCAAAAAGTAGGTGTCAACTGCTAACGGCGCGTATTAGCAATCAACGTGGACCTGCACACAGATACAAATAACTTTGCTCCCAACGAGTACAGAGAGGTTGTCAATCCCTCCGACCTTGTAGTTTACAAAGGGTTAAAAGCAAATGATAGTAGTGATAGATAATGTTTTGCAATAGTAAATAATAACGAAAAGTAAATAGCGGATGTGATCAATGATGGTAATATGGACCGGAGTCTCATGATGTTCACTAGTGATGTCTCTCTCCCAAAAGACGATAAAACAGCTATGTGAGGTAAACAAATTACAGCTGGGCAATTGACAGGACCACGAACGCAAACCAATGCTGATTACATTGCAAGAAAGGTTGAGGTTCAAAGCATGGGCGGTACGCCAAAGTAAGTAGACCGAAATCCATCAATATCTACTACTAATCATCCACCTTGAGATATCTATCCAGAACATCTCGCTGGTATTAAGTTGCGAGTCCCACCCATAGTGTAAACTCAATGCAACAGACAACTGCATTAAAAGAACTTTGCGTAAAGTAAACAATCCTTGCACCCGCGGACACAAGCACCGTTGTTTTCCCCCTTGTGGCAACAGCACATCCCCTAGACTCATGTTTCTGTCACTCAAGCTAGTCATCGAGGGGCATGAACCCACAATCGAGCATAACGTTCCCTCTTGGAGTCACTACGTATTACTTGGCCAAAGCAATAAATAACAACGGAGAACATGCAAGAATTACTTATGAACATAAATATAAAAGAGGTAGATCAAATATATTACTCAAGATCAATCTGAACATAATCCCATAATCCATCGGATCCCAGCAAACTCAACATAGCAACAGCATAAGGATTACATATCTGCCTCGATCATGTAGGGCAGCTCATGAGGACTAATTAGTGAAGCACAAGAACGGGAGGAGAACATCACATAGCTACTGGTCATGGACTCATGGTCCAAGGGAGACTACTCACGGCTCATCCGGGAGGCGTCCATGGTGGTGGAGAAGCTCCCGGTGGTGATCCTCCCCTCCGGCAGGGTGCCGGGAAGAGTTCTCCTGGTGCTCCCGATCTTGGAAGCGGCGGCGGCGGCGGAACAGAGATGGGATCGCGAAAAGAGTTCCTGTTCTGAGGGTTTCGGAGGACGCTTTAAATATATGCCAAAGGGGAGCATCGGGGAAGCTTCGGGGGGCCCAGGCGCCCCCCCAGCGCGGCCCGGGGGGGCGCGCCGCCAGGGCGCCTGGAGCCCTGCC
>LR738710.1:332183449-332349591 GCA_902687465.1 Secale cereale
CCCCCCGGCTGCCCTTCGGACGGACGGTAGTTTCCGGAACGCTTATTTTTTATATAATTTTTCTGGATTTTTCCTGACAGTTCTCGTAACGTGAAAACCTGAAATACAAAAACAGCCGAAAACAGAAACTGGCACTGGGGTGCACTGGATTAGTAAGTTAGCCCAAATATGATCAAAAGTGTATGGAATTGTATGAATATCATAGCAATATCACCCAAAAGTGGCATGGAGCAAGCTGAAATTATAGATACGTTTTGGACGTATCAGTTCCATCCGTGGGGACATCCGGCCGGGGTGTCGCTCACGGCCCCAAACGATGTGTACAGGGTTCCCGAGTCACCAAACGGGCAACCGGTACACCGTGCCACGTACCTGTCGCATCACAACCCACCCCGAGGGTCAGCGCTGTGCACGACCTCCAGTAAACTATAAACACCAGGAACTAGTTGCAACTCCTGGATAGAGATCGAGGGTAATTAATAAGCCGAGAGGGTCCATCGGTTTCGGGCCCAATGCATGGTAGTAACTGGAACTTGAACCACACATACAGATCTCGGGTCCTATGTACGGTTCCAATGAAACAACCCACCACGTACTCCTACATGGCCTTTCATCGATACCTTTACCAAGCGTATTCCACACTTCCTTCTCTTTATCGGTATGATCATTTCACTCTGATCCATCACCCAGATGAACCAGACCAGACACAACTCTAAGCATAGCAGGCAACATAAACAAATAGCATGGTGGATCACACATCACATGGCTCAATCAACTCCTACACATGCTAGTGAGTTTCAACTATTTACTGTGGCAATGACAGGTCATGCAAGGGAATAGGGTTCAACTACCGCAGCAAGTAGCAGTTCAGACGTTGTTGCCTTAATGCAGTAAAAGAGAGCAGGAGCGAGAAGATTGGGTTTGTATCGGAATGATCAATGATTGCTTGCCTGACAAAGTGGTTGTCGGGTACTGCTCTTCAACTGGATACGCAGCAGTATCCTCGGGAGCAGGACCTAACACAGAGAATACCGGCGATACAATCATTAAACAAGCAAATGCAACAATATGATGCATGCTCATGACATGGCAAGATGCATGTGTGTTGGGCTAATGCAACTATAACCAGAAGGGTTTGAGCCTATTTGAATCAAAGATTCAAATTGGCACTTTAGCTATTATTTAAATAAGTGCATTATCATGTTTTAATGTATACAGCAAGGTTAACTTGCTCAAACATGCATGAAACCAGTGCCATTGGAAAGATTGGATTTTTCTGATCATTTTTCATATATAAATCTTTTCCATCTGAGCTACTGTTGAATTTATATGATTTTTTGAAGTTTAGGCATTTTCTGGAATTTCCTGAATTATTTTTAAATCTAAAAATACCAGAAAATCCTTTACTGCGTCAGCATGACATCATGCTGACGGCAGTCAGTCAACAGGGCTAGTCCAAGTCAAACCTGACCAGTGACCAGTGGGACCCACTGGTCAGTGTCACAGTTAACTAATTAACTAATTAGAATTAAATTAACACCTAAACTAGGTTTGACTTGCAGACAGGGCCCACATGTTAGTGACCCACGGGGGTCAAACCCGTGGTCAAACAGGTCCAACTCGCCGGTGAAGTGACGCCGGCGAGGCCAGACACGGCGGCGTGCTTCGGAAAACGTCCACAGGGCTCGGTTCGAGCCGCGGTTGGGCGCGTTGGAGAGCCCTTGTCGTTGCGCGTCGAACGGTGGTGGTCGCCGGACGTGTGGTGGCCGGAGGCGACGGCAACGAGCTCGACGGCGGCGGCCGGCGTTCGGGTGTGTGTGGAGACGCGGCTACCGTGGCCTAGGCGATGCGTGCGTAGTACCTAGCTCGTCTACGTGCTGCGGCGAGCGAGATGGACATGTGCCAGTGACCAAATGGTCACCGGAGCATCGCCGGCGGCAAGCATGGCGGCGGTGAGTTTCGGTGATCAACGGAGCGGCAGCTACACAGCGCAAATGAAGCGGAGGAGAGAGGGATTCGGCGCAGGAGCTCACAGCGATGCTAACGAGCTCGACGGAGAGGTCGGGGACGCTCTGCAGCTTCTTAATCGACGGCGAGGTGCTCCGGCGATCCGAGGTTGGGGACGACGGCGTGAGGGCGTTGCAGGGCTCCCGGCAATCCATGGCTCAGCGAGGAGGAAGAGGGCGTCGCAGCGAACCTTTTGGACACGGTCACGGGTCGAGGGGGAGGGTCTAGGTGCGGCAACGGCGAGCGGCGGCGACGAGCGGCTCGGTGGTGAGAGGGAGAGAGCCAGGGGAGGCGACGGTGACGAGGGGAAAGTGCAAGAGGGGTCGGGGCAACTGCGTGGCGACGCTAGGAGACGTCCAGGCCGTCGGGAGGCAGGCAGGTAGGGTGGAGGTGGCCGGGCGCGTGGCGGCCACGCGCGCTGCCGACTGGCGCGAGGAGGAAGGCGACAGAACGGGGCTGGTGGGCTGGGCCGGCCTGCAACAGTGTTGGGCCCAAGGTAAGTGCTTTCTCTCTCTTTCTTTTTCTTATTTCTTTTCTGTTTCATTTCTTTTGCAACTTTGTTTAATTATTAAAAATGCCAGAGCATTTTTATAACTCATGAAACTTGTCATGCCCACTGTATATAATATGAACAGCACGGAACATTATACTTTATGATTATTTGAGCATTTAAAATATTTTATAGCATTTAAATGCCCAAGTTCAAATACCATATGATTTAATCCAGAGCCCTTAGATGTCCTAGAAAATTGTGCACCATTTTTAGCAGAGGTTTGAGACCAAGGCAGAAATGATGAACATTTTTGAAGGGCATTTTGGGTACATTGGAAAAGATTTTATCAAACCCTAGTTGTTAGAAGAGGGGTGCTGGGGTTTCTGTCATTCCCATTTCAAGTTTCTTTGATAAGTAAACATGATGCACACTCTAGCTAGCCCTAATGCAAGTGCTTAACTAGGGATGTGACAAGCGCTAAGAACCCCTATTCCAAGCCAAGAATATCATCAGATAGGTTCTGGAGCCATCAGCAGCGCAGTTATTATTCAAGAGTACTTTATGATCAAGAGCGCATTTTCCCTCATATGCGTCTTGATACTGAAGCTATTGCTGGATTGCCCTGTCTTGAGGAAGCTCTTGATTGCTTTCGTGATGCCGGCCTGCTCAATTTTGTAACTGACAAAGAGCACTGGAATGAAGAGCTGCTTCTGCAATTCTATGCAACCCTCCACATTCGAGGCTACAGCAGGGATCCGAAGACATGGGTCCTTGAGTGGATGACCGGCAATGTCCATCATGAAGCCAAAGCATTTGATCTCATTGAGCTTACTGGCCTGCCCACTCCAGGAGAACTGTATGAACCTGGCTGACAATTGCACAATGAAGCTTTGGAGAGCATCTTTCAGAAGCGCAAGCCCAACATGAGCCAGATGCTGAGCATGATGAAGCCTTTGCCAAGCGATGCTGAATATCCAAGGGAGTTCTTTGTTGAAGACCTAGAGTATCTGCCACGCACCATCTATCATATCATCAGGCGAACTATATGGCCTGTCAAAGGGCATTCTTCATCAGCCAAGCTTGAAGGCACAATGAAGACATTGGTCTTCTATATTCAATGGTATCAGCTTCAATGCTCAAGATTTCTTCATCGGGCAGTTGGCGGTGTCAGGCTCTGATCTGTTTGGTCTCAAGTTCTACGCTCCATGGATAATGCGCCTCATCAAGCTTCATTCTGCTATCACCTACCAGCCTTCTACTCACAACCATCATATATTCTTGCCAGAGGTTGATATGTCAGCTGAAGCCATATACCAAGAGCCTGCCAAAGAGCATGTTAGTCTTCACAACGCTGATCACCAGAGCTTCACTCAGCAAATTGAAGGAGTCCCCGCAGTCTCTCGCGTTTACCCTCTGGCTGGCCGTACTCGCCTACCTCGTCATGCAGAGACTAAAGCTACTGAGAGCACCATTGCCCAAAGGCCTCGGAAGCATTCTCGTGTTCTCAATAACAGAGAGCTTCTCGTTGCCTTACATCAGAAACAGGATAAGCATCACTACTGGCTAAAGCGTCAAATGCAAAGCCTCTTGGTAGACGTCAATCGCATTCGCAACCTTGCCACCAAGAATGCCTTTGTTGCTCATGGAACCTGTCGGCGGTCATGAAAGAGTTTAACTTTGCTGAGTACTGAAGCGGATCTTCAAGACGATGGCTTCACAAAAATATTCCAGTTTGACCACACTCCTCCAAGGAATGATGTTCTGCGTCGAACTCCATCTCTTGAAGACTCTGACTACTCCTCCTCCGCTGCAACGGTTTACGCCAGGGTGATAGATGATCAGGATGATGCTACCTCACCACCTCCTCCTTCAGCGCGTGTCAACACTGCACCAACTACTTCTACACCGCCAAACACCAACGCCGACCCTGCATCCTCTCCTGCTCCAACTGGGAACGAGTAGAGGCTCTATGTCTTCAAACCTTTTTGGTCCTTACTGACAAAAGGGGGAGAAGCATATGAGTTGATAGTCTTCAAGCGGGTCCATATGGGTGGGTGCTTTATATTTTGCCTAGTGTTTACAACTCTCGTTTTTGCTACATTTGGTTCTTTGAGTTGTAACACTTAAACTTGATGGTCGTCTGCTACGTTTGCTGGTACTCTATAATGCGATGATAAATTCCGCATGTGCTACGTTATATTTCGCACTTAGTCATTTTGCAGACGTCCATTTCTCATTATGCATATCATCATATTCGACATATCAATTGTGCATGATGAATTGTCTTCATAAGTTGACGAGGATCTCCACAAGTACAACCTGCCATGTGCATTTGCATTCAAAAGCAAATCAACTATATGCACATCTTCAGGGGGGAGCCTTTTGCTACTTACGAAGACAATACCTTTATCCTTTACAATTTCACATACTTTTATCCCTGTTGAAAACTTCAACCAGTTTGTCATCAATCACCAAAAAGGGGGAGATTGTAAGTGCATCTAGTGCCACCCCTAGTTGGTTTTGGAGTATTGATGACAAATCTGGTTGAGGGACTAATGTGTTTGTGAGAATTGCAGGATAACACAGGTAGTAGTCCCTCATTGATTCGGTTTACCTACCGGAGATGACCCCTAAAAATGTATGAAGACATTGACGACAATGGTGGTATATATATGAAGATAATCATATTGAAGCCTATGACAAGAGAATACATTGTGTGAAGACTATGGAGCGCGAAGACTTAGATGTTTCGTTGTTTCCTTTTCTTCTTTGTTGAGTCATAGGAACCACCGTCTGTTAAGTGGGGTCCAAGTGAACTAAGTCAGAGTGACTGAAGTGATGCTCAACCAAATCCTATGTCTTCGAGCGAAGACAATGAGAGCAAATCTTATCCAGAGCTGGATGAGTCAGCTTTGCTTGTAGCCCAAGTAAAGTTGTCGTGTGTGTTTGAAATCTGACCGTTGGAACACGTGTCAGTTCCTTAGTGACTCAGGGTCACTTCGGACAAATCAGGTCGGGTTGCCCAGTGGCTATAAATAGCCCACCCCCTACACCATAAATTGGTGGCTGCTCAGAGTTATTGCACGGCTTTTGTCGTTTGAGAGCAACCCACCTCCGAAGCATTTGAGAGAGAGAGATCCTTGCGAGGACAAAGCCCAAACACCCAGAGCCAAAGAGTGTTAGGCATCACTGAAGTCTTTCTGTCTGTGTGACCTGAAGACTTGTTACACTTGAGGACTGTGTTTCCTCTAGCCGGTTAGGCGTCGCGTTCTGATCATCCAAGAGTCATTGTGGATCGCCGGTGAACGAAGTCTGTGAAGGTTTGGAAGTCTACCTTGAAGACTTACTAGAGTGATTGGGCGAGGACTAGGTGTCCTTAGCTCAAGGGGAATAAGGTGAAGACGCGGTCTTCTGAGTTAAATCTCAGCCTCCCTAACCAGACATACGGTTGTCACAGCAACTGGAACTGGTCTAACAAATCACTGTCTTCCCCGAGCTACTGGTTCTATCCTTTCCTTCCCTTTACTTACTGTCTTATGTTGTGAAGTCATTGCCTACTTGCCTTATCTGATTGACTTCACTGTGTAACTACTTGTTCTGATTGGCTTCATTCCATCTTCCATCATGATCCTTACTGCCTAGCTGCTATTACTCTTCATGCTTTCACTTCATTGAATACTTGACTATGGTTTGTCTAGTGCAGTCTACCTTCCGCTGCATATAAATAGGATTGGATTTATCATTTGTCTTCGAAACTTCCATGTTTTGAAGCATTTCATAAAAATCGCCTATTCACCCCCCCCCCCTCTAGTCGATATACTGCACTTTTGCTCATAATACAAATCATCATCGAACATTAAGCGTGTAGACCCTACGGGTTCAAGAACTATGTAGACATGACCGAGATACTTCTCCGGTCAATAACCAATAGCGGAACCTGGATGCTCATATTGGCTCCTACATATTCTACGAAGATCTTTATCGGTCAAACCGTAATGACAACATACGTTATTCCCTTTGTCATCGGTATGTTACTTGCCCGAGATTCGATCTTCGGTATCTTCATACCTAGTTCAATCTCGTTACCGGCAAGTCTATTTAATCGTTCTGTAATACATCATCATGTGACTAATTCATTAGGCATTTGCTTGCAAGCATTATTATGATGTGTATTACCGAGAGAGCCCAGAGATACCTCTCCGACACTCAGAGTGACAAATCATATTTTCTATCTATGCCAACTCAACAAAGACCTTCAGAGATACCTGTAGAGAATCTTTATAATCACCCAGTTAGGTTGTGACGTTTGATAGCACACAAGGCATTCCTCCGGTATCCGGGAGTTGCATAATCTCATAGTTGAACGCATATGTATTTGACATGAAGAAAGCAGTAGCGATAAAACTGAACAATCAATATGCTAAGCTAACGGATGGGTCATGGCCATCACATCATTCTCCTAATGATGTGATCCCTTTAATAAAATGACAACACATGTCTATGGTTAGGAAACTCAACCATCTTTGATTAACGAAATAGTCTAGTAGAGGCTTACTAGGGACACTATGCTTTGTCTATGTATCCACACATGTATCAAGTTTCCGGTTAATAAAATTCTAGCATGAATAAAAGATATTTATCATGATATAAAGGAAATATAAATAACAACTTTATTATTGCCTCTAGGGCATATTTCCTTCAAATAGCAGCATAATCGGTGTGAACAGTTACTTTGGAATCAACAATATAAGATCTAAACTTATCACATGCAAAAACAACTGCTAAGAATTCTTTTTCAGTAGTAGCATAATTTCTCTGGGCACTGTCTAGAGTTTTACTAGCATAAGGAATAACATTCAATTTTTTATCAAGTCTTTGTCCTAGAACAGCACCAACAACATAATCACTAGCATCACACATAATTTCAAAGGGTAGATTCCAATCAGGTGGTTGAACAATAGGTGCAGAAATCAAGGTTTTCTTAAGTATTTCAAATGCTTCTACACAATCATCATCAAAAACGAAAGGAACATATTTTTGCAAGAGATTACTGAGAGGCCTAGAAATTTTAGATAAGTCTTTAATAAACCTCCTATAGAAACCAGCATGACCAAGAAAACTTCTAATACCTTTGACATCTTTAGGACACGACATATTTTCAATAGCATCTACTTTAGCTTTATAAACTTCAATACCTCTTTATGAAATCTTATGCCCCAAGACAATACCTTCATTAACCATAAAGTGTCACTTCTCACAATTCAAGACAATATTAGTTTCTTTATATCTCTGCAAAACTCGATCAAGGTTGCTTAAGCAAACATCAAAAGAAGTACCGTAAACGGAGAAATCATCCATGAAAACCTCAACAATCATTTCACACAAGTAAGAGAATATAGCAGTCATACATCTTTGAAAGATAGCAGGTGCATTGCATAAACCAAAAGGCATACATCTATAAGCAAAAGTACGGAAAGGGCAAGTAAAAGTGGTCTTTTCGGGATCCTCTTTTGACACAGGTATTTGAGAGAAACCAGAATAACCATCTAGGAAGAAAAATTGTGTATGTTTGGATAGTCTTTCTAGCATTTGATCAATAAAAGGTAAAGGTTAATTATCTTTCTTAGTAGCTTTATTCAATTTACGAAAATCTATTACCATTATATAACCTGTAACAATTATTTGCAGGATCAATTCATATTTATCATTAGGAAGAACAGTAATGCCTCCCTTCTTGGGGACACAACAAACATGACTTACCCACTGACTATCAGCAATATGATAAATTATACCTACCTCCAGAAGCTTTAGTATTTCATTTCTTCCCACCTCTTTCATCTTTGAATTTAATCGTCGTTGGTGATCAACAACTGGTTTAGTGTCACGCTCCAACTTAATTTTGTGTTGGCATAAAGTGGGACTAGTGCCCTTAAGATCATCAAGAGTATATCCAATAGCAGCACGGTGCTTCTTCAGAGTTTTCAATAGTTTCTTTTCTTCATGCTCTAAAAGATTAGCACTAATAATAACAAAATACATCTTCTTTTCATCCAGATAAGCATATTTTAAAGTATCGGGTAATGGTTTAAGCTTGAATAGGGATCACCCTTAGGTGGAGGAGGATTCCTAGGGAATTCAATAGGTAAATTGTTTTTCAGAATAGGCCCTTGTTTAAAGAATATTTCATCTATTTCCCTTCTTTCATTCATAAACATATCATTCTCATGTTCTAGAAAATATGGTTCTAAAGGTTCAGTAGAAGGCACGGCAATAGAAGCAAGACCAATAATTTCATCTTTATGAGGCAATTCTTTATCACGGAGTTGTCTACGAAATTTAGAGAAATTAAAATCATGAGACATATCCCCTAGACCAACAATAATAATATCTTTCTCACAGTCTATCCTAGCATTAACAGTGCTCAAGAAAGGTCTACCAAATATAATGGGTCAAAAGTCATCTTGTGAGGAACCAAGAAAAAGAAAATCAGTAGGATATTTTATTTTCCCACACAAGCCTTCAACATCTCTAACAATCCCAATTGGTGATATAGTATCTCTATTAGCAAGCTTTATAGTAACATCAATTTCTTCTAACTCAGCAGGTGCAATTTCATTCATAATTTCTTCATATAAAGTAAAAGGAATTGCACTCACACTAGCAACCACATCACAAAAGCCATGATAACAATGATCTCCTATTTTAACAGAAACAACAAGCATGCCAACAAAAGTTCTATGTTTATCTTTAATATCAGGTTTGGCAATTCTAGCAGCTTCATCACAGAAATAAATAACATGCACATCAATATTATCAGCCAAGAGATCTTTAACCATGGCAATATTAGTTTCAACTTTGATTTGTCCAGGTGGTCTAGGTGCTCTAATTTTACTTTTATTAACAATAGTTGAAGCTTTAGCATGATCCTTTATTCTAACAGGAAAAGGTGGTTTCTCAATATAGGCAGTAGGAATAACAGGATCAACATTATAAGTAATAGTTTCTTCTTTAACTTTAATTGGTTCAACTATTTTAACTTCAACGGGAGGGTGATATTTAAACCACTTCTCCTTAGGGAGATCAACATGAGTAGCAAATGATTCACAGAAAGAATCTACTATCTCAGAGTCAAGTCCATATTTAGTGCTAAATGCATGAAAATCATATGTATCCATAAAACATTAACACAATCAAACTTAAGGTTTATAACTGACTCATTACCTTTGTCGAGATCCCAATCTTCGGAGTTGTGTTTAATTCTTTCCAATAAATCTCATTTGAATTCAATAGTCTTATTCATATAAGAACCAGCACAAGAAGTATCGAGCATGGATTGATCGTTATGAGAAAGCCGAGCATAAAAATTATGAATAATAATATATCTTGAGAGCTCATGATTGGGGCATTAATATAACATTGACTTAAGCCTCCACCAAGCTTGAGCGATACTTTCTTATTCACGAGGCCAAAAATTATATATATAATTCCGATCACGATGAACTAGATGCATAGGATAAAACTTCTGATGAAATTCCAATTTCAATCGGTTGTAGTTCCATGATCCAATATCATCGCATAGCCTATACCATGTCAATGCCTTTCCCTTCAAAGATAGAGGGAATACCTTCTTCTTGACAACATCCTCTGGGATACCTACAAGCTTAAATAATCCACAAACTTCATCCACATAGATTAGGTGTAAATCGGGATGCAATGTTCCATATCCTACATAAGGATTAGCTAGCAGTTTCTCTACCATACCCAAAGGAACTCCAAAGTAAATATTTTCAGTAGGTGCAGTAGCTTGAGGAGCAACTCTTTGTTCTTTCCGGTCGGGGTGAAGATACACCGAACAAACCGTTGAAAGGATTATTTTCCATAGTATCAAGTGGCAGTAAATTTCAGCACACTATATAAATGTTTCCTTACCAAAGGCGCTTCACTCCCCGATAACGGTGCCAGAAAAGAGACTTGATGACCCACAAGTATAGGAGATCTATGGTAGTCCTTTTGATAAGTAAGAGTGTCAAACCCAATGAGGAGCAGAAGTAAATGACAAGCGGTTTTCAGCAAGGTTTTCTCTGCAAGCACTGAAATTGTCGGTAACAGATAGTTGTGTGATAGTATAATTCATAACGGGTAACAAGTAACAAAAGTAAATAAGGTGCATTAAGGTGGCCCAATCCTTTTTGTAGCAAAGTACAAGTCTGGACGTACTCTTATATAAAGCAAAGCGCTCCCGAGGACACGTGGGAATTACTGTCAAGCTAGTTTTCATCATGCTCATATGTTTCGCGTTCGGTATTTTTATAATTTGATATGTGGGTGGACCGGTGCTTGGGTGTTTTCCTTCCCTGGACAAGCCTTCTACTTATGATTAACAACTCTCGCAAGCATCCGCAACTACGAAACAAGTATTAAGATAAATCTAACCATAGCAAGAAACATAGGGATCCAAATCAGCCCCTTACGAAGCAACGCATAAACTAGGGTTTAAGCTTCTATCACTCTAGCAACCCATCATCTACTTATTACTTCCCAATACCTTCCCCTAGGCCCAAATAATGGTGAAGTGTCATGTAGTCGACGTTCACATAACACCACTAGAGGAAAGACAACATACATCTCATCAAAATATCGAACGAATACCAAATTCACATGATTACTTATAACCAGACTTCTCCCATGTCCTCAGGAACAAAAGTAGCTACTCACAAAGCATGTTCATGTTCATGATCAGAGGGGTATTGAATAGCATTGAGGATCTGAACATATGATCTTCCATCGAATAAACCAACTAGCATCAACTACAAGGAGTAATCAACACTACTAGCAACCC
Organism: Secale cereale; assembly: GCA_902687465.1. Classification (NCBI taxonomy): domain Eukaryota; kingdom Viridiplantae; phylum Streptophyta; class Magnoliopsida; order Poales; family Poaceae; genus Secale; species Secale cereale. The sequence continues at coordinate 332,194,789 of LR738710.1, forward strand.
ACGGGTACCAATCTGAGGTTTTGAGACAAAGATCGGATACAAGAGATGAACTAGGGTTTGAGAGGAGATGGTGCTGGTGAAGATGTTGATGGAGATTGACCCCCTCTCGATGAGAGGATCGTTGGTAATGATGATGGCTCCGATTTCTCCCTCTCAGAGGGAAGTATCCCCGGCAGAATAGCCCTGCTGGAGCTCTACATTGGTTTCACCCAGGTTCCGCCTCGAGACGGTGGTACTTCATCACGAAAACTTCCTTCTGATTTTGTTCAGGTCAAAACACACCATATAGTAGAAGATGGACATCGGGGGACCGCCAGGGGGCCCACAAGGTAGGGGCGTGCCCAGGGGCGTAGGACGCGCCCCCCACCCTTGTGGATGGCTGGTGGCCCCCCTCTGGTGCTTCTTTCGCCCAATATTTTTTATATATTCCAAAAATATACTCCGTGAAGTTTCAGGACTTTTGGAGTTGTGCAGAATAGGTATCTCAAATTTTTCTCCTTTTCCAGTCCAGAATTCCAGCTGCCGGCATTCTCCCTCTTCATGTAAACCTTGTAAGATAAGAGAGAAAAGGCATAAGTATTGTGATATAATGTGTAATAACAGCCCATAATGCAATAAATATCAAAATAAAAGCATGATGCAAAATGGACGCATCAGTTGTCACAAACCATGGTGGTTCGACATTGGCCCGCGGAATGTAGTTTGGGATTCCGGCCAAGTGATGGCAGTTCCAACAGGTAAGGAATGCATGTGGTTGTGCCACCATTGAGTAGTGAGACCTTTCAGGTAATAGGCCGCGAAGGTGACATAGTTGGCAGGGGCTACATCAGTAGACTCCAACTCGAAAGTTGTGTTACGGAGCCAATCATCAACATCAAGGAGCTGAGTTGAGCTGCGGTAGATGACAGGGTTGAGACGCACAAACTCTTGCAATGTTACTGGAGCTGGTTGTTGGTTCATATTAGGGCGCGGAAACTGAGCCATGGCTCCTTTTATGAACTGGCGGTTTAGCTCAACTGCTTTATCATTCCGGGCATGTATTCGGGCGGTGGTGGGTTCTCGCCACCACGACCACGACAAGTGGTTCTAACCATCCTATTTAAATGCAACAGGGGTAGCTTAGCAAGGGATGGAGCAAGTGTATTGAGTCATTCATGATGTAATCAGAACAATGAGCAAAGGCGTAGTATGTACAAAGCAGTAGTCAATGAAGACATACTCATACAACAACCGGACATGGAAAAGGCTACATCAACGTTGGAGAAAACCACTAGAGCGAGATTAGCAAGTGACGGCGCAGGGTGCCCTCGATAAGAGGATCCTGCGGTTAGTGAACATTGTGAAGCAGAACTTGGCCCTCAATTCGAGAAAGGGGTAATACAAACCTCCAGGTGGATGTGATCACGAGGTCCTAACGTTAGAGTTAGCAAAATCATTTAACCCGAGTAGAATAAAAATCAGAGTCCCAGAGTATAGACGAGGAGTAAAAGATCCTAATATCACTCAATTGCGACGTGGGTCCGTAGGCCACACAACCATGTTAGTAAAAGTTTTCCAAAGACTAGACTCAACTTCGGCCAAGGAGTTGGAAAGGGGGTTCCTATAGGCAGTCGGCTCTGATACCGACTTGTGACGCCCCTGATTTAACCGTACACTAATCATGCACGCAAATGTGTACGACCAAGATCAGGGAGGATATCACAACACAGCTCTAGATACAAATTAAAATAATACAAGCTTTATATTACAAGCAAGGGGCCTCAAGGGCTCGAATACAAACAGAGTCAGCGGAAGCAACAATATCTAAGTACAGACATAAGTTGAACAAGACTACCTTAAGAAGGCAAACACAAAAGCAACAACGATCGAAGAGGCAAGGCCTCCTGCCTGGGACCTCATAACTACTCCTGGTCGTTAGCGGTCTCCACGTAGTAGTAGGCTCCATCGGGGTAGTAGTAGTAGTCAGCGGAGGTGGCATCTGGCTTCTGGGATCCGTCATCTAATTGCAACAACCGGAAAGAAGAAGAAAGAATGGGAAAAAGGGGAAGCAAAGCAACCGTGAGTACTCATCCAAAGTACTCGCAAGCATCGGATCTAGACTAAGTATGCATCAGTATCAAAGAAATGAGCTGTATCTATGGACTGAACTACAGAATGTTAGAAGAGAAGGGGAAAAGCCTAGCCTATCAAAGACTAGCATCTTCAAGCATCTTCTGGAAACCACCATCTTGCAGCACTTAGAAGAGTAAATAATAGCATTTTATAATTACCAAGCATGTTGTAACAATACCGCCCAGGGATACTTCCTCACCTCCCTGCGAGAAAGCAATCCAGGAGCAATCATATCCATCACACATATCAAGTATCCATTTCTAGTTATAATAGATCAGGATACAAGTCTGAACATCTGTTACTGTGGACACGGTTATTCGAATAGACAACTTCCCTGCAGGGGTGCACCACATTACACTACACGCTCGATCATCTCTAGCCGTGCACACTTTCCTGGGTCAATGCCTGTCCTCGGAAGATCAATACATCACAGCCCTACCTAGGCTCAGCAGAGAGGTCCCCACCGGTCTACATCCTAAGCACTCAGGAATATTGGGCCCATCGCCCTTTGCACTCCGAGTCATTGCGTGCAGGGTGCATACCAGCACCACCCCGGATGGATGGCACGATCCGACCATGCCACAATGCTGAACTGGACGTCTGACAAAGCTTCGGTCGATACTATGACGCCGAGACCCATATATATTCTCACGTGGCGGTTAGTGCGTATAGGCCAGTGGCCAACTCAGAACAAATAACCAAACTTGTTAGTGCATTAACAATTAAAAGTAGTGACGGTTGTCGGGACAAGTCCGGAGCTACCACCCCCTCCTGGGTGATACCGCTAAACAGCCAGTCGCCACCGTAAAATCTTGCCGGTGCTCTCCGGGCCCGCCCGACTTTCACACCAACTTGCGCTTACCCCTTAGGGCCGACCCGACTTCAACAATGGTCTCAAGTAAAGTCAAGGTAACCGTGTGTCCAAACATCAAGGGGAAAACCCAAGGAATCACCCTCGGTGGATTCCACTCGATGTAATAATCAAGGTGAACGTAGAAGGAATCACCCTCGAGGTTCACACTTGAGGGGTTGCACGACAAAGTCGTATTGGGGGTGGTGAAGGAGGAATCACCCTCGATGACCAAGACCGAATAGCTACACTACAGAGTTATCATCAGGAGTGCGTTACGTGGTATCACCCTCGGCACTCGATTGTAACTAGGAAGAGTCATACAACTAAGGGGGTGAAGTGATGTGAGGTGTCGGGCTCTGGTCATCAATCACGTTGTTCGAGTCATCGATGATGAAGCAGGAGCAACAAGGACAAGGTGGGGTCACTGATGGATCACTATCCAACCTATACTAAGAAGTTTAGGATAAGCAGGTAAGGTACAATAGCAGGTTACAAAAAAGGCTATGCATCAGAATAGGAGCAATCAATAACAGTAGGAAAATCTAATGCAAGCAAGGGAGAGAATGGAATGGGCGATATTGGGATGATCAAGGGGGGGGGCTTGCGTGGAAGCTCCGCTGAATAGGAAGAAGGGTCGTCGGTGACGTAGTCGGTCACAGTGGCATCAACAACGGTCTCGGGGTCTATCAGAGAGAAGAGGGGGGAAACAGTAAATATAATGCAAACAGATGCAACACAAATGCATGACGGGGTAACACGCAGGGCTAGGGGTGTTCTAACGCGATGCTACACGATACCAGCGAAGGGGAAACATCCGGGAAAGTTTTCCTCGGGTTTGGCATTTTTAGACAGATGAATCAAAGGGGGACAGTTGCATATTTGCTATGCTAGGGACATGTGGCAGACGAACGGACCGCGCAATTGGATTCATCTCATCATTCTGAACAATTTTCATGTATAAAACTTCTGCATCCGAGTTACAGATTATTTTATATGATGTTTCAAAGTTTTAACAATATTCTGAAATTATTATTAATTCAAAAATAATGCTTAAATGCTAGATGCACCCAGCACAGTGTACACAAAATGTACACAGTGACCGATAGGTGGGCCAAGGGGTCCCAGTTGACCAGTCAACATTTGACTCATCAACAGGGGTGGGCCCCTTGTCATTCACACACCAGCTAATTAGATGACTAATTAGACTAACTAGTAATTCGTTTAGTTAAACATAATTAATTAAGTTAATTAATTAATTATATTTTTATTATTTATTTTCAAATCTTTTTTTAAACGAGGGGCGTGAGGGCCCACCGGGCAGTGGCCCAAAGGGCCAACCGGGTGTGGGCTATTGGGTGCTCGGGTGCAGCGCAACAAGACAGAGCCCCGGTGGTGCGGGCATTGGGCGTCCGATGCCGGACGCCAGAGCATGTAGGCGGCGGGGCGCCGGTGGCCGTGGGCGGAGCAATTGTTGGGCGCGGGGCGGGCGAGCTTAGGGGAGTGAGCCATGGGCACAGCTAGGCGTCGACGGCCGCCTCACAGGAAGCAGCAGAAGTGGGCGAGCGGGAGCGGCAGGCGCGGTAGCTGGCAGCGGTACCAGGCGGTGCAAGGAGCAGCTGGCCACGGCGGCGGCGGGCGGCCAGGGAGCAAGGCAGGCGAGGCCAGCGCGCGTGGGAGGCCGGGCACGGCAGACATGACCGTGGGGTGGGCGTGTCGATGGGGACGACGAGGAGGGCAGCGGGCAGCGGTGAGGAACAACAGATGTAGCAGCATAGCAGCAGTAGCAAGCTGCAGCAAGGCCATGCGCGGGGACGCGTGCACAGCAGCAGCAGAGACAACACAAGAGCAACAACTACATGTACGCGTATGCAGGGTTTGGGTACGATGATGATGGCGGCCTACGACGCCAAAAAGGCCAGAGGAGAGATGGTGGAGATTTGTGTGCTCACTGGGTGGCACACGGTGGTCGGTGAGTGGATTAGGAGCAGCAGAGGTGATATCCGGAGTCGAAGAAGGCGGCGGCGATCCAAGGAGGATGAAGGAGGTTGGGGCGGTATTGTGCGGCCGTCCCGGCTCGCGTGGCTCGGTTGAGAGGGAGAGGGGGTCACTGCGAAGCCCTTGGGCTCGTCGACGAGGCTTGACGGGGGCGGTCGATGATGAGGCGAGGCGGTGAAGATGAGACGATGACGGGGACGAGCGCGGTGGCTTCAGGCGTCCATGGGCGTGGCGTCAATGGCAAGAGGGCGCTGTGGCGTCGCGGATCTGGTGAGAGGGGGGACAGAAGGAGGCGAGGTGGATCTGGGAGCAGGAGAGGAATTGAGGGGACGAGAGGGAGTCCTTATCATATCCCCGACGGCACCGGCGAGGTGGTCGGGGGTGACGTGCCCCGTAGCGACGCGGTCGCTGGAACATGGGAGGTGGGCGCAGGGGCGGGTGGGCCAGTTGTGGCGAGCCTAGTGGGGTTAGGGGCAGGACGGCCCAGTTGGCCTCAGCTTTTCTTTTTAACTTTTTATTTCTTTTTGTGTTTCTGTTTTATTTTGTTTTATTTATTTTCACCTTAACTTAGTTTAAGTAAAATACAAAACTGGTTTATAAATTAGTATTACTATTTATACCTTTGCCACAAGAATCTTGGTACTCAAATATATTAGTTTGTTATTTTAAAAATTATAAAAGGCATTTACATAATTGTTTAAGCCAATGTTTTACTTATTTTTTAGCACTTAAATATTTTATGAAAATTTGGTTTCTTCACCAATAATACTTATGAATTATTTTCCGCAGCTTGCACATTTTAGTTTTGACATTTGAATACTTTTATTTTTGACTTTATTTTAAATTTGAATTTGACCTGTTTTTGAATCAACGAGAATCTAGCAACAGTAACAGTGGTGGTGTGGCCTCGTTAACAGAGGATTACTGTAGCTTAATTATCCGGGTGTCACAACAGTCATCTTGCCTGAGATCCCGCTAGGAAGAAGACCGAGTCCATGAAGTAGACGAAGCCACGTAGACGAACCAAGCGTTGTGGAACGAATCCTCACGATCGAAAGGAAACGGGAACTAACGAGAACAAGCACAACCGGAAAGAAGCAAACAACATAGTAAACACACAAGCATAAACATGACACGATGCTCAACCAAAATGATGCATGACAAGGCTACATGATGCTACACATGGCAAGAGATGATGCAAACAAGAACTTCACATCAAAGCAAGTTTAAATAAGGCTAGGAACAACTTATAACAATTCTGGTAAGTCCTCACATGCAAAATTCGAAATTGGTCCAGATATGAATAACACATTATGTTAGAGTTATTAAACAGCAAGTTAAGATGCACCATGATGATCTACAAGATTTTCTAGTCAAGTTACATATAAAGTTCATTTAATCTGGAGCTACGGCCTAGAAGATATGAGCAAAATAAGTAACACATGGCATTGGTGCAAAGTGCATTCAAACATCAAGCACACATACTCAAAACATGTATACAACAAGATAATAAGAATCTACACACAAAACCAAGCAAGTTTCATATAGAGCATGCTCCAAACGGAACCACGGTTCAACACATACACACGAAACAAGTTTAAAACACAATCTGCCCAAAACAACAAATAGGCGTCTTACAAGCATCATAACAACATGCTACAAGAACAATATTGGCACAAACATGACATGCACTCAAAGTACAGATAACATGCTTCAATTATCATCAAGGTTCGGGTTCATATGCATCAAGATTAATCCAACAAGATCAAAGCAAAAGCAACTTTATAACACATATTAGGACTTAGTGAAAAACAGGACATACATGTGAGCAGAAATAACATGTTGACATGTTGGAGGCATGAAACAAGGATGCTACAGTGCAATATCATGGCAAACAAAAGCATGGCATGCTAGTACATAACATGGAGCTCCAATAATACAACATGTCATATACATAGGAGCAACATGTTCATGGGAATCATCAAGGCTATATGCAACCAAGAAATAAGCTGATTCTCAGTCTGTGAAATCTGGGAATGCAAAACAGTAACATTATGATGCTGACTTTGGAGGCAAATAACAGCAAGCATAGAAATTCTAATAGTTATGCAAATGGCATGAGCATATAGTACACATGGCATACTCCAACTATCTCCATGGGCACAACTCCATATGATGCATAGATTAATTACAATGAGCTTTGCAAAATGGAACATGGTGTTAATAGATTGACAGATTTATCATGATGACAACTTGAGAGCAAGAAAGAGACATGCTACATCAACTTTGCATAGCAACCAAGGGCATGGCATCAAATTACAGGTTATACATGGCAAAACATGCTTACTAAGCATCTCCATATAACCTCTAGATCAATGGCATTCATCAAGACAAGATTGCAAGTTGTAACAGATTCTTAGACTTAGTGAAAAACAGAGTAAGGCAGAAAAAAGATTCATGATGCATACTTTGAGACAACAAAAGTATATGCTACAGGAAATATTCATGGCATCAAATAGCATGGCATGCATGTACTAAACACCCTTAACAAAACATCATTATTCACGATGATCATTTGAGCAACCGATTTGATGATAGCTTCAATGCAAAAGTGGCAAGTGATATGAATATTTTCAGACTTAGCACATTCTCAACAAAACAACAACATTACCATAGCACGTTTGCAAGCTTGTTTCACTCACCACAAGGCATATCATGGCATGCAAAAAATTCTAGAAGCAAGAAGACATGATAATGCACCAAACACAAGTTGACAAGATGATCACATACCACATGCATTAAATCACACAAAAATAGCAAAAGGGCAAGTTATAACAGTTTTCAGCAGTTAACAACAACATGCACTTTTGCAACAGGGATAAACATGTCAAAATGCATCCTAACATGAATGGAAGCCACACCATCATGTAGAGCACTCTGAGCAGATCATTTTCACATATTATACACTCCAATCAGATAATCATACACAAAGTTATGGCATCTCAAACAAGCACACATGACATGGAAAATGGAACTTAGCCGTTTTTCTATACATAAAAAATAGACGGGCGCAATATAGTATACTTTGCTCAGGGTGTCGGACAGGGGAAAGAGAGGGGGGCGTTGGGCTCACCATAGCAGGACAAAGCCCGGGAAGCAGAGGAGGCCCCAGTAACTAGGCGGGAGCTGGGCTGGGCCGATGGGCGCGGTCGGGCGGCTGGGCCCACCTGTCAGAGGCGGTCATCGTCCTCACGACGATGAGGACGAGGTAGGAGGGCGGCGGTCGACGGCAATGCGACGAGGCGCGGAGGAGGCTGGGCCGACGACAACGGTCCCCCGGCGAGCGCGGGGTGGATCTGTGGCGGCAGGGGCCGGATCCGGGGCAGAGGAGGGGCCGACGGTGAGGTGCAGTAGGCGGGGGCGCGAGCTCGGCGGCGCGCGAGGTCGAGCGAAGGCGGAGGGGATGAGGCGAGTGATACGTCTCCAATGTATCTATAATTTTTTTATTGTTCCATGCTGTTATATTATCAATCTTGGATGTTTTATATGCATTTATATGCTATTTTATATGATTTTTGGGACTAACTTATTAACCTAGAGCCCAATGCAGTTTTTGTTTTTTCCTTGTTTTTTGAGTTTCACACAAAAGGAATATCAAACGGACTCCTAACGGAACGAAACTTTTTGGAGATTTTTCTTGGACGAAAAGACATCAGATGGACCTGGAGTACATGCCAGGGGATCTACGAGGCGACCATAAGGGTGGGGGCACCCCCAGGGGTGTAGGGCGCGCCCCCTACCTTGTGGGCCCCTCGTGCCTCCCCCGACCGACTTCTTCCGCCTATAAATACCAATATATTCCAGAAACATCAGAACATCCATCGAAACCACTTTTCCGCCGTCGTAACCTTCTGTTCTCGTGAGATCCCATCTGGAGGCCTGTTCCCGTACTCTGTCGGAGGGGGAATCAACTACGGAGGCATCTAAGTCAATCCTATTGCCCTTCCGATGAAGTGTGAGTAGTTTACCACAGACCTACGGGTCCATAGCTAGTATCTATACGGCTTCTTCTCTCTCTTTGATCTTCAATACCATGCTCTCCTCGTTGTTCTTGGAGGTCTATCCGATGTAATCTTCTTTTGCGTTGTGTTTGTCAAGATCCGATGAATTGTGGGTTTATGATCAGATTATCTATTAATAATATTTGAGTTTCTTCTGAATTCTTTTATGCATGATCTTATATCTTAGTAATTGTCTTCGAACTATTGGTGTTTGGCCAACTAGATTGATAATTCTTGCAATGGGAGAAGTGCTTTGCTTTGGGTACAATCTTGCGGTGCTCAATCCCAGTGACAGTAGGGGACATGACATGTATTGTATTGTTACCATCGAGGATAAAAAGATGGGGTTTTCATATTGCTTGAGTTAATTCCTCTACATCATGTCATCTTGCTTAAGGCGTTACTCCATTCTTATGAACTTAATACTCTAGATGGAGGCAGGAGTCGGCCCATGTGTGGAGTAATAGTAGTCGATGCAGGATGGAGTCGGTCTACTTGTCTTGGACGTGATGCCTATATTCATGATCATTGCCATAGATGTCGTTATAATTATTCGCTTTTCTATCAATTGCTTGACAGTAATTTGTTCACCCACCGTAAACTTGCTATCATGAGAGAATCCTCTACTGAAACCTATGGCCCACGGTTCTCATTTACGTGTTATAAGTTTCAGGTCTACTATTTTGCAATCTTTTACTTTTCAACCTATAAACCAAAAACCCAAAAATATTTACTTTATTTGTTTATCTATCTCTATGGGATCTCACTTTTGCAAATAACCTAGAAGGGATTGACAACCCCTTTATAGCATTGGGTGCAAGTTGTTGATTGTTTGTGCAAGTATTTGGCGACTTGTGTGTAAGCTCCTACTGTATTGATACCTTGGTTCTCAACAAACTGAGGGAAATACTTACTTCACTCTGGTGCATCACCCTTTCCTCTTCAAGATAAACACCAACTTTACCTCGGGAAAGCAGCGAGGAAGCAGAAGAATTTCTGGCGTCGTTCCCGGGGAGATCTACGCCAAGTCAAGATCCGCCAAGTACCTTTCATTAAACTCTCATCTCTCGCATTTACTTTATTTGCCATTTGTCTCTCATTTTCCTCTCCCCCACTTCTAAAATGATTTTCGAAAAGATTTGTCTTTTTCTTCGCCCTTCTTTTGTTCGTCTTGTTTGCTTGCTTCTTGTGTGCCTGTGTGTTGGACTAGACCATTAAGGCGCGCGTTGCCACGCCCATCCATTATATTTGTTACTCCCTCTATTCATAATATAAGATGTTCTAACTTTTTTTTGAATCAGATATATATATAGTTAATATTTAGTGTGTTTGTTCACCCATTTCATTATTTATGCTGTCCATACTATCAATCTATACGTAGTTCATACTGAAATATCCAAAAAATCGTAAGTAGTAATAAAAGAATGGAATTTCATAAATATATAGACTAATTAGACAACAGAAATATTTGAGATTCTTTGGAGTATTTCACATCAAGTTTCAGTTCAGGTATAGGAGCACAAGAGTCGAGATGCTGGAATGGCAACATCCAAGTTATCCTTGGGCACAACATTGCGAACTCGATTTCTGTTATGGGTATAATTCTTCTGACATTGAGATTTATTTTCTTATGAATACCAAATAGTATCAGCCAGATGGTTCGATGTGAGAGCATAGACTCAAATAGCTCACGTTCATCTCTGCAGTTGCTGGAGGACACATGTTAGCATTATATTATGCAGAAGAATTTACATAGCTTGTACCATCCAAAATAATAGATCAAGGTATACTAGTATGTAATAGGTTTGGTTACAGACATACACATAATGTAAAGTGAGCATATTAACGTGTCAGCCATATTTAATAGCAAAATGAGGCGATGGTAATTTTCGTAGCAACCGTGCTAACCTGCAGGCATGGCTTCGCTAGCTGATTTCCAACAAATTAGCATCCTTGTAATGTAGAAAACCTTTTTTCTGGCACAAAAAACATTCTAGGAATTGGTAACTGCCTCCATATAATAATAGATATCCTTGTAGCGATCACTGATGGGATATATCAAATTTATGGCAATTGAAATGCTTCATTTAAAATCTTGCTCAATCTAGCTTAGTTCTGCAAACTTTCCACTGTGTCTGCTTTCCCTGATAATCACCAAAAACATCAAAAGATGTGAATTTAGGCTTTATTTGCATAGGAGCAACTGAAAACTTCTGCTGCGTTTCGTCAACTTTCCAAGAACAAATTACGAGCTATTGCTTGGTACATGCCTTTATGGTTAGTGCTTGATACAAGGCATCATAGATTTGGTGGGAGGGGGCTCACAAACCTAAATTCTAAAATAGAAATGTAGTATGCTTGACAAAAAGTGTAATGCCCAGGATGGGACTATACCTCCTACGTGTCGAGGCACGACTTAAAGGCATAAGTCCATCCTAGAATGATCTCAAGTTTGGTATCTTTGCACGACTCATGTAAAAGAGGGATTAAAATGCAAAAGGAGATAGTTGGCTTACACTCGCCACTTCACACAATACATTACATAAGCAATACATCAATCAAAACATCACAACCCGACTACGGGCGAAGATCCAAAAGCAAGATACCAAAACAACATAAAGCCACAGGTCAGGATCGAATCCTAGTAGAAACCACTACTGAACATCGAAACGTCACAAACAAAAGGCCACACTCTTCATCGAGCTCCCGGTGAAGAACTTGAACCAGCTCCTGCATCAAACTCGGCTGAACCTGCATCTGGTGTGGTGAAGTAACTGTGAGCCACAGAGGACTCAGCAATCCCGTTCCCGGGTAACAAGACTATTTAAGCCTTGGGTGAGGATAAGGCTGAAGAAAGAATATGAGGTGAAGGAAAACAAACAAGAGTCTGCAGCAGCAACTAGCACTAACTTACGTAATAGAGAGCGAGAAGAGAAGTGCATCGGTCGAAAGATGATCACGAAGTGATCCTAACTAAAGCCGGTCAAACATAACCCCACCGTGTTCAACTCCCGAATCCTTATTCGGAAATTGACAGTCACGGAACACACGCTGGTAGTGTATTGAATCATTGTGTCAAGTTTTCTACAACCGGAATTAAAAAGCTCCCATCTGCCACATAACCGCGGGCACGGCTTTCGAAAGTTCAAACCCTGCAGGGGTGTTCCAACTTGGCCCATCACAAGCCCACGATCCGCGGAGTCGCAACTCCATAGGTGGGAAGACCCGAGTATTCTCGGAATCCCGTGCTCAAGTTAAACCGAACTAAGGTAAGGCTAATCCAGCAAATCCTCCCGGCGTGCCGACACCCTGATAGTAGCCGCGCGTATCTCGTCTCAGGCCACGACCGGATGAGACATCCTACGGGTTTTTACCAGACCTCAAGTTTCCTTGAGGTGGCCCCGCAGTCCGCTCATTTCGGACCAACACTCATGTGGAGCACTGGCCCGGGGGGTTGAATTAAAATAAAAGGGATAGCTAGTCCACATGCAAGTTTTATTAGTTATTAGGCAAATAGTACCAATGTTGGGACTTGCTGGAAAAGACTTAGCACTTAGCGGTTTATCAAGGGGGTCCCATACACCCCAACCGTGTTAGGAACGCAAAATCAAGGAACATAACACCGGTTTATACGGTTCCTAACGGCATGAGTGGAACAAAACACCAAGCAAAAGGCTTAGCCTTCCACCCTTGCCAGTATATAGATGATTTCATTTTTAAGCATTTATATAGTGTGATATAACCCAACCAAACTTCAACATGAAGCAAGCATCTTCAATCTTCACCTGCAACTAACAACGCTATAAGAGGGGCTGAGCGAAGCGTAATTAGCCAAGCAACGGTTTGCATAGGTAGGTTGGTTAACATGGCAATTGGTTACAAGTAGGAGGCTGACAGGAAAGACATGGGCATCGAGGAAAAACTATAGAGCGATACTCTAGCAATAGGCAAAGATAGTAATGTTATCGGGGTTCGGTCATCTTGCCTGGGATTCCACAAGGGAGAAGAACGGATCCAAGAAGAAGACGGAGCAACAGTCGAGCGAATCCTCACAACTCCGGAACGAAACCGAAGCTAACAAGAGAAGCAACCGGAAAGAAGCAAACAACTCGGTAAACACACAATCATAAACATGGCATAAGATGCACAAGCAAGCATGATGCATGTCCGGTTTAAATAAGCATGGCATGGCAAGTACACAAACAAATACTACAAGTTAAGTGGAGCTCAATATGCAACGAGTTGCATATTGACAAAACACCACATTTAATTATTTAGTTGACTCTCGTTATTTACAAGACAAGATTAAATGTTTTTAGCATGGCAAGAGGTGAAGCATAAAGAAACTACACTATTTAGGCATTTTAAATGAGGCCGGAAATAACAACAACATATCCGGAAAATCCTCATGAGCATGTTTAATAATTATAAAGCAACAACAATTAAACATTCTTATGTTGTTATCATGATGCGGATGACATGATCAAGTTTATGCAATTTTTATTAAAAGGGTTGACTTAAGAGAAAAAGAAGCATTTGTCACCGTGGTGGAACGAAAGGGTGCCACGGCAACGATCCGAAAATGATGCAACGCATCATATCGGTTCCGGTATCTCGTTAAGAGACCGGTGCAAAAGGTGACGAAGCGAGTCAAACGAGATGATGGGGTGATCCCGTTGCCGGGTTCCCACGAGTCGGTGACGAGGCAACCGAGGAACATGACAAGAGGTCGGAACGGGCACGGAGCACACACGGGAGGCATTCATACAACACAAGCAAGCATTCACACGGGTCACGACGGGGTTATACCTTTGGAACAAACGTTCACGGGGCGGTTTGCGATCGTCGAGGAACGTAGTGGAAGAAGGCGTTCACGTGTCCGACGAGGAAGAAGTCGTTCCGTAGAGGGAAGTAGTTGTTCCGTTCGTCTTGGCGGTTCCACGACGGCGGTAGTTGTTCACGGTCATCGGTAGTCGTTCGGGTCGTCGTGGACGTAGTGGAACTTGGTCTCGGCGCATCGAAGGGGTACTTGTCGCATCGACGAGTAGGGGTACTTGGTCGTTTCAAACGTTCGTCGTGGTACTCGTGCATGTAGTAGTCGGACTTGACGGGTCCCGTGAAGTAGTCGAACTTGGAGCTCGTTTTCCCGTTCGTAGATGTTCTTGTCATCGTCTCGTTCGGTCGTCGTGTCGTAGTTGTACACGGGGTCGTCGTCGAGTAGTCGTTCCGGGTCATCTGTCAAGTTAACCGAACAAGGCAGCACACAACAACAAACCAAAAACAGCAAGGGCGACGAGGTTGCAGCAGCGGTCTTAGCGGCGCCGGGAAAAACAAAGGCAGAACATCGGCAACTAGGCGAGGAAGAGGACACATCCTCGCTGGATTGAAGGCAGCAGGCCATGGCGCGGTCGGTCTGGCACTGGAGGAGGCTCTGGCGCGGCCCTGGAGACGGAGGGAACCACGACCGGATGCGCTGCGGCTCGGCGGGATTCTTCTGGCGAAGGAGACCCGGTGCGAGGCACGCACGAGGGAAGATGGCGACAGCCGGCGCGCTCCGCGCGGGGAGGGAGCAGGCTGCGGCTGAAGGAGGCAGGAGGGCGAAGGGCCGCTCGGGGCTGCGGGATCCGGCCCTCCTGGCCGGCCGACGGGAGGGCGGCGTCCACGCGAGGGAGACGGAAGACGGAGGGCGCGGCGCACGGCAAGGGAGGGTCGCAGGGTGGCTCGCGCGCAGGGGAGCTGCGGCCCTGGATGGACGAGGCCATCGGGAGGAGGCCAGGGAGGCGCAGCGCTCGCGGGAGAGGCCTGGGCGCTCGGGCTCCTGGCCAGGACGGACGGAGGGAGTGGTTCGCGAGGGAGACCGGGCGGTCGCTGAGGCGCTCGTGGCCGCGGGAGGAAGGAGGCGAGAGGGGGATGGGGTCGAGGGGAAAAAAAGGAGATCGGGGCGAGGGAAGCTTCGAGGGAAAGCTGGAGGCGCTGGCAGCGGGGGTGGGAGCGACGGGAGAAGGGGTTCGCTAGGGTTCGGCGGTCGGGACTGAGGGAGATGGGCCAGATGGCCAGGAGGCTGGAGGCTGGGCCTCGGGAGCAGAAGATGGGCCGGCTGGTCCAGGTGGAGGAGGAAGGGCGGCTGGCTGACCTCTTATTTAATTCTTTAGCAGAAGATAAAAGAGAAGAAAGAAAAGAGGAGGGGAGTTAGGGAAAAAATTAGCACATGGAAATAATTTTCTCGGGCTCGTAAAAATGAGCACAACCGGAGAAAAATACAAAAGGCCAGATCGGAAAAATAATTCAAACATATTTGAATTTAATTCAAATAGGTTTGAACTAAGACAAGATTATTGAAGTGTCCAAAAATGTTCAAATTTTTGGAGGAACCTCGAAACAACGGAAAGAATTATTGGCAAGGTTTTTGTAGGGGAACTCGAAGTGAAAAGACATGGGGAAATTATGCAAGTGTGTTATGGTGATTCCGAAGCAATGGAATATTTTTAATATAGCTCCCTAAATATTGAGAGGCTTTTATATGTTATAAAGAGAAGTTACCTTCCCTCGATTTAAATGGACCGAAGGTCCACACAATTTATTAGGTTGAGATGCAAAATTAAAAATGACATGATGGCATGATGACATGATGCAATGCAGAAAATAAATAACACAAGCACAAAGAACACTCGGGAGACCCCGGAACATCTGGAATCTTCTGGAATCTTCTGGGACGTCGGTCTCGGGCGTCACAACTCTCCCACACTAACAGAGGATCTCGACCCGAGATCCTAGAGATATCACCGGGTAAAAACGGAAGAGGAAGAGGTAAAACAAAGTTGCTTCTTTGACAGACGAGTGAAACCAAGGAACCTTGAGAGTTGAACAAAGTGAAAGAAGAATGCAACGGAGATGAACGAAGTTAAGAGCACTCCGGTAAAAAGGAGGAACAAGGAGCATTATGAGAACCTTGAAGGTTGAAAGACAAGAAACAAGAGCTCACGGCCAAAAGAATATGAAACTGCAACGGTATAGCCAAGGAATAAGAATGACAGAATTTGGACAGCACTCCGTCTGAAAATGGAAGGAATTGGACAAGAACTTGCCAAGTTGAGATGATACTTGATGAAAACAACAACATATTGCCTCCGAAACAATTAAAAGAATGGCACAAGGTGTAAGGAAGATTCAGACAGCACTCCGGTTAAAAAAGATAGGCAAAACTAGATAAGATGATGGAACTAGAATTAAGAAACAACACTCCGGTTAAATGATAAGCAAGGGAAAGAACAAGATCTCGATAAAACGATAAGATGGTTTTGAGAGCAATATCACAAGGCCTCCGGAACGGATAATGGAGTGAAAAGATCGAAGAAGAATAACTTCTTCCACTAGAAATGATTTAGAAGGCATCCTTACGAAGAAGGGTTGAAAGGAGTTGTTGGAAAAATCAACAACGAAAAGAATAAGCTTGATGTGGGCTTATGGAAAACATCTCAACATTAAGAGGTGATAACCAGCCACTAACGAAAGCAATTGATTGGATTGAAATCAACAAGGAAATGAAAACTTATTTCACCGGAATGATAAATGAAGAACTTGGGTAATTTATGAGCACCATAATTAGTAACAATCCTTAGGGAAAGCTTTTAGGTGAAATACAACCCAAGATAACTCCAATGAATAAATTGAAGGGTTGAAAAGATCTCCTGAACAAAGCAAATGATGGTTTTAATTATCTCATTCTTGACAACTTGTGAATCATAAAACATGAAGGAAAATTGTCAAAATGACATAACACCATCTGAAAAGATAAGGTAGAAAGAATTGCAATTGGAATGCAAGATGAAGAATGCTTGAGCTCCAACAAAATCTTGATGAAGACTTCGAGGATGAATTAATGATGATGAACCACCATGAAAACTCCGGTAAAGAAAGCATAAGAAGTGAAAGATGAAAAGAATAAGATTCAAGGCCTGCGATGAATTAGATTGAGCTTTGAAATGATGTAATAGAAATAACTTGGATCTCCGGAAAAACAAGATGAAGAATTTAGAACCAAGGATATGATATGATGAACAGCTCCAGACAAAAGAATTAAATCACTTAGAAGGAATAAGAATAAGAATTATGTTATGCATCTCCTTTACCAATTTAAATTGATGACAACCAAAGGATTTGGCATACTACTTATTCTTGTTGCAAAGAATTAAAGAGAGATCCCGCACAAGCTCGGATAATTATTCAACGAACCACCGGTAGGATTATGAAAAGAGCAAATGAATTGATACGATAACAGGGAAGAGTACACTTGAAAGAACCACCGTAAGAATATGGAGACGAACGAAGAGACATCAAAGAAGAATATTTGAAGGACGAAGTTGAAAACTGAGAACGAAGAATCTTCTGAATTGATGGCCTTCGGAGGATCACAAAGAAAAGAATTCAAGAATTGCTCTGAAGGGGCATGAAAACAATTCCCACATCGAAAACAATTATGAGGATGGCATGAAGCTAGAACCACAACTCTTGAGAGAACGGGCCAAGATTTAAGAGAAACACTTCTCCGGTCTTCAAATGTTGAGAATGAAGACGAGAAATGCCATAAGAATTGTTGAGCACTCCGGAATGAAGAATTAAAGGTTGAACCAATGATGAAAAAGAATTTGAAAGCGGACTTGGAGAAGGCATGTGACTGATGGAAATCATTCTTACGTCACACTTTGAAAAGAATTTGAGTATAACTCCAGAAAAAGAAGAGTCAGGTAAGATCCTGGGAAAAGACCTGTGGGTTAGGGCCCACTCAAAGAAATCACCGTTGGAAAAGATTGCTTAAGAGATATTGCACCGGTTGAATTAAATGGCTTGAATAAGAAGACAATGCTCAAAATAACTTGAACGGATTAAGAATGGAATTATGAATCTTGAGCACTCCGGATATGAATAGCAAGAGGTGAATGAATAATTGGTGCACCGGAATAAGAAACATTGTGAAATGAGGAAAAGGATAAGATCAACACGAAATCTTGAATTACATCCACCGGAAGAATTAGAGAACAAAAGAATGATGAACTTGATGCTCTTGAGCATCTTCCTGAGAATCACCGGATAAGAACATTGAAGGAAAAGAATGAAGAAATATCACATGAATAAATGGATACTTCATCTGAGAATTTCTGGCTCCAAGAAGAAGAAGGGTGGGAGGGCGGGGAAAACAAAGACAACTTGGGATGAACAAAATGGACACCGGTTGAAAAGAATTTAATATGACCATCTTGATGATCAAGAAGGACCTGCATTCCCATAGAAATATGAGAATACCGATTAGTAAAGGTATGGAATCAACATTTGACATTGAAGCAACTCGAATACCAGAATCAAAACAAAAACAAAGGATAGATATGTAGCAACAGAATCTTCACAATATCATCCGAACAGAGAATTGAACGAATGAATTCCGCAGGTACATCGACTTGACGAGAAGCCACTTGGAGAACAAAATAAATAAAAGGAACAAGGATCAGATAGAACAAATACAAGATAGAAGTTTCGTTCGACATCTTCGTGCTGAAAGCTCATGAAACATGTTACAAAAGGGTTTTGCAATCCCCGGATCAGCATAGCCAAGGACCCTTTAAGATGCAACTCCCGATCAGAACAAGTCCATAAAACCACTTCACTCAATGTAGAACCCCGAACTTCATATCGTGCATCCGTTGGAAGAATGCCTAGAACTACTAGATGAACCCACCTATAGATTTCCGAAAGTTTCCAGTTATGCAATCAGGTGTTGGGGATACACGGGAAGCACCGCGCAATCAACTCTAAACCTACATCCAGGTGTATCCATCCTTCAACACATAACCAGTCTTTCTCGGAAACTGTTTACCTCGGACCTTCGAAAAGCATCCACTATAACAAGCTATGGCAATACTCTCGAACTACCTCCCCAGTACTGGGTGATGTCGGGGTTATCTTGCCACTGGCCGTATAGGAGAGATTTTCGATGTCGGCCGTCTTAAGTATTTAGTACTGCCGCGATATACTTGTTACAATGATACCCCGAAGCTCAACTCCTCGGTAACAGGAGGCATCGAGAACAATATCCTTGTCACAAGAACATCGAAACAATCCCAGAATACTCGCGGGATCCTAAAAAAAAATTTGGTGCAATTTTTGAAAGTAGAAGAGATAAGAGTAATCGTCAGGAGTCCTCACCAGAGAGAAAGGGATGAGGAGCAAACAGAAATCCTACTCTCCGATATAATATAGGACTCAAAAAGTTTTCAGTGTGTGCCTAGACTCAACCGTCAACGATTCGATCAAACAGTGGGGGCTTCTAGGTCGGAGAAGGCTCTGAATACCAACTTGTAATGCCCAGGATGGGACTATACCTCCTACGTGTCGAGGCACGACTTAAAGGCATAAGTCCATCCTAGAATGATCTCAAGTTTGGTATCTTTGCACGACTCATGTAAAAGAGGGATTAAAATGCAAAAGGAGATAGTTGGCTTACACTCGCCACTTCACACAATACATTACATAAGCAATACATCAATCAAAACATCACAACCCGACTACGGGCGAAGATCCAAAAGCAAGATACCAAAACAACATAAAGCCACAGGTCAGGATCGAATCCTAGTAGAAACCACTACTGAACATCGAAACGTCACAAACAAAAGGCCACACTCTTCATCGAGCTCCCGGTGAAGAACTTGAACCAGCTCCTGCATCAAACTCGGCTGAACCTGCATCTGGTGTGGTGAAGTAACTGTGAGCCACAGAGGACTCAGCAATCCCGTTCCCGGGTAACAAGACTATTTAAGCCTTGGGTGAGGATAAGGCTGAAGAAAGAATATGAGGTGAAGGAAAACAAACAAGAGTCTGCGGCAGCAACTAGCACTAACTTACGTAATAGAGAGCGAGAAGAGAACTGCATCGGTCGAAAGATGATCACGAAGTGATCCTAACTAAAGCCGGTCAAACATAACCCCACCGTGTTCAACTCCCGAATCCTTATTCGGAAATTGACAGTCACGGAACACACGCTGGTAGTGTATTGAATCATTGTGTCAAGTTTTCTACAACCGGAATTAAAAAGCTCCCATCTGCCACATAACCGCGGGCACGGCTTTCGAAAGTTCAAACCCTGCAGGGGTGTTCCAACTTGGCCCATCACAAGCCCACGATCCGCGGAGTCGCAACTCCATAGGTGGGAAGACCCGAGTATTCTCGGAATCCCGTGCTCAAGTTAAACCGAACTAAGGTAAGGCTAATCCAGCAAATCCTCCCGGCGTGCCGACACCCTGATAGTAGCCGCGCGTATCTCGTCTCAGGCCACGACCGGATGAGACATCCTACGGGTTTTTACCAGACCTCAAGTTTCCTTGAGGTGGCCCCGCAGTCCGCTCATTTCGGACCAACACTCATGTGGAGCACTGTCCCGGGGGGTTGAATTAAAATAAAAGGGATAGCTAGTCCACATGCAAGTTTTATTAGTTATTAGGCAAATAGTACCAATGTTGGGACTTGCTGGAAAAGACTTAGCACTTAGCGGTTTATCAAGGGGGTCCCATACACCCCAACCGTGTTAGGAACGCAAAATCAAGGAACATAACACCGGTTTATACGGTTCCTAACGGCATGAGTGGAACAAAACACCAAGCAAAAGGCTTAGCCTTCCACCCTTGCCAGTATATAGATGATTTCATTTTTAAGCATTTATATAGTGTGATATAACCCAACCAAACTTCAACATGAAGCAAGCATCTTCAATCTTCACCTGCAACTAACAACGCTATAAGAGGGGCTGAGCGAAGCGTAATTAGCCAAGCAACGGTTTGCATAGGTAGGTTGGTTAACATGGCAATTGGTTACAAGTAGGAGGCTGACAGGAAAGACATGGGCATCGAGGCAAAACTATAGAGCGATACTCTAGCAATAGGCAAAGATAGTAATGTTATCGGGGTTCGGTCATCTTGCCTGGGATTCCACAAGGGAGAAGAACGGATCCAAGAAGAAGACGGAGCAACAGTCGAGCGAATCCTCACAACTCCGGAACGAAACCGAAGCTAACAAGAGAAGCAACCGGAAAGAAGCAAACAACTCGGTAAACACACAATCATAAACATGGCATAAGATGCACAAGCAAGCATGATGCATGTTCGGTTTAAATAAGCATGGCATGGCAAGTGCACAAACAAATACTACAAGTTAAGTGGAGCTCAATATGCAACGAGTTGCATATTGACAAAACACCACATTTAATTATTTAGTTGACTCTCGTTATTTACAAGACAAGATTAAATGTTTTTAGCATGGCAAGAGGTGAAGCATAAAGAAACTACACTATTTAGGCATTTTAAATAAGGCCGGAAATAACAACAACATATCCGGAAAATCCTCATGAGCATGTTTAATAATTATAAAGCAACAACAATTAAACATTCTTATGTTGTTATCATGATGCGGATGACATGATCAAGTTTATGCAATTTTTATTAAAAGGGTTGACTTAAGAGAAAAAGAAGCATTTGTCACCGTGGTGGAACGAAAGGGTGCCACGGCAACGATCCGAAAATGATGCAACACATCATATCGGTTCCGGTATCTCGTTAAGAGACCGGTGCAAAAGGTGACGAAGCGAGTCAAACGAGATGATGGGGTGATCCCGTTGCCGGGTTCCCACGAGTCGGTGACGAGGCAACCGAGGAACATGACAAGAGGTCGGAACGGGCACGGAGCACACACGGGAGGCATTCATACAACACAAGCAAGCATTCACACGGGTCACGACGGGGTTATACCTTCGGAACAAACGTTCACGGGGCGGTTCGCGATCGTCGAGGAACGTAGTGGAAGAAGGCGTTCACGTGTCCGACGAGGAAGAAGTCGTTCCGTAGAGGGAAGTAGTTGTTCCGTTCGTCTTGGCGGTTCCACGACGGCGGTAGTTGTTCACGGTCATCGGTAGTCGTTCGGGTCGTCGTGGACGTAGTGGAACTTGGTCTCGGCGCATCGAAGGGGTACTTGTCGCATCGACGAGTAGGGGTACTTGGTCGTTTCAAACGTTCGTCGTGGTACTCGTGCATGTAGTAGTCGGACTTGACGGGTCCCGTGAAGTAGTCGAACTTGGAGCTCGTTTTCCCGTTCGTAGATGTTCTTGTCATCGTCTCGTTCGGTCGTCGTGTCGTAGTTGTACACGGGGTCGTCGCCGAGTAGTCGTTCCGGGTCATCTGTCAAGTTAACCGAACAAGGCAGCACACAACAACAAACCAAAAACAGCAAGGGCGACGAGGTTGCAGCAGCGGTCTTAGCGGCGCCGGGAAAAACAAAGGCAGAACATCGGCAACTAGGCGAGGAAGAGGACACATCCTCGCTGGATTGAAGGCAGCAGGCCATGGCGCGGTCGGTCTGGCACTGGAGGAGGCTCTGGCGCGGCCCTGGAGACGGAGGGAACCACGACCGGATGCGCTGTGGCTCGGCGGGATTCTTCTGGCGAAGGAGACCCGGTGCGAGGCGCGCACGAGGGAAGATGGCGACAGCCGGCGCGCTCCGCGCGTGGAGGGAGCAGGCTGCGGCTGAAGGAGGCAGGAGGGCGAAGGGCCGCTCGGGGCTGCGGGATTCGGCCCTCCTGGCCGGCCGACGGGAGTGCGGCGTCCACGCGAGGGAGACGGAAGACGGAGGGCGCGGCGCACGGCAAGGGAGGGTCCCAGGGTGGCTCGCGCGCAGGGGAGCTGCGGCCCTGGACGGACGAGGCCATCGGGAGGAGGCCAGGGAGGCGCAGCGCTCGCGGGAGAGGCCTGGGCGCTCGGGCTCCTGGCCAGGACGGACGGAGGGAGTGGTTCGCGAGGGAGACCGGGCGGTCGCTGAGGCGCTCGTGGCCGCGGGAGGAAGGAGGCGAGAGGGGGATGGGGTCGAGGGGAAAAAAAGGAGATCGGGGCGAGGGAAGCTTCGAGGGAAAGCTGGAGGCGCTGGCGGCGGGGGTGGGAGCGACGGGAGAAGGGGTTCGCTAGGGTTCGGCGGTCGGGACTGAGGGAGATGGGCCAGATGGCCAGGAGGCTGGAGGCTGGGCCTCGGGAGCAGAAGATGGGCCGGCTGGTCCAGGTGGAGGAGGAAGGGCGGCTGGCTGACCTCTTATTTAATTCTTTAGCAGAAGATAAAAGAGAAGAAGGAAAAGAGGAGGGGAGTTAGGGAAAAAATTAGCACATGGAAATAATTTTCTCGGGCTCGTAAAAATGAGCACAACCGGAGAAAAATACAAAAGGCCAGATCGGAAAAATAATTCAAACATATTTGAATTTAATTCAAATAGGTTTGAACTAAGACGAGATTATTGAAGTGTCCAAAAATGTTCAAATTTTTGGAGGAACCTCGAAACAACGGAAAGAATTATTGGCAAGGTTTTTGTAGGGGAACTCGAAGTGAAAAGACATGGGGAAATTATGCAAGTGTGTTATGGTGATTCCGAAGCAATGGAATATTTTTAATATAGCTCCCTAAATATTGAGAGGCTTTTATATGTTATAAAGAGAAGTTACCTTCCCTCGATTTAAATGGACCGAAGGTCCACACAATTTATTAGGTTGAGATGCAAAATTAAAAATGACATGATGGCATGATGACATGATGCAATGCAGAAAATAAATAACACAAGCACAAAGAACACTCGGGAGACCCCGGAACATCTGGAATCTTCTGGAATCTTCTGGGACGTCGGTCTCGGGCGTCACAAAAAGTAACTGCCTTTTGATTTCTTTAGGTCATTCCGATTTTACCTGGTCCATATCTGAACATGAATTGCACGGTGTCAAAAGGAAAGTGGATAAGACTTAATATAAATGCAAAATAATAGTATATGAATAAGAACATATCTCCGACCATCAGGATTTGCATTCATCAGTACAAAATGCCTTCAACTCCACCAAGTTTCTCTTCCAAAACCTAGAAGAAATAGCAAGGTCTAACTTGCGGACATGTCAGAATACAATATGCAACTGAATGTAACTCCAAAGATTACAGAGGCAAGTTTCACCATATAAAAACTAAGTCTTATCACACAAAGCTATCTAAAGGCATCAAGAATTCAAGGCTACAAAGTGGGAACTATATGAGCGGGACAAATCCTAAAAATTTGTAGGGAGAGGTCACCTGGAGCAAGCAGTCACAAAATCATCTGGAATACAGAATAGGTGAAATTAAATCGCACTGGATAAATTTCTTATTGAAGAAAGATCAACTTATTTTCTGATGATAATAGAAAGGGATTGATACATCAAAAGAGATTACCAGAAATTTAAAACTTCATGAATCATGAGTCATCTGAATTAGTAGGAGAGAGCGAGGAGGACTAATAGAACAAGGAAGATGAATCCTCGGCATGACTGCCGGAGAAGGAGGTACATACGTAATGAGGGGGATGAGGAACGAACAGTTGCAAGGTGGAGTTATATATACACGAGCGTATAAATGAAGAAGATGAATCGAGATAATAACGGACCTGCAATTATGGGTGGGCAGTAATGGGCTGCATCAACTACGATTTGCCTCTTCAATCACCAGCGACCGACTCCAATCGCGGCTGATGCATGGTTTTGCCCCCACCCCCACCTCCCCGTCGAGTTGCTTAGAGACCTTACCGCTCGCGCTCACGCGTCCGTCCGAATCCAGAGAGGTCGCCATTGCAGGTGTCGCTCCCACATCGATTGGTAAACAGCCGCCACGCGAAGGGTGGAGCCGCCGAGCGACCTTGCAGGGAAACCAGGGTCGCCTTTTCTATTTCTGGCTACCGTAGGCAGGCTGCTAAAGGCCTATTAGGCCCAACTTAACGTGAGACGCCCAAAAAAGTGACCGGAGCAGCGGCCCATGATGGCGAGTCATCGTTAATAGCGAACGAAGCCAGGTTAGGAGCGACTCGGAGCGATCTGACGGCCAAAAATGCTCAAAGTTGACGATCAGACGGTTGTGGACGATGATGACCTGAGAAGGCTGAAAAGGTGCCCAGTTTTAATGTCTCTAAATTGCTCGCTTTGTCACTACGGCTCAAGAAAATACCAAATTATGTGACTTTTCCAACACCAATATAATTATTTTACTTGCACTCCAATTGCTCCTGCTACTAATGCAGAATCTTGTGAAATCAATGTTGCTTTATTGAATCTAGTCATGAAAGATCAATTTTCTGGCCTTCCTAGTGAAGATGTCACATCTCATCTGAATAATTTTGTTGATTTGTGTGATATGCAAAATAAAAGAGATGTAGATAATGATCATGTTAAATTAAAGTTATTCCCGTTTTCACTACGAGATCGGGCAAAAACTTGGTTTTCATCTTTGCCTAAAAATAGTATTGATTCATGGAATAAGTGCAAAGATTCTTTTATTGCCAAGTATTTTCCTCCCTCTAAGATCATCTCGCTTAGGAAGGATATTATGAATTTTAAACAACTTGATCATGAGCATGTTGCACAATCTTGGGAGAGGATGAAACTTATCATAAGAAATTGTCCTACACATGGTTTGAATTTATGGATGATTATACAAAAATTATGCCGGATTGAACTTTGCTTCTAGAAATCTTTTAGATTCGGCCGCGGGAGGTACTTTTATGGAAATCACTTTAGGAGAATCTACTAAACTCCTAGATAATATAATGGTTAACTATTCTCAATGGCATACCGAAAGATCTTCCACTAGTAAAAAAGTACATGCAATTGAAGAGATTAATGTTTTGAGTGGGAAGATGGATGAACTTATGAAATTGTTTGCTAGCAAGGGTACTAATGTTGATCCTAATGATATGCCCTTATCCACTTTGATTGAAAATACTAATGAATCTTTGGATGTGAATTTTGTTGGTAGGAACAATTTTGGTAACAATGCTTATAGAGGAAATTTTAATCCTAGGTCTTTTCCTAGTAATTCCTCCAATAATTATGGAAATTCGTACAACGATGCTTATGGAAATTATAATAAGATGCCCGCTGATTTTGAGAATAGTGTTAAGGAATTTACGATTTCACAAAAGAGTTTTAATGCTATGAATGAAGAAAAAATTCTTAAGATTGATGATTTGGCTAGAAGTGAAATTTCTCTTGATGTTGATTCTTTGAAGCTTAGATCCATTCCACCAAAGCATGATATCAATGATTCTCTCAAAGCTATGATAATTTCCATTTATGAGTGCAAACAAAGAACCGCTAGGATGCATGCTAAAAAGGGTGGGTTATGAAAACGTGTTCTTCTCGTTCCTGTAAAAATAATAATGAAGATCTTCAAGTTATTGATGTGACTCCTATTGAATCTTTTTTTCTAAAATAAATCTTGATAAAGATGGGACTGGAGATGAGTCTACTTTAGTTAAGAGGCATCCCAATGATTCAGAGTTTTTAGATCTTGATGTAAAAATTGATGAAAATGGGATTGATGAAGTCAAAACCCTAAGTAGCGATGAACCTACTAGATTGGATCTCAAGGAATTTAATTATGATAATTGTTCTTTAATATATTGTATTTCCTTGTTGCAATCCATGTTGAATTCTCCTCATGCTTATAATGAAAATAAAGCTTTTACTAAACATATCGTTGATGCTATGATGCAATCTTTTGAAGAAAAGCTTGAATTGGAAGTTTCTATCCCTGGAAAACTTTATGAAGAGTGGGAACCAACTATTAAAATCAAGATTAAATATTATGAGTGCCATGATTTGTGTGATTTGGGTGCTAGCGTTTCTAAGATTCCAAAAACTTTATGTGATGTGCTAGGGTTTCGTGAAATTGATGAGTGTTCTTTAAATTTGCATCTTGCGGATTCCACTAAAGAAACCTATGGGAAGAATTAATGATGTTCTTATTGTTGCAAATAGGAATTATGTGCCCGTAGATTTCATTGTTCTTGATATAGATTGCAATCCTACATGTCCTATTATTCTGGGTAGACCTTTCCTTAGAACAATTGCTGCAATTATTGATATGAAAGAAGGACATATTAGATTTCAATTTCCATTAAGGAAGGGCATGGAACACTTTCCAAGAAATAAAATTAAATTGCCTTATGAATATATTATGAGAGCTACCTATGGATTGCATAATAAAGATGATAATACCTAGATCTATTTGCTTTTTATGCCTAGCTAAGGGCGTTAAACAATAGCGCTTGTTGGGAGGCAACCCAATTTTCTTTTTTCTTTTTACTCTTTGGTTCTATTTTACAAGTTTTACACGTTATTACTTCTGTAGTAATTGTGTTTTGGTGTTTTAATTAGTGTTTGAGCCAAGTAAGACCTTTGTGATGGCTTACGGTGATCGTTGATTTAATTTTCATGACAAGCAGAAACTTCTACGTCCAGTGCAGAAAGTTCAATAATTCACTGGAACGTCGAAACCTTCTGAAATCTTTACACAAAATTGATATACAAATTCTCCACGTCATCCAATGTTTTCATAATTTTTAGAGTTACATAAGTATGCGAAGTTTTCAGATTGCTACAGACTTTTCTGTTTTGACAGATTCTGTTTTCTATGTGTTGTTTGCTTATTTTGATAAATCTATGGCTAGTATCTGGGGGTATGAACCATGGAAAAGTTGGAATACAATAGATATTACACCAATATAAAATAAGAATAAGATCACAACAGTACCTTCAGTGGTTATATTCTTTGTTTTACTAACGGGGCGCACGAGATTTCTGCTGAGTTTTGTGTTGTGAAGTTTTCAAGTTTTGGATAAGGATTTGATGGACTATGGAATAAGGAGTGACAAGAGCCTAAGCTTGGGGATTCCCAAGGCACCCCAAGGTAAAATTCAAGGACGACCAAGAGCCTAAGCTTGGGGATGCCCCGGGAAGGCATCCCCTTTTTCGTCTTCATCCATCGGTAACTTTACTTGAGGCTATATTTTTATTCACCACATGATATGTGTTTTGCTTGAAGCGTCTTGTATGATATGAGTCTTTGCTTTTTAGTTTGTCATAATCATCCTTGTTGTACACACCTTTTGAGAGGGACACACTTCAATCGTGATTTATCAGAATACTCTATGTGCTTCACTTATATCTTTTGATCTAGGCAATTTTGCTCTAGTGCTTCACTTATATCTTTTTAGAGCACAATGGTGGTTTTATTTTATAGAAATTGTTAACTCTCTTGCTTCACTTATATCATTTTGAGAGTCCTTTAGAATAGCATGGTAATTTGCTTTGGGTTATGAATTTAGTCCTAATATGATAGGCGTCCAAGGAGATATAATAAAAACCCTCATATAAAGAGCATTGAATACTATGTGAAGTTTGACTCCTTGTACTTGTTTTGAGATGTTAAGATGGTAATATTAGAGTCATGCTAGTGGTAGTTTGTGAGGTTAAAGAAATAATTTTGTTAAAGTTTGTGATTCCCGTGGCATGCACGTATGGTCTCCTAACTATGTAACCGAATTGGAGCACTTTGTATTTTGAGTGTTTGTCTTTGCGTGAAGGTCAGGGGCGCACGATGGTTAACTCCTACCAACCTCCCCCTAGGAGCATGCATCATAGTACTTTGCTTCAATGGCTAATATTTTTTTCGCAATAAGTATGTGAGTTCTTTATGACTAATGTTGAGTCCACGGATTATACGCACTCTCACCCTTCCACCTTGCTAGCCACTCTAGTGTCGTGCAACTTTCGTTGGTGCATAAACCCTCCTTATACCTTCCTCAAAACAGCCACCACACCTACCTATTATGGCATTTCCATAGCCATTCCGAGATATATTGCCATGTAACACCACCGTTCCGTTTATTATGACACACTTCATCATTGTCATATTGCTTTACGTGATCATGTAGTTGACATAGTATTTGTGGCAAAGCCACCGTTCATATTTTTCATACATGTCACTCTTGGTCATTGCACATCCCGATACACTGCCGGAGGCATTCATATAGAGTCATATTTTTGTTCTAGCATTGAGTTGTAATATCGAGTTGTAAGTAAATAAAAGTGTGATGATCATCATTATTAGAACATTGTCCCATGTGAGGTTATCAATAATAAGGCCAAATGAGTATTCAAAAAAAAGAAAAGGGTCTCCAAAAAATAGAGAGGAGACTACAAAAAAAAAGAAAAAATAGAGAAAAAGAGAGAAGGGACAATGTTCCTATCCTTTTCCACACTTGTGCTTCAAAGTAGCACCATGTTTTCATGATAGTCTCCTATGTTGTCACTTTCATATATCACTAGTGAGAACTTTTCATTATAGAACTTGGCTTGCATATTCCAATGATGGGCTTCCTCAAATGCCCTAGGTCTTCATGAGCAAACAAGTTGATGCACACCCACTAGTTGTCTTTTTGAGATTTCATACACTTATAGCTCTAGTGCATCCGTTACATGGCAATCCCTACTCACTCACATTGATATCGATTAATGGACATCTCCATAGTCCATTGATTTGCCTAGTCGATGTGAGACTTTCTCCCTCCTTTTGTCTATTACCACTTTCGATGCCACCCATAGTGTTATATCCATGGCTCACGCTCATGTATTGCGTGAAGAGTTGAAAAGGTTTAAGAATGTTAAAGTATGAAAACAATTCCTTGATTGACACAAGGGTAGGCATGATTTTTACTTTGTGTTAAGAAGAGGGAGTCTATATGACTATATGATTTTGTAGAGATAACTTTCATTAGCCATGTTATTTTTCAAGCTTCATAGATTACTTTCAAGTATGCTTGAAGTATTATTGTTTTGATATTGATAAACTTTTGTTTTGAGTCTTATGGATCTGAATATTCATGCCACAATAAAGAAGATTGCATTAGTAAATATGCTGGGTAGCATTCCACATCAAAAATTCTATTTTTATCATTTACCTACTCGAGGACGAGCAGGAATTAAGCTTGGGGATGCTTGATATGTCTCCAACATATCTATAATTTTTTTTGTTTCATGCTATTATATTATCTATCTTGGATGTTTATATGCATTTATATGCTACTCCCTCTGTCCCAAAATAAGTGTCTTAAGCTTAGTACAACTTTATACTAGAGTTAGTACAAAGTTGAGACACTTATTTTGGGACAGTGGAGTATTTTATATGATTTTTGGGACTAACTTATTAACCCAGAGCCTAGTGCTAGTTTCTATTTTTTCCTTGTTTTTGAGTTTTGCAAAAAAAGGAATATCAAACGGAGTCCAAACGGAACGAAACTTTTTGGAGATTTTTCTTGGACCACAAGGCATCAAATGGACTTGGAGTACACACTAGGGAATCTACGAGGCGGCCACAAGGGTGGGGGAGCCCCCAGGGGGTAGGGCGTGCCCCCTACCTTGTGGGCCCCTCGTGCCTCCCCCGACCGACTTCTTCCGCCTATAAATACCAATATATTCCAGAAACATCAGAACATCCATCGAAACCACTTTTCCGCCGTCGTAACCTTCTGTTCTCATGAGATCACATCTGGAGGCCTGTTTCGGTACTCTGACGGAGGGGGAGTCAACCACGGAGGGCATCTACATCAACCATATTGCCCTTCCGATGAAGTGTGAGTAGTTTACCACAGACCTACGAGTCCATAGCTAGTAGCTCGATGGCTTCTTCTCACTCTTTGATCTTCAATACCATGTTCTCCTCGTTGTTCTTGGAGATCTATCCGATGTAATCTTCTTGCGGTGTGTTTGTTAAGATCCGATGAATTGTGGGTTTATGATCAGATTATCTATGAATAATATTTGAGTTTCTTCTGAATTCTTTTACGCATGATCTTATATCTTAGTAATTCTCTTCGAATTATCGGTTTTAATGACCAACTAGATTGATAATTCTTGCAATGGGAAGTGCTTTGCTTTGGGTTCAATCTTGTGGTGCTCAATCCCAGTGATAGTAGGGGACATGACACATATTGTATTGTTGCCGTCGAGGAGAAAAAGATGGGGTTTTCATCATATTGCTTGAGTTAATTCCTCTACATCATGTCATCTTTCTTAAGGCATTACTCCATTCTTATGAACTTAATACTCTAGATGAAGGCAGGAGTCGGTCTATTTGTCTCGGACGTGATGCCTATATTCATGATCATTGCCATAGATGTCATTATAATTATTTGCTCTTCTATCAGTTGCTTGACAGTAATTTGTTCACCCACCATAAACTTGCTATCATGAGGGAAGACTCTAGTGAAACCTATGCCCCCCGGGTCTCTTTTACATCTTATAAGTTCCAGATCTACTATTTTGCAATCTTTTACATTTCAATCTATAAACCAACAACCTAAAAATATTTACTTTATTTGTTTATCTATCTCTATCGGATCTCACTTTTTCAAATAACCTAGAAGGGATTGACAACTACTTTATAGCGTCGGGTGCAAGTTGTTGATTGTTTGTGCAGGTATTTGGCGACTTGTGTGTAATCTCCTACTAGATTGATACCTTGGTTCTCAACAAACTAAGGGAAATACTTTCTTCACTCTGTTTCATCACCCTTTCCTCTTCAAGGGAAACACCAACGTTACCTCGGGAAAACAGCGAGGAAGCAGTGAGGCGCATGTGCGGGGGAAGAGGAGGGGCGACGAGGCGGCAAGGACGACGTTCGCCAACGGGCGCGAGGCGGCAGAGCACGACAGAGCGGGTGGCGGGGCTCGGGCGCGGGGCGTAGGGGATCTCGGGAGGGGCTGAGATCCCGCGGCGGCGGCGGCGGTGCGGGCTCGTCCGGGCCCAGATGGGCTCGGGCGGGCTAGTTTCGAGCCCCGTGGGCTCTGCGATGGTGGGGAGGCTGGAGACGACGACGTGGCGGCGCGGGATTGGAGAGAAGCGGCGACTGCGGCGGTGGTTTTGTGCCAAGTGGCAGCGCAGGGATGGGCCGACGCGGATTCCGAGGGAGAGGTGGGAGGTGGCGGCGGCTAGAGGTAGGTGGAGGGATAGGGGCTAGGGTTAGACTAGGTTTTTTGCTGAAATTTAGGGGGGGGGTGTTTATATAGCTAGAGGGAGCTAGGAGAGGGGTATTGGGGAGCCGCTTTCGCCCACACGATCGTAATCCGACGTTGATGAACATAGGAGGGAGTTAGATGGGCTAGGTGGGTTGGACTGAGAGAGAGAAGAGAAGTGAGGCCCGGCACAGGGTTTTCGGAGACCGAAAATGTCAGACGAATAAACCGGCGATGGTGCCGCTATGGAAGACGGTTGGGCTATCCAACGAACTCCGAATGCGACAAAATTTGGCACGCGGTCTACCTATGCTATAATAAGACCGCACACCAACTTTCATCCCATTCTGAGAACCTTTCTCAGCCACTTATAAAATAATATTTTGGATGTGCTGCGGACATGTGCTAGTGTGTCTGGGCTCAGAACGGACAACAGAGAGAACGGGGGAATCGGGCAACTACGAACGGATGCAGGTTTTAAAAAACATGCTGATGAAATGCACATGATGACATGGCAAAGTGCAACACACAAGCGAATGACATGGCAATGACATCGAATAAAAGGAAGACATCTGGCGCATCGGTCTCAGGGTGTCACAACACGCGCATGGACATAGCCTACTTTGTGGGCTACGTGAGCCGATTCATGGAGGCCTCGATGACTGAGCACCTTGCCATCGTCAAGTAGATCATCAGGTATGTCGCCAGCACGCAACATTACGGTTGCTTGTATGCAAGGGGAACTTCCGAGGCAACTCTGGTGGGTTTCAGCGATAGTGACATGGCGGGCGACATCGACACCCGCAAGAGCACGGCCGACGTCCTCTTCTTCCTCGGACGGAGCCTGATCAACTGGCAGTCAGACAAGTAGAGGGTGGTGGTGTGACGCCCGAAGACCGACGTCCCAGAAGATTCCAGATGTTCCGGGTTCTCCCGTGTGTTTCATTTGTGCTTGTGTTATTTATTTTGCTTTGCATCATGTCATCATGCCATCATGTCTTTAATCTTTGCATCTCACCTAAATAAATTGTGTGGACCTTCGGTCCATTTAAATCGAGGGAAGGATGACTTCTCTTTATAACATATTCTCCTATTATTATGGAGCTATTATAAAAATATTCCAGTTGTTTGGAATTAACCAAAACACACTTGCATATATTCCCCATGCCTTTTCTACTTCAAGTTTCACCATCTAAACCTTGTCTATAATTCTTTTCCGTTGTATCGAGGCTCCTCCTAAAGTCTAGACTCCTTTCAAACTCCTTTAAGGCAAGCTAAATAATTTTGGTTTGCACTTCCCTATTTTGTTGGAACCACTTTTGTTGGGTTGGTATTATTCCATAAATCCTTACAAAAATGTTCCATCATTTATTTTCTTGTTCTTGGCCTCTTTTCTTTTTAAATGTTGAACTCTCTCTATTTTTTCTGCTAAAGAAAAAGAGCAAGGAGAGGGATAGGCCATCTGGGCCTGCGGCCTCCCCTCCCCAGCCGGCCCATCTGGCCTCCTGGCCCAGCCACCCCGTAACCCTAGCCCGACCGCACCCCGATCCCCTCGCTCCTCTCCCTCAGCCGCCGCAACCTGATTCCCTCGCTCGTTCTCTCCCCTCGCTCTCTCTCCCGAGCGCCGCACCCAGAGGCTTCGCCCGCTCGATCCCGACCCCATCTCTCTCCCTCGCAGCCTCGGCTTCCTCTCCCACGCCCTGGTGCCGCGCGCCTCCCTCCTCCGCGCCTCTCCTCCGCGCCAGGAGCCCGAGCGCCACAGCGCCCGCACCCTCCGTCGCCAGGGCCGCAGCCCCGCCGCATCACCAGCGCCGGCCAGGAGCCGCGCCATCCGCCGCCAAGGCCCAGCGCCTCGCCTCCCCGAGTGCCTCCCTCCGGCCTCCCCGCAATCCAGCCGCGGGCTGGCCTCTGCTCCAACGCCCCTGCCTCCTCGTCGTCTCCCTCCAGCGGCCTCTCTCCCTCATCCGGATGCTGCTCCTCCGCGCCGCCCGCCACCGCGCCTGACTCGCTGCGTCGCCCTCGTGAGGCTTCGGCCAGGCAACGCCGGCGCCGCCCCGGGCAACCTCCAGCACCTCCAGACCCTTGGGTGGATCCTGGCTAGATCACCTCCTTGCCGCTTCCAAGATCCAAGGCCTTTCGAGTGGCTTCGTTTTGGATGCGCCGAGTCCCTTTCCGACCCGTGAACGTCTACCGTCGACCCTCAAGGACCCCGTGGAACATACGGACATCAAGTACCTCTACCGCCATCTTCGGAATCGCCAAGATGCCAAGTACCACGACGACCGAGTACAACTACCGACACGAGACCGAGACCGGCAAGACCGCTACGACCGAACGACTACACGATGCGTCAAGTTCCTCTCCGATGCCCCGAGGACCGAGTACGACTACACATGGAGTTACGTCAAGTTCCACTACCGTCGCAAGAACGAGAACCCCCAAGTACCACGACACCGACCCCGAACATCTACGAAGTGTACCACTACTTCCACGACGAGTCCAACTACCGCCACGTGAACGGCTACATAACGTGTACCTCTACGGAACGACTACTTCCCTCTACGACCGACTCGCGAGAACGTCTACTTCCACTACGTCCCTCGACGACTCGAATCGCTTCGAGAACGAACGTTCCGAAGGTATAACCCCGAGACGATGACCCGTGGATGAATGCTTGTGGTTGTATGAGATGTTTTCCCTTGTGTGCACCATGCCCGTTTCGTCTTTTGTCATGCTCCTCGGTTGCCTCGTCGCCGACTCGTGTGAACCCGGTGACGGGATCACCGCACCTTTCATCTTGTTCCGCTCGCTCACTCCACCTTTGCTTTTGCACCGGACTCTCAACGAGTTACCGGAACCGATATGTTGCCGTTGCATCACTTTCGGATCGTTGCCGTGGCACCCTTTCTTTCCACCACGATGACAATACTTCATATCTCTTCATGTTAACTTTTAATAAAAATTGCATAAAACTTGATCATGTCATCCGCATCATGTTAACAACATTTAAAATGTGTGAATTGTTGTTTGAATAAAAATTGCTAAACATGCACATGGGGATTTTCCGGAATTGTTGTTTGTCATTCCGGCCTCATTAAAACTTGCCTAAATAGGTAGTTTGCTCTTGCTTCACCTCTTGCCATGTTAACAAACATTTAATCTTGTCTTGCAAATAAACGAGAGTCAATTAAATAATTAAAATGTGGTGTTTCGACAATATGCAACTCGTTGCATATTGAGCTCCACTTAACTTGTACGTAGTACTTGTTTGTGCACTTTGCCATGACATGCATATTTAAACCGGACATGCATCATACTTGTTTGTGCATCATGGCATGCTTATGATTGTGTGTTTACCATGTTGTTTGCTTCTTTCCTGTTGCTTCTCTTGATAGCTTCGGTTCCGTTCCGGACTTGTGAGGATCCGTTCGACTACTTCTTGGACCCGTTCTTCTCCCTTGCGGAATCTCAGGCAAGAAGACCATACCCTTGGATACCTTTACTGCCATTGCCATGCTTAGTTGTCTCGATGCTATCGTTACATGTCGCGCTACCCATCTTTTATTGTCAGCCCTCTCCTTGTTGCCATGAAACCTCTAACCTTTGAAACCTTCTTAGCAAAACCATTGTTTGGCTATGTTACCCGCTTGCTCAGCCCCTCTTATAGCGTTGTTAGTTGCAGGTGAAGATGAAGATCGTTCCAGGTGGGAACTTGTTGTTGGTATATCACAATATCTATTATTATTATTAACACACCTATATACTGGGCATGGGTGGAAGGCTTGGCCTTTTGCTCGGTGATTTGTTCCACTCATGCCACCTTAGGCGCCGATAAACCAGCATTATGTTCCTTGATTTTGCGTTCCTTACACGATGGGTGGATGGGGACCCCTTGACAGTTCGACTTTGAATAAAACTCCTCCAGCAAGGCCCACATTGGTTTTAATTTGCCTCATAATAACAACTTAATTAATTGATTAAATTTGCATAGGGGGTCACGTACCCGGGTTCTTAATTCTACATAACAGGGGGGGCAGTGCTGATGGTGTTGGTCCCAAACTAGAGCCACTTGCGGTGCCACCCAGTTATCTGGGGTCTTCGGTTACTGTACGTAGCGCTCATCCGAACGTGGCCTGAGACAAGATACGCGCGGCTACTACCAGGGTGTCGGCACGCCGGGAGGTCTTGCTGGACTTGTTTTACCGTTGTCGAAATGTCTTGTGCACTGGGATGCCGAGCCTGATCGGATTTCCCTAAGATAAGGGGTGATGATATTATATTTATCACTTCAGCTAATCTGAGAGCTTGTGATGGGCTAAGTTGGGACACCCCTGCAGGGTTATGATCTTTCGAAAGCCGTGCCCGCAGTTATGTGGCAGATTGGAATTTGTTAATGTCCGGTTGTAGAAAACTTGACAGAGGATCCGAAGTAAAACACACAACTGTGTGAGTAACCGTGACTGTCTCTTTTCATTTTGAGAAGAGAACACGGTGGGGTTATGTGTCACATCCCCAGCTTCACCTTGCTTTAGGATAGCACCTGTTGCATCATTATTATTTTCTAAGGAAACCTGAAATGGGGATGCTCAAACCCTAGCATTAAATGAAGTTAACTAGGGTCAAATTAAAATCCTTTTCAATGAACCCAAAATGCCCCTTGGAAAAGTTCATCATTTTTGGATTGATTAAAAACCCCTGCCAAAAATGTTGCACTTATTTCTAGGACCATTCTGGATTTTTGAATTAAATCATATCTTATTTGCATTTGGGCATTTAAATTTTATATATTATTTTAAATGCTCAAATAATCCTAAACTGAAATGTTCCATGTTGGTTATATGCTAAACAGTGGGCATGAGCAGTTTGGTGATTTTTGAAAGTGCCTAAGCATTTTTAGAAAAGCCACAAAGTTACAAAAGAAATAGAAAACAGAAGATAAAATAGAAAACAAAAACAGAATTAGAAAAGAGAAGAGTTTTACCTGTGCAGCCCACCTGGCGGCCCAAGTTGCCGGCCCAGCCCACCTCCTCCCTCCTACTGTCTTCAACCTCCTGCCAGTGGGCAGGAGGGCGCGTGGCCGCCGCGCGCCGGCACACGCCGGCCACCTCCTACCTCTCTGCCTGCCTTCTCATCGCCCTGAGGTTGCCACGCACCTCCCTGCCTCCCTCTGTCACTCCTCCTCCCTCTCACTGGATCCCCTTCCCCCTCCCCTGCTACTCCTCGCCATGGCCGAACGCCACCATCGCCGCCGCTCGCCGTAGCCATGGCCACCGGCCACCGCACACCTCGCAACCATGCCAAGAAGAGTCGCCGCAGCTCCGTCTTCCTGTCCCCTCGACGTACCCGAGCTGGGGAGCACCGCAACGCCCTCAACGAGGTCGTCTTCAACCTTCTGCCCCCCCAGATCGCCGGAGATACTCCGTCGTCGTTTGTGCCTCCCCGCGCTCGCCGTCTGTCCCCGTGGAATCTCTGTGAGCTCCCGTCCCTTCCCCCCCCTCTCTGTTTGCCTTCTTGTGCACCACATCGACCCCGTCGAGCTCAGCCGCACCCGCCGCCGCCACTGCACGTCGCCGTCGTGGCCACAGCCACGTTGGCTTGATTCCAAGCACGGCATCGTCTTCACCGCAACCGTAGAAGCCCGTAGCACCTCCCCGCTCACCTCCCCGAGCCCCGCAACGCCTAGCTCGACGAAGCCCGAACTCCGGCGCCGCCGCGAGCTCCGTTCCGACGAGCTCCGCCGTCCCCGTGTCCTCCCGTTGCCTCCATTAGATGCGCGAGCTCCCCAGCTACGCGTAGCACCAAGCCGCCGTCCAAATGGTCGCCGGAGGGCGAATCCCGAGCACCGCCGCCACGTTCGGCCTCGCCGGCGTCGAGCCGCCGGTGGTTTTGACCCCGTTTGACTCCGGCTGGACCCCCCCTGTGTCCATGACATGTGGGGCCGGCCGTCGTTTAGATTTAATTAAGTTTTAATTAATTACTAATCTCTGTGCTTAGCTCTGTGAGTCACTGACACGTGGGGCCAGCCCCTGTTAATTCAGTTTAGTTTAAAACTAAACTTAATTAGGCCCTGAGAGACTGACATGTGGGCCACATCCCCCCTGACACTTTAGTTAGGATTAGATTAGCACTAACTAATAGGATTAGCTAGTAGTGTCACTGACCAGTGGGCCACACTGGTCAGGTTTGACTGGACCAGCCCCTGTTGACTTGCTGATGTCAGCATGACCTAGTGCTGACGCAATAAGTGTTTTCTGGAATTTTAAATAAATCATAAATGATTTATTTATTTCAGAAAATAGCCAAAACTTGTAAAAATCATATAAAATCAACCGTAACTTAGATGAAAATAATTTATATATG
This sequence comes from Secale cereale, assembly GCA_902687465.1. Taxonomy (NCBI): domain Eukaryota; kingdom Viridiplantae; phylum Streptophyta; class Magnoliopsida; order Poales; family Poaceae; genus Secale; species Secale cereale. Next base: position 332,233,049 of record LR738710.1, read on the forward strand.
AAAAATGATCAGAAAAATCCAAGGAATCTGTTTATGGCATTTTCATGCATGTTTGAACAAGTTAAACCTGCTGTTTAGGCCAAATCATATAAATGGCATTTAAATAACCACATATGGAGTTTGAATTTGAATCTTGGATTCAAACCAACTTCATTTAACCTGTTGCTAGTTGCATTAGCCCAAATCACAGCATAAAGCCATGTCATGATCATGCATCATATTGTGCATTGCATTGATTGTGTTCTCTCTTGTTTGCCGGTGTTTGTCCCCTTTCAGTAGACGTGTTCCGACGATGTGATCGATGACACCGATGAAGACTCAATGTTATCTTCAGAAGTGCCAGGCAAGCAAAACCCCATTGAGCATTCCGATACAATCCCACTCTCTCGCTCTTGCTCTCTTTTACTGCATTAGGACAACAACGCTTCAATTGTTACCTGCTGCGGTAGTTGAACCCCTTTCCACTGCATGACCCGTCATTGCCATAGTAAATAGTTGAAACCCACTAGTATGAGTAGGAGTTGTTTGAGCCATGTTGTGCCTACTCATTGATGCTTTCTGGTTATGCCTGCTATTGCTTAGAGTTGTGTCAGGTCTGATTCATCGGGGATGAATTGGAAGGGTGATGAACATGTCCTACTGTGTGTGAGCTAAGTGTGTGAACACGATTTGGTAAAGGTAGCGATGAGAGGCCATGTAGGAGTACATGGTGGGTTGTCTCATTGCAGCCGTCCTCAGGAACTGAGTTCTGTGTTGGTTGGTCCATGAAACAGCTACTACCACACATTGGGATCCTTAATTGACTCTCTCGACTTATTAATCAGCATGATCTCTGTCCAGGAGTTGCAACTAGTTTCTGGTGTTTGTAGTTTACTGGAGATCGTGCGCAGTGCTGACCCTCGGGGTGGGCTGTGACGCGGCAGGTACGTGGCACGGTGTACCGATTGCCCGTTTGGTGATGCGGGAACCCTGTACACATCGTTTGGGGCCGTGAGCGACACCCCGGCCGGATCTCCCCACGGATGGAACCCAAATAGGCGATAAACCTGGACGAGAGACTTGTGTGGTTAGTCAGGTCGTGGCCGACACCCTCGCTGGGCCTCCGCTTGAAGGTTGCCGAGTACATGTCGTGTAAACGGCGGTAAGTGGTGAGAGCGTGTGTGAAGAAGCACACCCCTGCAGGGTTAAATATAATCTATTCGAATAGCCGTGTCCGCGGAAATGGACTTCTGGGTTGCCTATTACAGTTCATAGACAAGTGAAAGTGGATACTCTAAAACGCGCAAGATAAGCGTGAGTGCTATGGATGGCCTTCTCGTAGGGAGACGGGAGCGGATCCATAGTGGTGTATTGATTGGTGAATATGTGGACTCGTGTGCGCCACCTCAAAAGAGTTACTTGCGGTCATAGTTTAGGATAGCCACCGAGTCAAAGCTGGCTTGCTGCAGTCAAACTCCACCACCCCTTTGTTGATACTGATGCATATGAAGATAGTTCTGATGTAAGTCTTGCTGAGTACCTTTGTACTCACGTTTACTTAATTTATGTTTTTGCAGAGAGACTTCAGTCTCGCTAGTGGTTCCGCGTGGACTTCGACGTTTAGCTTGTTACCTCAGCTACGATCTTGTACCCTTGGGAGGGTCTGGTAGATAGTCAGGCTTCTCAGCCTTTTTCATTTGTAGTTGTCTGTACTCAGACATGTTATGCTTCCGTTGCCTATATGCTCTATATGTTGGGTCATGTGACCTCTGATTGTAATAAATGCTATGATGGCTCTTCTGGGCCTTTATCTATATGAGTTGTTGAGTTATGTTGTGATGCCCTGTTGTACAGCACATACTTGCATGTTATGCGTACGTGTAATGTGTATTGCTATGTGTGGGATCCGACACCTAGTTGTTTACCTTTGGTAGCCTACCTTACAGGGAAATGTCTCCTAGTGCTTCCACTGAGCCTTGGTAGCTTGCTACTGCTCCGGAACACTTAGGCTGGCCGGCATGTGTCCTTCTTCGTTCCTGTGTCTGTCCCTTAGGGGAAATGTAACGCGTTGTTCCTTTAAGTCCTTGTAGCTTGCTACGACTTGGGTTCATACGTTGATGACCGACACGTTCGTTGCTGGGTCATGTATGCCTGTCTCTGTAATTTAGTGCCACTTTTGGTTTATAACTAGTCATGTCGGCTCGGGTTCTCTGTCATATGGATGCTAGCGACACTATCATATACGTGTGCCAAAATGCGCAAACGGTCCCGGGCCAGGTAAGGTGGCACCCGTGGGGATACCGTGCGTGAGGCCGCAAAGTGATATGATGTGTTACAGGCTAGACCTGTGTGACTTAGGATCGGGGTCCTGACATTATGTTTGATTCGTATGTAGTTCAGGATCTTTAGCGATCACTACTAGTTGCGACCGTTTGCGTAGATGCTCATCTTACTCTTGTACTCGTAAGTTAGCCACCATATTATGCTTAGCCGCTGCTGCAACCTCACCACTTTACCTCTTCCTACCCATAAAGCTTTGCTAGTCTTGATACCCATGGTTATGGGATTGCTGAGTCCTCGTGGCTCACAGATACTACAACACCAGATGCAGGTTCAGCTGAGTTTGATGCAGGAGCTGGTTCAAGTACTTCCCTGGGAGCTCGATGAAGAGAGTGGCCGTATGTTTGTGACGTTTCGACGATCAGTAGTGGTTTCTACTAGGGGCGATTCAGACCTGTGGCTTTATGTTGTTTTTGGTATCTTTCTTTTGGATCTTCGCCCGTAGTCGGGTTGTGTTGTTCTGAATGATGTTTTGCTTATGTAGTGTATTGTGTGAAGTGGCGAGTGTAAGCCAACTATTCTGTTGCAATTTCATCCCTATTTTTACACGAGTCGTGCAAAGATACCAAACTTGAGATCATTCCAGAATGGGCTTATACCTTTAAGTCGTGCCTCGACACGTAGGAGGTATAGTCCCATCCTGGGCATTACAAGTTGGAATTCAGAGCCTTCTCCGACCTAGAAGCCCCCACTGTTTGATCGAATCGTTGACGGTTGAGTCTAGGCACACACTTGAAAATGTTTTGAGTCCTATATATATATCGGAGAGTAGGATTTCTTTTGCACCTCGTCTCTTTTCACTCCGGTGAGGACTCCTGACGATTACTCTTGTCTCTTCTACTCTAAAAAATTCACCAATTTTTTTAGGATCTCGCGAGTATTGTTTGGATTGTTTCGATGTCTTTGTGACGAGAACATTGTTCTCGATGCCTCCTATCATTAGGGGTTGTGGCAGTGTCCCGGGGAGTTGAGCTCCGAGGTGTTGTCGTCACAAATATATCGCATCAGTTCTGGAATACTTAAGACGGCCGACATCGAAAACTCTCCTATGCGGTTAGTGACAAGATAACCCCGACATCACCCAGTACTGGGAAGGTAGTTCGGGAGTATTGCCATAGCTTGTATAGTAGATGCGTTTCGAAGGTCCGAGGTAAACGGTTTCCGGAGATAACTGGTTATGTGTTGAAGGATGGATACAGCTGGATGTAGGATTAGAGTTGAGTGCGTGATGCTTCCCCTGTATCCCCAACACCTGATTACATAACTGGGAACTTTCGGAAATTAATAGGTGGGTTCATCTAGTAGCTCGTAGGCATTCTTACAACGAGTGCATGATATGAAGTTCGGGGTTCTACATTGAGTGAAGTGGTTTTATGGGCGTTGTTCCGATCGGGAGTTGCATCTTAAAGGGTCCTTGGCTATGCTGATCCGGGGATTGCAAAACCCTTTTGTAACACGTTCCATGAGCTTTCAGCACGAATATGCCGAACGAAGCTTCTATCTTGTATTTGTTCTATCTGCTCCTTGTTGTTTTTATTTACCTTTTGTTCTCCCAAGTGGCTTCTCGACAAGCTGATGTATCTACGGAATTCATTCGTTCAATTCTTTGCTCGGATGATATTGTGAAGATTCTGTTGCAACATATCTATCCTTTGTTCTTGTTTTGATTCTGGTATTCGAGTTGCTTCGATGTCAAATGTTGATTCCATACCTTCCTAATCGGTGTTCTCATAGTTCTATGGGAGTGCTAATTCTTCTTGACCATCGAGATTTTCATGTTAATCCTTTTTCAACCGGAGTGCCTTCTTTTCAAGTTATTCCATACGGACGTCGTTGAGAAATCTGACGATTTGTCTATTTCATTCATCCCAAGTTGTCTTTGTTTTCCCCGCCCTCCGACCCTTCTTCTTCTCGGAGTCAGAAATACTAAATGAAGTATCCATTTTATTCATGTGATATTTCTTCATTCTTTTCCTTCAATGTTCTTATCCGGTGATTTATCGTGAAGATGCTCAAGAGCTTCAAGTTCATCATTCTTTTGTTCTCAAATTCTGTCGGTGGATGTAATTCAAGATTTGGGTGTTGATCTTATCCTTTTCCTCATTTCACAATGCTTTCTTATTCCGGTGCACCAATTAATCATTCTCCTCTTGCTATTCATATCTGGAGTGTTCAAGATGTCTCAGAAGATTCATAATTCCATTCTTAATCCGTTCAAGCTATTTTGAGGATTGCTATCTTATTCAAGCCATTTAATTCAACCGGTGCAATATCTCTTAAGCAATCTTTTTCAACAGTGTTTTCTTTTGAGTGGGCCCAAACCCACAGGTCTTTTCCCAGGATCTTACCTGACTCTTCTAATTTTTCTGGAGTTATACTCAAATTCTTTTTAAAGTGTGACGTAAGAATGATTCCCATCAGTCACATGCCTTCTCCAGGACCGCTTTCAAATTCTTTTTCATCATTGGTTCAACCTTTTAATTCTTCATTACGGAGTGCCTATACAATTCATGGTGGTGTATCTCATCGTCTTCTCAGATTTTGGAGACCCGAAGACGAGTTCCTCTTGAATCCTTATCCGTTCTTCCAAGATTCATGGTTCTAGCTTCATGCCATCCTCATTATTGTTCCGTTTGTGAGGAATTCTTTTTATACCCGTCCGAAGCATTTTATGAATTCTTTTCCTTGGGTTCCTCCGAAGGCCATCATTTCAGAATATTTCTTCATTCTCAGTTTTCAACTTCGTCCTCCAAATATTCTTCATTGATGCCTCTTCGTTCGTCTCCCTATTCTTCCCGGTGATTCATTCTTTTATATTCACTCAATTTCAATTCCTTACGGTGGATTATTATCTTTCATCACCCGGCTCCAATTCTTACGGTGGTTCTTTCAAGATTACTCTTCCGTTGTTATCGTATTAATTCATTTGTTCTTTTCATAATCCTACCAGTGGTTCGTTGAATAATTATCCGAGCTTGTGCGAGATCTCTCTTAATCCTTTCCAACGAGAATAAGTAGTATGCCAAATCCTTTGGTTGTCATCAATTTAAATTGGTGAAGGAGATGCATGACATAATTCTTATTCTTATTCCTTCAAGGTGATTTAATTCTTTTGTCTAGAGCTTGTTCATCATATCATATTCTCGGTTCTAAGTTGTTCATCTTGTTTTCCGGAGCTCCAAGTTATTTCAATTATATCATTTCAAAGCTCCATCTAATTCATCGCAGGCCTTGAATCTTATTCTTTTCATCTTTCACTTCTCATGCTTTTCATTACCGGAGTTCTCATGGTGGTTCATCATGTTTTAATTCATCCTCGAAGTCTTCATCAAGATTCTTGTTGGAGCTCAAGCATTCTTCATCATGCTTTCCAAGTGCAATCCTTTCTACATTATTGTTTGAGATGGTGTTATGTCATTCTTGACAATTCCTTCATGTTTTATGATTCACTACTTATCAAGAATGAGATATTTAAAACCATCATTTTCCTTGTTCGGAGATGTTTTCAACCCTTCAATTATTCGTTGGAGTAATCTTGGGTTGTATTTCACCTAAAAGCTTTCCCTAAGGATTGTTGCTATTATGGTGCTTATAAATGACCCAAGTTCTTCATTTATCCTTCCGGTGGAATAAGTTTATCGTCTCCTTGTTGATCTCAATCAAATCAATTGTTTAAGTTAGTGGTTGGTTGTCACCTCATAATTTTGAGATGTTTTCCATAAGCCCACATCAAGCTTATTCGTTTTCGTTGTTGATTTTTCCATCAACCCCATTCAACCCTTCTTTGTAAGGAGGATTTCCTAATTCATTTGTGGGAGAAGTTGTCATTTTTCTTCTCCATTCATTTCTTCCGTTGATTTAGATGCTATTCTTTCATTCCGGAGGCATTGTGATGTTGCTCTCTCCAAACCCTCATCTCGTTTTATCGAGATGATGTTTTTTTTCCTTGCTTGTCCATTTAACCGGAGTGTTCTGTCCTCCATTCAAGTTCCGTCATCTTATCTAGCCTTTCCTCTCTTTTCAACCGGAGTGCTGTCTGAATCCTTCTTACCCCTTGTGCCATTCTTTCGATTGTTTCAGAGGCTGTGTGTTGTTGTTTTCATCAAGTATCACTCCATCTCCTCAAGTTCTTGTTAATTCCTTCCATTTTCAGTCGGAGTGCTGTCCGAATTATGTCATTCTTATTCCTTGGCTATACCATTGCAGTTTCATATTCTTTTGGTTCGTAAGCTCTTGCTTCATGTATTCTAACCTACAAGGTTCTTGTAATGCTCCTTGTTCCTCTTTTCTAACGGAGTGTTTTCATCTTCATTCATCTCCATTGTATTCTTATTCAACTTGTTCTACCTCTCAGGTTCGTGGTTTCACTCGTCTGTCAAAGAAGCAACTTTGTTTTACCTCTTCCTCTTCCGTTTTTTTACCGGTGTTATCTCTAGGATCTCGGGTCGAGATCCTCTGTTAGTGTGGGAGAGTTGTGACGCCCGAAGACCGACGTCCCAGAAGATTCCAGATGTTCCGGGTTCTCCCGTGTGTTTCACTTGTGCTTGTGTTATTTATTTTGCTTTGCATCATGTCATCATGCCATCATGTCTTTAATCTTTGCATCTCACCTAAATAAATTGTGTGGACCTTCGGTCCATTTAAATCGAGGGAAGGATGACTTATCTTTATAACATATCCTCCTAATATTTATGGAGCTATTATAAAAATATTCCAGTTGTTTGGAATTAACCCAAACACACTTGCATATATTCCCCATGCCTTTTCTACTTCAAGTTTCACCATCTAAACCTTGTCTATAATTCTTTTCCGTTGTATCGAGGCTCCTCCTAAAGTCTAGACTCCTTTCAAACTCCTTTAAGGCAAGCTAAATAATTTTGGTTTGCACTTCCCTATTTTGTTGGAACCACTTTTGTTGGGTTGGTATTATTCCATAAAGCCTTACAAAAATGTTCCATCATTTATTTTCTTGTTCTTGGCCTCTTTTCTTTTTAAATGTTGAGCTCTCTCTATTTTTTTCTGCTAAAGAAAAAGAGCAAGGAGAGGGATAGGCCATCTGGGCCTGTGGCCTCCCCCCCCCCAGCCGGCCCATCTGGCCTCCTGGCCCAGCCACCCCGTAACCCTAGCCCGACCGCACCCCGATCCCCTCGCTCCTCTCCCTCAGCCGCCGCAACCTGATTCCCTCGCTCGTTCTCTCCCCTCGCTCTCTCTCCCGAGCACCGCACCCAGAGGCTTCGCCCGCTCGATCCCGACCCCATCTCTCTCCCTCGCAGCCCCGGCTTCCTCTCCCTCGCGCTGGTGCCGCGTGCCTCCCTCCTCCGCGCCTCTCCTCCGCGCCAGGAGCCCGAGCGCCGTAGCGCCCACACCCTCCGTCGCCAGGGCCGCCGCCCCGCCGCATCACCAGCGCCGGCCAGGAGCCGCGCCGTCCGCCGCCTAGGCCCAGCGCCTCGCCTCCCCGAGCGCCTCCCTCCGGCCTCCCCGCAATCCAGCCGCGGGCTGGCCTTTGCTCCGACGCCCCTGCCTCCTTGCCGTCTCCCTCCAGCGGCCTCTCTCCCTCATCCGGATGCTGCTCCTCCGCGCCGCCCGCCACCGCGCCTAACTCGCTGCGTCTCCCTCATGAGGCCTCGGCCAGGCAGCGCCGGCGCCGCCCCGGGCAACCTCCAGCACTTCCAGACCCTTGGGCGGATCCTGGCTAGATCACCTCCTTGCCGCTTCCAAGATCCAAGGCCTTTCGAGTGGCTTCGTTTTGGATGCGCCGAGTCCCTTTCCGACCCGTGAACGTCTACCGTCCACCCTCGAGGACCCCGTGGAACATACGGACATCAAGTACCTCTACCGCCATCTTCGGAATCGCCAAGATGCCAAGTACCACGACGACCGAGTACAACTACCGACGCGAGACCGAGACCGGCAAGACCGCTACGACCGAAAGACTACACAATGCGTCAAGTTCCTCTCCGGTGCCCTGAGGACCGAGTACGACTACACATGGAGTTACGTCAAGTTCCACTACCGTCGCAAGAACGAGAACCCCCAAGTACCACGACACGGACCCCGAACATCTACGGAGTGTACCACTACTTCCACGACAAGTCCAACTACCGCCACGTGAACGGCTACATAACGTGTACCTCTACGGAACGACTACTTCCCTCTACGACAGACTCGCGAGAACGTCTACTTCCACTACGTCCCTCGACGACTCGAACCGCTTCGAGAACGAACGTTTCGAAGGTATAACCCCGAGACGATGACCAGTGGATGAATGCTTGTGGTTGTATGAGATGTTTTCCCTTGTGTGCACCGTGCCCGTTTCATCTTTTGTCATGCTCCTCGGTTGCCTCGTCGCTGACTCGTGGGAACCCGGTGACGGGATCACCCCACCTTTCATCTTGTTCCGCTCGCTCACTCCACCTTTGCTTTTGCACCGGACTCTCAACGAGTTACCGGAACCGATATGTTGCCGTTGCATCACTTTCGGATCGTTGCCGTGGCACCCTTTCTTTCCACCACGGTGACAATACTTCATATCTCTTCATGTTAACTTTTAATAAAAATTGCATAAAACTTGATCATGTCATCCGCATCATGTTAACAACATTTAAAATGTGTGAATTGTTGTTTGTTTAAAAATTGCTAAACATGCACATGGGGATTTTCCGGAATTGTTGTTTGTCATTCCGGCCTCATTAAAACTTGCCTAAATAGGTAGTTTGCTCTTGCTTCACCTCTTGCCATGTTAACAAACATTTAATCTTGTCTTGTAAATAAACGAGAGTCAATTAAATAATTAAAATGTGGTGTTTCATCAATATGCAACTCGTTGCATATTGAGCTCCACTTAACTTGTACGTAGTACTTGTTTGTGCACTTTGCCATGACATGCATATTTAAACCGGACATGCATCATACTTGTTTGTGCATCATGACATGCTTATGATTGTGTGTTTACCGTGTTGTTTGCTTCTTTCCTGTTGCTTCTCTTGATAGCTTCGGTTCCGTTCCGGACTTTTGAGGATCCGTTCGACTACTTCTTGGACCCGTTCTTCTCCCTTGCGGAATCTCAGGCAAGATGACCATACCCTTGGATACCTTTACTACCATTGCCATGCTTAGTTGTCTCGATGCTATCGTTACATGTCGCGCTACCCATCTTTTATTGTCAGCCCTCTCCTTGTTGCCATGAAACCTCTAACCTTTGAAACCTTCCTAGCAAAACCATTGTTTGGCTATGTTACCCGCTTGCTCAGCCCGTCTTATAGCGTTGTTAGTTGCAGGTGAAGATGAAGATCGTTCCAGGTGGGAACTTGTTGTTGGTATATCAGAATATCTATTATTATTATTAACACACCTATATACTGGGCATGGGTGGAAGGCTTGGCCTTTTGCTCGGTGATTTGTTCCACTCATGCCACCTTAGGCGCCGATAAACCGACATTATGTTCCTTGATTTTGCGTTCCTTACACGATGGGTGGATGGGGACCCCTTGACAGTCCGACTTTGAAGAAAACTCCTCCAGCAAGGCCCAACATTGGTTTTAATTTGCCTCATAATAACAACTTAATTAATTAATTAAATTTGCATAGGGGGTCGCGTACCCGGGTTCTTAATTCTACATAACAGGGGGTAGTGCTGATGGTGTTGGTCCCAAACTAGAGCCACTTGCGGTGCCACCCAGTTATCTGGGGTCTTCGGTTACTGTACGTAGCGCTCATCCGGACGTGGCCTGAGACGAGATACGCGCGGCTACTATCAGGGTGTCGGCACGCCGGGAGGTCTTGCTGGACTTGTTTTACCATTGTCGAAATGTCTTGTGCACCGGGATGCCGAGCCTGATCGGATTTCCCTAAGATAAGGGGTGATGATATTATATTTATCACTTCAGCTAATCTGAGAGCTTGTGATGGGCTAAGTTGGGACACCCCTGCACGGTTATGATCTTTCGAAAGCCGTGCCCACGGTTATGTGGCAGATTGGAATTTGTTAATGTCCGGTTGTAGAAAACTTGACAGAGGATCCGAAGTAAATCACACAACTCTGTGAGTAACCGTGACTGTCTCTTTTCATTTTGAGAAGAGAACACGGTGGGGTTATGTTTGATTCGTATGTAGTTCAGGATCTTTAGCGATCACTACTAGTTGCGACCGTTTGCGTAGATGCTCATCTCACTCTTGTACTCGTAAGTTAGCCACCATATTATGCTTAGCCGCTGCTGCAACCTCACCACTTTACCTCTTCCTACCCATAAAGCTTTGCTAGTCTTGATACCCATGGTTATGGGATTGCTGAGTCCTCGTGGCTCACAGATACTACAACACCAGATGCAGGTTCAGCCGAGTTTGATGCAGGAGCTGGTTCAAGTACTTCCCTGGGAGCTCGATGAAGAGAGTGGCCGTATGTTTGTGACGTTTCGACGATCAGTAGTGGTTTCTACTAGGGGCGATTCGGACCTGTTGCTTTATGTTGTTTTTGGTATCTTTCTTTTGGATCTTCGCCCGTAGTCGGGTTGTGTTGTTCTGAATGATGTTTTGCTTATGTAATGTATTGTGTGAAGTGGCGAGTGTAAGCCAACTATTCTGTTGCAATTTCATCCCTATTTTTACATGAGTCGTGCAAAGATACCAAACTTGATATCATTCCAGAATGGGCTTATACCTTTAAGTCGTGCCTCGACACGTAGGAGGTATAGTCCCATCCTAGGCATTACAGGTGGCCATGTCCACTTGTGAGGCGGAGTACATAGCCACCGCAACGGCGGCCTGCCAGGGCATCGGGCTCGCTCGGCAACATTAAGAGTGCAGATGCCGAGCGGGTCATGCTGAAGATCGACAACAAGGCAGCCATCTCCCTCAGCAAGAACCCTGTCTTCCACGACCATATCAAGCACATTGACACGAGATTTCACTTTCTCCGCGAGTGTGTGGAACATGGGAGCGTTGAGATTGAGTTCATCGGCACCAGTGGGCAACTCGCTAACATCCTGACAAAGGCGCTCGGGCGCGCTAAGTTTCAAAAACTCCGAGAAGAAATTGGTGTAGTTCAGATTCAGTAGTGGTTCAGGGTTTAGGGAGGCAATGTTAGTTAAACCCTGAACCGAACCTATCTGAACCGGTTTCCCTGGTTCAGATTTGCTATGTGCATGTAATAAGGTGTATTACCGCGTTTTGTGCGAGTCGTGCGCTACTAGGTCTAGGAAGTGGCCACGGTGAGCACGCCCTCTCTGTGAACGTGGGGTGGCACATTCAATCGAGCTGGGATGGTGGCGTGTGAACCGGCCGGGGAATTAAGGGGAGCGAGAATTTGAGAAAAGCAACAAGTTTTGGGGCACTGCTACAAATCACCCCACCGATTTCCTTGGGAAATCAACCGGGTTGGTGGTCATCAGATCAATCGTGCCTAAGCCATAGGATAGGGCAACACTGCTTCATTGCTTCCTTCCTCCCCTCGAGCGTCAGTCCATGGCTTCCTTCTTCCTCGAGCACACGCATCAGTTTGCCCCCCGCGTCACCAACAGTAGCAACACCTATGAGCAGCGTTGACCACGAGTGTGTGGAAGATGGAGCGTTGCGGTTGAGTTCATCGGCACCAGTGGGCAACTCGCTGACATCCTGACAAAGGCGCTCGGGCGCGCTAAGTTTCAGAAACTCCGAGAAGAAATTGGTGTAGTTCAGATTCAGTAGTGGTTCAGGGTTTAGGGAGGCAATGTTAGTTAAACCCTGAACCGAACCTAGCTGAACCGGTTTCCCAGGTTCAGATTTGATGTGTGCATGTAATAAGGTGTATGGCCGCGTTCTGTGCGAGCTGTGCGCTACTAGGTCTAGGAAGTGGCCACGGTGAGCACACCCTCTTTGTGAATGTGGGATGGCATGTTCAATCGAGCGATGGTGGTGGCGTGCGAATCGGCTGGGGGAATAAAAGGAAGCGAGAAAATGAGAAAAGCAACAAGTTTTGGGGCACTGCTACAAATCATCCGACTGATTTCCTCGGGAAATCAGTCGAGTTGGTGGCCGTCAGATCAATCGTGCCTAAGTCGTTGGATAGGGCAGCGCTGCTTCATCGTTTCCTTCCTTCCCTCGAGCGTTAGTCCATGGCTTCCTTCTTCCCCGAGCACACGCATCAGTTCGCCCCCTGCGTCACCGACAGTAGCAACGCCTATGAGCAGCGTGCGACGACGACGGATGCTGCATCGCCGGCGACCATGGCTAACGTTGGGATGCAGTGCACAGTGAAGGAAGCTGTGACACGGCGCAGTGGTTGCTGTGATGCAGCGCCGACGATGACGGCGAACACTACGATGTAGTGCCAGCGAGGAATGGTGTTGCAACACATCACGCGTCAGCCATGGCAGGAGCTGCGGTGCATCATCGGAGGCGACGGTGCAGTGGTTGCCAGGATGCAGCGCCGGCAACGACAACAAATGCTACGATGTAGTGCCGACAACGACGGGTGGTGCAACGCAGCACGCGATGGCCATGGCGGGAGCTGTTATGCAGCGCCGCCGACGACGGGTTGTGCGAGGCAGCACCCGACGGCCATGACGGAAGTTCGCGAGGCAGCACGCGGCGGCCATGAAGCTCCAGGCCGTCGGTGAAGCTTCATTGGAGCCGCCGATGAAGCATCATTGCAGTAGCATCGTAGCTCGGCCGTCGGCGACCGCTGCATCGTAGCACCGGGGAGCCGCCTACAAGCGCTCCACTGCATCGCCACCGCGCGCCCCTCGCCCATTGCAGCACCGCCGCGTGACCCCCGTTGCAGCGCCGATGACCTCCCGCAGCAGCGTCCACGGGCGGCTTGCAACAGGCGTTGCCTCCCTACCTGGCCACAACAGCACATGGACGGCTTGCAGAGGGCTTCTGATTTCCTCGGTGAAAAAAGAGATGGGGCAGGAGGTAGAGGAAGAGCATCGACCAGGGGAAAGAGATGCATTGTAGAGCCACGGGAGAGTTGGGTCAACGACCAGTTGCTTTTTGTGGCCAAGACGTATCGTGTGGGGATATGGACGGGGTGGAGAAGCGGTGTGCGGGTCCCCACCCGGACGCGTGTCAGGCGTCGGAGGATGCTTACGTCGTGCTGAAATCAGCCGACTGGTTTTAACAATTTCCCAAGTTTTGTGCTGCGCAAGCACGTGTGTTAACTTGTGTTCACATAGAGAACGGGAGAGTGAGCGCGAGAATGATCGATTGGTTGACACTCCACCCATCGTGTGTCTCCCTCCTTTGCTTCTCGTGGGTGACCAGGGTCTGGAACCATGGCGGATGAAGAAGGGACAAGCATGATGCGATCTGGAAAGAAGGATGTCAAGGAGTTTGGAAAGATTGGATTTGCATTTGGTTGAATATTTTTTTTGAGGGAAATTTGGTTGAGATAATGGTCACCAAAATATATGTATGCAATTACCAGGCACTCGGCCCGGCCGGGTCCAGCCCAAACAGCCCAACCCAAACGCGACAACGCCTTCAGTGTCGCCACTCCTCTTAGCGTCGCCTTCTCCAGATCGCCGAAACCCCAATTCATTCAGCATCCACCCATCTGCAGGTCGCACAGATCCATCCAACCTCTGTCCGACGAGGGAAGAGAAAAAAAAAAAAATGCTGCGCCACGCCGCCCACCGCCTCGCCTCCCGCGCCGCCGCTGCCGGCAGCGGCTCCATCAGCCGCAGGGCGCTCGCGACGGCGCAGGCGCCCGCGGAGGCGGGCGAGGACCCCGCGTTCTTGGAGGCGTGGAAGAAGGTGACCACAATCATCGACCCCCCCCAGACGCCCATGTCGGCCATGAAGCCCCGCCCGCCCACGCCGGCCTCCATCCCCTCCAAGCTCACGGTCAACTTCGTCCTCCCCTACAAGTCCGAGATCACCAACAAAGAGGTATATCGTCGTAACCTCCCCCGTCGTCCCACCTCCCGATCTCAGATCTGTGCGTGTGCGTCTAGGGTTCCGACCGTTCGCACGATCTTGCGGTCCTTTTTCTTTTTTCGGTCGGAGATTAGGGGCGCGTGAGAGGGGCCTTTGCGATCTGGTTCATCCCGCGGGATGGGTGGAATCCTAGGGGCGATTTGGTTAGGAACTACGAATGTTCCTTGTATGATCTTGTCATGGGATGCTTTTGATCATGTCATTGTTCTGGTGGAATGATTGTGCTGGGTCCTTGTTGCGCTTGATCCTGTGCATGGCTGTGCTTCAGTTTTGTAGTCTGCGTGAGATTGTTGGGTTATATCAGTTAATCTGATGGCTCTGTCGGTAAGCACGATAATTCCAAACCTCAGCGACCTTTTTGGAGTGCCATGCACCAGATGGCTTATATGTTGGTTGACTGTACTGAGTAGAACATGTGTCCTCCTAATGGTTATTGCCGTCCACAAGGAACTGCAGTTTTCACTTGGAGCTGCAGATGTTTTAATTGTATAAGCACTTTAGATTTCTGCTAGCATCTTCATGCCGTTAAATTCTTGTGGCGTCCTAGTAGACTTCTTTGATTTACTTTTTCAATTTGTAACGTGAGGATTCAGACATGCCTCTTTGTGGATATCCTTGTATGTTTTTCTTCTCTCAAGCTTCTACAGCAGTGCCTAGATTAAGTATTAGTCCGATAAAATGACTTTTCTTTCATATTTCGCATTTAATGCTCTGTTTGCTTTCTGGTTTGTTCTTTTGTTGTGATATGGTTCATTATTCTTATTTCTTAGCTGTAGTTCGGAGCCTTGTTAGTGGATTTAGGACAATGGGGCTACATTTATATGAGTTGTGAACTTCTGATCACATGATATTGTGCACCGTTGCTACAGTAATTGGACAAATATTAATGTTTAACGACATTTGCCCTCGCTGACATTAACTCATTATACCTGTTGTAATTTTCTTGATTGAGATAACCTTCATTCACTTAGTGCGCTGTTTTGCACGAACAGTCTTTGTGTCTGGAACAATCATAACATTCTCCCATGATATATTTTCTTGACCTTTTGTGGTAGCAATGCCCCAGTACAGTTTTCAATTTAGCTATGAACTAGTAAGATGCCCGTGCTACGCAACGTGTCACAAAAGACCAAGTGTAATTATTTACTAAAATTGTAGCCAAGAACCAGTACATTACATTTCAAAACAAAAGAGCCAGTACATTGCTACAGAACAATAAAGAAATTGCATCGAAAGATAGATCAACCAGTTTCCGACTAAAAACCCCTTCTAAGCCAAATGATTTCTTCTCCATATTCGCCTTGCAGGAGGATTTCTTGTGTTTTATCATTCCTCGCTCTATCCTATAGTGAGGGGACATAGAGCATGCCATAGTTTGAAATCCTTCCATACGGTGAGAATAAACTGGGAGTATTTGTAGCTGTATTTTTGGAACGGCTAATGAATTTGAGTTTATGCCTAGATTGAATTTAGAAGATGCTAAGTCCAAAATACTCCTAGATTTTCAGTTTCCACCATACCAAATATAACATCACGCTACAGAATATTTGACTGTTTATGGACTTTAACAATCAATAGTTTGAATAAACAGTTAGAAAAAAATGTCGCACTCCACGACCAATGACCTGAGTAGTAACCACAATCCACAGCCCATGACCATCGAACTAAGCTTTATGTAGCAAGAGTTCTGGGGGCAGTAAGTTGAGTAAATCATATTTCTTACCAGCTTGCTAGTTTAGCGTGTGCAAATCCAAATTTTGAATTGTATAATTATTAAACATTTTGGCACTGATTGGCACTTCCATACACAAACAAATGCAATCGGATATTGAGAAGTCTGCTATAGAAGAAGCACAAACAAATATCATATTTGGAGCAGAAATATGTTGTCTTTTAAGGCAGGATAAACTTCAAATTGCACACTGTCTATTGTTTTGGTAATTGATGCTCCCGTATGCGCATAATGCAGAGATCAGAACTACTCCTCTGTACTTCCTTCTCTGTAGTTGCTTCTCAATACGCACATCTTCAGAGAGAAATAATGAAGTGCTCTATCTCAGCTCAACAAGGGCACACCAATGTAACTGGATGAAGACAATACTTGCAAAGAAGTTGCCGACCAGGTTGTTAATCCGGCCAGATGAGTGACTCGATGGCATGTAGGAGAGATAGGAGCATCAGCGGGACGGCCTGATGCTGGTATTAGGGCCACCTCCATCGGATCCACGAGTTGTGCTTCCCATTCCCCATACGCGGTCGCCGGGCTAGGTGCCAATCACCTCGCGTGCAGTGGCGTTGGTGGCCTGTAGACGAGCTCGAGGCAGCTGCCAATGAGCTCTCCCTGGGACTGGGGCGATTTCCACCAGATCCAGGATCTTGGTAGGCTTTGGATGGGCAAGCTAGGGGCGGAGGTGCAGAAGAACGAGGGTGTTGTAGGCATCGCCAAGATGCGGGTGGCGGCTAGATGGAGGGACATCGGTGCTCAGGTGGCCGGTGGGAGGGGCCGGTGGCGGGGAAGGTTCTAGAGGAGGTGTGGGCTTGAGTTTGGATGGGATGGGGTTGGACAGGAAAGACAATGAGTTCTATGAAAATTTGGGCGGAGTGGCGGGCGTGTTTCTGCAAAAGTGTCATGCCTTGCCTTTGCAAGCGTTAGATGAAAATCTGACGGTCCAAAGTCATAGATGGCAGGCACACCATCATCACCAACTGAGATTTTTATAGAAGTAGAGATGTTTCTGTATTATTCTTAATGTATCAAAGACATGTCATGAGTTGCTTAAATACTACTCCCTCCGATCTTCTATAAATGTTGTGGGAAAACAACTGAGCCCGGTACTACTCAAAGTATAACTTGCGACTGTTTATGGGGATCAGAGGGAGTAACATCTTATATTGTGATGAGTGGGTTTCTTGAACTAGGAGTAGAACATGCTCTAATCTGTGACAAATCATGATATGAATAATTAAACATTATCAGATGGCCAGAAGGTGAATTGATGGTGTGATGTACGAAGCGTTTTTTAAACTTAATCTACAGTTAATAGTAGTATTTACTTTAAGTTACCTAGTGTCTTTGGTTATCTGATTCTTTTTCCGACTCTTTGAATTTACTTCTTTTAGGTTTCCAAGTTTGTTATTACTTATTAGCTATCAGGTTTATTGTTGCTATTTGTCTGATAAGTAATTTTGGTGTTTGAGGTAAGTTCATTTTGTGATGCTGCATTTTTGGTGGAGTCGGAGAATGATTTTCAAATTGTGTACATTGATCTCCTGTATGCTTATGCTCGCTTAAAGTGCCACTCTTGATAATTGGTGGTATCGTCTTGTGTTTTTGTCACGACTCATCTCATATTGTTTGGCTATTGTCAGGTTGACATGGTAATGGTACCTGCTACAACGGGCCTGATGGGTATTTTACCAGGCCATGTTTCCACAATTGCAGAGCTCAAGCCTGGTGTTATGTCTGTACATGAGGGAAATGATGTTACAAAGTACTTTGTGAGCAGTGGCTTTGCATTCATCCATGCAAACTCGATTACTGATGTTGTGGCTGTTGAGGCTGTCCCCCTTGATCAGATCGACCAAAGCTTGGTCCAGAAAGGTCTTGCTGAATTCACTGCCAAGCTTGGATCAGCCTCGACTGACCTAGAGAAGGCTGAAGCTCAGATCGGAGTGGATGTTCACAGTGCGCTCAATGCTGCACTGACTGGTTGATGACGACATCTTACATTTTAAAGTCCTTTTCATCCGCATCTTTAGAATGTGAGTTGAAGTCCGCAAACTTATGAATGAGGATGGAGGGAATGATCTTAAATAAATTATACTTCATCTCAAAGAAAGACTTGTGTTTCTTCCTGTGAGGATTTTGTTAATGGTAATCCAGTGCTGCATTCAGTTTTCATTTCTGAGTTGTGACTTGAATCAAATGAAGTTGATTGATTTCCATTTCATAATTCCAGTCAAATTGTCAAAATATTATCAAAGTTCCTTTTTTTCCGTGTTTGTGATGTTGTGGTTCTTGGTAAGTTGAACTCCTCAAAATTGTGCAAGTTCTTAGCAACCCACGATCACATGTTGTGGTGTTCTGTGTATTTGTGATATCTATTTCCTCGCTAAAACGGATGAAAAATACGTTCTATACTCTTGCAGGCGAGGAAAAAGAAGCTAAAGTAGTCATTTTTTCTTCTCAAACTTGAATCTGTTAAGTGATGTGCTTGAAACATTCATGTGAAAACATTCCTGATATCCGAGCCGCTGGGTTGTACTGAGGTTCACGCAGTTGGTTGTATTCTCATTGGTATACAGACGTGGGCCATTGCCAGTCTTGGACGAGCAGATAATCGTAAGCAGACGGTTTATTTGGTTCACATGGTTTGGTTCACGGTTTTCTTGTTTGTATGGTTTATTCGGTTTACATGGTTTGGTTCACGATTTTTTAGTTTGTATATATGGTATTAATACTTTGATAAATCTTATACTTACTGGCTACCGTTTCTATCGTATCCGTCATCCCTTTTACAAAAAAAGACCCCGGCGCTCGATGTTCATTAATCCGTAGTCCCTCTCTGGTAATTAACCCGTAGTACACACACAGTAACATGAAATTAAAGAGAAGCTCTTTGATTTTTTGGCTAAATCAACCTAAAGTCCATCTGGAACAAATTAAAAAAAAAACATATCTTTTAAATCCTGACTCCAATTTTAACTTGTTACATATGAAGTTTGATTAGAAAAATGTTTAGAATATGAATATAATTTATTTTACCCGTTAAAATGTTTTTAAAATGTTACTTAGGGTCCAACCATAATTAATAGTGCATGATCTGTCTTTCTTTCGGATCGACGTTGATTCGGATTGCAAATGAACACATCAACAAAACCATATTGGAGACGAAAGAAACCAATACGCCTCATCAAAATCTCGCATGGAAGTTTTTTTTTCTCTCATATTACGCCGAGAAAGAGACACCTTTGGGTTGAACACATTCAAACACATTGTGGTTGTGTGAGCACTTGCCACTGTCGGCAAGGGTAGAAAGGAGTATACGCGGATGTCATATTGAAATAAAGGGCGTGAACCTATTGGTGTCTTCAGTCATGATTATTGGGTCAACACAGGTGCACGTCATTGTCTGAACCACGTGTGCTGCAGTACTTAGGCGAGTGAACTTCATGTAGAAAAAACAGCAAGCTGTGTTTTTTGGTACCTTTTCTGCTCTAGTTTTTTAATCGTTTGTCGGAATGACGCGTGTAATATACCGTTGAGAAGTTATAGATTAGGCGCACCTTCGCCATGTTGAACACTTTTCGAGATTCCATGCGGTTTAAGAGTAATTTTGAAAAGACGCTCGCCGCCACTCGTCGTGAGAGAGAAGAAACTTACCTGGCGCCCCACCCGGCCCACCTGCCGGCCCAGCCCAGCTGCCGCTCCAGCGAGCTGCTTGGCTCGGCCAGGCAGGCAGGCAGGTGCTCGACGGCGACCGCGCCGCGCGCCACGCAGCTGCCCGCCGCCCTGCTTCCTCCCCTCGCCGCCCTGGAAGCCTGGTTCGGTCACACACGTCGCCCCCGACCTCGCAGACACCTCCCTCTCTCCCCAGCTCCTCTTCCTCGCTCTCCCCGCGCCATGGCCGACGCCGTCGTGCTCGCACCGTCGTAGAAGCCGCGCCCACCGTCGTCCCTGAGCCCCGCCTTGGTGTCCGTCGTCTCCGTCGTCCTCGACTGCTACGAACAGGCCGAGTGAAAGTGCAACTAATCCCCGGGTGGTTTTGGTAATTAATAACAACATATATATCATTGAACTAATATTTTCTTGAGAATCATTTCAGAGAAGTTCGATGATATGGGTATGGAAATGTCTGAAGAAGTGGACCCCTCAAAATGCTAAGACAAGCATTGGCAAAAGCTCAAGACTCTATTTTTGGTTCAGTGATCAAAGATCACATTGAGTCCATAGGAAAAGCCAATACTATTAAAAGGGGATGAGGTTGTGTTAATGATCTGGTTGCTCAAGTGCTTGGTGATCTAGCTCCCTCAACTATCAGCACTCTTAACTACTTAACACACTCATAAGTAATCTCGGACAAACCGATTCTGCAAACTCAGTCCCACCGAGATGAACCACCTCAGTTATACTCCCAAACCCTAATTTCTCGGTCCATCCGATTTTGAGTTTCGGTCTCACCGAAAATGGACTGCCAACCTTCTGTAACCAATTGACATCACTTCGGAATATCCGAATTGTTATTTTCGGTCCCACCGAGATGGCAAGCTCCAACCTTTGACTCACTTCGGACACACCGAGATGGTATTTTCGGTCCCACCGAAAATCCCAACGTTCACTATATTTGAACTTTCGGTCTGACCGAGTTTTCACTTCGGTCTCACCGAGATTGGTCAAATGTGTGTGTAACGGTTGGATTTTGTGTGGAGGCTATATATACCCCTCCAGCCCCTCTTCATTCGTGGAGAGAGCCATCAGAAAGTCTACCACTCCTACCATACACTTTCTGAGAAGTGAACCACCTACCCTTGTGTTGAGATCAAGCCATTCCATTCCTACCATATGAAACTTGATTTCTAGCCTTCCCAAGTTGCTTTCCACTCAAACCTTTCTTCCACCACAGCCATATCAGTGAGGAGAGTTGAGTGTTGGGGAGATTATCATCTGAAGCACAAGAGCAAGGAGTTCATCATCATCAACACCATCTATTACCTTTTGGAGGGTGGTGCCTCCTAGATTGGTTAGGTGTCGCTTGGGAGCCTCCGTCTTTGAGATGTGGAGTTGAACCAAGAAGTTTGTAAGGGCAAGGAGATCGCCTACTTCGTGAAGATCTACCCCGAGTAAGGCTAGTCCTCCGTGGGCGTAGGCCATGATGGAATAGACAAGGTTGCTTCTTCGTGGACCCTTCGTGGGTGGAGCACTCCGTGGACTCGCGCAGCCGTTACCCTCCGTGGGTTGAAGTCTCCATCAACGTGGATGTACGATAGCACCACCTATCGGAACCATGACAAAAATCTTCGTGTCACCAAACTGCGTTTGATCTTCTCCACCTCTCTTTTACATGTGCAATTTACTTTCCGCTGCTTATACTCTAGAATTGCATGTGTAGGGTGATACTTGAATTGATCTTAATTGTGAAACTGCCAAAAACATTGCATGATCAAAAGGCAGATTTTTTATATTGTCAAGTAGTCTAATCCCCCCCCTCTAGACATACTTTCGATCCTACAAGTGGTATCAGAGCTTTGGTCTCCATTGTTTTGGTTTCCATTGCATTGGACTCCATAAGCTTGGTTTCACAACCTAGGAGAGTATGGCGTCTAGTGAGGGTAATTATCGTAGAGGTCCTTACTTTGATGGTACAAATTTTGCTAGTTGGAAGCATAAAATGAAAATGCATATTCTTGGTCATAACCCAGCCGCATGGGGCATTATTTGTGTTGGTATGCAAGGTGATTTCTTCGAAGAAGGAAAAGTTCCGGATCGCGAAGCTACACCGGAAGAGTTGCGGATGTTGCAAAACAATGCTCAAGATTGTGACATTCTCTTCAATGCTTTGTGTCCCGAAGAGTTCAACAAAATCAGCCGTCTTGAGAATGCTAAAGAGATTTGGGATACTTTGGTTGAAATGCACGAAGGTACTGAATCTGTGAAGGAATCAAAGCTAGATATTCTTCAAGGTCAACTTGACAAGTTCAAGATGAAGGATGCTGAAGGAGTCGCTGAAATGTACTCTAGGCTTGCTCTCATCACAAATGAGATTGCCGGCTTAGGAAGCGAAGAAATGACCGACCGATTCATCATTAAGAAGATTCTCAGAGCTTTGGATGGAAAGTATGACACCGTGTGCACTTTGATCCAAATGATGCCAAACTACAAGACTCTCAAGCCAACTGAAGTCATTGGAAGAATTGTTGCTCATGAGATGACACTTAAGGATAAGGAAGAGCTTCACAACAAGTCAAGTGGTGCTTACAAAGCTACAAGTGATGCTCCTACTACCTCAAGTGACAAGCTAATTTCCAATGAAGAGATAAGCCTAATGGTCAAGAACTTCAACAAGTTCTACAAGAATAGAGGCAAAGAAAGAAGCTCAAAGTCTAGATCATATGATGAAAAGAGATCTTCTAGTCGTGATCGAAACTGCTACAATTGTGAAAGACCCGGACACTTCTCAAATGAGTGTACGGCTCCCCACAAGAGAAGAGAAGAATCTCCAAGAAGAAGAGCAAGAGATGAGTCACCTCGGAGAGAGAGAAGGAGTAGAGATGATCGTTATGAACGAAGACCCTCTCGGAGAAGCAAGGATTCGGAGAGGAAAGACAAGTCATCAAGGAGCTACACAAGAAGAAGACATCAAGCTCATGTAGGTGAATGGGTCTCCGGCTCCGACTCCGACAATCAATCCGATGGAAGCTATCACTCCGACTCCGACTATAGTCAAGATGAAAGTGTTGCCGGACTTGCACTCGTATCCTCCAACTCCAACTCCTACGACTTATTTGATTCACCAAATGAGGGAATTGGAAGATGCTTCATGGCTAAAGGCCCCAAGGTAACACACCATGAATTCATTGACTTTGATAGTGATGAGGATGACTTACTTGGTGAAGATGAGCTCTTGCATGATAAATCTAGTGAGCTTAGTAATGATGAAAATGCTAGTAGTCTTTATAGTCGAGAAGAGTCGAATGACAATGCTATGAAGGAGATTGAGCGTCTAACTAAAGAACTAAACACTCTTAAGTTAGCTCATGAAACAACTCAAGAAGATCATAGAGAGCTCCTAAGATCTCATGAGAAGCTACGCTTCGAGAAGCTCACTCTAGAGCAAGAACATGAGTTTCTAAAAGCGATCAATGACGATCTTCGAAAGAAGAGTTCTTCATATCTTGCCAAACGACTTCTCTTGCCTAATTTCTTGCCACCTATTAAGACTAAGCATGACAAGCATAAGAAAAATTCTTCCTCTAGTAGTAACAATAACAATGTTAAATCCAATATTGTTGCTTCTAGTAGTTCTCTTGATTCCACTAACAATGTTTCAAGCCAAGTTACACTTGAGCAAGAAAATAGCTTATTGAAGGAAATCATAGAGAAAGGTGTCTACAAGAGTCTTGCCGGAAGCAAGAACTTTGAGGAGATTGTTCGCAAACAAGGAAGACACCGGAAGAATCAAGGGATTGGTTTTGAGCGAAAGTTCAACGCCGAAGGTGTTGAGTGGGAAGAAGGTCAATACCCTACTCCACAGTTTGTTTCACAAAAGGAGAAGTATGATCCTACTTCTTCCAATGTGGAACAAGCTCAAGATGACCTTCCACCACAAGACCACAAGCTAAAGGCCAAGGACAAGATTCAAGAGGAGATTGATGCATTCATTGAAGCACCTCAAGCCATGGTCAAGTGGGTTCCCAAGGACACATCAAGTTCTACTTCGTCAAGCTCAACTACAACACCAAGGATTCCCATCAAGATGATGTGGATCCCAAAGAAGAAGAACTAGAAGGTTCTTGAGGGTGACTCCGCCAACAAACTTCACTCATATTCATTTTTGCAAGAACTTGTGCAATCAACTTCCACATCATGCACTAGTTCATGGAGTCACAAACCCTCTTGTTGGTAAGTCAAGGGACAAGGTAATCATTGCTTTCATGGACATCATCTTTTGTGAACTTCACTCTATGTCTATGGATATTCTTGTTTGTTCCTTGTGGGACTAACCCATGTAGGTATTGAAAGTGCCCTAATCCAAAGGATTGCTCCCAACTCTTGATGATCTACATCAACATTGAGCATCCACATCTTCAACATCTACATGAAGTCTTCTACGACAACCCAAGGTTAGTTTGACCCTTTAAAAAGGGGTTCTCACATCTAGGGGGAGCTTTGCTCTAAAAATTGAGCTAAAGCATCTTCGAATGATGTGAACACATAAAAGCTTTATGTAAAAGTGGTAACCCCACTTGTGCTTAAACGATGAGTATGACCTATGATCAAATGTTCTCATTTGGCTCCTAAGTCAATATACTCATATATAGATGACCTAGTCATCGACAAATTGTGTGCTAGTAGCTAGAATGTTGGTTGTGCATGTTTGACACATATTTTAGTTGCTATCTTATTGTGTGAGCATGTTGAATGCATGATTTTATCCATTCAAGGACATCCATTTGTGGTTTTGATTGTTTTGATTTTTTCTGGCCAAATGGATGGACAAGAATGCCTAAGCACCTTCCCTAGCTATCTATGCTTTCTTGTCTCAAATTCTATTCATGCTCATATCACAACTTTGAACAAGTCTTTTTCGGACAGTCCGAGTGAGGAGCACTCGGAGCCACCGATTCGTCTAAGGCTGACTTCCAAAACCTTCTAAGTCCATTTCGGTCTGACCGGCTTCTCAATCTCGGTCCAACCGAAACGCTTAGACTGATCTAGGTTTCATCTCGGTGAAACCGAGTTCAAAATCTCGGTCTGACCGATATGCGTAACTGCACAGCAGTTATACATCTCGGTGACACCGAGTTTTTCAACTCGGTCCCACCGACAGCATGGGGTTATATATACCTGAGGGCTGTGCGCGATTTAATTCTTCAAACCGTTCGCCCCCAAGACCCCTGCTGCCGTCGCCCTGGTCTACGGATCGTCGCCGTCGTCGCCTGTGCGCCCTCGCCGCAGGTCTCCGCCGCCGTCAACGGTAATCATCTCCACCGTTGCCGCCGTAGAGGGACACCACCAAGTTAGGGTGTGTCCCGATCCCTTTTCGTGCTCCCCATCCGATTCTTGCACGATAGGCTTGCCATGATTCAATCCACGTTTGAGATATTCCCTATACATTAGTTCAGATCCTCTAGTTTCGAGCAAAATTCTTAGGTTTAGGTTTCCACGGAACGCATCTCGGTGAAGCCGATTTTGAAACTCGGAATGACCGATTTGTCCTCTGGCCATTGCACTGCATCATTCGGTTTAACCGAGTTGTGCAAATCGGAATGACCGAAACATAGTTTCAGTGAAACCCTAAGTTTTCGGTAGGACCGAAACCCGTTTCGGTCTGACCGAAAGTGGTGTGTAGGTTTCTGTTGAACACTTCGGTTGCACCGAAACTTAAAATCGGTTTGACCGAAATACATTCTGTGAAAACTCAAAACTAAGTTTTGAACTCATTTTTTTTGCAAAAACCTCTGCAGTTGTGATAACTCTTCTACTCTGCCTATACCTTATCTTTTCACAGGTTTTCAGCCATGTCAGATGTCAGTGACAGCCAGAACAGGTCTGAGTCACCTTTTGCTGAGATTCCAGAGGCAGATACAAGTCCTGCTAGCAGCTCCAGTGATGATGGTGAAAGGAGCACCCCTAGTGGTTTGCCTCCTGCAGCCACCAGAACCAGGAAGAAGAGAACTTCTGATGATGAGGACTCTGACTTTGTTGTTGAGGAAGTTACCTCCAAGCCAAAGAGGAATGTGGTTGCCAAAGAGCACCAAGGGCAGCAGTCAAGGAAAGGCACAAGCAAAGTAAAGCAGTCAGCAGTTGCAAAGAAGATCAACTTGGAAGAGCCTGCTCCAAGCAAGGTGAAGAAGACTTCCAAAAGGAAGAGGGTAGTATATGCTGAACCTCAAGTTGATGCTGCAGAAGAAGAAGAAGAAGATGCACCCCAGCCTCCTCCTCAGAAAGCTAAGTTCATGGGTGATGCTATTCGGGCTCAAGCCCCCTCTAAGCCCAAGAAGCCTGCTCAAGCCAAGGCAGCTCCAGCCAAGCCCAAGAGAACAACCAGAAGCATTCCAGCTTCTGAGAAGAACAAAGGTGAGATGCCACCGTCTGAATCAGATGAAGAGCATGTGTTGCTTAAGCTCCGTCCCAAGTTGCCACTCCACAATGATGCTCATCCTCAAGCTGAGGACATGAAGGCAAGGAAGGACAAAGGTCTCAGGCTATGGAGACAGTCTGATCCATATGCTGTAAGGAGAAGGACTGCTGTGGACCCCAGATTCCACACCAGAGAGCAGCAGGATTTCTATGAGACCGTGCTGATGGATAAGAAGCCCATTGTTGCTGACACTAGGTATGTTGACTGGAAGTATATTGACAGTGAAGAGCACCGGGACTTCTTTCCCCATGTGCATGAGAGCTTTACTGCATGTGGAGTTGCTGATTTTGTGGGTCAAGAGCTGACAGCTTGGAATGACGAGATGATCATGCAGTTCTACGCCACAGCCCACTTCTATCCTGATGGCAAGATCACCTGGATGACTGAAGGTCAAAGGTTTTCTTCGACTGTTGAAGAATGGGCAGAACTTCTGAACGCTCCAGTGCAGAGAGAGGACGACATTGATGTCTATGTGATTCCTAAGAAGAGTCATGATTCCATGAAGAACATGTACAAGGAGATCCCCGCTGCTGATTTGGAAGGATGGAAGCTAGGCTCAGTGTACTATCTCCAGGCAGGTCTGACCACCACTAACACTATTCTGAGGCATACATTGATGCCTAAGTCTGGAGACCACCGCATGATTCGAGGCTATTCTACCAACATGCTGCACATTCTCGATGAGAAGGCACCTTTCAAGGTGATGGACTTGATGGTAGAGACCATTAAGAGGACTGCAGCTGACCAGAAGAGGTCGTGTGGGTTTGCTCCGTAGATACAGATGCTCATCAATGCCAAGTTTGGCACGGGCAAATTCATGTTGGATAGGAAGCACTTGCCACTGCAGCCAGAGCATGAGGACAACGTAGTTGTGATGGATGAAGAGGATCCTACCTCAGTTGAAGGACAGGCCAAAATCGAAGCTGCGAAGAAGGCTAAAGCTGACAAAGAGGCAGCAGCAGCAGCAGCTAAGCCAAAGAGCTTTGGAGAACAAATTCTTGAAGCTACCCAGAGGATTGAACAACGCCTGGCCAGCATTGAGCAATCTCAGGAGAGCCTAGAGAGGATTGTTGAGGACAAGATCCACGCTCTGGACGTGAAGCTGACTGAGATTCAGGTGTCTGTCAACAAGCTTGAGGCAGACATGGAGGAGACAAGGCAGGAGAGAGCAGAGCTCATGCAGGATGATCTAGTCCAGGACTCTCATCGCCAGACTGCTCAGGTTCCCAGAGGATCCAGATCTGCAGCTATCCCAGTGACTGACTCCAGGGCTACCACTTCAGCACCAGCTACAGCTCCAGCAGTTGCTCCAGCTCCAGCATCCACTCCTCCAGCGCAGACATCAGCAGAAATCTTCGCCGATGCAGTTATCTCTACACCGACATCTACCCAGACGGGAGCCGCCAGCAGAGCCCGCAGTGACGCTTAGCTCTATACCTTTTCGAACTTTTTGGTAACTTGTTGCCAAAGGGGGAGAAATTGTTATAGATCATAGGGCTTCGAGAGAGAGAGTGCTCTTTCGTCTTTCGTTCTTTTGCCGGTTTTCTTTGTGATACTTTGGTTTCTTTTGGTTCTTGAAACTTTAAGTGTGCTTGCTACTAAGTTTGATGCTACCTTAATGAGTGCTTGGTCATACTATGCTTTAATGTGTGCTTAATGCTTATCATATGCTATTCCTTATTGTATGGCTATTTACTCTTGTCTTGGTGATTGAGTGCATGTTATTCATTCTTATCATTTTGTGCGCTCCACCAAGATGTATGTGATATGGAAGAGTGACCCATAATCCTAATCGATTGTGCATTTGCATTCAAACGCAAATTTTAAATAATGCACAAATTTAGGGGGAGCTCTTGTTTATCACATACTTCTCAAAGCGACGATATTATTCATTGATTATATCCTTTGTCGAAGCTTTGATCTATATGTTGTCATCAATTACCAAAAAGGGGGAGATTGAAAGTGCAACTAATCCCCGGGTGGTTTTGGTAATTAATAACAACATATATATCATTGAACTAATATTTTCTTGAGAATCATTTCAGAGAAGTTCGATGATATGGGTATGGAAATGTCTGAAGAAGTGGACCCCTCAAAATGCTAAGACAAGCATTGGCAAAAGCTCAAGACTCTATTTTTGGTTCAGTGATCAAAGATCACATTGAGTCCATAGGAAAAGCCAATACTATTAAAAGGGGATGAGGTTGTGTTAATGATCTGGTTGCTCAAGTGCTTGGTGATCTAGCTCCCTCAACTATCAGCACTCTTCACTACTTAACACACTCATAAGTAATCTCGGACAAACCGATTCTGCAAACTCAGTCCCACCGAGATGAACCACCTCAGTTATACTCCCAAACCCTAATTTCTCGGTCCATCCGATTTTGAGTTTCGGTCTCACCAAAAATGGACTGCCAACCTTCTGTAACCAATTGACATCACTTCGGAATATCCGAATTGTTATTTTCGGTCCCACCGAGATGGCAAGCTCCAACCTTTGACTCACTTCGGACACACCGAGATGGTATTTTCGGTCCCACCGAAAATCCCAACGTTCACTATATTTGAACTTTCGGTCTGACCGCGTTTTCACTTCGGTCTCACCGAGATTGGTCAAATGTGTGTGTAACGGTTGGATTTTGTGTGGAGGCTATATATACCCCTCCACCCCCTCTTCATTCGTGGAGAGAGCCATCAGAAAGTCTACCACTCCTACCATACACTTTCTGAGAAGTGAACCACCTACCCTTGTGTTGAGATCAAGCCATTCCATTCCTACCATATGAAACTTGATTTCTAGCCTTCCCAAGTTGCTTCCCACTCAAACCTTTCTTCCACCACAGCCATATCCGTGAGGAGAGTTGAGTGTTGGGGAGATTATCATCTAAAGCACAAGAGCAAGGAGTTCATCATCATCAACACCATCTATTACCTTTTGGAGGGTGGTGCCTCCTAGATTGGTTAGGTGTCGCTTGGGAGCCTCCGTCTTTGAGATGTGGAGTTGAACCAAGAAGTTTGTAAGGGCAAGGAGATCGCCTACTTCGTGAAGATCTACCCCGAGTAAGGCTAGTCCTCCGTGGGCGTAGGCCATGATGGAATAGACAAGGTTGCTTCTTCGTGGACCCTTCGTGGGTGGAGCCCTCCGTGGACTCGCGCAGCCGTTACCCTCCGTGGGTTGAAGTCTCCATCAACGTGGATGTACGATAGCACCACCTATCGGAACCACGACAAAAATCTTCGTGTCACCAAACTGCGTTTGATCTTCTCCACCTCTCTTTTACATGTGCAATTTACTTTCCGCTGCTTATACTCTAGAATTGCATGTGTAGGGTGATACTTGAATTGATCTTAATTGTGAAACTGCCAAAAACATTGCATGATCAAAAGGCAGATTTTTTATATTGTCAAGTAGTCTAATCCCCCCCCTCTAGACATACTTTCGATCCTACACCGAGCCCCGAGCGCTCGCCCGCCCTGGAGACGCCCCCGACCTCTTCTTCCCCAACTCCGGCCGCGGAGATCCCCCTCGCCGTCCCGCTCAGCTCCGACCACCCCCGAGCTCGCTCCGGCGCCTGCTGCAACCCCTGTGAGCCCAGCTTCGTCCTCCCCCTCTCCGTTGGCTCTCTTTTGCCCTGGAACGCACCGCACGAAGCTCACCTGCACGCACCGCCGCCGTGCTCGCCGCCGGTGATGCTCCGGTGACCATTTGGTCACTGGCACCCGTCCATCACACTCACCGCAGTGCGTAGATGCGAAAGGTGCTACGCACGCATCGCCTAGGCTCCTGCAGCTTCATCTCCACACACGCCCGACGCCGGTCGCCGCCGTCGAGCTTGTTGCCGTCGTCTCCGGCCACCCGAGGTCCGGCGACCACCACCATTCGACGCGCCATGACAAGAGCTTTCCAACGCGCCTAGCCGCAGCTCGAGCCGTGCCCCGTAGACGATTTCCGAAGCACGCTACCGCACTTGGCCTCGCCGGCGTCACGTCGCCGGCTGGTTTGACCTGTTTGACCAGGGGTTGACTACCCCTGGGTCACTGACGTGTGGGCCACCTTTGGCTAATTAGTTAGTTTAATTAAGTTTCTGTTAATTTAATTAGTTAATTAGTTTAGTCACTGACCCGTGGGCTCAGGCCCCACTGACAGCTAATTAGTTTTAGTTTAACTCTAATTAACTTAGTTAATTAGCTATGACACTGACCAGTGGGTCCCACTGGTCAGGTTTGACTTGGACTGGCCCTGTTGACTGACTGACGTCAGCATGATGTCATGCTGACGCAGTAAAGGTTTTTCTGGGATTTTTAGATTTAAAAATAATTCAGGAAATTCCAGAAAATACCCAAAACTTCTAAAAATCATATAAAATCAACCATAGCTCAGATGGAAAAGATTTATATATGAAAAATGATCAGAAAAATCCAATCTTTCTAATGGCACTGGTTTCATGCATGTTTGAACAAGTTAACTTGCTGTATACATCAAAAACATGATAATGCACTTATTTAAATAATAGTTTGAACTCCAATTTGAATCTTTGATTCAAATAGGTTCAAACCCTTCTGGTTTTAGTTGCATTAGCCAACACACATGCATCTTGCCATGTCATGAGCATGCATCATATTGTTGCATTTGTTTGTTAATGATTGTATCGCCGGTATTCTCTGTGTTAGGTCCTGCTCCCGAGGATACTGCTGCGTATCCAGTTGAAGAGCAGTACCCAACAACTACTTTGTCAGGTAAGCAATCATTGATCATTCCGATACAAACCCAATCTTCTCGCTCCTGCTCTCTTTTACTGCATTAAGGCAACAGCGTGTGAACTGCTACTTGCTCCGGTAGTTGAACCCTATCCCTTGCATGACCTGTCATTGCCACAGCAAATAGTTGAAACCCACTAGCATGTGTAGGAGTTGATTGAGCCATGTGATGTGTGATCCACCATGCTATTTGCTTATGTTGCCTGCTATGCTTAGAGTTGTGTCTGGTCTGGTTCATCTGGGTGATGGATCAGAGTGAAATGATCATATCGATAAAGAGAAGGAAGTGTGGAATACGCTTGGTAAAGGTATCGATGAAAGGCCATGTAGGAGTACGTGGTGGGTTGTTTCATTGGAATCGTCCATAGGACCCGAGATCTGTGTGTGTGACCCAAGTTACAGTTACTACCACACATTGGGCCCTGAAATATGACCCCGCTCGACTTATTGACTGCCCTTGTATTCTGTCCAAGAGTTGCAACTAGTTTCTGGTGTTTATAGTTTACTGGAGGTCGTGCACAGCGCTGACCCTCGAGATGGGCTGTGATGCGACAGGTACGTGGCACGGTGTACCGGTTGCCCGTTTGGTGACTCGGGAACCCTATACACATCGTTTGGGGCCGTGAGCGACACCCCGGCCGGATCTCCCCACGGATGGAACCCCAATAGGCGATAAACCTGGACGAGAGACTTGAGTGGTTGGTTAGGTCGTGGTCTACACCCAAGTCGGCTTTCGCTTGAAGTCTGCCGAGCACATGTCGTGTGTAGACGCTAAGTGGTGAAAACATGTGTGAAGAAGTACACCCCTGCAGGGTTATCAATCTATTCGAATAGCCGTTGTTCGCGGTACAGACTACTTGGTTGCTCTTACAGTTCATAGACAAGTTGATGGATACTACTAAAAGCCTCAAGATAAGCGTGAGTGCCGTGGATGGCCCTTCCGTAGGATGACGGAAGAGGATCCTCGGTAGTGTATTGATGTGGTGAGTAGTGGACTCGTGTTCGTAATAACATCTTGCAATCTGTTGAGAGTTGTAGTATAGGATAGCCAAGGTCAAAGCTGGCATTCTGCTATGAACTCCACTACCACCCCTTGATAATGTTGCATGTATGATAGGTTCTGTGGTAAGACTTGCTGAGTACCTTTGTACTCATGTTTGCTTAATAACTGTTGCAGAGGAGAACCCTGCCCCTGCTGATGGGTTCTACATATACGTTGACGTCGACGAGTAGCTTGACACCCAGACGGAGATCTGGAGCTTGTGAAGGGCCTTGTAGATAGTCAGGCTACACCAAGCCTGTTTTATTTTCTAAGTTGTCTGTACTCAGATATGTAGCTTCCGCTTGTGCTTGTATGACTGTATGACTTGAGTGTTGGGTCATGTGATCCCTACCTGTATGGATATGTTATGTATGGCTCTTGGAGCCTTTTAAATAAAGTACTTTGAGTCATAGAGTTCTGTTGTGATGCAATGTTGTATTTGCACATATTGAGCATATTGCGTGTATGATTGAAATGCTTGGTATGTGTGGGATCCGACACCTAGTTGTTTTCCTTTGGTAGCCTATCTTACAGGGAAATGCTTCCTAGTGTCTCCAATGAGCCTTGGTAGCTTGCTACTGCTCGGAACACGTAGGCTGGCCGGCATGTGTCCTTCTTCGTTCCTGTGTCTGTCCCTTAGGGGAAATGTCACGCGTTGTTCCTTTAAGTCCATGTAGCTTGCTACGACTTGGGTTCATACGTTGATGACCGACACGTTCGTTGTTGGGTCATGGATGCCTGTCTCTGTAACTTAGTGCCACTTTTGGTTTATAACTAGCCATGTCGGCCCGGGTTCTCTGTCATATGGATGCTAGCGACACTGTCATATACGTGTGCCAAAATGCGCAAACGGTCCCGGGCCAGGTAAGGTGGCACCCGTGGGGTTACCGTGCGTGAGGCCGCAAAGTGATATGACGTGTTACAGCTAGATCGGTGTGACTTAGGATCGGGGTCCTGACAGCGTTGGCATCAGAGCTGGACTGCCTGTAGGTTTCTCAAGCCAAACTGGTCGATGTTGAGTCTAGAAAAATTCTTAGTTATATGTAGGGGAATTGATTGTGGAAGGGAACGTAAGGCTCTTTTACTCCTTTACCTTATGCCCTTCTGATCTGAGTCAGTCTATTCTTTCTACGGGGATTTAGGACTAGGCCTCTTATCCTTACTAGGTTCACGTGTTACTAATCCGTAGACTCTTAGGATTGTTGGTTTCAAGCCTTAGTTCAGTTTCTATCCTTTTAGTATGATGATTGTTGGACCGGAACCTTGATATGGATTGTTGAGTGGCTATGCTATCATTTGTATGATGTCTCAAATCTCCGTTTGAGCATTTACAGTTGTTATGCTGCCCGATTTTTTCCAGAAACACTAATGCCTTTGCATTATATCGTGTTTCAGATGTCTGGCCGCATCCCTCACCAAGTGGTTCGTTTGACTCGGTGCATTAATGTGCCCGGTCACACGGCCATGCTAGTCCGTGTGCTGACCGAGACCGGTTATCGCTGGTATCCTGAATACACCGTGGAGGAACAGTACCAGGATTTCAATCAGAGTAAGTATTTATGCACTGTCCGGATATACCCCTCATATCCCGGAGCTAACGATCCCATCCATTGGTCTTATGGACTCGGGATTACCATCGAGATGGCAGTGCAGGATGCCGCTTATTCGATGATGACCATACTCCGTGCTAGGCATGCCCTGTTGCTGAACACTGAGTTCTGTTACATGCCAGCCTCACTTCCCGGGGAGGAAGGCTACTACACTGGTCTATATACTGATGCTGCTCATGAAGAGCCACTGCTTCAGACTACTGTTCAGATGTTGGAGGATAGGGACCGTGAGGTCCGTGCCCTCCGAATGGAGCTGTATAACACTCGAGCCGCTCATTGGACTACTTTGACACGGCTTGCACCTGCTGTGCACGCCGGATATCTGGACATGCGGGATTTGTACCCCGTGCGGACTCGTCTGCCTGATCGCATGGATTGGCGTGACGTTGGGGGTATTACACCTCCACGTGGGCGTCGGTTACCACCAGCATCGGGACCGAGGCCACATCCATGCCCCTATGGTCCACAGCCTTCGAGTGCTCGCGAGTTCCAAGATCCATCTGTTCCACTTCCAGGCTTCGGTGGTAATCTTTACGAGGATTACTACGCGAATGTCTGAGCTAGGCCGTGGTTGTAGTAGTATCATAGTAGTTGTATTTCCACAGTCCTGCGCGTCTTGTGGAATATGACTTAGTGTGTACTGAGTTCCGGAGGTGTAGTTAAATAATGTATAGGAGCTTGGAATGCCTCTGATGGGATGTATCGTCTTTCACCGCAGTTGTACTTTAGCCCTGGCTTGTACTAAACTTTGTATGGTGTGTATGACCACTGGTGTATATATAGCAGTTCCTATATTACCATGTCGTACGGATGAACATCTTTGCATTCCGTGTCATCCATTACATTCTGCACTTCTATGTCAAATTTTGCCATCCTTGTCTAAACCGTTGTTTTGTTTTCCTAGGATGGTCAACACTCGCAGCACTCCTGCTGCTCAGGAGCAGGGTGTGGCTAGTGGGGCTAGAGATGGGAATCTGCCCCAGCCACCCTCCTTGGCGGAAGTTATGCTTGAAGCAGAACGGAACAAGAGAGAGACCAACCGTCTGCTGGAATGCATAGAGCAGAACACTGGGTTCCGTCAGAGGAATGACGTGGTGTCAATCCACGATTTTATCAAGGTGTGTCCACCGAAGTTCCATCACTCCACCGAACCTCTGGATGCTGATGACTGGCTACGTAGTATCACCCACAAGCTACACTCTGCCCGTGTGGCCGAAGCTGACAAGGTTATCTACGCCGCCTACCATCTTGAGGGCCCTGCCAGTCTTTGGTGGGAAAACTTTGAAGCTATGCGTCCTGCTGGCCAAGTCACTACCTGGGTTGAGTTCAGTGAGGCATTCCGTGAACACCACATTCCGGAAGGTCTCATGGATCTCAAGCGGGAGGAATTCTGCAATTTCACCCAGGGCCGTTTAACTATGGATGGCTATAGTCGCGAGTTTGGTAACCTGGCACGCTATGCACCTGAGGAAGTATCCACCGATGCCAAGAAGCAGGCGAGGTTCCGCAAGGGACTCAGCCCTGAACTCCGCCGAGATCTACGTCTGCACGAGTGCACTTCCTTCCAGAAGTTGGTTAACAAGGCTATCAGTGCTGAAACAGGCCAGACCGACTTCGAGGCCACCCGCAAGCATACTCGAGATTTTGGTTCCTCATCCGGCTCTGGCTCTCACAAGCGCCGTGTGTGGGTTCCTAACACTGCTCTGCCACCCAAGTACACACCGAGGCCATCCTATGAGGCGCCTCGCCCAACTCAACAGTTTGCACCTGCTAAGACCTATGGAGGACCACCTTCCAACTTTGCTCCACGCACCACCACTGTGACATGTTTCAAGTGTGGAGAACCGGGACACTACATGCGTGATTGTCCTCAGAACCAACCAGGAAAACCCATTGGCCGTGGTAAGCCAACCGGCAAGGTGAATTATGTCAAGCCAATCCCCACTGCACGTGGTCATGTCAACTATGTCTCTGCTGAGGAAGCTCATGAGGATCCTAACGTCGTCCTTGGTACGCTTCTCGTCAACTGCCATCCGGCATCTGTTCTTTTCGATACTGGAGCATCCCATTCGTTCATATCTGAGAGCTATGCTCGATTGCACAACATGACTTTTTGTGACATGCCTACTTCCATGGTTATTCAAACTCCTGGTTCAAAGTGGCAAACCTCTAGGGTAAGCCATGGAAATGAAATCCTTGTCGATAGACTTGTTTTCCTAGCATCTTTAATCGCTCTCAAGTCCTCGGACATAAACATCATTTTGGGTATGGATTGGATGACAACTCATTACGCCAAGATTGATTGCTTTACTAGGACCGTTCAACTTACACATCCATCCGGCAAGATAGTCAATGTCTTGACTCGAATGGCTGAGCGTCAGCTCTACTCTCTTAATGCCAGCCCTCTACCAGAACTCGAAGATATCCCGGTAGTCCGTGACTTCCCGGATGTTTTTCCAGAAGAATTGCCAGGAATTCCACCTGACAGAGATGTCGAGTTCGTGATAGATCTTATCCCTGGAACTGTCCCAATCTCTAGGAGACCTTATAAGATGGCACCACTAGAATTAGCTGAGCTAAAGAAACAACTCGATGAGTCCTTGCAAAAAGGTTTCATCCGTCCTAGTTCTTCCCCTTGGGCTTGCCCCGTCCTCTTCGTCAAGAAGAAGGATGGAACGGAGCGGATGGTTGTAGATTACCGACCTGTCAATCTGGTCACCATAAAGAATAAGTATCCGCTCCCCAGGATCAACGACCTGTATGATCAGCTCGCTGGATCCTCAGTCTTCTCTAAGATGGATTTGAGGTTGGGCTACCATCAAATCAAAATCAAGAACGGGGACATTCCTAAAACGGCTTTTGTTACTCGTTATGGCCAATATGAGTACACCGTTATGTCCTTCGGGTTAACCAATGCCCCAGCTACCTTTTCTCGGTTAATGAATTCTATATTCATGGAGTATTTGGATAAATTCGTCGTGGTATACCTTGATGATATACTCATCTATTCCAAGAACAAGGAAGATCATGCCGAGCATTTAAGGCTGGTATTGACGAAACTTCGAGAGCACCGCCTTTATGCCAAATTCTCTAAATGTGAATTTTGGTTGCCAGAAGTAACCTATCTAGGTCATGTGATCTCTGGCAAGGGTATTGCTGTCAATCCCGAGCGAGTTCAAGCCGTCCTTGATTGGACTCCCCCTGAATCGGTCAAGCAAGTTAGGAGTTTTCTTGGCTTAGCGAGCTATTGCCGACGTTTCGTCGAGAATTTCTCCAAGGTTGCTAAACCTCTAACCGAACTCCTCAAGAAAGATAAAAAGTTTGAGTGGACCCCACAGTGCGAGTCCAGTTTTCAGGAACTGAAAAGACGCCTGACATCTGCACCTGTACTGGTACCACCAGATTTTTCCAAGGATTTTATAATCTACTGCGACGCCTCGCGACAAGGACTAGGTTGCATACTCATGCAAGATCGTCAAGTGATTGCATACGCATCTCGACAGTTGCGTCCACACAAGGATAACTATCCTACTCATGATCTAGAGCTTGCAGCTGTAGTCCATGCACTCAAAACATGGCGACATTACCTCCTTGG
Organism: Secale cereale; assembly: GCA_902687465.1. Classification (NCBI taxonomy): domain Eukaryota; kingdom Viridiplantae; phylum Streptophyta; class Magnoliopsida; order Poales; family Poaceae; genus Secale; species Secale cereale. Next base: position 332,270,147 of record LR738710.1, read on the forward strand.
TAATCGCTGTGAAATCTTCACTGATCACCAAAGTTTGAAGTATATCTTCACCCAACCGGATCTAAATCTCAGGCAAAGACGTTGGGTTGAGTTGCTCACAGACTACGACTTAGGAATCACTTACACTCCTGGAAAGGCCAATGTCATGGCTGATGCACTAAGTCGTAAGTCATATTGTAACAATTTAATGTTACAACAAAGTCAACCACTTCTCCACGAGGAATTCCGTAAGCTTAACCTTCACATTGTTCCTCGAGGATTCCTTTCCACCTTGGTGGCGAAACCTACCCTTATGGATCAAGTTATAGCTGCCCAGAAGCGTGATAAAGGTATATCCCGACTCCAAGAGAACATTGCTAGCGGAGTTGCTAGAAGTTTCTCTATGGATGATTGAGGTGTAGTGTACTTCGAGAACCGCTTGGTGGTACCCAAGAACCACCATCTACGGCAGTTAATCCTTAAGGAGGCTCATGAATCTCCTCTCACGATTCATCCCGGTAGTACCAAAATGTATCAGGATCTACGCCAGAGATTCTGGTGGACTAGGATGAAGAGAGAAATCGCTCAATTCATTGCGAACTGCGACGTTTGTCGTCGAGTCAAAGCAGAGCATCACCGGTCTGCTGGCACCCTTCAACCTTTAGCTATTCCTGAATGGAAATGGGACAAAGTCGGTATGGACTTCATTACCGGTTTTCCCAGGACCAAGAAAGGGAATAATGCTATCTTCGTCGTTATCGACTGCCTCTCTAAAGTAGCTCATTTCCTGCCTGTTCACGAGAGTATTACCGCTAGCCAGCTAGCAGACTTATATGTCTCTCGAATAGTATCACTTCATGGTGTGCCGTTGGAGATTAACTCAGACCGTGGAAGTCTTTTCACTTCACGATTTTGGGAAAGTTTCCAGAATGCTATGGAACTCATCTCTCCTTCAGTACCGCCTTCCATCCCCAATCAAGTGGTCAAGTGGAACGAGTCAATCAAATTCTGGAAGACATGCTTCGAGCCTCTGTCATTTCTTTCGGTATGGAATGGGAAAAATGTCTTCCATTTGCCGAATTCGCTTATAACAATAGTTATCAAGCCAGCTTGGGAAAAGCTCCCTTCGAAGTTCTATATGGATGAAGGTGTCGAACACCTCTTAACTGGTCAGAAACCGAGGAAAGACAATTCTTTGGCCCGAATATGATCCAGGAAGCAGAGGAACAAGTTCGCATCGTTCGTGAGAGATTGAAAACAGCCCAATCTCGCCAGAAGAGCCAATATGATAGTCATCATAAGGCTGTGACTTTTGAAGTCGGCGATAAGGCTTACCTTCGGGTTACTCCTCTTAAGGGAACCCATCGCTTCGGTATCAAAGGCAAATTGGCCCCTCGTTTCATCGGTCCTTTTCGCATTCTTGCCAAACGAGGAGAAGTTGCCTACCAACTGGAACTACCTCCGCACCTCTCCAGAGTTCATGATGTTTTCCACGTTTCTCAACTCAGGCGTTGCTTCTCGGATCCTATCCGCGGAGTGGACCACGAAACGCTTGATCTCCAGGACAATCTCACATATCGAGAATACCCTGTTCGTATTCTGGATCAAACCAAGCGCACCACTTGACGCCACAATATCAAGTTTCTCAAGGTTCAGTGGTCACATCATTCCGAGAGTGAAACTACTTGGGAAAGGAGGATCGTCTTCGACTTGAGTACCCCACCCTCTTTCCGGAGGAACCCGAATCTCGGGATGCGATTCTTTTAAGTGGGGGTGAGTTGTCACATCCCTAGTTAGCACTTGCATTAGGGTTAGTTGGTGTGTGCATCATGTTTACTTTTCAAAGAAATTTGAAATGGGAATGACAGAAACCCCAGCACCCCTCTTCTATCAACTAGGGTTTGCTAAAATATTTTCCAATGTACCCAAAATGCCCTTAAAAAATGTTCAACATTTCTGCCTTGGTCTTAAACCTCTGCCAAAAGTGGTGCACATTTTTCTAGGACACTCAAGGGCTTTGGATTAAATCATATGGTATTTGTATTTGGGCATTTAAATACTTTAAAATATCTTAAATGCTCAAATAATCATGAACTATAATGTTTCCTACTGTTCATATTATATACAGTGGGTATGACAAGTTTCATGAGTTATAAAAATGTTTTGGCATTTTTATTAATTGAACAAAGCTGCAAAAGAAATGAAACAGAAAAGAAAATAGGAAAAAGAGAGAGAGAAGAAACTTACCTGGCGCCCCACCCAGCCCACCTGCCGGCCCAGCCCAGCTGCCGCTCTAGCGAGCTGCTTGGCTCGGCCAGGCAGGCAGGCAGGTGCTCGACGGCGACCGCGCCGCGCGCCATGCAGCTGCCTGCCGCCCTGCTTCCTCCCCTCGCCGCCCTGGAAGCCTGGTTCGGTCACACACGTCGCCCCCGACTTCGCACACACCTCCCTCTCTCCCCAGCTCCTCTCCCTCGCTCTCCCCGCGCCATGGCCGACGCCGTCGTGCTCGCATCGTCGTAGAAGCCGCGCCCACCGTCGTCCATGAGCCCCGCCTTGGTGTCCGTCGTCTCCGCCGTCCTCGACTGCTACGAACAGGCCGAGCCCCGAGCGCTCGCCCGCCTTGGAGACGCCCCGACCTCTTCTTCCCCAACTCCGGCCGCGGAGATCCCCCTCGCCGTCCCGCTCAGCTCCGACCACCCCCAAGCTCGCTCCGGCGCCTGCTGCAACCCCTGTGAGCCCAGCTTCGTCCTCCCCCTCTCCGTTGGCTCTCTTTTGCCCTGGAACGCACCGCACGAAGCTCACCTGCACGCACCGCCGCCGTGCTCGCCGCCGGTGATGCTCCGGTGACCATTTGGTCACTGGCACCCGTCCATCACACTCACCGCAGTGCGTAGATGCGAAAGGTGCTACGCACGCATCGCCTAGGCCCCTGCAGCCGCATCTCCACACACGCCCGACGCCGGTCGCCGCCGTCGAGCTTGTTGCCGTCGTCTCCGGCCACCCGAGGTCCGGCGACCACCACCATTCGACGCGCCATGACAAGAGCTTTCCAACGCGCCTAGCCGCAGCTCGAGCCGTGCCCCGTAGACGATTTCCGAAGCACGCCGCCGCACATGGCCTCGCCGGCGTCACGTCGCCGGCGGGTTTGACCTGTTTGACTAGGGGGTTGACTACCCCTGGGTCACTGACGTGTGGGCCACCTTTGGCTAATTAGTTAGTTTAATTAAGTTTCTGTTAATTTAATTAGTTAATTAGTTTAGTCACTGACCCGTGGGCTCAGGCCCCACTGACAGCTAATTAGTTTTAGTTTAACTCTAATTAACTTAGTTAATTAGCTGTGACACTGACCAGTGGGTCCCACTGGTCAGGTTTGACTTGGACTGGCCCTGTTGACTGACTGACGTCAGCATGATGTCATGCTGACGCAGTAAAGGTTTTTCTGGGATTTTTAGATTTAAAAATAATTCAGGAAATTCCAGAAAATACCCAAAACTTCTAAAAATCATATAAAATCAACCATAGCTCAGATGGAAAAGATTTATATATGAAAAATGATCAGAAAAATCCAATCTTTCTAATGGCACTGGTTTCATGCATGTTTGAACAAGTTAACTTGCTGTATACATCAAAAACATGATAATGCACTTATTTAAATAATAGTTTGAACTCCAATTTGAATCTTTGATTCAAATAGGTTCAAACCCTTCTGGTTTTAGTTGCATTAGCCAACACACATGCATCTTGCCATGTCATGAGCATGCATCATATTGTTGCATTTGTTTGTTAATGATTGTATCGCCGGTATTCTCTGTGTCAGGTCCTGCTCCCGAGGATACTGCTGCGTATCCAGTTGAAGAGCAGTACCCAACAACTACTTTGTCAGGCAAGCAATCATTGATCATTCCGATACAAACCCAATCTTCTCACTCCTGCTCTCTTTTACCGCATTAAGGCAACAGCGTGTGAACTGCTACTTGCTGCGGTAGTTGAACCCTATCCCTTGCATGACCTGTCATTGCCACAGTAAATAGTTGAAACCCACTAGCATGTGTAGGAGTTGATTGAGCCATGTGATGTGTGATCCACCATGCTATTTACTTATGTTGCCTGCTATGCTTAGAGTTGTGTCTGGTCTGGTTCATCTGGGTGATGGATCAGAGTGAAATGATCATATCGATAAAGAGAAGGAAGTGTGGAATACGCTTGGTAAAGGTATCGATGAAAGGCCATGTAGGAGTACGTGGTGGGTTGTTTCAATGGAATCGTCCATAGGACCCGAGATCTGTGTGTGTGACCCAAGTTACAGTTACTACCAAACATTGGGCCCTGAAATATGACCCCGCTCGACTTATTGACTGCCCTTGTACTCTGTCCAGGAGTTGCAACTAGTTTCTGGTGTTTATAGTTTACTGGAGGTCGTGCACAGCGCTGACCCCCGGGGTGGGCTGTGATGCGACAGGTACGTGACACGGTGTACCGGTTGCCTGTTTGGTGACTCGAGAACCCTGTACACATCATTTGGGGCCGTGAGCGACACCCCGGCCGGATCTCCCCACGGATGGAACCCAAATAGGCGATAAACCTGGACGAGAGACTTGAGTGGTTGGTTAGGTCGTGGTCTACACCCACGTCGGCTTTCGCTTGAAGTCTGCCGAGCACATGTCGTGTGCAGACGCTAAGTGGTGAAAACATGTGTGAAGAAGTACACCCCTGCAGGGTTATCAATCTATTCGAATAGCCGTTGTTCGCGGTACGGACTATTTGGTTGCTCTTACAGTTCATAGACAAGTTGATGGATACTACTAAAAGCCTCAAGATAAGCGTGAGTGCCGTGGATGGCCCTTCCGTAGGATGACGGAAGAGGATCCTCGGTAGTGTATTGATGTGGTGAGTAGTGGACTCGTGTTCGTAATAACATCTTGCAACCTGTTGAGAGTTGTAGTATAGGATAGCCAAGGTCAAAGCTGGCATTCTGCTATGAACTCCACTACCCCCCCTCGATAATGTTGCATGTATGATAGGTTCTGTGGTAAGACTTGCTGAGTACCTTTGTACTCATGTTTGCTTAATAACTGTTGCAGAGGAGAACCCTGCCCCTGCTGATGGGTTCTACATAGACGTTGACGTCGACGAGTAGCTTGACACCCAGACGGAGATCTGGAGCTTGTGAAGGGCCTTGTAGATAGTCAGGCTACACCAAGCCTGTTTTATTTTCTAAGTTGTCTGTACTCAGACATGTAGCTTCCGCTTGTGCTTGTATGACTGTATGACTTGAGTGTTGGGTCATGTGACCCCTACCTGTATGGATATGTTATGTATGGCTCTTGGAGCCTTTTAAATAAAGTACTTTGAGTCATAGAGTTCTGTTGTGATGCAATGTTGTATTTGCACATATTGAGCATATTGCGTGTATGATTGAAATGCTTGGTATGTGTGGGATCCGACACCTAGTTGTTTTCCTTTGGTAGCCTATCTTACAGGGAAATGCCTCCTAGTGTCTCCAATGAGCCTTGGTAGCTTGCTACTGCTCGGAACACGTAGGCTGGCCGGCATGTGTCCTTCTTCGTTCCTGTGTCTGTCCCTTAGGGGAAATGTCACGCGTTGTTCCTTTAAGTCCATGTAGCTTGCTACGACTTGGGTTCATACGTTGATGACCGACACGTTCGTTGCTGGGTCATGGATGCTTGTCTTTGTAACTTAGTGCCACTTTTGGTTTATAACTAGCCATGTCATCCCGGGTTCTCTGTCATATGGATGCTAGCGACAATGCATATACGTGTGCCAAAATGCGCAAACAGTCCCGGGCCAGGTAAGGTGGCACCCGTGGGGTTACCGTGCGTGAGGCCGCAAAGTGATATGACGTGTTACAACTAGATCGGTGTGACTTAGGATCGGGGTCCTGACATCATATGCCAATGGAAAGATATCGACGAGACACAAATTTTTCATGTAGAATACCCTCTCTAATTCCTTGCGGTTTGAGAGCACTTTTGATTTTACCGAAAAGCGGACACTGTTTTTTCGCGAGACCAAAATCGTCTTGTGTACTGCATCCGACAGAAAACCACACTTCTTCGGACTCAAAACTACAGTCCATCAGACAGTCAAGTGGAATTTATGATTTCTTTTTTTAAGACATAAATTTTCTCAGGCGAGGAGGTACACCGGACTTCACACGGGCGTAAGTGAACCTCAAAAGTATGGAGAAGTGAACCGCATTACTTTCTTTGTCATTTTGATAACAATTTTTCTTGCACTTGAACAACATCAGACAACCGACCGCACTGCTTTAGTTAGAAAACCGCACTATGCCAAATGGTCAAGTGAACCGCATTACTTGTTGGGAAGTTTTCCTTTTTTTTTTCATCGTGTGTTCTGCATTGCAAGGACGAGAGTAGTTATTTGTATATGTTCCTCTGTGATATTTTTTATTGGCGCACGTTCTACGCTGCATGAAACAAGACTAGTGCACTACATGGGCAGCACATGTGCATTGCACGTACACTACTGAAAACGCACATTATCACACGTTCATCAAGGGGGGAGGGCAAAAAACTTCAACACAGGAGGATGTATCCCACACATCCAGGGGGACATCTGAGCTACATGGTCAATGTTTAATGAGCTACATCATTTTTTTGTCCGTCCTCTCCAGCAAAATATAGTTAATTGAACCACGAGGACAACCCCATCTGAACCGCATTGGAGCACACCCACACTTTAACTTCACCGCAGAGCACTGCAAAACAGAAATAAGAAAACACACACGCGCTTCAGGGATGGATCGAAGCACATGTAGTGCTCCTGACGCACGCAAGCACTGAAACGGCCGTGACATCGGGCCGCATGCGAGGCCATGGCGAACTGCATAAGATGGCAAAAACCGCGAGCGTTCGGTCAGTGTTGCACAACGCGTCAGCGGCAAATGTGGACTGCACCATGGCCGCCAGTGAGGAGAAACAAACCAAAAATTACCTGAGCTCACTTTTTCACACCCACGAGCATACTCCACTGTAACACCCCGGTGTAATGATGCTACAGTAACCCTTGGGGTTAAGTTAATCTTTTTGCTAAACAAGTTTTTGATCATCATTGTCTCGTATTTCTTTCAATTTGAGTTGAATTCAAATTTCAAATTGTGTGTGAAATTCAAAATTGCTCAAACATGAAAACTAAAATGTTCATCATGTGGCAATTTTTGTTTTGATAATATTGGTGGTGAACCAACATTTTTGCAAAAGTCTTAAATGCCCTAAACTATTTGAATCAGAAGTAAAAAAAAGCAAAAGGAAAAGAAGAGGCGAGAGAGAGAAAGAAACCCCCCAGACTCCCCTGGGCCAACTAGCTGGTCAGTCGGCCCCCTGGCCCAGCTAGCCATCCCCTTATCCCCCCACCACCGAGCAAACCCTATCCCACCTACCACACTCTTCCCCCCACGTCTCCCTCGTCCCTCTGCCCTCGATCCAGATCGGGCAGGCCGCGCCTGACGCCGACGCGCCATCGTCCTTCTCCCCTTCTCCGTTCGACGCCACCAAGCCGGCGCCCCTTCACCACCTCGTCATACCGCCCGCCGCCATTGCCTGGAACCACCCGAGGCCACCGCCACCTCGACGTCCCGCTTCTCCACCGGTCGCCTCGAGCCGCTGCCTCCCCGTCCGGCTCACTGTGAGCCACACACCCTTCTCTTTCCTCTCTGCTCCGGCGCTCCCCTAGCTCGTTCGCCACTGTCATCGGCGCTTGCCGCCGTGCCCAACCACAGCCGTCGCCGCCGCACCCCCTATCCACGACCGGCCACGCCTGAAGGCCGTGCTCCCAGCGCGCGCACGCCCGCGCGAGGGCGCGGCCCTGTCTCCGCAACACGCGTGCCTCCTCACAGGTGCGCCGCTGCCTGCCTGCCTCGCCATGGCCGGCTGCCGCGCCCGCCTCGCCATTGCGCCCTCGCCCCTCCGCGCTGGCTCCGCCGCCCACCGGCCCACGCCCGCGGCCAAGCACCCCCTCGCTCACCGCTCTCCTCTGCTTCTGCCGTGGCCTACCCGCCGCGCCCCCACTGGCCATGGCCACCCGCGCTGGCTGTAGCTCGAGGCGCGCCCGCGGCAGTCCTCCGCCGCTCCGCCGTGGCCTCCCCGCGCCGCCTCCTACCTCCGCCGGCCACGCGCCCCCACCTGCCGTCACGGCCGCGTCGGCGCGGCTCTCCCTCGCACCCGGCCGATTGGTGCCCTGGAGCCCCGCCCGCCGTGCCGGGCGGCCTCGCTCCGCACCACACGCGCCCGTGCGTGTTCGGGCGGGCGTCCGCGCCCGTAACCAATTGCCCGTTTAGGCCCCCCGGGCCACTGATGTTGGGGCCCCACGCCCTGCTGTCGGTGTACAAAAGTAGGGGCTCACTTTTTTACCCCTTACGTGTGCACGGGAAGTCAGAGCCACGCCTATGACCAAACATAACAGAGCAGAGGACGGAAGCCAGAGATGTGGAGCTGCCAGAACAACGCCAAGACGGCGACACGAGAATACCAAGCAAGGAGACAGGCTCTCCCCGGCAAGGACTCTTGCCGGGGCAGCCTGCGCGACCCCGGCAAGAGCTCTTGCCGGAGCGATTTGCCCGAACGCCTGTCGTGGCTACCCTTGGACCTAAGAACTCCAACGTCATCAACAAACATCGGAGCCAAGGCTCGGGATGCGCCCGCGTGATGGCATGCATATCTTTGTGAAGACAAAGGTCTATGACTCCCAAGATAAGAACTAGAAGACATAGCGATCGCAAGGCTCCTTGCCGAGGACGCCCACGAGGCCCCAACAAGGCTCCTTGCCGAAGACACCCCGGAGCCCCGGCAAGCCTCTTGCCACAGGATGCCCATGGAGGCCCCGACAAGACCCTTGCCGGGAATAGAAGCAAGACTGCGGCAAGCCCTTGCCGCCCCAGCTCGGCGGCCGACCCGCTGGCCCAGGCAGGCACTCACGTGGCAACACGTGGTTCCTGGGACAGCTAATCAAGCACCTGCATGGTGCCATGCAGATCTTCGTGAAGACCCTACCACCACGCCACCTCAGCTACCTGCCTCCCTGGCCTGGACACGCGTCGCGACCAGACAGAGCGGCCACGGACAAGACGGGCTTCTTTTCCGTCCCCGATAAAGTAAATAGACACCTAAGCAGCGCATTTAATGCGTCTTATCCCGTAATGGCATGGGATAAGCCTATACACTGTACACCTTTCGACCTCCTGTGTGCCACTGTGACAGCCCCTTTTAGACTATAAAAGGAGACCCGCGACATACTGAAGAAGGATTCTGTAATGCCCAGGATGGAGTTATACCTCCTACGTGTCGAGGCACGACTTAAAGGCATAATTCCATCCTAGAATGATCTCAAGTTTGGTAATCTTTGCACAACTCATGTAAAAGAGGGGATAGTAAACTGAAAATAGTTGGCTTACACTCGCCACGTCACAGAAATTACAGTACAAGTCTCAAACATCATACATTAAGATCACTACAACCCTCTAAGGGCAAAAGCCAAATGTCAAAGTACCAAACTCAGATAAATAAACCACAGGCGGATCGAATCCTAGTAAGAGACTCCACTACTGATCGTCCGGGTAGCGCACATAGTATCGACTACGCTCCTCGTCGTACTCCCAATCCAGCTCGGTGCCATCACCTGGATAGCTCACAGCTGGACCTGCATCTGGTGTGTGAAGCAACTGTGAGCCACAGAGGACTCAGCAATCCCGTTCCCGGGTAACAGAACTATTTAAGCCTTTAGGTGAGGGAAAGGCTGAAGAAAGAACAAGTCTGCAGCAGCAACTAGCATCTAGCTTACACAAGTGAGAGCGAGAAGAGAAGGCATCGGCGAGAAGTGATCACGAAGTGATCCTAGCTACAAGCTCACAATCATAACCCCTCCGTGTTCAACTCCCGAATCCCTATTCGGAAATTGACAGTCACGGAACACACGCTGGTAGTGTATTAGTATCATTGTGTCAAGTTATCTACAATCGGAATTAACAAGCTCCCATCTGCCACATAACCGCGGGCACGGCTTTCGAAAGTTCAAACCCTGCAGGGGTGTTCCAACTTGACCCATTACAAGCCCACGATCCGCGGAGTCGCAACTCCAAAGTGGGAAGACCCGAGTATCCTCGGAATACCGTGCTCAAGATATACCGAGGTAAGGTAAGGCTAATCCAGCAAATCCTCCCGGCGTGCCGACACCCTGATAGTAGCCGCGCGTATCTAGTCTCAGGCCACGACCGGATGAGCACAGCATAGAGTGGCCGAAATACCCAAGTTGCCAAGGGGGGCCCCGCACACGACTCTAGTTTGGACCAACACTCAAATCGAGCACTGGCCCAGGGGGGTTGAATTAATTAAGCCTCGGGTTAATTACTCCCTCGGAAAGTTTTAGTTGTGTTAGGCGAATAGTACCAATGTTGGGACTTGCTGGAAAAGACTTAGCACTTAGCGGTTTATCGAGGGGGTCCCATACACCCCAACCGTGTTAGGAACGCATAATCAAGGAACATAATACCGGCTTATACGGATCCTAACGGCATGAGTGGAACAAATCACCAAGCAAAAGGCTTAGCCTTCCACCCTTGCCAATATATAGGTGATTTCATTTTTAAGCAATTATATAGTGTGATATAACCCAACCAAACTTCAACATGGAGCAAGCATCTTCGATCTTCACCTGCAACTAGCAACGCTATAAGAAGGGCTGAGCGAAGCGTACTTAGCCAAACAACGGTTTGCATAGGTAGGGTGGTTAATCATGGCAATTGGTTACAAGTAGGAGGCTGACAAGAAGAACATGGGCATCGAGGCAAAACTATAGATCGAGACTACTAGCAATAGGCAAAGATAGTAATGTTATCGGGGTTCGGTCATCTTGCCTGAAGAGAAGTCGTTCGGATCGTAAGAAGGGTCCTCGTGCTCAACCTCGTTGGAAACCTCGTGCTCAACTTCGTACCCGGTCTCAGCTTCCGGCTCTAAACAAAACAATCACACCAAGCACCAATCAACAAGATGCAATGCGCACTCGAAAAACATGAATGCATGATGGATGCACTAAAGATGCACACGGAGCACGTAAAACATCACTCAAGCAAAACACCTCAAAACAAGATAACAAGCTGATATTAATAATCTACACGGAAAAACAATCAAGTTTGCTATAAGATTCGCTGAAATCGGAGTTACGGGCTAAAAGTTATGCCCGAAACAAGATTTGAGCGAAAGCTGAAAATTACAGCAACATAGCATCTTTGGAGCTCAAAATAATTAAGCTACAGCACCCAAAAAGCATGACAAAGGACATGAACACAAACTAGACATATAGTACAGCAACTAGGTCCAAAGTGCACCCCCAACGGAGTCACGGATCAATAGCAATGATCTTGGACATATTGAACTTTGCAATAAAATTCTGGCAGCAGAATTTTATTGAAAGTTTAGAGCAAAAGATAAACATGCTACAGCCACTTAAATGGACATGTGAGGACATGAGTGGAAAGACAACAATATATACTACAAGGAACAATCAAAATCCACCCCAAAACTAACATGCTTTGTCCTACAACATCACACGAACATGGCATCGGAACGTTACAGATTTCAGACTTAGTGAAAAATTCACTAAGTCCTAAAACAGCAACATCATCATAGCACACAAAAGAGCATGTTTAAGTCACCTCGAAACTAAACATGGCAAAGGGTAAGCACCTCATCAAAGTGCATATGAAGGTGATCCCGAAACACACAAGCATGCATCATAGAGGTGAACACAACGATTACAACGAGCTCAACAAGATGGCATTTCATAACAAGTGAGAACACAACATGTGAACATGGCACTTTGCAACGATGATAACAAGGCAACAATAAATCTACCATGCAACCTATCACAAGCAACACGTAGTTCGTGGCAAGACGAACACGTGGACATGTCATTTGCATCGTTTGGACAAACGAGCTAAAAGTTAACACATGTCAAAGGTGGCATGAAAATAACACATAACAGCAGTTTATAACATGATGCACTCTTGCAACAGCAAAACAAGTGTCAAGATGACATCTAACATGCATGACAACAACAGGTAAAACGTAGAGGACATCTCCACGAACATCTGGACATGCTACACGCGCAAAACGGAGCAACATGCACAAAGTTACAGCAGGTCAAAGTTTGCATTTCAGAATAGAGAAACAGAGACTTAGTGGAAAAGAGTCAACCTAGCAGATCTGATCCGGATGAACAGTAACGGGCCGGCGGCTGGAATCTGGATCCGGCCCGGAGGCAGAGGCGGCGGCGGCCTGCTAGGCGAGGCGGAGGCGGCCCGACGGGAGGCGGCCCACTGGCGCGTGGAGGCGGCGGCTGGTGCGGGGCCTCGGCCCAGGCGGAGGCCGGTCGGCCCGCGGCGCGGCTGGCGAAGGCGGCGGCCTGCAGAGGGCGCGGCTGGCGAAGCGGTGGCCCGCAGAGGGCACGGTGAAGTGGGCCGGCCCGATGCGGTCGTACGGTCCTGCGGTGGCGAAGAAGTGGCGAGGGTGCGGTGGCCCAAGCGCGGAGGGGAACGACGGGGCGATGCGGATCCGGCCAAGTGGGGACCCAGCGGGGCGGTACGGGCCTGCTGGAGCGGTGGATCCTGCCCGATGCGGTCGGGGAAGTGGTCCAGCGGCGCGGCCGTCGCTGCGGAGCGGTGCGATGCGATGCGGTCGACTCGGTCGACGCGGGAGGCGGCCCACCCGGCGCGCGCTGACCCGGCGACGAGCGCTGCGCGATCGAGGACTTCTGTCGGCTGGAGCGGGAAGGATCCGATGGATCCCCTCGGGATCCGGCAGAATTTCGGATCTGGAGTAGAAAATGGAAAAAAAAGAGGGGAGAGAGGAGGAAGAAGAAGGGGATGCCCAAATAGACTAGGGGGTCTATATGTAGCAGTTTTTAGGGTTAGGAGGGGATTTAGGGGCGCTAGGAGCCCTCCGATCGCGATCCGACGGATCCGATCGCGGGGATAGTTTTAAAAGGCCTAGACGGAGATAAAAGAAAGCAGTAGGGGTGTTTCCGGGACACGAAGTGAAGGCACTTCGGGCCCACACGTACAACGGATGGAAAAGTCAACGGAGTCCAAACGAGACGAGATTTGAGAGGCGGGTTGCACACAACAAAACAACAACACACAACACAACCTCGCGGCACACCGGTAACGAAAAACGCCCGAACAACAAAGTAGGCCTACGGGACGTCACGGACACGTGAGGGAGCTCCGGAACGCGAAACGGACAACGGGAAGGAACACACGGAACCGGATGCAACCCACAACACAAAAGCAATGCAATGCACATGTCTACATGATATGAATGAATGCCACACACTCACACAACAAAACGACGAAAGCCCGAAAGACAAGAACCCGGAATGGAAATAGATGAAGCCGGAGATATATTATATACCCAAAAGGGAAAGTATTACATCCGGGGCATTACAAACTCTCCTCTACTACAAAAAGATCTCGTCCCGAGATCTAGGACTGGAAAAAGGAAGGGTACTCGGAACGAAGATGATCTTCTTGTTCCCAGGTAGCTTCTCGGTCGGTGTGATGTGACCACTTGACTTTCAGAAACTTGATGGACTTGTTGCGAGTCTTGCGTTCGGTTTCTTCGAGAATTGCAACTGGATGCTCTCGGTAGGAAAGGTCTTGTTGAAGATCAATCTCCTCAAACGGAATCATGCGCTCGGGTGCCTTGAAGCATTTGCGAAGCTGAGACACATGGAAGACATCATGAACATTTGCAAAGTTGGAAGGGAGCTCGAGCTGATAGGCTAGATCGCCTCTTTTGCCAAGAATCTTGAAAGGCCCGACGTATCTAGGAGCAAGTTTTCCTTTGATACCGAATCTTTGGGTTCCTTTCATCGGAGAAACTCGGAGATAGACATGATCACCGATGTCGAAAGCCAAATCACGATGCTTTCCATCATAGTAGCTCTTCTGACGCGACTGAGCGGCCTTGAGATTCTCACGTATGACTTTGCACATTTCTTCGGCTTCAGAGATCAAGTCATTGCCAAGAAGTTGGCGTTCACCTGTTTCAGACCAGTTGAGAGGGGTACGACACTTTCTGCCATAAAGAATTTCGAACGGTGCTTTGCCTGCACTTGCTTGAAAGCTGTTGTTGTAAGAGAACTCGGCAAATGGAAGGCAGTCTTCCCATTTCATGCCGAAGGAGATGACACAGGCTCTGAGCATATCTTCTAGGATCTGATTCACACGCTCGACTTGACCACTAGTCTGAGGGTGAAAGGCAGTGCTGAACCTGATCTTCGTGCCCATAGCGGACTGAAAGGAGTCCCAGAACCTTGATGTGAACAAGCTGCCACGGTCTGAGGATATCACTTGAGGAATGCCATGCAGGGACACGATTCTGGAAGTGTACAGCTCTGCAAGTTGAGCTGCATTGATTGATTCTTTGACTGGAAGAAAGTGAGCGACTTTGGTAAGCTTGTCAATCACCACAAAGATAGCATCATTGCCTCGCTTGGATTTAGGAAAGCCAGTGACGAAGTCCATTTCAATGTGGTCGAACTTCCACTCGGGGATAGGAAGAGGTTGGAGAAGACCGGCTGGACGTTGATGTTCTGCTTTCACTCTTCTGCAAACATCACATTCGTTCACGAATTGGGCAATCTCCCTTTTCATGCGTGTCCACCAGTAAGATTGCTTGAGGTCATGGTACATCTTGGAACTGCCAGGATGAATGGAAAGGAGAGAATCATGAGCTTCTTCCATTATGAGCTTCCTGAGATCACCTTTGGGAACAACGAGTCTGTCCTCGAAGAACAAGGTATCTCTCTCATCAACACGGAAGCACTTGTATTTTGGAGTGCCCTTTGCAATCCCATGTTTCACCTTCTTCACCATGGTATCACTGAGCTGGGCCTCACGGACTTGATCTTCCAAGGTAGGAGCAATCTGGAGATTTGCAAGAAAACCCTGCGGAACAACTTGAAGGTTGAGCTTCCTGAATGCTTCACAAAGCTCAGGCTGGTATGGCTTGATAAGAAGGCTGTTGCAATATGCCTTTCTGCTCAAGGCATCTGCAATCACATTCGCCTTGCCTGGAGTGTATTCAATGCTGGGGTTGTACTCCTGGATCATTTCGACCCAACGAGTCTGGCGGAGGTTCAGATGCGGCTGTGTGAAGATGTACTTCAAGCTCTTGTGATCAGTGAAGATGTCGACCTTTCTGCCCAACAACAGATGTCTCCACGTAATCAGAGCATGTACCACAGCTGCTAGCTCGAGATCATGTGTGGGATAGTTCTTCTCACTGGGCTTGAGCTGCCGAGAAGTATATGCCACAACTTTCTTATCTTGCATAAGCACACCACCAAGACCTTGAAGAGAAGCGTCACAGAACACTTCATAGGGCTTGGTTTCATCCGGAGGAGTCAGAACTGGAGCAGAGACAAGCTTCTCTTTGAGGGTTTTGAAAGCCACTTCACACTCGGGAGACCAAAAGTATTTGACATTCTTCTGAAGGAGGTTGGAAAGAGGCTTGGCAATCTTGGAGAAGTTCTCCACAAACCTTCTGCAATAGCTGGCAAGACCCAGAAAACTGCGGAGCTGCTTGACGTTCTGAGGAGCTTCCCAGTTGACAATTGCTTCAACTTTCTCGGGATTAACCGCAATACCGTCAGCTGAGATGATGTGGCCCAGGTACAAAACCTTATCGAGCCAAAACTCGCACTTCGAGAACTTGGCATAGAATTTATGCTCTCTGAGTCGATCAAGAACCAGACGCAAGTGCTTTTCATGATCTTCTTCATTCTTGGAAAACACCAGAATATCATCCAGATACACAAGCACGAACTCGCCCGTATAGGGGTTGAAGATGTAATGCATCATCCTTGAAAAGGTAGGAGGAGCATTGGCGAGACCGAAGGACATGACGGTATACTCGTATGAACCGTAGCTCGTTCTGAAGGCCGTCTTGGGAATGTCTTCCTCGCGAATGCGAATTTGATGATAGCCCATTCGGAGGTCAAGCTTAGAGAACACTTTAGCTCCTTTGAGCTGCTCAAAGAGTTCGTTGATGTTGGGGAGCGGATACTTGTTCTTAATCGTCTTCTTGTTCAATGGCCGGTAGTCAACACGGAGACGCTCCGTGCCATCTTTCTTCTTGACAAACAAGACGCCACAGCCCCACGGAGATGTACTCGGTCTGATGAGACCCATACTCTCCTGCTTATCAAGCTGCTTCTTCAATTCCTTCAATTCATCCGGAGAGAGCTTGTAAGGACGCCGGCAAGCAGGTTCGGTGCCCGGCTCGAGTTCAATGACAAACTCCACCTGACGGTGTGGAGGCATGCCTGGAAGATCTTCTGGAAAGACGTCTTGATATTCATTCACCACTGGAATTTGCTCTATGGCATTAATTTCGCCCTTATCATTAAGAGAGAAAAGCCGAATAGTATTATCCCTGGAGGCGAAGATAATCACATCATCATCAGAATGAGTCAATTTGACTTCCTTTTGAGCGCAATCAATGTGAGCATCATGCTGAGAAAGCCAATCCATTCCGAGGATGAGGTCGATATCAGAATGACCAAGAACCACCGGATTAGCCAGAAATCGATAATCACCCATGCGAATGGAAACATCCGGAGCCACCATACTAGAACTCAATCTCTTGCCAGGTGATATGACACTCAAAGGTCTTGGCAAGGCTTCAGAGTGAACATTATTCTTGGATGCAAATGGATATGACATAAAAGAGCAAGAAGCACCCGAATCAAATAACACTTTAGCTGGGATAGAGTTCATTGGAAGGTTACCCAGAATGACATCAGAAGAAGCCTCTGCTTGTGCTGCATTCATCAGATTGACCCTGGCAGCCTTTGGATCATGCCTGACAATAGCTGAACTCACAGGTGGTGGAGGAGGAAGACGCTTCGGATTCGGACATCTGTTGGCATAGTGACCTTTCTGAGTGCATTTGTTGCAAGTCACTTCTGAGAGAGGACGGAACTGAGAGCCACTAGACTTGGAGCCTTGAGACTGAAACTGCTTCTTTGACTGGTTGCTTGGGTTGGGTGGGTGGGAGAAACCACGACCACTAGAGTTCTTGTTATTGGAGTTGTTGAAGTTGCTGGAGTTGTTGTATGGAGCTCGAATCACTGGAGGAGGAGGAAGCCAGAATTTCTGTTGTTTTGCAGCCAATTGAGACGATGAGGAAGAGTGAACAGCATCTCAAATTCTCTTCTTAGAAGCCTCCATCTTAAGCTGAGCTGCTTCTTGTTTCAAAGCCATGTTATAGAACTTATCGAATTCGTCTGGCTCGAACAAAGTGAGAGCAAGCTGAAGTTCATCTTTGAGACCTCCACGGAACTGATAGATTTTACTGTTAGCATCAGGAATGTCTTGCTTTGCATAGCGAGCGAGGTTTTGAAACTTGACATTATACTGATAGACTGACATGGAGCCCTGCTTGAGGTTGCGGAATTGCTCACGCATACCCTCGATAACACTTGTAGGAATGTGATGCGAGCGGAAATCCTTGCAGAAATTCTCCCAAGAGATCACTTGACTCGGCCTTGAGTCTTTGTACTGCTGCCACCAGTCAGCTGCTTGATCTTTCAGTTGGAAGGCTGCAAACTTCACATAGTCATCTTCTTTCACGTTACTGCACTCAAAATGCTTCTTGATATCGGTCAGCCAATCCTCAGCATCAAGAGGGTCGACACAGTAACTGAAAGCTTTAGGATTGTTGGCCAAGAACTGGTTGAGGGTAGCATGGTGCTGCTGGAAGAAGTTGCCTTGGTTCACTGGAACGCCCTGATTAGCTTGATTAGCTTGCATCATCTGCATCATCTGCATCATCAACTGAGTGTTCTGAGCTGTAGTCTGCATAATTGCTCTCCAAGCCTC
The DNA here is from genome assembly GCA_902687465.1 of Secale cereale. Classification (NCBI taxonomy): domain Eukaryota; kingdom Viridiplantae; phylum Streptophyta; class Magnoliopsida; order Poales; family Poaceae; genus Secale; species Secale cereale. Next base: position 332,288,043 of record LR738710.1, read on the forward strand.
AGGCGGAGGAGGAGGTGAAGGAGGACGCTCTGGGACCTCTTCACCCTCTGGGTTGGCGTTCGGAACCCTTTTCGGAGCCATCCTGTAAGAGATGACCACGAATCAGCAATTGATTGACAAAAGGAATAAGCTGAATCAATGGAATGAATTGCAACAAGTCTTCACAATAATCATTCGAACAATAAGAACGAATGAAATCATCCGAACAAGAGGAACGAATGAATTTCTCAGTTAATTGATAACATCAGTCTTCACGAGAAGCCACATAGGGATCAAAAGGATAAAATAAGTAAACAACAAGGTACGGAAAGGAACAAACACAAGAGAGGAGTTTCGTTCTAACATTTTTGTGCTGAAAGCATATGAACGCGTTACGAAAAGGTTTTGCAATCCCCGGATCAGCATAGCCAAGGACCCTTTAAGATGCAACTCCTGATAGTAACATCGGTCATATAACCCCTTCACTCAATGTCGAACCCCAAACTCACTAACCTGCATTCGTTGGAAGAATGCCTACGATCTACTGGATAAAACCCACCTATAGTTTTCCGAAAGATTCCAGTTATGCAATCAGGTGTTGGGGATACACGGGAAGCACCGCGCAATCAACTCTAACCTACATCCAGGTGTATCCATCCTTCAACACATAACCAGTCTTTCTCGGAAACTGTGTACCTCGGACCTTCGAAAAGCATCCACTATAACAAGCTATGGCAATACTCCCGAACTACCTCCCCAGTACTGGGTGATGTCGGGGTTATCTTGCCACTGGCCGTATAGGGGAGATTTTCGATGTCGGCCGTCTTAAGTATTTAGTACTGCCACGATATGCTTGTTACAATGATACCCCGAAGCTCAACTCCTCGGTAACAGGAGGCATCGGGAACAATATCCTTGTCACAAGAACATCGAAACAATCCCAGAATACTCGCGGGATTCCTAAAAAAAAATTTTGTGCAAATTTTGAAGATAGGAGAGACAAGAGTGGACGTCAGGAGTCCTCACCAGAGAGAAAGGGGATGAGAAGCAAAGAAATCCTACTCTCCGATATAATATAGGACTCAAAAAGTTTTCAGTGTGTGCCTAGACTCAACCGTCAACGGTTCGATCAAACAGTGGGGGCTCCTAGGTCGGAGAAGGCTCTGATACCAACTTGTAATGCCCAGGATGGAGTTATACCTCCTACGTGTCGAGGCACGACTTAAAGGCATAATTCCATCCTAGAATGATCTCAAGTTTGGTAATCTTTGCACAACTCATGTAAAAGAGGGGATAGTAAACTCAAAATAGTTGGCTTACACTCGCCACGTCACAGAAATTACAGTACAAGTCTCAAACATCATACATTAAGATCACTACAACCCTCTAAGGGCAAAAGCCAAATGTCAAAGTACCAAACTCAGATAAATAAACCACAGGCGGATCGAATCCTAGTAAGAGACTCCACTACTGATCGTCCGGGTAGCGCACATAGTATCGACTACGCTCCTCGTCGTACTCCCAATCCAGCTCGGTGCCATCACCTGGATAGCTCACAGCTGGACCTGCATCTGGTGTGTGAAGCAACTGTGAGCCATAGAGGACTCAGCAATCCCGTTCCCGGGTAACAGAACTATTTAAGCCTTTAGGTGAGGGAAAGGCTGAAGAAAGAACAAGTCTGCAGCAGCAACTAGCATCTAGCTTACGCAAGTGAGAGTGAGAAGAGAAGGCATCGGCGAGAAGTGATCACGAAGTGATCCTAGCTACAAGCTCACAATCATAACCCCTCCGTGTTCAACTCCCGAATCCCTATTCGGAAATTGACAGTCACGGAACACACGCTGGTAGTGTATTAGTATCATTGTGTCAAGTTATCTACAACCGGAATTAACAAGCTCCCATCTGCCACATAACCGCGGGCACGGCTTTCGAAAGTTCAAACCCTGCAGGGGTGTTCCAACTTGACCCATTACAAGCCCACGATCCGCGGAGTCGCAACTCCAAAGTGGGAAGACCCGAGTATCCTCGGAATCCCGTGCTCAAGATATACCGAGGTAAGGTAAGGCTAATCCAGCAAATCCTCCCGGCGTGCCGACACCCTGATAGTAGCCGCGCGTATCTAGTCTCAGGCCACGACCGGATGAGCACAGCGTACAGTGGCCGAAATACCCAAGTTGCCAAGGGGGGCCCCGCACACGACTCTAGTTTGGACCAACACTCAAATCGAGCACTGGCCCAGGGGGGTTGAATTAATTAAGCCTCGGGTTAATTACTCCCTCGGAAAGTTTTAGTTGTGTTAGGCGAATAGTACCAATGTTGGGACTTGCTGGAAAAGACTTAGCACTTAGCGGTTTATCGAGGGGGTCCCATACACCCCAACCGTGTTAGGAACGCATAAACAAGGAACATAATACCGGCTTATACGGATCCTAACGGCATGAGTGGAACAAATCACCAAGCAAAAGGCTTAGCCTTCCACCCTTGCCAATATATAGGTGATTTCATTTTTTAAGCAATTATATAGTGTGATATAACCCAACCAAACTTCAACATGGAGCAAGCATCTTCGATCTTCACCTGCAACTAGCAACGCTATAAGAAGGGCTGAGCGAAGCGTACTTAGCCAAACAACGGTTTGCATAGGTAGGGTGGTTAATCATGGCAATTGGTTACAAGTAGGAGGCTGACAAGAAGAACATGGGCATCGAGGCAAAACTATAGATCGAGACTACTAGCAATAGGCAAAGATAGTAATGTTATCGGGGTTCGGTCATCTTGCCTGAAGAGAAGTCGTTCGGATCGTAAGAAGGGTCCTCGTGCTCAACCTCGTTGGAAACCTCGTGCTCAACTTCGTACCCGGTCTCAGCTTCCGGCTCTAAACAAAACAATCACACCAAGCACCAATCAACAAGATGCAATGCGCACTCGAAAAACATGAATGCATGATGGATGCACTAAAGATGCACACGGAGCACGTAAAACATCACTCAAAAAAAACACCTCAAAACAAGATAACAAGCTGATATTAATAATCTACACGGAAAAACAATCAAGTTTGCTATAAGATTCTCTGAAATCGGAGTTACGGGCTAAAAGTTATGCCCGAAACAAGATTTGAGCGAAAGCTGAAAATTACAGCAACATAGCATCTTTGGAGCTCAAAATAATTAAGCTACAGCACCCAAAAAGCATGGCAAAGGACATGAACACAAACTAGACATATAGTACAGCAACTAGGTCCAAAGTGCACCCCCAACGGAGTCACGGATCAATAGCAATGATCTTGGACATATTGAACTTTGCAATAAAATTCTGGCAGCAGAATTTTATTGAAAGTTTAGAGCAAAAGATAAACATGCTACAGCCACTTAAATGGACATGTGAGGATATGAGTGGAAAGACAACAATATATACTACAAGGAACAATCAAAATCCACCCCAAAACTAACATGCTTTGTCCTACAACATCACACGAACATGGCATCGGAACGTTACAGATTTCAGACTTAGTGAAAAATTCACTAAGTCCTAAAACAGCAACATCATCATAGCACACAAAAGAGCATGTTTAAGTCACCTCGAAACTAAACATGGCAAAGGGTAAGCACCTCATCAAAGTGCATATGAAGGTGATCCCGAAACACACAAGCATGCATCATAGAGGTGAACACAACGATTACAACGAGCTCAACAAGATGGCATTTCATAACAAGTGAGAACACAACATGTGAACATGGCACTTTGCAACGATGATAACAAGGCAACAATAAATCTACCATGCAACCTATCACAAGCAACACGTAGTTCGTGGCAAGACGAACACGTGGACATGTCATTTGCATCGTTTGGACAAACGAGCTAAAAGTTAACACATGTCAAAGGTGGCATGAAAATAACACATAACAGCAGTTTATAACATGATGCACTCTTGCAACAGCAAAACAAGTGTCAAGATGACATCTAACATGCATGACAACAACAGGTAAAACGTAGAGGACATCTCCACGAACATCTGGACATGCTACACGCGCAAAACGGAGCAACAGGCACAAAGTTACAGCAGGTCAAAGTTTGCATTTCAGAACAGAGAAACAGAGACTTGGTGGAAAAGAGTCAACCTAGCAGATCTGATCCGGATGAACAGTAACGGGCCGGCGGCTGGAATCTGGATCCGGCCCGGAGGCAGAGGCGGCGGCGGCCTGCTAGGCGAGGCGGAGGCGGCCCGACGGGAGGCGGCCCACTGGCGCGTGGAGGCGGCGGCTGGTGCGGGGCCTCGGCCCAGGCGGAGGCCGGTCGGCCCGCGGCGCGGCTGGCGAAGGCGGCGGCCCGCAGAGGGCGCGGCTGGCGAAGCGGTGGCCCGCAGAGGGCGCGGTGAAGTGGGCCGGCCCGATGCGGTCGTACAGTCCTGCGGTGGCGAAGAAGTGGCGAGGGTGCGGTGGCCCAAGCGCGGAGGGGAACGACGGGGCGATGCGGATCCGGCCAAGTGGGGACCCAGCGGGACGGTACGGGCCCGCTGGAGCGGTGGATCCGGCCCGATGCGGTCGGGGAAGTGGTCCAGCGGCGCGGCCGTCGCTGCGGAGCGGTGCGATGCGATGCGGTCGACTCGGTCGACGCGGGAGGCGGCCCACCCGGCGCGCGCTGACCCGGCGACGAGCGCTGCGCGATCGAGGACTTCTGTCGGCTGGAGCGGGAAGGATCCGATGGATCCCCTCGGGATCCGGCAGAATTTCGGATCTGGAGTAGAAAATGGAAAAAAAAGAGGGGAGAGAGAGGAGGAAGAAGAAGGGGATGCCCAAATAGACTAGGGGGTCTATATGTAGCAGTTTTTAGGGTTAGGAGGGGATTTAGGGGCGCTAGGAGCCCTCCGATCGCGATCCGACGGATCCGATCGCGGGGATAGTTTTAAAAGGCCTAGACGGAGATAAAAGAAAGCAGTAGGGGTGTTTCCGGGACACGAAGTGAAGGCACTTCGGGCCCACACGTACAACGAATGGAGAAGTCAACGGAGTCCAAACGAGACGAGATCTGAGAGGCGGGTTGCACACAACAAAACAACAACACACAACACAACCTCGCGGCACACAGGTAAGGAAAAACGCCCGAACAACAAAGTAGGCCTACGGGACGTCACGGACACGTGAGGGAGCTCCGGAACGCGAAACGGACAACGGGAAGGAACACACGGAACCGGATGCAACCCACAACACAAAAGCAATGCAATGCACATGTCTACATGATATGAATGAATGCCACACACTCACACAACAAAACGACGAAAGCCCGAAAGACAAGAACCCGGAATGGAAATAGATGAAGCCGAAGATATATTATATACCCAAAAGGGAAAGTATTACATCCGGGGCATTACAGATTCGGATCCTGGAAAGCTGGACAGGCACCGTAGCTAGATCAAGAACTAAGGAACACTCAAATATACACCAGAACAGGACTAGGGTATTACGCGTCCTCACGGCCCGAACTTGGGTAAACGATCGCTGTGCTGACTCTTAGACCCGCTCTTTGCACAACCTCGCGCCCGCCAACCGTAGAAGGGATTCCAGTGATCCCATACGTGTCGTTTCGTATCGACATCTCTGGCGCGCCAGGTAGGGGGCGCCCACCGTTGTGAAAATCTGGTCTAGCAGTTAGTGTAGCGATTCTTCATTGCCATGTCTCCTAAGAAGAAGACGATCACGGCGGTCGGTTTGTCTGGGGCCGAATGGCCCGTGCCGGCGCGGGCTGGCGACGGGGTGGTCGCGGATGGAAGCCGAGGCGCGACCCGCGAACACCCGCGTTGTTCCAGCAGCCGAAGCCTGGCGAGCGGCGTCGTTCGTGCGCGAGATGACGAGTCGCACGCCACCAAGTCCAAGGGCGGAGCCGAGCCCCCCGCAGGCGGCGCGGGGCCCTCCAAGAGTGGTGTCATACCACACACAGGCGACGCGACGACTTCCAAGACGCCCACGGCGGCGCCCACGGCGGCGCCCACGGCGCGCTCCTCCCAGGTCATGCGCGACGAGCAGCATCGCCATGCGGAGGACCCCGGGCACCGCCGCGGAAAGAGCAGTGCGCATCAGTCGCGGAATGTAGAGGATCAGCATGCTCGCTGGGGCGCTGGCGAGAATGGCGTGCAGCTGCATGCCCGTGATAGAGCTCCTTCTAACATGGTTAGAAGTCGCAGCGCGTCACAGTCCACGCAACTCTCGCCGCCACCCATGCTGGCGGAGGCCTTGGCACGAGCGCAGTTGCTCCTTGACTTCCCTCCTGCTGCAAAGAAGCTCGATGAGTGCAGAGCTACCGTTCGGAGCCTCGTTGCCATCGCCAACAAAGACGAACCTCAGCCGATGGGGCCTTCGGGCCCACGCTCAGTCAAGCCGCCGCACGCCAGTGGTGGAAGGACCGGAGGCACCGCAGCCATGGTGCATTCTCCTCCTCCTCGCCAGCTACCACAAGTACCGGCCCGTCGGGACGACGCTTGTGATGACATATCCATAACGTCGTCCAACCCATGGACCCACCATGATCAGCGCCAAGTTCTTAGAGAGCGTGCCCGCGAGGACGCTCGAACCACCATCGAGCGCCGGCGCGAGGCACGCCATTAGTCGGATTGGCGGGCAGGGCCCATTACGGACCACCCAGCACCGGGAGGCTCCGGAGGCTTACCTTATGAGGTAGGCTGTCCAACCTTTACCCGCGAGCTGTGGAGTTTCCAGTGGCCCACCCACCGCACCTCCAAGCCCAATGTCGGCGAGAAGTACAATGGCAAGACTCACCCGTCAGAGTTCCTCAACATCTACACCATCGCGATGCAGACTGCTGGGGCGCACGACGACAAGGTGCTTGCCAATTATTTCCCGTTGGCACTTAAACCCAATGTCATGTGATGGTTGATGCACTTGCCAACGAATTCCGTTTCTTCCTGGTCAGATTTGTGCCATGAGTTTGTTGGCGCCTTTACAGGAGGCCACCAGGCTCATGGCCAAGCAAGCAATTTGCATGTCATCCCCCAGAAGGAAGGTGAAAGCCTACACAAGTACATACAGAGGTTCAGCCGAGTGCAGTACAACATCCCAGACGTTCATCCTGCCGCCATCATCAGCGCGTTCCACCAGAACATGCGCAACCGTAGGATGCGTGAGGAGCTGGCGATGAATAAAGTCAAGGATGTGGCCAAACTCTACGTTCTAGCCGACAGATGCGCCCGGGCTGACGAGGGAAGGAAGTTCCCCGCCGAAGACGCCGGTGTGGAAACCGGTTCCTCGGACGAAGACGCCGTCATCCCGACGAAAAATAGTCGACGCCGCAATAGGAAACGCAAGGGCAAGGCTGTGCTTGCCGTCGAGGGATCCGACGAAGCCGGCGCCACCAAGAAAACCAAGGCAGACGACCCCGGCAAAGAAATTGCTGGGTGTGTCGCCTACCGGACCTTGGCGGCCGTCGACAAGCCAGGAAGCTTCGACAAGCAGTACTGAAAGATCCACCGCACCAAAGGCCATGACCTCCAGATCTGCCAACAGGTCGAGCAGCTCGCAGAGAAGCAAAAGGCCGAGTATGAAAGGTGAGACAAGGAGAAAGGTCAAGATGGTGCTGAGGGATCTGGCAAGAAACGTGGCTGCCAGCCTGGCCGCCGTGGTAAGGATAACCAACAAGAGCGGTCGGCCCGTGGCCGTGACAAGAAGCGAGAAGATGATGATCGTGACGAGGACGACGAGTCCGTCGAGCAAGAGTTCCGGAAGGCCACAGTGGCCATGTGCGTCGACGGCGGTGCCTCCTTGCACACCTCTCACCGCCGACTTAAACAGTGGGCGCGTGAGATCACAGCAGCGGAGCCATCGTTCGATGCCTAGAAGCCGCTGAGGTGGTCCAACACTCTTATCATCTTTGACGCCGAGGATCACCCTGATCGCACGACTGCGGTCGGGTGTTTGCAATTGTTGGTCTCACCAACAATACACAACCTCAAGGTAACGAAGATGCTGGTTGATGGCAGGGCTGGCCTGAATTTGATCTCACCCGTCGTGATCAAAAGGCTGCAGATCCCTGGTGGAGACCTCGAGGAGATGGGCACATATCAAGGGATCAACCGAGGAAGAAGTCAGCCCAAGGGTAAGATTACGCTGCCCGTGACATTTGGGGGCGAGCTAAACTACAGGACGGAGAGGATTGTTTTTGATGTTGCCGAGATCCCCTTGCCTTACAACGGGATCCTCGGCCGCCCAGCGTTGGCCCAATTCATGGCGGCATCACATTACGGCTACAACACGCTGAAGATGCCTGGGCCGATGCCCATCATCACCGTCCCCTCCGACAAGAAGGATGCGCTGATCTGTGCTGATCAGCTTTACCGGGAGGCAGTTTCAGCAACTACCGCCAAGGCACTTGCTCCTGCCACTGAAGCCTCGGGAGGAAAGAAGACCGGTAAGCCCTCTCGCGCCTACTCCGGCAAGCACTCCTCTTCGGAGTGCAGTGCTCCCGTCGAGAACATGCCGGAGAGCTCCACCGGCAAGAGCAAGAAATCCAGAGCTGCTCCACCAGAAACCAAGCGGGTGTCCATCAAGGAGGATGGCACGAGAGGGGCTTTCACCATAAGCTCCGCCCTCGACAGCAAATAGGAGGACGCGCTCGTCGCCTTCATGCGGGAAAATGTCGACGTGTTTGCATGGCAAGCGTCTGACATCCCCGACATTCCCAGGGAGGTGATTGAGCACCATCTTGCTATCTGCCCTCATGCGCGACCCGTAAAGCAGAAGGTCAGGAAGCAAGCTCTAGAGCGGCAAGAGTTCATCAGAGAGGAGACTAGGAAGTTTGAGGCAGCAGGCTTAGTGAGAGGATTACTCCTTCCAACGTGGTTGGCCAATCCGGTGGTGGTGCGTAAGGCAAACGGGAAGTGGAGACTGTGTATTGATTACACATACATCAATAAGGCTTGTCCAAAAGACCCTTTCCCATTACCACGCATCGACCAGATTGTGGACTCCACGACCGGATGTGACTTGTTATCATTCCTCGACGCTTACTCAGGCTACCACCAGATCTTCATGACGAGAGAAGATGAAGAGAAGACAACATTCATCACCCCATGTGGTACGTATTGTTTCATACGGATGCCTTTCGGGTTGAAGAGTGCTGGCTCAACATTGCAAGAGCAGTCCAGATTGGTTTTGAGTCTCAGCTACATAGAAATATGGAAGCTTATATGGACGATATAGTGGTCAAAACCAAGGACAAAGCAACGCTCATACAAGATTTGGAAGAGACGTTCGCGAATCTGCGCAAGATCAACCTTAAGCTGAACCCTGAGAAGTGTGTCTTTGGCGTCCCGTCCGGCAAGCTTCTCTGTTTCTTCGTGTCGCAGCGTGGAATTGAGGCGAATCCAGACAAGATCAAGGCCATCGAGCAGATTGAAGCACCCAGGCAGATCAAGGATGTGCATCGGCTTGCTGGCTGTGTTTCCACCATGGGCAGATTCATATCCAAATCTGCCGAGCGTGCCCTCCCCTTTTTCAAGATTTTGAAAACGGCGGGTCCAATGGAGTGGGCCCCAGAAGCCGAAGCGATACTGCAATATTGGAAGAAATACCTCTCCTCTACGCTGATACTGGTCGCGCCTAAACCACAAGAGCTGTTGTTGCTGTATTTAGTGGCAACGAATCAAGTGGTTGGCGCTGCGCTAGTGGCCCGGAGGGAGGTCAATAGGGAAGCGATGGCAACGATAGAACCTGATGCCACTGGGGCCGAAGCGACGCAACTAGATGGAGTGATGCAGAAGAAGAAGATGACGCAGCACCCGGTTTACTTTGTCAGCTCCCTACTCCAGGGGGCTAGGTCGAGGTACTCCGGCGTGTAGAAATTGCTCTTGGGCCTCCTCATGGCCTCGAGGAAGCCGCGTCATTACTTCCAAGCACATGAAATCACCGTCGTCACCTGCCTCCCGTTGCAGCGGATATTGCATAACCCAGATGCGATTGGGAGGGTTGTGGAGTGGGCCCTGGAGCTATCAAGCTTCATCTTGAAATTTGAAAGCACTTCGATGTTTCAGAGTAGAGTCTTGGCAAAGTTTGTTGCAGAATGGACCTCAACGCCCGACGAAGAGATCCAGGAGACTACTCTCCCCGGCAAGGATACGAGCTGCGACTGGATTATGTACTTTGACAGGGCTTTCTCGCTACAAGGCGCCGGGGCTGGTGTGCTGCTCGTTGCACCCACGGAGAGCACCTCAAGTATGTGATCCAGATGCACTTCCCCAGGGAGGTATCAACGAACAACACTACCGAGTACGAGGGACTGCTTGCTGGTCTCAGGATCGCGGCGGACCTCGGGATCAAGAAGCTCATCGTCAGAGGAGATTCACAGCTCGTCGTCAGGCAAGTGAACAAGGATTACCAGAGCCCGTTGATGGAAGCCTACGTGGATGAAGTAAGGAAACTAGAGGAGCGTTTCGACGGCATACAAGCTGAGCATGTCCCACGAGCGGAGAACGACATCGCCGACTACTTATCGAAATGCGCCGCCCTCAAACTACCTGTGGAACCAGGTACCTTTGTGCTCTGATTATTTCAGCCATCTGTTGAACCATCAACTGAGTAGAACAAGCAAAGGAAATCAGGCCCCGACAAGTACTTTCCTGCCAAACCCGCAGGGGTGGCCGACAAAGGTGTTGCCGGGGACGCTAAGCCTGCCGTAGGGTGACAGACTCCGGTAGGGCATCAGGCCCTGGCCGTAAAGGCGGTCGCTCCCATGGCAGAGGAAATGCCCTTGGTTCTTTCCGTCGAGCCCTAGGCTCCGGCATGGGCACAACATACCGTCCAATTCCTCCTGACCGGGGAACTTCCTGAGGAGCAGGAAGAAGCGGAGAAAGTAGCCCTTCGGTCCGCCATGTACCAGTTCGTCGATGACGTCTTGTACAGAAAAAGACCGAACGGCGTGAAATTGAAGTGCATCCCCCGGGAGGAAGGACTAGAGCTGTTGGCAGATATACATGGAGGCATATGTGGCTCCCACATAGGGTCAAGGGCCCTTGCCGGCAAGGCATTCCAGCAAGGTTTCTTCTGGCCCACTTCCCTCCAGGATGCAATGACACTAGTAACCAAGTGTGAAGCGTGTCAGTTCCATTCAAAGAAACTTCATCAACCAGCTCAAGCTCTCCAAACAATCCCTCTCTCCTGGCCATTCTTGGTCTGGGGGCTCGACATATTGGGCACTTTTCCCCGTGCTGTCGGGGGCTTTGAGTACTTGTACTTGGCAATCGACAAATTCACAAAGTGGCCGGAGGTGGAAGAAGTGAGAAAGGTGACATCACAATCGACCGTCAAATTCTTCAAGGGCCTGGTCTGCCGTTTTGGTGTACCAAACAAAATCATCACCGACAACGGTACGCAGTTCACAAGCAACACCTTCATGCAATATATTCAAGACCTCGGCGGCATGGTCTGTTTTGCTTCTGTTGCACATCTTCGAAGCAACGACCAGGCAGAAAGGGCAAATGCTGAAGTACTGCGGGGCCTCCGAACAAGGACTTTTGATAGGCTACACAAGTGCGGAAGGCGCTGGACTGATGAATTGCCAGCGGTTCTTTGGTCAGTCAGGACGACGCCGAATCGAGCCACCGGCCAGACACCCTTCTCCCTCGTTTACGGGGCGGAAGCAGTTCTCCCCACAGAACTCACATACGGGTCACCCCGAGTGCCCGCTTATGATGAGCTTGAGCAAGAGCGACTGCGGCAAGATGACACAATGCTCCTCGAGGAAGATCGTCTTCGGGCGACTGTGTGAGCAGCGCGCTCCCAGCAAGCCTTGCACCGCTATCATAGCCGCAAGGTTCATGTCCGAAGATTTGAGAAAGGTGACCTTGTTCTTCGGCACGTTCAGTCGGCCAAGAATTCCAACAAGTTGACGCCGAAGTGGGAAGGCCCTTATCGGGTAATACGAGTCACCAGGCTTGGCGCAGTCCGCCTGGATAGCGAAGATGGTATCCCATTGAGTAACTCCTGGAACATCAAACATCTTCGCAAGTTTTACCCGTAAGGCGCGGTTGCTGGGCCTCCCGGCAAGCCACTATTTTGTACAAGCCTTGCCGGCAAGGCATGTAACCCTTCATACAAAGCCAGGCGCAAACCCTGAGCATAAATAAATGAAGCGCTGGCGCCCTAAGTTGTAGCATGCATGCTAGGTTGAGTCTCTTTCTCTGTTAGGGTTGACAGTGCTTAGCGGCGGCTAACCCCTGGCATAGAGGTCGAGTTTGCGTCTCTCTGTGTCCTTTCCGTCCTCTTGTTCGCAGGATCCATGGACGTCCTTGCTGAACCGTTTGGAAGAAAGAGGGCGGGCCGACGCTCTGACCCCGTCAAAATTGAGGTTGCCGGGGGCTACACGACCAAGGGTCAAACCATGGCAAAACAAGGTTACCGGGGGCTACAGGACCCAGGTAAGTCTTTCGACCCCCGATCCTTTCTTCCGTATGAAACTTGAACGTACGAGGTTTCGTTCGCTCCTATGCCATCGTGCTCCCTTTTTCCTTGTGTCCGACAAGCTTTGTCTTGGACTGGGGCTGGGTAGTAGCGTGATGGGAAGGGAGCAAACGAAGGGCCTAACCCTATCCTATTACTATTCCCGCCAAGGGCACGAATACAGTTATGGGGTGGGGAAGGAACGATAAGGCTTGATGCCGGGACACGTTGCTTATCTTAAGATAACAAGGATCCGTTCCTTGGTGTGGCTCTCGCCCGCGCATGAACGAACCCGGCAAACACCCTTCTCTTAATTAATACATTGTAAACAAGTACAATTTGTACGGAATGCATACATGAGCAAGGGGGTTACAAGATTTAAATCCTACAAAGGCCTGTGGGCTTAAAAACTAAAATGAGATAAGATGCCCGTAATCCCTTTCTTGTCCCTCTCCTTAGGAAATGGAACAAGATGGCGAAGGGCAAAAGGAGCGCCTAGGCGAAGCACAGAAAGCACCAAGAGAACATCCTGATGGCCATCCCAAAGGAGGCTGACGATGATGGCGCCGGGAGAAGAGCCGAAAGATGGGGCAGCGGGCCAGCGATGCGCGGGTTGACGCCCACGTACTCCGACATGACGACCGCCGCCCACCTTCTTCGCCTTCTCCGGCCTCCCAACGCCAGCCGCCCGAGGAGGTGACCCCGAGAAGTTCGAGGGACTGGCAGTACATATGATGGTGCTGCCAGCACCGCCCAGGGGCGGCGTATCCGCCGCCTAGTCGGGCCCGTCATCCTCCCGCCCACTGCCCTCGTCGTCGCTGCCGCTGTCCTCCCCATCGCCCTCACTCGAGGAGGAGTTTTCGTCGTCGTTTGAGCTCTCCGCACAACACCCTAGCCTGTGTCCCAAGCGCCCGAAGACTTTGAAGGAGAGATGATCGCTCTCCGCTAGCCTGAAGCAGAGGACGTGCCCCTTCACCAAGTATTGGGCACGCGCGAAGGTCTTCCACCCCGGCGGAGGAGCATCACGTGAGGGGTGGGAAACTTGGTGTTCAACCACATGGCGCCATGGCAACACCCCTCCATGTGAAGCCTCAACCTCGATGGCTGATCGACCTCCAGCACCCTCGCGAACGCTCAAGGAAGGCAGAGGCGATTGCGCGGCGGCTCGTGCAGTTGCAAGATGAACTCCAGTGCCGTGTCCTTGCATGGCCGCGTGGGGAGGCGAGAGGAGACGACGCAGGGGATGAAGACGGAGATGGTGATGGCGCAGGTGTCCCCCGACCTCATCTGCCTCTACCTCGACCACCTCGCCGACCACGACCCCGGCCGGCGCCTCTACCTCCAGCATGCCCCTCATCGTGGGCATCCGGCTCCTCTTTGACCACCGCCGCCTCTGACGGGAAGACGACCTGGTCGCTTCTGCGGAGGCACGACCACGACCACGCCTTCTCGGCATACCTTGGGGAGGGAAGGAATCAAACAGGAAGAAGATGAGTGGAGCGGTGAGAAGCGCCGTTCCTCTCCTTCCCTCTTTATAGAAGGGCGACCACCCAAATCAACCAGTCCAAGCGCCAGAGACACAAGGGACATGACCGACCCGCTGCTCCAATCAGCGGCGCCCACCCCCCTCGGCGTTAATACCCGCACCCTCTGCGTCCGCCGCTTGCCTTCCCCGATGCATGAGGGGTATGTGGCGGGCGGATCGGGAATCAGATGACACGTGGTATGACCGTTTCGCGCCCGTGATCGTGGAGCGACCCGAGTCCACTTAGTAAATGAGCCGCGCCCCCGCGACTTCCTCTATTCTTTATGAGGAGGGCGCAAACCGCCTCAATACTATGTTTGGAACCACGAGATGACGTGAGCATGCTGCGATCAGCCCACGCACGACCCCCCCCCCCACGTCAGCGCAGATCCTGGGGAAACACAACCACCAGAGGAGTTACTACGGTAAAAAGAATCCAACCTCACTGCCCGCTCACCATTCTGGGCCTAGCCCAACAACGAGTTGCGCTTATGAATGGCCCAGGCCCGGGGGCTCCTGTCGGTGTACAAAAGTAGGGGCTCACTTTTTTACCCCTTACCTGTGCACGGGTAGTCAGAGCCACGCCTGTGACCAAAGATAACAGAGCAGAGGAGGGAAGCCAGAGATGCGGAGCTGCTAGAACAACACCAAGATGGCGGCACGAGAAGACCAAGCAAGGAGACATGCTCTCCCCCGGCAAGGACTCTTGCCGGGGCGGCCTGCGCGACCCCAGCAAGATCTCTTATCGGAGCAATTCGCCCGAACGCCTCCGTCGCGGCCACCCTTGGACCTAAGAACTCCAACGTCATCAACAAACATTGGAGCCAAGGCTCGGGAAGTGCCCGCGTGATGGCATGCAGATCTTTGTGAAGACAAAGGTCTATGACTCCCAAGATAAGAACCAGAAGACATGACGATCGCAAGGCTCCTTGCCGAGTGTAACGCCCCAGATGTAAGAATTCCATTTATGGCAATATATGCAACGTTAACTTCATCAATTCCATTTTGGGCTCTTCCTTCATTTCGGGTTTCTTCGTTTTGCCGTGTGCGTGTGTGCATATCATCCATGTCATGTCATCATGTGCATTGCATTGCATTCGTGTTGTCACTTGCACCCGGTCATGCTCGTCTCTTCCCGTTGTACGTTTCGAGCTCCGACACTCACACACGTGCCCGTAGCACCTCCTAGTCCTTCTTTCGTATGTGGCCATAAAACATTCTCGGAATGAGGGGAGACTTGTCGTACGATGTTGTTTTAGTACGTGGAGACCGCCTGTCAAGTTTCGTCGCGTTTGGAGGTCGTTTGATATTCCAACGGTTAACCTCGTGGGTTAAAAGCTCCTCTTTCTTTTCACCCAACACCCCTACACAACAGCCCACTAGCCCAGCACAACCACCCCCATCCTCTCGATCGTCGGATCGTGATCGTGTGGGCGAAAACCGCACCCCATTTGGACACTCTTAGCTCCCTCTACCTATAAAAAGCCCTCATCCCGTCCATTTTCGCGAAAACCCTAGCTCTCTTCCTCCTCCGCGCGTCGGGCGTGTCCGTTCTGCCGCCGGACGTGTCCGTCGCCGCTGTCCACGTCGCCCCGCCAACCACGTCGCGCCACCTCAGCGTCCCCGCCGCCGCGCCCAACCCGCGGGCGCCAAGTAGCAGCGTCCGCGCCATCCCACCGCGCCTCGCTCCACCGGCCCGCCGGGCCTAGGCGGGGCCCGCCCGGCACGAGGCGACTGCCCCCGCGCGCCCCGATCCACCGCGCCTCGGGCGCATCTCCGCCGCCGCTCCTCCGCGGCCCCTCTCCGGCGCCGGGCGCCCTCGGCCGAGGTCGCCGCCGCCCGCTGCCGCACGAAGCTCGCCACCACCTCTCCGCCCTTCGGCCCGCCGCCGGCGCCACTCCGGCCCGCCACCGGCGCTGGTCCGCCCCGGCCACCACCGCCATCGCCGCCGGTCGCCGCGCCAGTCGGATCTCGCCGGCCCGCGCCCACCGGATCTCACGCCCGATCCGCTTCCCGACCCGATCCAGATCCGGATCCGCGGGGTGGATCAGATCCACCCATCCCGCGATCCAAACGCACCACCGTGTCCCGGATCCCTTCGTCCCGCTCCGTCCCATCCCGCGTTGACTTTTTGCGGAGGTAAAAATCCACTAAGCCCTAGATCCGTGTAAATTTTATGCCCTCTTTGTCATGTGGTAACTTTATGCTCGTAGCTTCCTTTTGCGCATATGATATATCGAAATGTTCGTCTCGTCATGCTCTACATGTTAGCATCAGTTTCATGCATGATAGGGATCATCTAGTTGACTTAAACTTCGTGGCAAGAGTGCTTCGTGATGAAACTGTTTCAACACTTGTGGTCTGTGTAAATTTGTTGGCATGTTCGTGAGCTATTAACTTTGTGCATGTTGGTCCGAATGGCGTGCATGTTATGTCCAGATGTTCATTGTGAAGTGCTCTACATGATTGTTTCTGTAGCATTCATGTTAGGTGTCATATTACCATGTTTATCTCTGTTGCAAAAGTGCATTTGGCTGATATGCTTCTGAACTTGTTATGAGATGATGTTTTGTCTTGCTTGTGCATATTAATCCATGTGTCATATGAGCTAGGTGTCAACATGAGTTTTGCTCTTTGGAATGTGCTCTACATGATAGATTAATTTTCATGCCATGGTATGTCTTGATATGAGTGCAACAAGCTTGTTAACATGTCATCGTGATGTTAAATTTTTGCTAAGTGTGAATCTGTTAATTTTTATGCCATGTTTCCATGTTGCCACTGTCATTGTTGTGCATGTTTAGAGTTGTCCAGTGGGTGTTCCTTGATGTATATGTTATGATATAGCTATCCATGCACTTGTTTGCCATGAGGAGTGGCTGTAGCTTGTTGTTTTCATGCTCTCAAGATGCTATAAAATGTTTCTGTCAGCATGTTATCAACAAGTTCAGTTTTGCCACGAGTATAGCTAGTGTTCTATGCATCCTATGAGCATGTTCTTGCCATGAGTAGCTTCTCAAATATGTCTTCTTGCTGTTAGTTATATTCCCATGCCATGCTATGCTTTGAGATGAGTTGCACAAGCTTACAAACATGCCTACATGTTGTAATTTCTACCATGCCCAGTTTTTCTCTAAGTCTGGATAAACTTATTGCAACTTGCCATGCTTGTTTATTTGTGTTCCAGTAAGTTTTTGGGTGTGATCTAAGTTCATGCTTGTTAAGTATCATGTATATTTCACATCCATGCCTTTTGTCTTCATGTTTGGGTGCTGTAGCATATTTATTTCTTACTCCAAAAATGCCATGTTGCTGAAAACTGCAGTTTTGCATTGCATATTGTTTTGCTTGTCATTTGAAAACCGTGCATCTGTTTTCGGTGATCCTTATATCGATTTCGACCAAAATCTTCCAATCTATCCAGTGGCTTGCTTGGTTACCCAAGATGATGCCATTTCCTTCATATTCTCCTTAGGCTCGAGAGCATCCTTATGCATACACACATCATACTCGCATCCCATGACATGTCTTGCATCATGTTGATTGTGCATTGCACCATGTTTGATATTGTGCCGTTGTTGTGCTCTTGTGTTGGGTATAGCCAGGAGCCGATACCGAGTTCGAGGATCTTGTCGAGACTGAGTTCGAGGGGCCGTCTTACCATCCCATCGACGACTTACCAGGCAAGATGACCGTTCCCCGATACCACCTCTATCTTTGCCTATGCTAGTTGTCTCGCTCTTTAGATTGCCTCGACGCCTATTCCTATTTGTCAGCCTCCTATTGTTGCCATGAAACACTCTAACCGCCTTCTTAGCAAAACCGTTGATTGGCTAAGTACGCTTGCTCAGACCCTCTTATAGCGTTGCTAGTTGCAGGTGAAGATTGAAGATCGCTCCATGATGAACTTGTTTATTGGGATAACACAATATATATCTATGTTAATCAATGCACATATATATTGGCAATGGGTGGAAGGCTTGGCCTTCTGCTTGGTGTTTTGTTCCACTCATGCCACCTTAGGACCCGATAAACCGGTGTTATGTTCCTTGATTTTGCGTTCCTAACACGGTTGGGGTTTATGGGCCCCCCTTGATAATTCGCACTGCTT
Organism: Secale cereale; assembly: GCA_902687465.1. Classification (NCBI taxonomy): domain Eukaryota; kingdom Viridiplantae; phylum Streptophyta; class Magnoliopsida; order Poales; family Poaceae; genus Secale; species Secale cereale. The sequence goes on from LR738710.1 coordinate 332,306,098, forward strand.
AAAGCTTTTCCAGCAAGGCCCAACCTTGGTTTTACCATTTGCCATAACTAAATAACTTGCATAGGGACTTTCCGGACCCCGAGGACTTAATTTTAGAACCCGGGCCAGTGCTCCTCATGAGTGTTGGTCCAAACCTGTCAACCGCCGGTGGCCGCCAGGGGCAACTTTGGTATTTTGGACTTCCGGAAGTTTGGACAATCCGATCATGGCCTGAGACGAGATACACGCGACTCTTATCAGGGTGTCGGCACGTCGAGAAGCTTTGCTGGATTAGTTTTACCTTTGTCAAAATATCTTGAGCACGGGATTCTGAGAATACTCGGGTCTTCCCACTTTGGAGTTGCGACTCCATAGATCGTGAGCTTGTGATGGGCTAAGTTGGGACACCCCTGCAGGGTTTTGATCTTTCGAAAGCCGTGCCCGCGGTTATGTGGCAGATGGGAATTTGTTAATATCCGGTTGTAGTTAACTTGACACCATACTCATAAGAATACACTACCTGTGTGAGTAACCATGACAGTCTCTTTCCGAAGGGCTTCGGGAAGTGAACACGGTGGGGTTATGTTTGACCGTGAGTAGCTAGGATCACTTCTTGATCAACTTGGTGATCATTGGCACTTGTTCTCTTCTCGTTCTAAAATCGTAAGCTAGTGCTTAGTGCATGCTGCAACCCTTTTAAAGCCTTTCCACACCTAAGGCTTTGGTAGTTTTGATACCCGAGAACGGGATTACTGAGTCCTTTGTGACTCACAGATTACTACAACCACTAGTTGCAGGTTCAGACGAGTACGATGCAGGAGATGATCAGAACTTTAGTGGAAGTTTGATGAAGAGCGTGGCCGTTACTATGTTTCATATCTCGACGATCAGTAGTGGTTCCTACTAGGGGCGATCAGGCCTTGTGTTTATGGTATCTTTCTCGTTTGGTTTTTCGTCCGTAGTCGGACCCTGAGTTATTAGATGAATGTATGTTACTGTATTGATTGTGTGATGTGGCGAGTGTAAGCCAAGTATCCTTTTATGTTTCATCCCTGAATTTTACATGAGATGTGCAAAGATACCATACTTGAGATCATTCTAGTATGCACTTATGTCTTTAAGTCGTGCCGCGACACGTAGGAGACATAGTCGCATACTGGGCATTACACCGAGGACGCCCACGAGGCCCTGGCAAGGCTCCTTGCCGAAGACACCCCGAAGCCCCGGCAATCCTCTTGCCGCAGGATGCCCACGGAGGCCCCGGTAAGACCATTGCTGGGAACAGAAGCAAGACTGCGGCAAGCCCTTGCTGCCCCGTCGCCGCCCCAGCTCGGCGGCCGACCCGCTAGCCCAGGAAGGCACCCACGTGGTTCCTAGGCCAGCTAATCAAGCACCTGCATGGTGGCATGCAGATCTTCGTGAAGACCCTACCACCACGCCACCTCAACTACCTGCCTCGCTGGCCTGGACGCGCGTCGCGACCAGACACAGCGGCCACGGACAGGACGGGCTTCTTTTCCGTCTCCGATAAAGTAAATAGACACCTAAGCAGCGCATTTAATGCGTCTTGTACCATAATGGCATGGGATAAGCCTATACACTATACACCTTTCCACCTCCTATGTGCCACTTTGGCAGCCCCTTTTAGACTATAAAAGGAGGCCCGCAGCATACTGAAGAAGGATTCGGATCCTGGAAAGCTGGACAGGCACCGTAGCGAGCTCAAGAACTCAGGAACACTCAAATATACACCAGAGCAGGACTAGGGTATTATGCATCCTCGCGGCCCGAACCTGGGTAAACGATCGATATACTAACTCTTAGACCCGCTCTTTGCACAACCTCGCGCCCGCCAACCGTAGAAGGGTTTCCAGTGATCCCATAGGTGTCGTTTTGTACCGACACCTGCAAAAGAAAAAAATAGATTTTTAAAATAATAATAATTGAATTAATTAATTAATTAATTAACTTAATTAACTTAGTTAATCCTATTTCACTTAATCTAATAACTAATTAATATGTTTTAGTTAACTTCGGACGATGACAGGTGGGTCCCACACGTCGGTTTGACCAGTCAATGCCCCGTTGAGTGCTGACGTCATCCCCATGTCATGCTGAAGTCATCCCATACTATTCTAGATAATTTTGATTTAAATTAATTAAATAAATTCCAGAAAATGCTTTAAACTTTGGAAAATCATATAAAATAATCTGTAGCTCGGATGAAAAAGTTTTATATATGAAAGTTGCTCAGAACGACGAGACGAATCCGAATACGCGGTCCGTTCGTCAAGCCACTGACCAATCTGCTACACAAGGGCGTTAAGTTTGATTGGACTGATAAGTGTCAGGAAAGTTTCCAGGCTCTCAAGGACAAGCTAACTTCTACCCGAGTGCTTGCTCCTCCAGATTCTCAGAAGGATTTCATCATATATTGCGATGCTTCACATCAAGGGTTAGGCTGTGTCCTAATGCAAGACCGCAGGGTGATTGCTTATGCCTCTCGTCAAGTGCGTTCTCACGAAGAAAACTACCCAGTTCATGACCTCGAGCTTGCAGCGGTAATTTATTCATTGAAGCTGCGGCGACAATGCCTTCTCGGTAATCGTTGCGAGATCTTCACCGATCATCAGAGTCTGAAGTATATGTTTACTTAGCCAGATATGAACCTCCGTCAGCAAAGGTGGATGGAAGCTATAGCAGATTATAACGTGGGTATTTCCTATACCCCAGGCAAGGCTAATGTCATGGCCGATGCCCTGAGCCACAAGTCTTATTGCAATAACCACATGGTTCATAAAGCTCAACCCCGCCTTTATGAAAAACTTTGCAAGTTGAACCTTCAACTAGTTCCACAGGGTTCTCTGAATAACCTTGTCTTGGAACCAACTCTATTGAAAGCAATTAAGTCTGCTCAAGCCAAGGATGCTCACATTGATCTAATGAAAAAGGATCTTGCCTTGGAGAAATCTAGATATTTCTCACTTGCTGAAGATGGGACCTTGTACTTCAGATCGCATAGTGGTACCCCGCTTCGAGCTTATGACTGAGAAGGTGATAAAAGAAGCACATGAAACCCCTCTCTCTATTCATCTGGGAAGTACTAAGCTGTATCTAGACATCCGTCAGAAGTACTGGTGGTCTAACATGAAGCAAGACATAGCTCGATATATCGAAGAAGGTGACGTGTGTCGTCGCGTCAAAGAAGAACATCAGAAACCGGCTGGACTTCTACAACCATTTCCGATTCCCGAATGGAAGTGGGCTAAGATTCAAATGGACTTTGTCACTGGCCTTCCTAAGTCACAGAAAGGTAACGATGCTATCTTTGTCGTCATCGACCAATTCTCGAAGGCTACTCACTTCCTGCCAGTCAAGGAGACAATCACTGCTAGTCAATTAGCAAACTTCTATATCTCCAGAATTGTGTCACTTCACAGCATTCCGAAGGATATCACTTCAGACCGCGGCAATATTTTCACTTCAAAGTTCTGGGATAGCTTCCAACAGGCAATGGGAACTCATATAAAATGGAGCACTGCTTATCATCCCCAATCCCAAGGCCAAGTCAAGCGAGTCAATCAAATTCTTGAAGACATGCTTCGGGCTTGCGTTATTTCTATCGGCAAGAAGTGGGAAGAATCTCTCCCTTATGCGGAGTTCTCTTATAATAACAGTTATCAAGCCATCTTGAAGATGGCACCCTTCAAAGTGCTTTATGGACGTAAGTACCGAACCCCTCTAAATTGGTCAGAAACTGGGGAACGGACGCTCATTGGTCCAGACATTATTCAACAAGAAGAAGAGCAGGTTCGCATTGTCCGGAGTAATCTTAAGGCGGCCGAGTCCCGCCAGAAGAGCAACTATGACCGGAAACACTGGGGTTCAACTTATCAACCTGGTGAACAAGCTTATCTGCGTGTCACTCCTTTGAGAGGCACTCATCGTTCGGAGTCAAGGGCAAGCTAGCTCCACGCTAAATTGGCCCCTTCCGCATTCTCGCCCGTCGTGGACTGGTGGCTTATCAACTGGAGTTGCCACCTCAGTTCTCTCATGTCCATGACGTCTTCCGCGTGTCGCAACTACGTCGTTGCTTCAAGGATCCATAACGTGAAGTGTATCCGGAATTGATTGAAGTTCAGGATGATCTCACTTACAAAGAACATCCGATACGCACTCTTGAAGAAGCTGAACATCGAACCCGCCAGAAGGTTACGAAGTTCCTCAAGTGCAGTGGTCAAATCATTCTGAAGATGAAGCCACTTGGGAATGCGAGGATAATCTTCGGGCAGAGTATCCCGACCTTTTCCCTTCTACCTCTTAATTCTCGGGACAAGAATTTGTAATAGAGGAGGAGAGTTGTAACACCCCGGTGTAATGATGCTACAGTAACCCTTGGGGTTAAGTTAATCTTTTTGCTAAACAAGTTTATGATCATCATTGTCTCATATTCCTTTCAATTCGAGTTGAATTCAAAATTCAAATTGTGAGTGAAATTCAAAATTGCTCAAATGTGAAAACTAAAATGTTCATCATGTGGCAAATATTATTTCTGTAATATTGTTGGTGAACCAACATTTTTGCAAAAGTATTAAATGCCCTAAACTATTTGAATCAGAAGTTAAAAAAAGCAAAAGGAAAAGAAGAGGTGAGAGAGAGAAAGAAACTGTAGGATCGAAGAAGGTGAGAGTGTCTAGAGGGGGGGTGATTAGACTACTCGACAAGATAAAAATTCTGTCTTTTATCAAGAACAGATTTTGACAGTTTTTGCATAGCACACAAGTCAAGTAGTACACTACACATGCAATTCTAGAGTATGAGCAGCGGAAAGTAAATTGCACATATAGTAAAGAGAAGTGGAGAAGATCAAACGCAGTTTGGAGACACGGAGATTTTTGTCGTGGTTCCGATAGGTGGTGCTATCGTACATCCACGTTGATGGAGACTTCAACCCACGGAGGGTAACGGCTGCGCGAGTCCACGGAGGGCTCCACCCACGAAGGGTCCACGAAGAAGCAACCTTGTCTATTCCATCATGGCCTACGCCCACGGAGGACTAGCCTTACTCGGGGTAGATCTTCACGAAGTAGGCGATCTCCTTGCCCTTACAAACTTCTTGGTTCAACTCCACATCTCAAAGACGGAGGCTCCCAAGCGACACCTAACCAATCTAGGAGGCACCACCCTCCAAAAGGTAATAGATGTTGTTGATGGTGATGAACTCCTTGCTCTTGTGCTTCAAATGATAATCTCCCCAACACTCAACTCTCCTCACTGATATGGCTGTGGTGGAAGAAAGGATTGAGTGGAAAGCAACTTGGGAAGGCTAGAAATCAAGTTTCATATGGTAGGAATGGAATGACTTAATCTCAACACAAGGGTACGTAGTTCTCTTATCAGAAAGTGTATGGTAGGAGTGGTAGACTTTCTGATGGCTCTCTCCACGAATGAAGAGGGGGTGGAGGGGTATATATAGCCTCCACACAAAATCCAACCGTTACACACATAATTGAGCAATCTCGGTGTGACCAAAGTGAAAACTCGGTCAGACCGAAAGTTCAAATATAGTGAACGTTGGGGTTTTCGGTGGGACCGAAAATACCATCTCGGTGAGACCGAAAGTGTAAATGATATGAACGTTGGAGTTTTCGGTGGGACCGAGAAAGAAAACTCGGTTAGACCGATTTGAGAAAGGACAGGGACATGCCAGTATCGGTGTGACCGAAAATGCAATATCGGTGAGACCAATTTGAGCCAAGACAGAAGCTTGCCCATTTCGGTGAGACCGATAATGCAAACTCGGTTATTCCGAAATGATGTCAAACGATTACAGAAGGTTGGCAGTCCAGATTCGGTGAGACCGATGTCAAACTCGGAATGACCGATTTTTCTAGGGTTTGGAATATGGCTGAAGTGGTTCATCTCGGTGAGACTGAGTTGGAAGAATCGGTTTGTCCGAGATTACTTATGAGTGTGTTAAGTAGTGAAAGTTGCTGATAGTTGAGGGAGCTAGATCACTAAGCACTTGAGCAACCAGATCATCAACACAACCTCATCCCCTTTTAATAGTATTGGCTTTTCCTATGGACTCAATGTGATCTTGGATCACTAAACCAAAAATGGAGTCTTGAGCTTTTGCCAATGCTTGCCTTAGCACTTTGAGGGGTCCACTTCTTCAGTCATCTTGCCATACCTATGTGATTGGATTTCCTGAAACATACTTGATAAAAGCATTAGTCCAACCACAAAGTATGTTGTCATTAATTACCAAAACCACCCAGGGAGCAAATGTGCTTTCAATCTCCCCCTTTTTGGTAATTGATGGCAACACACTGAAATTATACTAAACAAGACATCAAAGCTTATTGAAGGAAGGATAGAATTATCATGAAAGCTTTGACAAGCATGTAGTACACAGGCTCCCCCTACAAGTGTGCAAGATTTTCATAAATTATGGTTTTGGACTACCACAAGCACACAAGAGAGATAAGCAGGATGTGCTACATGCAGCTTGGCTATATGCATCAGAGCAGAAGAAAAAGAAGTGAGTGATAATGCATGTGTGCATGGTGATTTCTTGCAAACAAGTATTTACAAGCAAGTCACCATCATGCACATTCTGCAAGATGCATATACTTACCTTGAGGTTCCTTGACATTGTACCTGAGGGGATAAACTTGGGAAAACAAGGTTAGATAACACAAGAGTATTCCTTCAACCAACTGCAAGAACATCAAGAGTACCAAGCCAGGAAGGGCATGTATAGAGAGTGTCTCATATTGAGCACAAGCTTGAATCAGCAAACATGTCTCCGAAACTAAAAGATTTTCAATGAATTCTGAGAGATTTTGCTTTCCATAAGATATCAATTGTGAAGATTCCTCTCCCTTTGAGTTCTCTCAGAACAAGGGGTTTTGATGGAAAGAGCAAAATCAAAAGAATGATGCCAATTGAGAATGATGTCCAAAGTAAAACAGCTTTGATGTGATTCTCTCCCCCTTAAGATAAGATTAATTTTCTTCTCCCCCTAAGTCTCTTCTCTTCTCCCCCTACTCCCCCTATTCCCCCTAAGTCTTCTCCCCCTTTGACATCAAGTGCCGAAAAGGACAGCAAACTAGGTAGGGCAGGAAGGATGGAAAGAAAGAAAGAAAGAAGGAAGTGGGATCCTTAAGAATCACAACAGGGCAAATAAGAACATTCATAGAGAAACAATCTGAATTTAAATTTGAGTCTTTTCCCCCTTAAGATTTAAATTTGAGTGGAGCTGCAGAAGTTGATGTCCTGGAAGATAAATCGGTGACACCGAATTAGATGGATCGGTGGGTCCGAATCCTTTTCGGTTAGACCGAAAATTTCAAATCGGTGACTCCGAGTTTAATTCCAAGGAAATACAAAAATAATTCAGCTCAATTTGCGAGGAATGTTTCAAAGGATTTGCAATGAATTTTTGAAAGATTTTCAAGGAATTGATCAGAGCCAGAAGGATATTCACAAAGAAACATAAGAAAAGAAATAAAAAGATTCCTAGATGAAGTTTTTTTTAACAGAAAACTCAATGAGAGAACATAAGAAAAAAACAGAAAGACTCCAAAAACATATGTACTTCATCTAGATAAAGGTCGGCGACAAAGTCACCTATGTTTGAGTATATTGACTTAGGAGTCAAATGAGGACATTTGATCATAGGTCATACTCATCATTTAAGCTCAAAATGGGGTTGCCATTTTTCGATTAAGCATTTGATGTGATCACATCTTATCAAGCTGCTTGCACTCATGACTTTGAGCAAAGCTCCTCGAAGATGTGAAGAACATACCTTGGGCTTGTTGTTGCTTTACTCATGTAGGTAAGCTTGATGTAGGTGCTCATTGAATGTGAAGTTGGAGCGCCATTTCTACTTGCGTAGTTCATCTTCCTACATGGGTTAGGCAAGCAAGGAAATACTCAAGAATATCCAAGATGACAAGAGTGAAATACTAGATGTATAAGATGTCAAAAAGGATATGTGGAATTTTGTTCCTTGAGCTCAACATCCCAAAGGGCTAGATACTTGGTCAATGACAAGATTACTCATGATTTGAGTGTGTGGTAATCTTGTGGAATGTAGATCATCCAAGTACCTGCAAAGAGTTAGATGCAATACAAGGAGGCAAATGTGTCCAAGACATATGATAATTATCATAAGAGAAATATCAAGGATTAGTCAAGAGAGCTCATGCCTTGCATGCATCAATGGAGTTATCACTCCAAGTTTGAAGCATCAATGATGTTCAACTCACTCCTTAAGCGACAAAACACTTTCTCATCAAGAGGTTTTGTAAAGATATCAGCAAGTTGTTTGTCAGTACGAACATGCTTAAGATTAATGTCACCCTTGGCAATATGATCACGAATAAAATGGTGACGAACTTCAATATGCTTTGTTCGAGAGTGTTGCACTGGATTGTGTCCAATCTTGATTGCACTCTCATTGTCACAAAGCAAGGGAACATGTCTCACATGTATCCCATAATCCTTAAGTGTTTGTGTCATCCATAGCAATTGAGCACAACACGAACCAGCAGCAATATATTCCGCTTCGGCAGTGGATAATGATACCGAATTTTGTTTCTTGGAGGACCAAGATACAAGTGATCGACCAAGGAATTGACATGTACCCGAAGTTGACTTTCTATCAACCTTGTCACCGGCATAGTCCGAGTCGGAATAGCCAACAAGGTCGAAAGAAGCTCTCTTAGGATACCAAATGCCAAAGTTTGGTGTGTGTATCAGGTATCTCACTATCCTTTTAACAGCTTTAAGATGACATTCTTTAGGGGCTGCTTGATATCGCGCACACATGCATACACTCAACATTATGTCAGGACGAGAAGCACAAAGATATAGTAGAGAACCAATCATAGAACGGTAAACCCTTTGATCAACGGGTTCTCCATCTTTTGTCAAGTCATTGTGTCCACTAGTAGGCATGGGGGTACTCGTACCTTTGCTTTCTTGCATGTTGAACTTTTTGAAGAGATCCTTGGTGTACTTTGTTTGTGAGACAAAGGTACCCTCCTTAGATTGCTTGATTTGCAACCCAAGGAAGAATTTGAGTTCACACATCATGGACATCTCATACTTCTCCGACATGAGCTGTCCAAACTTCTTGCTAAAATGGGGGTTAGTTGAACCAAAGATAATATCATCAACATATATTTGGCACACAAATAGTTCACCATTAACCCTTTTCGTGAACAGCGTTGAGTCTATCTTTCCAATTTCAAAGCCTTTTTCAAGAAGAAAGCTAGTTAAGCATTTGTACCAAGCTCTAGGAGCTTGTTTAAGACCATAAAGAGCTTTGTGCAACTTGTAAACATGATTAGGCTTTTTGGGATTCACAAATCCGGGAGGTTGTTTCACAAATACTTCCTCCTCAATTTCACCATTTAGGAAAGCACTTTTGATGTCCATTTGATAGAGAGTAATATCATGGTGATTGGCATAAGCAAGAAGAATGCGAATGGACTCATGTCTAGCAACAGGGGCATAGGTCTCACCATAGTCCATACCTTCGACTTGTGTGTAACCTTGAGCTACGAGACGAGCCTTGTTGCGGATGACTTGTCCATCTTCATCTTGCTTGTTCCGAAACACCCATTTGGTTCCAATGATGTTTTGATCATCCTTGGGCTTCTCTACCAAAGTCCACACCTTGTTCCTCTCGAAGTTGTGTAGTTCTTCGTGCATAGAGTTCACCCAATCCGGGTCTTCAAGTGCTTCTTCTACCTTCATAGGTTCAATACTAGAGATAAATGAGTAATGCTCACAAAAGTTAGCTAAGCGAGTTTTAGAGCGAGTAATTCTCCCGGAGTTGATGTCGTTCATCATTTGTTCCACGGGATGATTCTTCTTGACTCTTGCTCGAACTCGGGATAGCTTTTGTTGATGTTGTGGCTCAGCTTCCTCATCATCTTCATCTTCCTCTTCTTCTTCTTCATTGTTGTTGGTGTTGTCTTGAGGCGGTGGAGAAGGAGGTTGTGGTGGATCTTCTTGTTGCACTTCCTCATCTTGGTGAGTTCCACTTATGGAGGCCTCCATGTTGCCTTGAGGTTCATCTCGCCGTGAGGTAGGTGGCTCCACATATGTAGATGAGGTACTCTCCTTCACTTCCATGGGACGGATCTTCCCAATAGATAAATCTTGGATAGCTTCCGATGGGTCCTTGTCTCCTACATCAATAGGCATTTGCTCTACTTGCGAGCCGTTAGATTCATAAAACTTCACGTCTACCGTCTCTTCAACCTTTCGGGTGAAATTATTGTAGACACGGTAGGTGTGGGAGTTTGATCCATAACCAAGAAGAAAGCCTTCATGAGATTTAGGAGCAAATTTAGACCGACGATGCTTATCAAGGATATAGCATTTTGAACCAAAGACACGAAAGTATCCCACTTGTGGTTTGTTACCGGTGAGAAGCTCGTATGATGTCTTGCCGAGGAGCTTATGAAGATAAAGCCTGTTGATAGCATGACAAGCTGTCTCGACCGCTTCTCCCCAAAAATGCTTCGGTGTCTTGTATTCATCAAGCATCGTTCTTGCCATCTCTATGAGCGTTCGGTTCTTCCTCTCAACAACTCTATTTTGTTGAGGAGTGTACGTAGCCGAGAACTCATGTAGAATTCCTTCCTCATCGAGAAAAGAGTCTACATTGGCGTTCTTGAACTCCGTTCCATTGTCACTCCGAACTTTCTTGATCTTCACCTCAAATTGATTTTGGGCCTTTCTGGCAAAGGTCTTGAAGATTCTATGAACCTGTGATTTATCATCAAGGAAAAATACCCACGTAAATCTTGAATAATCATCAACTATAACTAGACCAAAGGAGTTACCACCAAGGCTTTTGTAAGCATTGGGACCGAAGAGATCCATATGAAGAAGCTCAAGCGGTCTCCTTGTGGTCATGATGTTTTTCACGGGATGACTTCCACCAACTTGTTTTCCTGCTTGACAAGCACTACAAAGTCTATCTTTGTCAAAGAGAACATCTTTAACACCAAGAATATGATCACCTTTGATCAGCTTGTCTAGATTACGCATACCAACATGTCCTAGCCTTCTATGCCATAACCAACCTTTAGAGGATTTAGCAATGAAACAAGCTCTAGGTTGGGCTTTCTTAGTGAAATCAACAATATATAGATCACCTCTACGGATACCAGTAAAAGCCATGTTTTGATTGTCACGACGAAAGACTTGGCAATCTACTTTGGTGAATAGCACATTGAATCCAAAGTCAGCTAATCTAGACACGGAAAGTAAATTGTATCCAAGAGATTCTACAAGCATGACATTTTGAATAGAGCTATCATGAGATATGGCCACCTTACCAAGGCCAAGTACCTTACCCTTGGAGTTGTCTCCAAAAGTCACATACTTGCGTGGGCCATCGTTTTTTGCAAGCTCTCGAAACATGTCTTTGTCTCCGGTCATGTGATCGGTGCATCCACTATCAAGAATCCACTCTTTTCCACCGGACATGTAGTCTCTCAGATTTGCCATGAGATTGAGACTCTTCATGACTCTGTCTAGCTCGGTGTCCGGATCGGAGTAATCATCGTCTTGCTCATGCTCATCATCATATTGACCCATAGATTGTTCATCATCAACACCTAGGTCAATTTGATAAGTACTTGCATTAGTTTGGTCAATGTGACAATAGTCTTCGGAATGCAATGCAAGAGCATTTCTAATTATAACATTGATTAGAGCGGGATCACCCTTCTTTTTCATAAGATCACGAAGCTCAAAGAAGCATTTATCAAAGTTGGGATCATTGGGGTGCAACTTATCAAATTCAATAGTCTTGTGTAGAATTTCATCAAGACTTCTCAAAGAGTAGTCCGGATAAAGTTCTTCCAAGAATTTCCACATAGCATAGGCACACTCAAAGTTTGTAACAAGATTAAGCAATTCATCGGGTAACCCTCTAATGATAAGATTTACAGTTCTAAGGTTATGAAGAAAATCAAGCTCTTCATCCATGGTAGGGTGCAAGGGATCAAAATGAGGCACATAGGGGGTCTCAACATATTTGCACAAATTGTACTTCTTAAAGATACTAAGCATTTCAGACCTCCATGAGTTATGGAACCTTCCATTAAGAACAGGCACTCTATGGCTAACACTCCCAAACGTAGACACGTCCATCTTCCTCCAATGGTGTGTAAACCAAAGCAATGGAGACCAATGCTCTGATACCAATTGTAGGATCGAAGAAGGTGAGAGTGTCTAGAGGGGGGGTGATTAGACTACTCGACAAGATAAAAATTCTGTCTTTTATCAAGAACAGATTTTGACAGTTTTTGCATAGCACACAAGTCAAGTAGTACACTACACATGCAATTCTAGAGTATGAGCAGCGGAAAGTAAATTGCACATATAGTAAAGAGAAGTGGAGAAGATCAAATGCAGTTTGGAGACACGGAGATTTTTGTCGTGGTTCCGATAGGTGGTGCTATCGTACATCCACGTTGATGGAGACTTCAACCCACGGAGGGTAACGGCTGCGCGAGTCCACGGAGGGCTCCACCCACGAAGGGTCCACGAAGAAGCAACCTTGTCTATTCCATCATGGCCTACGCCCACGGAGGACTAGCCTTACTCGGGGTAGATCTTCACGAAGTAGGCGATCTCCTTGCCCTTACAAACTTCTTGGTTCAACTCCACATCTCAAAGACGGAGGTTCCCAAGCGACACCTAACCAATCTAGGAGGCACCACCCTCCAAAAGGTAATAGATGTTGTTGATGGTGATGAACTCCTTGCTCTTGTGCTTCAAATGATAATCTCCCCAACACTCAACTCTCCTCACTGATATGGCTGTGGTGGAAGAAAGGATTGAGTGGAAAGCAACTTGGGAAGGCTAGAAATCAAGTTTCATATGGTAGGAATGGAATGACTTGATCTCAACACAAGGGTAGGTAGTTCTCTTCTCAGAAAGTGTATGGTAGGAGTGGTAGACTTTCTGATGGCTCTCTCCACGAATGAAGAGGGGGTGGAGGGGTATATATAGCCTCCACACAAAATCCAACCGTTACACACATAATTGAGCAATCTCGGTGTGACCGAAGTGAAAACTCGGTCAGACCGAAAGTTCAAATATAGTGAACGTTGGGGTTTTCGGTGGGACCGAAAATACCATCTCGGTGAGACCGAAAGTGTAAATGATATGAACGTTGGAGTTTTCGATGGGACCGAGAAAGAAAACCCGGTTAGACCGATTTGAGAAAGGACAGGGACATGCCAGTATCGGTGTGACCGAAAATGCAATATCGGTGAGACCGATTTGAGCCAAGACAGAAGCTTGCCCATTTCGGTGAGACCGATAATGCAAACTCGGTTATTCCGAAATGATGTCAAACGATTACAGAAGGTTGGCAGTCCAGATTCGGTGAGACCGATGTAAAACTCGGAATGACCGATTTTTCTAGGGTTTGGAATATGGCTGAAGTGGTTCATCTCGGTGAGACTGAGTTGGAAGAATCGGTTTGTCCGAGATTACTTATGAGTGTGTTAAGTAGTGAAAGTTGCTGATAGTTGAGGGAGCTAGATCACTAAGCACTTGAGCAACCAGATCATCAACACAACCTCATCCCCTTTTAATAGTATTGGCTTTTCCTATGGACTCAATGTGATCTTGGATCACTAAACCAAAAATGGAGTCTTGAGCTTTTGCCAATGCTTGCCTTAGCACTTTGAGGGGTCCACTTCTTCAGTCATCTTGCCATACCAATGTGATTGGATTTCCTGAAACATACTTGATAAAAGCATTAGTCCAACCACAAAGTATGTTGTCATTAATTACCAAAACCACCCAGGGAGCAAATGTGCTTTCAGAAACCCCCAGACTCCCATGGGCCAACTAGCTGGTCAGTCGGCCCACCTGGCCCAGCTAGACGCCCCTTATCCCCCCACCACCGAGAAAACCCTAGCCCACCTACCACACTCTCCCCCACGTCTCCCTCGTCCCTCTGCCCCCGATCTAGATCGTGCTGGCCACGCCTGACGCCGACGCACCATCGTCCCGCTCCCCGTTGCCGTTCGACGCCACCAAGCTGGTGCCCCTTCGCCACCTCGTCAGACCGCCCGCCGCCATCGCCTGGAACTGCCCGAGGCCACCGCCACCTCGCCGTCCCGCTTCTCCACCGGTCACCTCGAGCCACTGCATCCCCATCCGTCTCACTATGCGCCACGCGCCCTTCTCTCCCCTCTCTGCTCCAGCGCCCCCTAGCTCTTTCGCCACTGTCACCGGTGCTTGCCACCGCGCCCGACCACAGCCGTCGCCGTGGCGCCCCCTGTCCATGACCGGCCATGCCCGAAGGCCGTGCTCCCAGCGCGCGCACGCCCGCGCGAGGGAGCGGCCCCATCTCCGCAACACGCGCGCCTCCTCACCGGTGCACCGCTGCCTTCCTGGCTCACCATGGCCGGCTGCCGCGCCCGCCTCGCCATTCACGCTCGCCCCTCCGCGCTGGCTCCGCCGCCGGCCGGCCCACGCCTGCGGCCAAGCCCCCCCTCGCTCACCGCTCTCCTCTGCTTCTGCCATGGCCTACTCACCGCACCCCCACTGGCCATGGCCGCCCACGCTGGCTGCAGCTCGAGGCGTGCCCGCGACAGCCCTCCGGCGCCCCGCCGTGGCCTCCCCGTGCCGCCTCCTACCTCCACCGGCCACGCGCCCCAACCTGCCGCCGCGGCCGCGCCGGCGTGGCTCTCCCTTGCACCCGGCCGGCCGGCGCCCTGGAGCCCCGCCCGCCATGCCGGGCGTCCTCGCCCCGCACCACACGCGCCCGTGCGTGTTCGGGCGGGTGCCCACGCCCGTAACCCGTCGCCCGTTTAGGCCCCCTGGGCACTGACGTTGGGGCCCCACGCCCTACAAAAGAAAAAAATTAGAATTTTAAAATAATAATAATTAAATTAATTAGTTAATTAATTAACTTAGTTAGTCCTGTTTAACTTAATCTAATAACTAATTAATATGTTTTAGTTAACTTCAAACGATGACAGGTGGGTCCCACACATCGGTTTGACCAGTCAATGCCCTGTTGACTGCTGACGTAATCCCCACATCATGCTGACGTCATCCCATACTATTCTGGATAATGTTGATTTAAATTAATTAAATAAATCCCAGAAAATGCTTTAAACTTTGGAAAATCATATAAATAATCCGTAGCTCGGATGAAAAAGTTTTATATATGAAAGTTGCTGAGAACGACGAGACAAATCCGAATACATGGTCCGTTCGTGTGCCACATGCTCCTAGCATAGCGAGCATGCAACATCCCCCCTCCGATTCAACTATCCAAAACACGAAACACCGGGGATACTTTCTCGGATGTTATTCCCCTTCGCCGGTATCGGGTAGCACTGCGTTAGATCACACCGAGTGCTGCTTTTTGCTTGTCATGCAACTGTTTGCTTTATATTTACTATTTCTTCCCGCTCTGTTCTCTGGTAGACCACGAGACCGATGATGCTCCGGTGCTCAACTACGGTGTTGACGACCCCTCCTTCTTGCCAGAGCAACCAGGCAAGCCAACCCCCTTTGATCATTTCGATATAGCCTATTCCTTTCTCTCTTATGCTTGCATTAGAACTGCTATTGCTTTTTGTATGATCCTATTATGATGCATAGCCTGTTGTTGATACCTGCTTTCATAGCTTACATGTTTATACTAAACTGCTTAGTATAGGCTGGTTAGAGATCCATTAGAGACATCCCCACTTTGTCCCGTCTGCCCTGCTGGATTATCAGAAGACCCGATCAATGGGATCGAAGACCAGGCCCCGGCACCTCACATCACTTTCCCCTTAGTTGCTCGACAATATTGGGTTACTATCGAGTGCCGAGGGTGACACCTCAGCAGCACTTCTGATGTTAACCTTGTAGGTTAGTTCATCGGTTATGGTCATCGAGGGTGATTCCTCTTTCTCCACTCCCGATAATGACACTGTCATGCAACTCCTCAAGAGTGGACCTCGAGGGTGACTCCTCTTTCGTTCACCTTGACGATAAACATCAGGTGGAATTCCATCGAGGGTGATTTCATCAGGTTTCCCTTTGGTGTTAGACACACATTTACTATGGTTACTATGACTTTACAACTGTTACTTGGAAAGGCGGGTCGACCCTGAGGGGTACCCGCGAGTGATGTGGAAATGGGTTGACCTGGAGGGTACCCGAGAGTTGGATACGAGGCGTGGCCGGGCACTCTTAGCCGTTGCCGCAAGTCCTCGAGACGGGGCGACGGGGTTATATGATCCCTAGTCTCTGCTCGTTACCGTGTTCACAAGACACTAAAAGGTTTGGATATTTGATCCGAGGGGCCTCTGGCCTGATAGCGCTAACCATCACGTGGGCATAGTATGGGCGTTCTGCGTCGTATGCATCAGCCGAAGCTTAGTTGACGTCATGCGACTGAGCAGCGCACGCCGGGTTGGACTGGTTATGCACCTACCTTTTTAAGGAGGTAGCTAGTGTTGGAGATATGCCCTAGAGGCAATAATAAAAGCATTATTATTATATCTCCTTGTTCATGATAATTGTCTGTTATTCATGCTTGAATTGTATTGTACGGAAACAGCGATACATGTGTGAATACACAGACCACAATGAGTCCCTGGTAGGCCTCTAGTAGCCAGCTCGTTGATCAACAGATGGTCACGGTTTCCTGACCATGGACATAGGATGTCAGTGATAACGGGATCACATCATTAGGAGAATGATGTGATGGACAAGACCCAAACTTGAGCATAACACGAGATCGTATAGTTCGTAATGCATAAGCTTTTCGGTGTCAAGTATTTATTCCTTAGACCATGAGGTTGTACAACTCCCGGATACCGTAGGAGTGCTTTGGGTGTGCCAACCGTCACAACGTAACTGGGTGGCTATAAAGGTACGCATCGGGTATCTCCGAAAGTGTCTGTTGAGTTGGTACGAACCGAGACTGGGATGTTGTCACTCCGTATGACGGAGAGGTACCTCTGGGCCCACTCGGTAAGACATCATCATAATGAGCTCAATGTGACTAAAGTAGTTAGTCACGGGATGATGGATTACGGATCGAGTAAAGAGACTTGCCATAACGAGATTGAACAAGGTATCGGGGATACCGACGATCGAATCTCGGGCAAGTACCGTACCGATGGACAAAGGGAATAACATACGGGATTGAGTGAATCCTTGACACAGTGGTTCATCCGATGAAGATCATCGAGGAACACGTGGGAACCAACATGGGTATCCAGATCCCGCTGTTGGTTATTGACCGGAGAGTGGTCTCGGTCATGTCTACGTGTCTCCCGAACCCGTAGGGTCTACACACTTAAAGTTCGGTAACGCTAGGGTCGTAGAGATTAATGCACGTGGAAACCCGAAAGTTGTTCGGAGTCCCGGATGAGATCCCGGACGTCACGAGGAGTTCCGGAATAGTCCGGAGGTAAAGATTGATATATGGGAAGTCCAGTTTCTGCCAACGGGTGATCTCCGGGGGTCACCGGGAGCGTCCCGGAACCACCGGAGGGGCCCCGGGGGTCCACCGGGTGGGGCCACCCATCCCGGTGGGGCCCCTAGGCCACGAGGGGATGTGTCCAGCCCTCAGGGCTGGCGCACCACAAGGGGGCCCCACCTCCCCATGCGCATAGGGATAAAACCCTAAGGGGAGGGGGGGCCACCACTTGCCTTGGGGGAGGGGGACTCCTCCCTGG
This sequence comes from Secale cereale, assembly GCA_902687465.1. Lineage (NCBI taxonomy): Eukaryota > Viridiplantae > Streptophyta > Magnoliopsida > Poales > Poaceae > Secale > Secale cereale. The sequence goes on from LR738710.1 coordinate 332,323,824, forward strand.
CCGCCGCCCCCCTTGCAGATTGGATCTGCAAGGGGCTGGCGCCCCCCCTGGCCCCCTATATATATGTGGGGGGGGGGGAGAGGGCAGCCGTACCTCAGCTCTGGCGCCTCTCCCCCTCCCGTCACACCTCCCAACTCCTTTGCAGGGCAGCCCGGCGAAGCCCTGCTGCGATATCCACTGCATTCGTCATCACGCCGTCGTGCTGCCGGATCTCTGACGACTTCTACTCCCCCCTTGCTGGATCAAGAAGGAGGTGACGTTGCTGCACCGTACGTGTGTTGAACGCGGAGGTGCCGTCCGTTCGGCGCTAGATCATCGGTGACGAAGAACGTGAAGAGTACGACTACTTCATCCTTGCTTCGTTGAAAGCTTCCGCACGCAATCTTCATAACGGTATGTAGATGCACTCTTAGTTGCTCGTTGCTAAATGTCTCCATACTTGGATCTTGGTGAAGACGTAGAAATTTTTTGAATTATGCTACGTTGCCCAACAGTGGCATCAGAGCCTAGGTTTTATGCGTAGCATCTTGGCACGAGTAGAACACAAAGCAGTTGTGGGCGTATGATCTTGTTCAACTTTCTTACCGTTACTAGTCAATCTTGATTCGGCGGTATTGTGGGATGAAGCGGCCCGGACCGACCTTACACGTACGCTTACGTGAGACTGGTTCCACCGACAAACATGCACTAGATGCATAAGGTGGCTGGCGGGTGTCTGTCTCTCCTACTTTAGTCGGATCGGATTCGATGAAAAGGGTCCTTATGAAGGGTAAATAGAAGTTGACAAATCACGTTGTAGTTTTGGCGTAGGTAAGAAACGTTCTTGCTAGAAATCCTATAGAAGCCACGTAAAACTTGCAACAACAATTAGAGGACGTCTAACTTGTTTTTGTAGCATGTGTTTTGTGACGTGGTATGGCTAAGAACGAAGATGTGATGAATGATATATGTGATGTATGAGATTGATCATGTTTTTGTAATAGGGAATCACGACTTGCATGTCGATGAACTTGACAACCGGAAGGAGCCATAGGAGTTGTCTTAATTATTGTATGACCTGCGTGTCACTGAATAACGCCATGTAATTACTTTACTTCATTGCTAAACGTTAGCTATAGTAGTAGAAGTAATAGTTGGCGTGACGACTTCTTCAAGACACGATGATGGAGATCATGATGATGAAGATCATGGTGTCGAGCCGGTGACAAGATGATCATGGTGCCCCGAAGATGGAGATCCAAGGAGCAAGATGATATTGGCCATATCATGTCACTATAATTGATTGCATGTGATGTTTATCATGTTTTTACATCTTGTTTACTTAGAACGACGGTAGTAAATAAGATGATCTCTCACTAAAATTTCAAGTAATGTGTTTCCCCTAACTGTGCACCGTTGCTAAAGCTCGTAGTTCCGAAGCACCACGTGATGATCGGGTGTGATAGGTTCTAACGTTCACATACAACGGGTGTAAGACAGATTCACACACGCGATACACTTAGGGTTCACTTGACGAGCCTAGCATGTACAGACATGGCCTCGGAACACGGAAGACCGAAAGGTCGAACACGAGTCGTATAGAAGATACGATCAACATGAAGATGTTCACCGTTTTTGACTAGTCCGTCTCACGTGATGATCGGACACGGACTACTCGATTCGGATCGTGTATCACTTAGATGACTAGAGAGATGTCATTTTGAGTGGGAGTTCATTAAAATTTGATTAAGATGAACTTAATTATCATGAACTTAGTCTAAATTCTTTACAATATCTCTTGTAGATCAAATGTCCCACGCTCCAGTTTCCCTCAACTTCAACGCGTTCCTAGAGAAAACCAAGCTGAAAGACGATGGTAGCAACTATACGGATTGGGTCCGTAACTTGAGGATTATCCTCATAGCTGCCAAGAGAACTTATGTCCTAGAAGCACCGCTATGTGATGCACCCGCTCTCCCGGCGACTCAAGACGTTTTGAACGCCTGGCAGTCGCGTAGTGATGATTACTCCCTGGTTCAATGCGGCATGCTTTACAGTTTAGAATCGGGGCTCCAAAAGCGTTTTGAGCACCATGGAGCATACGAGATGTTCGAAGAGCTGAAAATGGTTTTCCAAGCTCATGCCCGAGTCGAGAGATATGATGTCTCCGACGCATTCTACAGCTGTAAGATGGAGGAAAACAGTTCTGTCAGTGAGCACATCCTCAAGATTTCAGGATTGCACAACCGCTTGTCTCAGCTGGGAATGAATCTCCCAGATGAAGCGGTCGTTGACAGAATCCTCCAGTCGCTCCCACCAAGCTTCAAGAGCTTCGTGCTGAACTTCAATATGCAGGGGATGGAGAAGTCCATTCCCGAGGTGTATTCGATGCTGAAATCAGCGGAGGTAGACATCAAGAAAGAACATCAAGTGTTGATGGTCAATAAAACCACTAAGTTCAAGAAAGGCAAGGGTAAAAAGAACTTCAAGAAGGACGGCAAGCAAGTTGCCGCGCCTGGCAAGCCTGTTGCTGGGAAGAAGCCAAAGTATGGACCCAAGCCTGAAACAGAGTGCTTTTATTGCAAGGGAACGGGTCACTGGAAGCGGAACTGCCCCAAATACTTAGCAGATAAGAAGGCCGGCAACGTCAAAGGTATATATGATATACATGTTATTGATGTGTACCTTACCAGCACTCGTAGTAGCTCCTGGGTATTCGATACCGGTGCAGTTGCTCACATTTGTAACTCAAAACAGGAGCTGCGGAATAAACGGAGACTGGCAAAGGATGAGGTGACGATGCGCGTCGGGAATGGTTCCAAGGTCGATGTGATCGCCGTCGGCACGCTGCCTCTACATCTACCCTCGGGATTAATTTTGAACCTGAATAATTGTTATTTAGTACCAGCTTTGAGCATGAACATTGTTTCTGGATCTCGTCTTATGCGAGATGGATATTCTTTCAAATCGGAGAATAATGGTTGTTCTATTTATTTGAGAGATATGTTTTATGGTCATGCCCCGCTGGTCAATGGTTTATTTTTGATGAATCTCGAACGTAGTGATACACATATTCATAGTGTAGATGCCAAAAGATGTAAAGTTGATAACGATAGTCCCACATACTTGTGGCATTGCCGCCTTGGTCATATTGGTGTCAAACGTATGAAGAAGCTCCATTCAGATGGACTTCTAGAGTCTCTTGATTATGAATCATTTGACACGTGCGAACCATGCCTCTTGGGCAAGATGACCAAGACTCCGTTCTCCGGAACAATGGAGCGAGCAACCAACTTGCTGGAAATCATACATACCGATGTGTGCGGTCCAATGAGTGTTGAGGCTCGCGGAGGCTACCGTTATGTTCTCACCCTCACGGATGACTTGAGTAGATATGGGTATATCTATTTGATGAAACACAAGTCTGAGACCTTTGAAAAGTTCAAGGAATTTCAGAATGAGGTTGAGAATCAACGTGACAGAAAAATAAAGTTCTTGCGATCAGATCGTGGGGGTGAATATTTAAGTCATGAATTTGGCACACACCTTAGAAGCTGTGGAATTGTTTCACAATTGACACCGCCCGGAACACCTCAACGTAACGGTGTGTCCGAACGTCAAAATCGTACTCTGTTGGACATGGTGCGATCTATGATGTCCCTCACCGATTTACCGCTATCTTTTTGGGGTTATGCTTTAGAGACTGCCGCATTCACTTTAAGTAGGGCTCCGTCAAAATCCGTTGAGACGACTCCATATGAACTTTGGTTTGGCAAGAAACCGAAGCCGTCGTTTCTGAAAGTTTGGGGTTGCGATGCTTATGTCAAGAAACTTCAACCTGAAAAGCTCGAACCCAAATCGGAGAAATGCGTCTTCATAGGATACCCAAAGGAAACTATTGGGTACACCTTCTACCACAGATCCGAAGGCAAAGTCTTTGTTGCCAAGAATGGATGCTTTCTGGAGAAAGAGTTTCTCTCGAAAGAAGTGAGTGGGAGGAAAGTAGAACTTGATGAGGTGACAGTCACCCCTCCTAGACCGGAAAGTAGCGCAGCGCAGGAAACTGTTCCTGAGGTGCCTGCACCGACAAGGGAGGAAGATAATGATAATGATCATGAAGATACAGATCAAGTTACTACTGAACTTCGAAGGTCCACAAGGGTACGTTCCGCACCAGAGTGGTACGGCAACCCTGTACTGGAAATCATGTTGTTAGACAACGGTGAACCTTCGAACTATGAAGAAGCGATGGCGGGCCCAGATTCCAATAAATGGCATGGAGCCATGAAATCCGAGATAGAATCCATGTATGAAAACAAAGTATGGACTTTGGTGGACTTGCCTGATGATAGGCACGCCATAGAAAATAAATGGATATATAAGAAGAAGACAGACGCGGATGGTAATGTGACCATCTATAAGGCTCGGCTTGTCGCTAAGGGTTATCGACAAGTTCAAGGGATTGACTACGACGAGACTTTCTCTCCCGTAGCGATGCTGAAGTCAGTCAGAATCATGTTAGCTATTGCCGCATTCTATGATTATGAGATATGGCAAATGGACGTCAAAACAACATTCCTTAATGGCTTCCTCAAGGAAGAGTTGTATATGATGCAACCGGAAGGTTTTGTCGATCCAGAGAACGCTGACAAGGTATGCAAGCTCCAGCGCTCGATTTACGGGCTGGTGCAAGCATCTCGGAGTTGGAATATTCGCTTTGATGAGGTGATCAAAGCGTTTGGCTTTATACAGACTTATGGAGAAGCCTGTATTTACAAGAAAGTGAGTGGGAGCTCTGTAGCATTTCTCATATTATATGTGGATGACATATTGCTGATGGGAAATGATATAGAATTCTTGGAAAATGTAAAGGCCTATTTGAATAAAAGTTTTTCAATGAAGGACCTTGGAGAAGCTGCTTACATATTAGGCATCAAAATCTATAGAGATAGATCAAGACGCCTCATTGGTCTTTCACAAAGTACATACCTTGACAAAATATTGAAGAAGTTCAATATGGTTCAGTCTAAGAAAGGATTCTTGCCTGTTTTGCAAGGTATGAGATTGAGTAAGACTCAGTCGCCGACCACGGCAGAAGATAGAGAAAAGATGAGTGTCATTCCCTATGCCTCGGCAATAGGTTCTATCATGTATGCCATGCTGTGTACTAGACCTGATGTGAACCTTGCCATAAGTTTGGTAGGGAGGTACCAAAGTGATCCCGGTACGGAACACTGGACAGCGGTCAAGAACATCCTGAAGTACCTAAAAAGGACTAAGGATATGTTTCTCGTTTATGGAGGTGACGAAGAGCTCGTCGTAAAGGGTTACGTCGATGCTAGCTTCGACACAGATCTGGATGACTCTAAGTCACAAACCGGATACGTGTATATTTTGAATGGAGGGGCAGTCAGCTGGTGCAGTTGCAAGCAAAGCGTGGTGGCAGCATCTACATGTGAAGCGGAGTACATAGCTGCTTCTGAAGCAGCGCAGGAAGGAGTCTGGATGAAGGAGTTCATCACCGACTTAGGAGTCATTCCAAGCGCGTCAAGCCCGATGACTCTCTTCTGTGACAACACTGGTGCTATTGCTATTACCAAGGAGCCCAGGTTTCACAAGAAGACCAAGCACATCAAGCGCCGTTTCAACTCCATCCGGAATTATGTTCAGGATGGAGACATAGATATTTGTAAAGTGCATACGGATCTGAATATCGCAGACCCGTTGACTAAACCTCTTTCACGAGCAAAACATGATCAACACCAGAACTCTATGGGTGTTCGATTCATCACAATGTAACTAGATTATTGACTCTAGTGCAAGTGGGAGACTGTTGGAGATATGCCCTAGAGGCAATAATAAAAGCATTATTATTATATCTCCTTGTTCATGATAATTGTCTGTTATTCATGCTTGAATTGTATTGTACGGAAACAGCGATACATGTGTGAATACACAGACCACAATGAGTCCCTGGTAGGCCTCTAGTAGCCAACTCGTTGATCAACAGATGGTCACGGTTTCCTGACCATGGACATAGGATGTCAGTGATAACGGGATCACATCATTAGGAGAATGATGTGATGGACAAGACCCAAACTTGAGCATAACACGAGATCGTATAGTTCGTAATGCATAAGCTTTTCGGTGTCAAGTATTTATTCCTTAGACCATGAGGTTGTACAACTCCCGGATACCGTAGGAGTGCTTTGGGTGTGCCAACTGTCACAACGTAACTGGGTGGCTATAAAGGTACGCATCGGGTATCTCCGAAAGTGTCTGTTGAGTTGGTACGAACCGAGACTGGGATGTTGTCACTCCATATGACGGAGAGGTACCTCTGGGCCCACTCGGTAAGACATCATCATAATGAGCTCAATGTGACTAAAGTAGTTAGTCACGGGATGATGGATTACGGATCGAGTAAAGAGACTTGCCATAACGAGATTGAACAAGGTATCGGGGATACCGACGATCGAATCTCGGGCAAGTACCGTACCGATGGACAAAGGGAATAACATACGGGATTGAGTGAATCCTTGACACAGTGGTTCATCCGATGAAGATCATCGAGGAACACGTGGGAACCAACATGGGTATCCAGATCCCGCTGTTGGTTATTGACCGGAGAGTGGTCTCGGTCATGTCTACGTGTCTCCCGAACCCGTAGGGTCTACACACTTAAAGTTCGGTAACGCTAGGGTCGTAGAGATTAATGCACGTGGAAACCCGAAAGTTGTTCGGAGTCCCGGATGAGATCCCGGACGTCACGAGGAGTTCCGGAATAGTCTGGAGGTAAAGATTGATATATGGGAAGTCCAGTTTCGGCCAACGGGTGATCTCCGGGGGTCACCGGGAGCGTCCCGGGACCACCGGAGGGGCCCCGGGGGTCCACCGGGTGGGGCCACCCATCCCGGTGGGGCCCCTAGGCCGCGAGGGGATGTGTCCAGCCCTCAGGGCTGGCGCACCACAAGGGGGCCCCACCTCCCCATGCGCATAGGGATAAAACCCTAAGGGGAGGGGGGGCCACCACTTGCCTTGGGGGAGGGGGACTCCTCCCTGGCCGCCGCCCCCCCTTGCAGATTGGATCTGCAAGGGGCTGGCGCCCCCCCAGGCCCCCTATATATATGTGGGGGGGGGGAGAGGGCAGCCGTACCTCAGCCCTGGCGCCTCTCCCCCTCCCGTCACACCTCCCAACTCCTTTGCAGGGCAGCCCGGCGAAGCCCTGCTGCGATATCCACTGCATCCGTCATCACGCCGTCGTGCTGCCGGATCTCTAACGACTTCTCCTCCCCCCTTGCTGGATCAAGAAGGAGGTGACGTTGCTGCACCGTACGTGTGTTGAACACGGAGGTGCCGTCCGTTCGGCGCTAGATCATCGGTGACGAAGAACGTGAAGAGTACGACTACTTCATCCTTGCTTCGTTGAAAGCTTCCGCACGCAATCTTCATAACGGTATGTAGATGCACTCTTAGTTGCTCGTTGCTAGATGTCTCCATACTTGGATATTGGTGAAGACGTAGAATTTTTTTTGATTTATGCTACGTTCCCCAACAGCTAGGTCTTCTCACCGGTCGCCCACGCAACGTGCAGGAGTTCCCGGGGAGATGGCCCATGACCACTGGGGGCATAGGTTTAGTCCGGCGTGCATGACCTCTCTATTAAGCCTAGGTCGGGTTGCGGCGTATTGTTTGGCCGAGGTCAGGCATGACCTGATGGTGTGTCCGGCCGGAGTTAAGCGAGCGTGGTGGGTAAGTTGGTGCACCCCTGCAGGGAAGAAAACATCTATCGTTAGCCTGTCCTACGGTAACGGACACTTGAAGTTGTATCCCGATTGATACAACTAGAACTGGATACTGAGAGATGAATGGATGTGGCTCCGAGATTGCTTCCTCGCAGGGAGTCGAGGAAGAATCTCTGGGCGTTAATGCTACAACATGCTTGATAACTATAATATGTTGTAGGCTAATGAAGAACTAGAACATAGATGAACTGTCTCGTGAGGAGATGGGTTCTTGTGCTCGGGTGAGCTTGTGGTGTGTGGCCTTCTATCTGATTAGCTCAAGATGAGATGATCCCAATGGTGGTGGATAGTCCTATTTCAAGTGGCTCGGGTCCTCTTCCCAAATATTGAGCGAGAAGGGATCCAACAACGTCCAAATTCGAAGGTGGACAACTAGTACAAGCTATCCTGACAAAAGGTGGTCTTCGCCTACCAAAGGCTTTGGTGGTGACGCCGTCGTGGGCTCCGCGATGACCTCCGTTTTCCGTCCTGCTGGTCTTAGTCTTGTTGCACCGATATGGAAACCTTTGCCTGATGCCTTAGGACTCTTCGCCTGCACCTACTCCTTTAGCACCAAAGAGGAAACTGGCACTCTGTGCCCGCGTAGCCTTGGTCATCACTGCTCACGTCACGAGGACCTCGCGAGGTATCCCTCGCCTCGAATCTCCGATCCTCACGAGCCGACCTAGTGAGGCTGCCCCACGGGATGCCATGTGTCGTTCACCTAGTGAGGATTGGCCCCTCGCGAGGGTCTTGAGTGGTTGTTGAAGATGCCGGGCCGTACCAGGCCGCCTGGTGAGCCACGCCCTGGGCCGCTGGCAGACAAGTCTGGGTACCCCCGTTCCCAGAACGCCGACAGTAGCCCCCGGGCCCAAGGTGCACTCGGGCTTGGCTTCGTGGCGAAGCCAAGGGTCAAGTGTGAAGCGCCATGGGCCCAAGAAGCCTGCGGCCTTGATTGACGCGTGGCGATTGACGGGACGTGGGCTTTTGCGCTCCCACACCGCCTCGGCAACTACACAGCTGACAAAAGGCAAGTGCGTGCCGCTGTGCCTTCATTGCTAGCCCTTGCCTTGCCGCACATCCCATTTCTTGTTTCTCTCCTCCGCAAAGTTCCAGATCTTCGCCGCCTTCCTTTTGAGCTCGCACTGATGGCTTCCGGCAAGTTGAACACCACCGCTCCACCTGCCTGGTACAAGCCGGCCTTGAGTGCGCCCACCGTCTCGGAGACGAACCATACCGCCTTGCTCCTGATGACGACGGAGGACACTAACGAGAAGAGGAAAACCGTTGTCCGAGCTGCCTCCGTCGTGCCGGAGGACCCCAAAAGTACCTTCTACCCTTTCTTTATGAGAAGTATTATTGCGAGGCTCGTCCCTCCTTTCTCCGACGTCTTTTTCGCCGTCCTCCTCCACTATAAGCTTCACGCCCTTCATCTTCATCCCAACTCCATCCTTCTTATGTCCATCTTCTCCTTCTACTGTGAGGCATTCGCGGGGTTGATGCCGTCCGTGGCGCTGCTTCGCCACTTCTTCTACCTCCGGATCAAGGAGGGCCATTGCTCAGGGTGCGCCAACCTTGTTGCGGCCAACGGGACCAATGCAATCTCGAGAGCCGGGAAGAAGGCCGAGAACTTTAGGCACAAGTGGGTCTTCATGGATGCCAAGTGCATCCATCCTCGGCTGGTGCTGCCGGTGGCGGCGCCCGGGTCGAGCGATATGTGGCTTAGCGCGAAGCTCACTGATCCTCGGGCGAAGAAGGTGTTGGAGAAGATGACTACGGACCTGAAGCCTGATGACCCCGAGGCAGCAAAGCTGATGGGGGCCATGATTGTCAAGGAATTCTTGACATGCTGCGTGGCTCCACTTCAGGCTTGTCCGCGCCCCTTGTGGAAGATGGGGACGAGTCGGACAACCTCCGGCTGCACTGCGACGCCCTGTCTGCCGAGCAGCTTTAGGCAGCTCTCCATCTTCTGGTAGGGGTCGACCTGGGATATCCACCTGCTGCCCAAGTCCCCTTGTACCGCCGCTAGGATGGGGCAACGGTGGCGGCCTCCATGCCCACCTTTGACGCGCGCGGGCTTGTGCCTCCGGCGGCCCCTGAAGCTCAAGTGGCAGCCACGCCGGTGGAGGTGTCTTCGGGCGACTCCAGCGAGGGAGACGATTCAGAGGCAACCGTGGAGGGGGCTGGGGAGTCCTCCCCTCCTCGCAAGGCCGACCTCCTTTGCGCCTTACCCGAGGACGACGACGACGACCACCCGATGGAGGAGGTGTCGCCCCTGGCTGGAGCTGTCACGAGGTCCAAGCACACCCCCTCGAAGAAGCCGCCGGCTGGGGTCCCGACGAAGAGCCGGTCGGCGCTGATCCCCCGAGGTTGCGCCTCAGCCTCGGTTACGCCAGGCGCTGTTGCCGTGCCGTCTGCTGCGACCCCGCCCGTCTTGGGGGCTCATGTTCCCGTGGCGCAGGCTGCGGGGCCCTTGGGCACCATGGTTCTGAAGAGGCTTCGGGGTTTTGTCGCCATGGACCAGTAAGTACCTTGGCCTGGATTTGTTGTCGTTCTTGATTACATTGTTGATTTGCAACACCTTGCCCCGCGTTGCTAGGTCAGCGCCGTCGACAAAGAAGACGAAGGGAGAGGCGACCGGACCGGAGATCCAGCGGCCCGGCTTGGCCTCGTCCCCCCTGGCGCAGACGGGTGGTGGAGGAGCCTCCGCTTCTGCTACATGGTTGCCACTGCAAGGCCTAGGAGACCTACCTCAGGTGGGGGTCACGGCCTTGGTCGAGCAAGCTTCTGGGGCCCCCGTCTTCGACTCTGCTGCCAGCATTGTCGGGGCTTAGGAGGTCTTGGTCGCGCTACAGTCCCCCACTGTGATCATGCCGCCAGCCCGCGGTCCTCCGGCTTCGCCCAGCGCCCTGAAGGAGGCCTTTTTTGGACTGACGCATCTCCAGGATGACCTTCAAGGTGTCGATCGCTCCTGGAAGCCGGGCGTCTGGAGCTAGTTTCCGGCTAGCTGAGCTCCAACGCGTCTATCCGGGAGGTACTGAGCCAGGTGGTGGCGGCCTCCGAAGAGGGCGTGTTAGCCGCCGACCAGGCCGCAGCCGCTCGCGAGGCGGCGCTGAAGGATACTCGGGCCGCCTAGGAGAGCTGCCGGTCAATGGAGACCAAGCTGCAAGATTTGTGTGGCAAGTGCAAGGCGGATGAGGAGAAGATGAAGGCCCGAGAAGATGCGGTAGCCAGTCGTGATGCCGAGCTGGAGCAGCAGGCGAAGGAGCTGTCTGCAGATCGTGGTCGCCTAGAGGAGCTAAAGCGGGCGATGGAAGCACAGGAGGCCCAGCTAGGAACCAAAGCAAAGGTTCTGGCCGAGGATTGTGCAGCCTTCAAGTCCCTCGAGGAGAGTTCTCGCCAGGCGCTGGGGCGCTTTACTAGAAGGGCTTGGAGAAACCGCTGGCGTCGAACGATGAAGGCCCCACCCAGTTGCTTCCCTATCTTGTCTTGGAGCTTCAGGATGTCGTCCGCGAGATCAGCCCCCTGGCCGAGGAGGAAGCTCGTGTGCTTTCCTCTTCTGCCTTGACGCACGTCTTTAGCCACCTGCACCTTCATGACCCTAACGCCGACCTTGGGGCCCTGCTCGGCTTGTGGAGGCGGAGCCCTGTGAGGCCACTGCTGAAGCCGTGAGAGACCATGTGGAGGCCCTGCTGAAGAAGTTCCTCATCGTCAACTCTCCTCCTCCAGCCGATGGTGCCTCCGATTCCACGACAAGCACCGACTCCTCAAGGCACGGCGATGCCGCTTGCGAGGAGGCGCTTCCTGGCGGCAGCGCCCTGGGCTGAGTGAAGGGCCTGCTGGTGAGTGTTGGCGCTCCTCCTTATCTTTGTTCCCTGCGACATGTACGAGCCTCGTGGAGGCATTAAAACTTCTACTTGACGTTTGAAGAACAATTCGGCTTGTAATACTTGGTAGATATTCGTGCTTCCCTTCTTATTTATCGTTCTACGTCGACAGAGCCCGGCCACGCGCAAACCTCAGCCGCCACTGGCTTGTCTAGGTCAGTAGGTCAAGGCCAGGGAGTGAGGGGCTACGTGGCCAGTTAGGCTCCTGAGTCGCGATGCTCAGGAGTCCCCCTTGACACGCAAACGGTCTCTAGGTAGGAAGCGCTAGGCAGGGCTTTGGTGTTCTGCGTCGGCCGGGCCCGGCCCCGCGTGTACCTCAGCCTCCGTTGGCCTTGACCGGAAACCTGGACGAGACCAGGGAGTGAGGGGCTACTTGACCAGTTAGGCCCATGGGTCGCGATTCCCAAGGGTTCACCTTGACGTACGAACATCCGTGAGGGAAGGGAGTGCTGGACTTAGGCCTTGATGTTTTGCTTTGACAGGGCCCGGTCCCACGCGTACCTCAGCCGCCGCTGGCCTTGACCAAAAACCAGGATATGACCAGGGAGTGAGGGGCTACGGGGCCAGTTAGGCCCTTGGGTCGCGATGCCCAAGGGTCCCTTTTGACGTATGAACAGACCCCAAACCTGTCCTCGCCAGGCTTGCGCTTGGGAGGGTTGCACGTTGACCAAGTCTGGGGGACCTGGTGGGGCGTACGGCAGGTGTGACCTGAACGCAACCCCCATGCCCAGCCCCCTCGTGCTACTCTCCCGAGGGGAGCGCAGCGGGGTGGGGCTATTCACTGAGCCGAGGGGCTCCCTGAGGTTAATGCGGCCGTGAGGCCACCCCTAGTTGTTTATCATCGGCGCGGAGCATGGCACTACCATTCTTGCACGGGCATAGCCAGTCCTCGACCGTGTCGTCTGCCAGCGTGGAGCATGGTGCTTCCACTGGAACGTGGGAGGGGACTCCCTACCGCGGGGAGGCCCCGGGCGTATACAGCCCCGCCCAGATGCGTGGCTGGTATGGTGGGGCTAGACGAGGTCTATGGGCACCCGTGAGCCAGCGCAGGGACTCACGAGGCCCTACCTCAAGGAGGGTTGCGCCTGGTCTTGAATGAGGGCGCTTGAGGTGACACTACAAGATGGTTAGGTAACCTGTGCCGGGTGAATCCCACGAGACCACCATATGAGAAGGCCAGACACCAATGACCCCAGGAGGTGACGTGAACAGGGCCGGCCCGAAAGACAGAGCTCAGCCGTTGGATTTGTCGACGCTGCAGGGACGGACCCGAGCACACGCGTCGTGCCTAGTCTTCTCATGTGGACGTCATAAGGAAAGACAACCGGTGTGCAGTCCCGTAGCAGCGAGGCACAGTATCGTGTGCCCCAACTCACCTGCTAGCATCGGCTCGAGCGTGGGCGAGGCACCAAGGGCCATGGGAGGTGACGTACCCGGGGCTGGCCCGCGAGCCAGAGCTCAGCCGCTTGGATTTGGCGACGCTGCAAGGACGGACCCGAGCACAGACGCCGTGCCCACCTCGATCACAAGACGGATGCAAGCAAGCTTGCGAGGGCGCAAGATGTTCATGGTATAGGAGTGACGGCCAAATAGATGAGTGATCCAAATGCAGCTGACAGAGGTAGTAACACTAGCTCAGGTAAAACGCAAGGGAGATACATGCCACAAGGATGAACCTATGCGGCCTGAGGATAATGCAGCCCGAGGAGCACCCCCCACAAGGCGAGTTGAGATGCAAAAGGATAGACGTCACAGGGACAAACCCATGTGACCTGGGAATGGAGCTGCCCCGAGGGGCGCTCCCAGTTGAACAAAAACCGAAAAATGTCACCTGGCACAGTTGCTGAAGTAGTGTTGGTGTAGCTGAAGATACTCGTCGTAGATGCCGCTCCTCATGCACCGCCCGGCTCCGTCACCTCGTGAGGCTCCGGGGTTCCCCAGATCTCGCGGAGGGCCGAGTCCAACTTCGCCTAGATCTCCTTATGCCTGGCTTCGCGAGTAGCCAGGACTTCCCGCATGTGGTGCTGATGAAGGGTCGCTTGGTTCAGCAGGCCGAAGGGCATGCACACGTAAGTGTGAGGGGGACCCTGGCACCGGCCCACCTGGGAAGGTCAGTGGAGCTCCTAAGATACAATCCTGTTGAGTGCGGGGACATTGACGCAGACGCGTAGGCCGTCACATGAGCCTGGGCCGACAGCTGCGCTCATAGGAGCTAGACGACGCTCGCCCCGCATCGCTCTTAGCACCTGTAGGTCTTTGATGGTTTAGCTGATGAACTCCTGACCGCTTGGTGCCTCACGCCTTCAGACCTCCGGAGGGAAGTGTGCAGCAAAGCACTCCTCCACATGGTGCCCGAGCGCCTCCCTCGTGACATTGGCTAAGTCAGAGGCCCTAGAGAGGAGAGCCCCCGAGCCCAGCCTGAGGGGGGTGCCGGGCACGCCTTCCTATGCGAGAGAGGGAGGCGACCCCTCCCTTGGTGTAGGTCCCGAGGTGCTGCCGCCCTGTGCTGCATCCCCATCGGGCTCCATGGTGAGCAGCTGCTTTTTCTTCTTGGGGACGACCTCAGGTGGGTAGATGACGTTGTCGCTGTCTGGATTCTCGACAGCTGCCGCCTAGTAAGCGCGCTCGAGTGAGCACACTTGATCCTTCTGTTGGGGAACGTAGTATTTTAAAATTTTCCTACGATCACGCAAGATCTATCTAACAAATGCATAGCAACGAGAGGGAAGAGTGTGTCTACGTACCCTCGTAGACCGGAAGCGGAAGCGTCAAGTGACACGGTTGATGTAGTCGAACTTCTTCGCGATCCAACCGATCAAGCACCGAACGTACGACACCTCGGCGTTCATCACACGTTCAGCTTGATGACGTCCCACGAGCTCTTGATCCAGTTGAGCTTCACGGGAGAGTTTCGTCAGCACGACGGCGTGGTGATGGATATGATGTATCTACCGGCGCAGGGCTTCGCCTAAGCACTGCGACGGTATGACCGAGGTGTGTTTCTGTGGAGGGGGGCACCGCGCACGGCTAGAACAATTCAACTTGTGTATCTTTGGGTGCCCCCTACCCCCGTATATAAAGGAGAAAGGGGGGAGGCCGGCCGGCCCTCCTATGGTGCGGCTAGGAGTGCAATCCTACTAGGAACAGGATTGCAATCCTATTCCTAGTAGGAACCTACCAAAGAAGGAAAATGGGGGAAGGAAAGAGAGGGAGAGGGAGAGGGAAAGAGGGGCCGCGCCCCCCTCCCCTAGTACTATTCGGACTCCTCCTAGGGAGGGGGCGCACCACCTCCTGGCTGCTGCCCTCTCTCTCCCCTATGGCCCACCAGGGCCCACCATTCCCCCGGGGGGTTCCGGTAACCCCCCCGGCACTCCGGTAAATTCCGAAACTTTCCAGAACACTTCCGGTGTCCGAATATAGTCGTCCAATATATCAATCTTTATGTCTCGGACATTCTGAGACTCCTCGTCATGTCCATGATCTCATCCGGGACTCCGAACTACCTTCGGTACATCAAAACTCATAAACTCATAATACCGATCGTCATCAAACGTTAAGCGTGCGGACCCTATGGGTTCGAGAACTATGCAGACATGACCGAGACTCATCTCTGGTCAATAACCAATAGCGGAACCTGGATGATCATATTGGCTCCTACATATTCTACGAAGATCTTTATCGGTCAAACCGCATAACAACATACGTTGTTCCTTTTGTCATTGGTATGTTACTTGCCTGAGATTCGATCGTCGGTATCTCTATACCTAGTTCAATCTCGTTACTGGCAAGTCTCTTTACTCGTTCCGTAATACATCATCTCGTGACTAACTCATTAGTCATTTGCTTGCAAGGCTTATTATGATGTGCATTACCGAGAGGGCCCAGCGATACCTCTCCGACACTCGGAGTGACAAATCCTAATCTTGATCTATGCCAACACCACGAATACTTTTGGAGACACCTGTAGAGCATCTTTATGATCACCCAGTTACGTTGTGACGTTTGATAGCACACAAGGTGTTCTTACGGTATTCAGGAGTTGCATAATCTCATAGTCATAGGAACATGTATAAGTCATGAAGAAAGCAGTAGCAGTAAAACTAAACGATCATAGTGCTATGCTAACGGATGGGTCTAGTCCATCACATCATTCTCCTAATGATGTGATCCAGTTGATCAAATGACAACTCATGTCTATGGCTAGGAAACATAGCCATCTTTGATCAATGAGCTAGTCTAGTAGAGGCATACTAGGGACATACTATTTGTCTATGTATTCACACATGTATCAAGTTTCCGGTTAATACAATTCTAGCATGAATAAAAGACATTTATCATGATATAAGGAAATACAAATAACATCTTTATTATTGCCTCTAGGGCATATTTCCTTCAGTCTCCCACTTGAACTAGAGTCAATAATCTAGATTACAAAGTGATGATTCTCACACCCATGGAGTCCTGGTGCTGATCATGTTTTTCCCGTGGAAGAGGCTTAGTCAACGGGTCTGCAACATTCAGATCCGTATGTATTTTGCAAATCTCTATGTCTCCCTCCTTGACTAGATCGCGGATGGAATTGAAGCGTCTTTTGATGTGCTTTGTTCTCTTGTGAAACCTGGATTCCTTCGCCAAGGCTATTGCTCCAGTGTTGTCACAAAAGATTTTTATTGGACCCGATGCACTAGGTATTACTTCTAGATCGGATATGAACTCCTTCATCCAGACTCCTTCATTTGCTGCTTCCGAAGCAGCTATGTATTCCGCTTCACACATAGATCCCGCCACGACGCTCTGCTTGGAACTGCACCAACTGACAGCTCCACCGTTCAATAAAAATACATATCCGGTTTGTGACTTTGAGTCATCCAGATCAGTGTCAAAGCTAGAACCGACGTAACCGTTTACGACGAGTTCTTTGTCACCTCCATATACGAGAAACATATCCTTTGTCCTTTTCAGGTACTTCAGGATGTTCTAGACCGCTGTCCAGTGATCCACTCCTGGATTACTTTGGTACCTTCCTGCTAGACTTATAGCAAGGCACACATCAGGTCTGGTACACAACATTGCATACATGATAGATCCTATGGCTGAGGCATAGGGAATGACTTTCATTTTCTCTCTATCTTCTGCAGTGGTCGGGCATTGAGTCTTACTCAACTTCATACCTTGTAATACAGGCAAGAAACCTTTCTTTGACTGATCCATTTTGAACTTCTTCAAAATCTTATCAAGGTATGTGCTTTGTGAAAGTCCAATTAAGCGTCTTGATCTATCTCTATAGATCTTGATGCCTAATATATAAGCAGCTTCACCGAGGTCTTTCATTGAAAAACTCTTATTCAAGTATCCTTTTATGCTATCCAGAAATTCTATATCATTTCCAATCAATAATATGTCATCCACATATAATATTAGAAATGCTACAGAGCTCCCACTCACTTTCTTGTAAATACATGCTTCTCCAAAAGTCTGTATAAAACCATATGCTTTGATCACCTCATCAAAGCGTATATTCCAACTCTGAGATGCTTGCACCAGTCCATAGATGGATCGCTCGAGTTTGCATACTTTGTTAGCACCTTTTGGATCGAAAAAACCTTCTGCTTGCATCATATACAACTCTTCTTTGAGATATCCATTCAGGAATGCAGTTTTGACATCCATTTGCCATATTTCATAATCATAAAATGCGGCAATTGCTAACATGATTCGGACAGACTTAAGCATCGCTACAGGTGAGAAAGTCTCATCGTAGTCAACTCCTTGAACTTGTCGAAACCCTTTCGCAACAAGTCGAGCTTTGTAAACAGTAACATTACCGTCTGCGTCGGTCTTCCTCTTGAAGATCCATTTATTTTCGATGGCCTGCCGATCATCGGGCAAGTCAACCAAAGTCCACACTTTGTTCTCATACATGGATCCCATCTCATATTTCATGGCCTCAAGCGATTTTGCGGAATCTGGGCTCATCATCGCTTCCTCATAGTTCGTAGGTTCATCATGGTCTAGTAACATGACTTCCAGAACTGGGTTGCCGTACCACTCTGGTGCGGAACGTATTCTGGTTGATCTACGACGTTCAGCAGAAACTTGATCCGAAGTTTCATGATCATCATCATTGACTTCCTCACTGATTGGTGTAGGAATCACTGGAACAATTTTCTGTGATGTACTACTTTCCAATTCGGGAGAAGGTACAATTACCTCATCAAGTTCTACTTTCCTCCCACTCACTTCTTTTGAGAGAAACTCCTTCTCTAGAAAGGATCCATTCTTAGCAACGAATATCTTGCCTTCGGATCTGTGATAGAAGGTGTACCCAACAGTCTCTTTTGGGTATCCTATGAAGACACATTTCTCCGACTTGGGTTCGAGCTTATCAGGTTGAAGCTTTTTCACATAAGCATCGCATCCCCAAACTTTAAGAAACGACAACTTTGGTTTCTTGCCAAACCATAGTTCATAAGGTGTCGTATCAACGGATTTAGATGGTGCCCTATTTAACGTGAATGCAGCTGTCTCTAAAGCATAACCCCAAAACGATAGTGGTAAATCGGTAAGAGACATCATAGATCGCACCATATCCAATAAAGTACGGTTACGACGTTCGGACACACCATTACGCTGTGGTGTTCCGGGTGGCGTGAGTTGTGAAACTATTCCACATTGATTCAAATGAAGACCAAACTCGTAACTCAAATATTCTCCTCCACGATCAGATCGTAGAAACTTTATTTTCTTGTTACGATGATTCTCTACTTTACTCTGAAATTCTTTGAACTTTTGAAATGTTTCATACTTGTGCTTCATTAAGTAGATATACCCATATCTGCTCAAATCATCAGTGAAGGTAAGAAAATAACGATACCGCCGCGAGCTTCAACACTCATTGGCCCACATACATCAGTATGTATGATTTCCAACAAATCTGTTGCTCGCTCCATAGTTCCGGAGAACGGAGTTTTAGTCATTTTGCCCATGAGGCATGGTTCGCAAGCACCAAGTGATTCATAATCAAGTGATTCCAAAATTCCATCACTATGGAGTTTCTTCATGCGCTTTACACCAATATGACCTAAACGACAGTGCCACAAATAAGTTGCACTATCATTATTAACCTTGCATCTTTTGGTTTCAATATTATGAATATGTGTATCACTACAATCGAGATCCAATAAGAATAGACCACTCTTCAAGGGTGCATGACCATAAAAGATATTATTCATAAAAATAGAGCAACATTATTCTCTGATTTAAATGAATAACCGTCTCGCAACAAACAAGATCCAGATATAATGTTCATGCTCAACGCTGGCACCAAATAACAATTATTTAGGTCTAAAACTAATCCCGAAGGTAGATGTAGAGGTAGCGTGCCGACGGCGATCACATCGACTTTGGAACCATTTCCCACGCGCATCGTCACCTCGTCCTTAGCCAATCTTCGTTTAATCCGTAGTCCGTGTTTCGAGTTACAAATATTAGCAACCGAACCGGTATCAAATACCCAGGTACTACTACGAGCATTAGTAAGGTACACATCAATAACATGTATATCACATATACCTTTGCACCTTGCCATCCTTCTTATCCGCCAAATACTTGGGGCAGTTCCGCTTCCAGTGTCCAGTCCCCTTGCAATAGAAGCACTCAGTTTCAGGCTTGGCTCCAGACTTGGGTTTCTTCGTGGGAGTAGCAACTGTCTTGCTATTCTTCTTGAAGTTCCCCTTCTTTCGCTTGCCCTTTTTCTTGAAACTAGTGGTCTTGTTAACCATCAACACTTGATGCTCCTTTTTGATTTCTACCTCCGCAGCCTTGAGCATAGCGAAGAGCTCGGGAATTGTCTTTTGCATCCCTTGCATATTATAGTTCATCACGAAGCCTTTATAGCTTGGTGGCAGTGATTGAAGAACTCTATCAATAACACTATCCTCGTCAACTTTGCAACCAAGTTGAGTCATATGATTATAGTACCCAGACATTCTGAGCAAGTGTTCACTGATAGAACTATTCTCCTCCATCTTGCAGCTGTAGAACTTATTGGAAATCTCATATTTCTCAATCCGGGCATTTGCTTGAAATATTAACTTCAACTCCTGGAACATCTCATATGGTCCATGACGTTCAAAACGTCGTTGAAGTCCCGGTTCTAAGCCGTAAAGCATGTCACACTGAACTATCGTGTAGTCATCAGACCGTGACTGCCAGACGTTCAAAGCGTCTACATTAGCGGGAGGGGGCTTGTCACCTAGCGGTGCTTCAAGGACATAATTCTTCTGTGCAGCAATGAGGATAATCCTCAAGTTACGGACCCAGTCCGTGTAATTGCTACCATCATCTTTGAACTTAGCTTTCTCTAGGAATGCTTTAAAATTCAAAGGAACGATAGCACGGGCCATTGATCTACAACAACATAGATAAGCAAAAACTATCAGGACTAAGTTCATGATAAATTAAAGTTCAATTTAATCATATTAATTAAAGAACTCCCACTTAGATAGACATCCCTCCGGTCATCTAAATGATCACGTGATCCAAATCAACTAAACCATGTCCGATCATCACGTGAGATGGAGTAGTTTCAATGGTGAACATCTTATGTTGATCATATCTACTATATGATTCACGCTCGACCTTTCGGTCTCCAGTGTTCCGAGGCCATATCTGCATATGCTAGGCTCGTCAAGTTTAACCTGAGTATTCTGCGTGTGCAAAACTGGCTTACACCCGTTGTATTTGAACGTAGAGCTTATCACACCCGATCATCACGTGGTGTCTCGGCACGACGAACTTTTGCAACGGTGCATACTCAGGGAGAACACTTATACCTTGAAATTTAGTAAGGGATCATCTTATAATGCTACCGTCGTTCTAAGAAAAATAAGAAGCATAATAAGATAAACATCATATGCAATCAAAATATGTGACATGATATGGCCATCATCATCTTGTGCTTTTGATCTCCATCTCCAAAGCAACGTCATGATCACCTTCGTCACCGGCGCGACACCTTGATCTCCATCGTAGCATCGTTGTCGTTTCGCCAACTATTGCTTCTACGACTATCGCTACTGCTTAGTGATAAAGTAAAGCAATTACATGGCGATTGCATTTCATACAATAAAGCGACAACCATATGGCTCCTGCCAGTTGCCGATAACATTACAAAACATGATCATCTCATACAAAACCGTATAACTCATCATGTCTTGACCATATCACATCACAACATGCCCTGCAAAAACAAGTTAGACGTCCTCTACTTTGTTGTTGCAAGTTTTACGTGGCTGCTACGGGCTTAGCAAGAACCGCTCTTACCTACGCATACAAAACCACAACGATGTTTCGTCAAGTATGTGCTGTTTTAACCTTCACAAGGACCGGGCATAGCCACACTTGATTCAGCTAAAGTGAGAGAGACAGACACCCGCCAGTCACCTTTAAGCAACGAGTGCTCATAACGGTGAAACCAGTCTCGCGTAAGCATACACGTAATGTCGGTCCGGGCCGCTTCATCTCACAATACCGCCGAAGCAAAGTATGACATGCTGGTAAGCAGTATGACTAGTATCGCCCACAACTCATTGTGTTCTACTCGTGCATATCATCTACGCATAGACCTGGCTCATGATGCCACTGTTGGGGAACGTAGTATTTTAAATTTTTCCTATGATCACGCAAGATCTATCTACCAGATGCATTGCAACGAGAGGGAAGAGTGTGTCTACGTACCCTTGTAGACCGGAAGTGGAAGCGTTAAGTGACGCGGTTGATGTAGTCGAACTTCTTCGCGATCCAACCGATCAAGCACCTAACGTACGGCACCTCCGCGTTCAGCACACGTTCAGCTTGATGACGTCCCACGAGCTCTTGATCCAGTTGAGCTTCACGGGAGAGTTTTGTCAGCACGATGGCGTGGTGACGGATATGATGTATCTACCGGCGCAGGGCTTCGCCTAAGCACTGCGACGGTATGACCGAGGTGTGTTTCTGTGGAGGGGGGCACCGCACACGGCTAGAACAATTCAACTTGTGTATCTTTGGGTGCCCCCTGCCCCCGTATATAAAGGAGCAAGGGGGGAGGCCGGCCGGCCCTCCTATGGTGCAGCTAGGGCTGCAATCCTACTAGGAATAGGATTGCAATCCTATTCCTGGTAGGAACCTACCAAAGAAGGAAAAGGGGGGAAGGAAAGAGAGGGAGAGGGAGAGGGAAAGAGGGGCCGCGCCCCCCTCCCCTAGTCCTATTCGGACTCCTCCTAGGGAGGGGGCACGCCACCTCCTGGCTGCTGCCCTCTCTCTCCCCTATGGCCCACCAGGGCCCACCATTTCCCCGGGGGGTTCCGATACCCCCCGGCACTCCGGTAAATTCCGAAACTTTCCAGAACACTTCCGGTGTCCGAATATAGTCGTCCAATATATCAATCTTTATGTCTCGGACATTCCGAGACTCCTCGTCATGTCCATGATCTCATCCGGGACTCCGAACTACCTTCGTTACATCAAAACTCATAAACTCATAATACCGATCGTCATCAAACGTTAAGCGTGCGGACCCTACGTGTTCGAGAACTATGTAGACATGACCGAGACTCATCTCTGGTCAATAACCAATAGCGGAATCTGGATGCTCATATTGGCTCCTACATATTCTACGAAGATCTTTATCGGTCAAACCGCATAACAACATACGTTGTTCCTTTTGTCATCGGTATGTTACTTGCCCGAGATTCGATCGTCGGTATCTCTATACCTAGTTCAATCTGGTTACCGGCAAGTCTCTTTACTCGTTCCGTAATACATCATCTCATGACTAACTCATTAGTCATTTGCTTGCAAGGCTTATTATGATGTGCATTACCGGGAGGGTCCAGAGATACCTCTCTGACACTCGGAGTGACAAATCCTAATCTTGATCTATGCCAACACCACGAATACTTTCGAAGACACCTATAGAGCATCTTTATGATCACCCAGTTACGTTGTGACATTTGATAGCACACAAGGTGTTCTTACGGTATTCGGGAGTTGCATAATCTCATAGTCATAGGAACATGTATAAGTCATGAAGAAAGCAGTAGCAGTAAAACTAAACGATCATAGTGCTATGCTAACGGATGGGTCTAGTCCATCACATCATTCTCCTAATGATGTGATCCCGTTGATCAAATGACAACTCATGTCTATGGCTAGGAAACATAGCCATCTTTGATCAATGAGCTAGTCTAGTAGAGGCATACTAGGGACATACTATTTGTCTATGTATTCACACATGTATCAAGTTTCCGGTTAATACAATTCTAGCATGAATAAAAGACATTTATCATGATATAAGGAAATACAAATAACATCTTCATTATTGCCTCTAGGGCATATTTCCTTCACCTTCTCCTCACGGGCGATGGTAATGACGCCGCCACTTCCCGACATCTTGAGGACATTCTAGCCGTGGTGATTCACCCTCATAAACTTGGCCAGGGCTGGGTACCAGAGGATGGCGTTGTAAGGGAAATGGATGTGGGCGACATCGAAGTCGACGAGCTTAGTGTGGTAGTTATCACATTTGCCGAAGGTGACAGGTAGGTGGACCTGCCCTACGGGGGTGGTGGAGCCGCCAGTCACTCCGAAGAAGGGCTTGGTAGGCAGCAGTTGATCGTAGGGTACTTGGAGGCTATCGAATGTCTCGATAGACAGGACGTTGAGCCATGCGCCACCATCGATGAGGGTCTTGGTAACTTGGATGTTGCTGATGACAGGTGAACAAAGCATCGGGAGGGCGCCAGCCGTAGCCACGCACTTGAGCTGGTCTGCTGAACTAAAGGTGATGGGGCATGTGGACCACCTGAGTGGGCGAGTAGCCTCGAGCTTGGGGAGAGCCGCGTTTACTTCACGGGGAACTGCTTGAAGAGGCGCTGATAAGCTGGGGCCTGTGCTCCGCCCAAGATGCAGGCGATGGAACGTGGCTCCTGGAAGCCCCCAGCCCCCTCGTCCTGGTCGTCGTTTCTCCTTGGTGGTGGTAGAGGTGGTAGGCCTGCCCTGCCCTAAGGACGGTCCTCCTGTGGCTCGTGCCTCCAGGCATCCTCGCGGGGCTGGCCGCGCCAACGGTCCTCCCGAGGTTGATCACGCCACTCCTGGCGGGGGCCGCAGTCGTCCCAGCATCCCCCGGTCTGACTTCCCCCCGCGGCCGTAGCCACGGTTTCCGCGCTTGGGGCGTTGGATGACACGTCTCGCGGAGGGCCCTGAGTTCTTGACAGTCGTGAGTATTGTGGCTGTGCACGTTATGGAAGGCGCAAAACGCCTGACCGTTTGTGGGTGGCTGTGGGTAGTCGTGACCACGTGTCGGGGTATTGGATCGACACCTATGGGATCACAAGAATCCCTACTACGGTTGCGGGGCGCGGGGTTGAGAGAAGAGCGGATCCAACAGTTAGCACACGGTCCATTTACCCAGGTTCGGGCCGCAAAGATGCGTAAAACCCTACTCCTGCTTTGGTGGATTATATGTTTGTGTTCTCCAGCTAGCTGTGGGGCGTGAGGAGCTCCAAAAAGTCGAGTCGTGAGGAGTTCTAAAGAGCCGAATCCTCCTCCTGGTAGCCTCGGGCCTCCTTTTATAGGGAAAGGGGTCTCCACAGTGGCACACAG
The DNA here is from genome assembly GCA_902687465.1 of Secale cereale. Classification (NCBI taxonomy): domain Eukaryota; kingdom Viridiplantae; phylum Streptophyta; class Magnoliopsida; order Poales; family Poaceae; genus Secale; species Secale cereale. The sequence continues at coordinate 332,348,119 of LR738710.1, forward strand.
GAGGTCGAAAGGGTACAGTGATGCGAGGTTATCCCTCGCATTACATGACAAGGCCCATTTAATGCGTATTGCTTAGGTGTCCTCGCTTTATCGGGGGCGAGGGAGACATCCATCTTGTCCGTAGCCGCTCCTCCTTGCATCGACAGGCACCCCGACCAGCGATGCATGAGACGCCATGTAGGCAGGCAGGCAGCTGAGGTGGCGCTATGGCGGGTCTCCACGAAGATCTGCATGTCGCCACGCAGGTGCCTGCCCAGCTGGTTGGGTCGGCAGCCGCATGGGGCGGTGGAAGCTTAGTTGGCGTGGGCCCGATGGTGGCCCTGCGGATGTCCTCGGCAAGGGCCTTGCCGGGACCTCGGCAAGGGTCTTGTCGCGGCTCCTGCTATCATCCCCGGCAAGGTGCTTCCCGGAGGTCTTGTGGTCTTCCTTGGCTAGGATCCCGCCAAGGGTCGCCGTCTTCTCAATGTGTATCTGATCTTGAATGTCTTCACAAAGATCTACATGCCACTACGGGGATGCCTCCCGAATCCTCGCCCCATGGGGGCAGTGGACTCAAGGGTGATCCGCTCCGTAGGCGTGGGGCGAATTGCCGCGGCAAGGGTCTTGCCGGGGCTGCTAAAGCCGGCCCCGGCAAGGATCTTGCCGGGGCTGCTAGAAACGGCTCTCGGCAAGGATTTTGCTGGGGGATCCCGCTTCGTCCCTTTGCTTCTTGTGGTCTTGGCTTTGGGCTTCAGTCTCCATCGAGCTTCGGTCTTACCCTAGCTCACCTACCTTGCCGTGCTTGGTGTGGTGGTGCCCGGGGCTCGGACTGCCCGTGCACAATCATAGGGGTACAAAAAGTTTACCCCTCTTTTTGTACACCGACAGGAGCCCCCGGGCCTGGGCCACACATAAGCGCGACACGTTGTTGGGCTAGGCCCAGAACGGTGCGCGGGCAGGCGGGGCGGTTTTTACCGAGGTAAGATTTTTCGCGTGCTGTGCCTCCCACGACCCGCGCGCATGGCGCGGGGTGGAGGGGCGTGCGTGACGTCGGCGGCATGCGCGGGGCGGTTTCCGCAGGCATGCGTCACGTCGTAGTAAATGTGAAAGGAGGCGGCCCGCGTTCCCCCCCCCCCATAAGAAAGAATAACCGCGGGCGCGCTGCTCACTTCCTCCATTTTCCTCGCGCCTCTCCCAATCTCAGAGCCGTTGTTCCCTCTCTTCCTTCCTTCCGAAGCTTCCGCCGTCGCTTGCCGCCGTTGCTTCGCCATCCCCCTCCCTCAGCCCTCCAACTCAGCCGCCATGGCGTCCAAACCCGCCAAGGGCAAGGGGGTGGCCAAGGGCGCCGGGTCTGTGGAGCCGCCGGAGGGCGTGCTGTTGGGGGACCGGACGAAGACTGCTTTCTTCATCCCGTCGATGGTCGACGCCTACGAGCTCCGGGCCGCCTTCAAGCCCCTTTGGGGGGTGAAGACGGGGGGGGGGGGGGGATTGGGG
>LR738710.1:332349713-332432663 GCA_902687465.1 Secale cereale
GGGGGGAATTTGGGACATCCGGCGACGCGCGTCATTCCGGCCGCTTGCGCCGAACCTGGCCCAAATTGGTATCCCTTATTCGTCGACTACTTTTCTTGCGGGTTATGTCCCCCCCTTCTCCGATTTCTTTTGTGATGTCATGCACACCTTCGACTTCCGCCTCTTGGATTTTACTCCGAACGCGGTGGCGTCAATGGCTTTCTTCGCGCACCTTTGCGAGGGCTTCGTCGGGATGCAGCCCAATACGGCGCTCTTTCGCCACTATTTCACCCCTCGGATCCAGCCGGGAGGTGCCGTCTCTGGATGCATCACCTGGATTCCGAGATCCAAGGGAGCATACCCGGAGGGCGCCGTGAAGGAGAGGTGGGATGAATGGCGCGGCCGGTGGTGCTAGATTGAAGAAGAAGAACCGCCAAGATTCTGCAAGGTCCGCCGGGTGCCGCCTGTCCGTGGCAGCGATTGGGGCAACGTCGACGCCGCCGACGGGAGGCTCACCATCGCCACCACCAGGATTCTCCGGCTCACCCAGGCCAGACTCACTCTTGAGATGATCGGGGCGGACTTCATTCGCCGTCGGATCGCCCCGTTGCATAACAAGGGGAGCTCGGCCTGGCTCTTCAGGAATCCTGCTGACGTCATGCGGCTTCGCCCTGGCCTCGACCGCAACCTTACGGTGATGGGACATGCCCATTTCTGCCAGCGGCTCTTCCAGCTTGAAGTGGGTCGCGATGGCGAGGTCGAATGGACCGGCAAGGCCGCGAGGGCTGCCGTGAAGGCCGGCAAGGCCATCAAGGGGCCGCTCTTCAAGCTGCCACCGGGGGTGGTCCCGCTGTGCAATAATTCGCGCCAGTCCGAGATCGTCGCCATGATGCCGGAATGCAATGCGCATGGCCCCGTCACGAGCTGGCAGGATCCGGCGGACGAGGACGTGCAGCGATCCTTCGATTCTCTGGTTGAGGTGTGCGTCAAGCCTGACGCCGAGCGGTGGCTTGTCAGAGACACCACCCAGGAAGAGCTGGACTACATCGCCACTAGGGCGAGGGAGGCGCAGCTCGCCATGGAGGCCGGCAGCGTCGGGGGCGTGGAGGACGAGGCCGCAAAGGCTGCGGAGGAGGAGGAGCTCGCCCAGTGGGCGGCGGCCGCCGGGGAGGCCAGTAGCGCCAACACTGGAGCTTCGCTTGTTGAGGACGCGATCGGCGAGTCGTCGTCGGAGGAGGGCGTGGCAGCGGGCTCGACGCCAGCCAGGGGAAGAGGGCGAGTCCTGCAGCGGTCTAGTTCCGGCGAGCCGGTCCGGCCTGGCAGGGCCACGCAGCCTCAATTCACCCTGGAGGAGTCCGGGCGCCACACGAGGACCACGGTGGCGAGGAGGCTCACGAAGGCCGCCGAGAAGAAGAAGGCAACAACCCCCTCTCCATCTGGGCGCGTACCTACTCCGCCTTCTTCGCCTCCCCTGACAGACGTTGACTCGGATGTCGACGCGGAGTTCCCCTTTGATCTTGGGCCTCTTAGCCCGAAAAGGAAAAGGAAAGCGGCGGAGGAGGAGGAGATGGACGACGAGTAAGTACTCCGTTCCTTACTGCCATTTCCACTCTCCTGAACCTTGCCACTCATCTTGATCTATTTTGCTTCTTCAGGGATGCAGAGACAATGGCCCAGAGGATAAAGAGGGCGAAGGCCTCGGCGAGCAGCCAGCCCCCGACCGGGGCTTCAGAGACACCACTGGTGGTGTTGAGCAGCTCGGACGGCAGCCCCCGGCACATCCCCCAGCGTAAGTTCATCATCCTCTTCTTGCTCGACATGCTGTAGGTGTTCGATGCTATGGTGCTGACCTTGTCGGTTTTGTAGGACGGGAGCGGCAGCAGGAGGAGCCGCAGGGGGCTACCCCCAACACACCACCCCCATCGACTATGCTGCCGCGAGGGGCGTCCCCGGCAAGGGCACCAAGCATGGAGCGCACACGCATGGAGGAAGAGGGGAACTTGGGTGCTAGTGGCTCTGCCACGATGCTAGGCGCCGGCGGGGAGGGGACTCCTGCTTCATAGCCTGGCACTGGTGAGTCACCTGTCTTCTGTCTCTTCTTTTCCATTATCCTTTTTCTTGGCTTCATTATCCCCATCACTGCCGAGGCCCTCCTTCAACAGATATGGAGGACGTGGACGCCGTCATCGGGGAATTTGCTAAGGAGGCCGCGACAGAAGCCGACAAGATTGCCGCCGAGGAGGCCGCCAAGGGCGCTGCCGAGGCCGCCGCTGATAAGGCCGCCAAGGATGTCGCCGGGGGTGGCAGCGGTGAGCCTGCCGGGGAGGCCGACAAGGCCACAGTCAAGGAATAGGTGGCTGATGATCAGCCTTCTTCCTCCACAACCTCAGGCCCCGGCAGATACCTGAAGGTGGGCGACGACCTCTTCGTCCATTTCGCAGGGGCGTCAAGTTCCCGAGCGCCCACCGGAGGGGAAGTCTTCGACGGTGAGGTGCTCGCTGCCACCGGGCTCGAGGTGGTCGATGAACCGGGCGCCGACGGCGATGGTTCCCCAGAAGAGCAGCTCTTCCGCGGTATGCGGGCCAATTTCCGGAAGCTCCAAGCGCTCTACCGTGCTCGTCTGGAAAAGGTTAAGTCCAGGATGGCAACGGTGGACGAGGCGGAGGTGGATTTCCAGGCGCGCGTTGTTGAGGCGCAAACCTGGTTTCACCAGTCCCGCGAGGAGCAGAGGGCCTTCCAGGAAGAATTGGCCAAGCGCGACGCAGAGCTCATCATGAAGATGTCTGACGTCGAGAAGGCCCAGGAAGAGGCAGCGAGCTTGGCTGCCGCGACCGAGGCCGCCCGGAACCAGCATCAAGCCACCCTCGATTCCTAGGAAGAAGACCTTTCCGCGTGTGAGGCGAAGCTTGCCGCAACGCTCCGCGGCAAGGATGAGGAGCTCGAGGTCCTTGTCGAGCAGCGGACTCGCGAGCTGGGGCAGAGGCACAAAGAGGCGCTCGATACCCACGCTCTGGTCTACACCGGCAAGGTGAAGGAGCTGGAGGTAGAGCGGGATGGGCTGAGGGAGCAGGCCCTCAAGCTATCCGACGAGAAGGACAGGCTCAACTGCGCCTTGACAGAGGCGCAGGGAGCGGTCATCAGCAGGGTTGGGGAGCTCTCTAAGGGGCAAGACTCCATCAGAGATCTCAAGCTGAAGCTGGAGAATCTCGAAAAGATGTTGTCGGAGAGCTCAGCTCTGGAGGAGACCTTGACCAAGAGCCTGGAGGAGGAGAAGCAGCTGCGGGCGGACGAGGCCGCCTCCCACCAGGAATACGTGGCGGGCGAGAATAGGTGGATCAGCCGGCTGGAGGACGTCGTCGGGAGGGTCACCTCGCAGTTGGCCCTCATGGGGATGCCAAACGTGAGGTATGACCCTGAGTGGAGCGGGACCGTCAACGCCAAGCTGACCCTGTTCTTCGAGGGCGTCCTCGGCGCCTTGGCTGATCTTCACTCCAACAGAACGGCCACGCTGGCCAGGGAGCCCCGGCGACTTTGCCGGGGGGTCATGACCAAGGTCCTCACCAAGATGGCGTACTGGAACCCCTCCCTCAACTTCGAAGCCGCGATGGACAGCTTGCCGGAGGGTGCTGACCTCACAGTGCTCAAGGAGCGTATCAAGCCCGTCATCAGCTGCATCGATGAAATCAAGAGGGTGGAGGGCCAGTGCCGGGATTAGGCATCCCGTTCTTCCTCGCCGCTGCGGGTTCATGACCAAGACAAATTTTATCTTTAGTTAGAACTGCAGCGATGACATGATGTAATATAACTTTGAAATATTTCTGGGATTATGCATGCTATTTTCCTGTTCGTTGTTTCTTTGTACGTCCACCCTACGCTAGCTGGGTAGGCTTGCCGGCGCAAAAACCCAGGGCGGCGTCTTGGGGACGGGTCCCCATTGGCCTGCCTGCCGAGCGTGCTGCCGGGTGAGCCACCTTACCGCCCTTAACGCAGCCGCTCGAACTGTCGAGTTTGACTCGAGTCAGAGTCGAGAGCCTTGCCAATTGCGGAAGGCTACCCTACCGTTTCCAACGCAGCCGTTTGAACTGTTGAGCGGACTCAAAACAGAGCAAAGGCCTTGCCGATCGGGAAGGGCCCCATTTGTGTGCAGGTTTCTTGTACAAAGAATGACAACTCCGAGGATAATAACCTTAAATAATAGGATGGAAATATCCAGGGTTCAATATAACTTAGCTTCTATTTGTAGTCGCTCGAGTGCTGACCTTCCGGCTTCCTTCCTTCTCAAAGGGCCACGAAGACGAAGGAGTGCTGGGTCAACTGCTAGAGCCGATTCTCACAACTACGCCCCCTACCTGGCGCGCCAAAGATGTCGGGGTATTGGATCGACACCTATGGGATCACAAGAATCCCTACTACGGTTGCGGGGCGCGGGGTTGAGAAAAGAGCGGATCCAACAGTTAGCACACGGTCCGTTTACCCAGGTTCGGGCCGCAAAGATGCGGAAAACCATACTCCTTCTTTGGTGGATTATATGTTTGTGTTCTCCAACTAGCTATGGGGAGTGAGGAGCTCCAAAAAGCCGAGTCATGAGGAGTTCTAAAGAGCCAAATCCTCCTCCTCGTAGCCTCGGGCCTCCTTTTATAGGGAAAGGGGTCGCCACAGTGGCACACAGGAGGTGGAAAGGGTATAGTGATGCGAGGTTATCCCTCGCATTACATGACAAGGCACATTTAATGCGTCTTTCTTAGGTGTCCTCGCTTTATCGGGGATGAGGAGACATCCATCTTGTCCGTCGCCGCTCCTCCTTGCGTCGACACGCGCCCTGGCCAGCGATGCCTGAGACGCCATGTAGGCAGGCAGGCAGCTGAGGTGGCGCAATTGCGGGTCTCCACGAAGATCTGCATGTCGCCACGTAGGTGCCTGCCCAGCTGGTTGGGTGGGCAGCTGCATGGGGCGGTGGAAGCTTAGTTGGCGTGGGCCCGATGGTGGCCCTCCGGATGTCCTCGGCAAGGGCCTTGACGGGGCCCCGGCAAGGGTCTTGCCGCGGCGCCTGCTGTCATCCCCGGCAAGGTGCTTGCCGGAGGTCTTGTGGTCTTCCTTGGCTAGGATCCCGCCAAGGGTCACCGTCTTCTCAATGTGTATCTGATCTTGAATGTCTTCACAAAGATCTGCATGGCACTACGGGGATGCCTCCCGAATCCTCGCCCCATGGGGGTAGTAGACTCAAGGGATCCGCTCCGTAGGCGTGGGGCGAATTGCCGCGGCAAGGGTCTTGTCGGGGCTGCTAAAGCAGGCCCCGACAAGGATCTTGCCGGGGCTGCTAGAACCGGCTCCCGGCAAGGATCTTGCCGGGGGATCCCGCTTCGTCCCTTTGCTTCTTGTGGTCTTGGCTTTGGGCTTCAGTCTCCATCGAGCTTCGGTCTTACCCTGACTCACCTCCCTTGCCGTGCTTGGTGTGGTGGTGCCCGGGGCTCGGACTGCCTGTGCACAGTCATAGGGGTACAAAAAGTGTACCCCTCTTTTTGTACACCGACACCACGCTTCATTCCTGGTTTGGCTACAAGCACTGCCGCTCCCTTGCGCTTTACGTCCTTTCTCTTGGCCTTCTTGTCTTCGGGTTCAGCAGTGGGGAGCTCGACGAAGGAGAGGCGCACTTGGTCGCAAGGTTGAACCGCTCCAGGGACGTGCACAAATCTTCGTGGATGGAGAGCTCCTCTTTCATCTTGACGTCGCGAATGCCATCTGAGAATGCTGAAATGATGGCCTTATCCGTGACCTTGGGGATCTTGACACGGACACTATTGAAGCGTTGGATGAACTTCTGTAGGGTTTCTCCCGGTTGTTGCTTGATACACCGCAAGTCACCTGCGGCCGATGGACGGTCTCGGGTGCCCTGGAAGTTGGCGATGAACCGTTCGAGCATTTCGCTCCATGTGGAGATCGATCCCGTGGGCTGGTTCAAAATCCACGAGCGAGCACCGTCTTAGAGGGCCATGGGGAACCAGTTCCCCACGATCTTCTCGTTGCTGCCGGACGCTTCGATGCTCAGCTCGTAGAGCTGCAGGAACTCCACAGGGTCGGGGCTGCCGTCGTAGCGCGGAGGCAGGTCGGGCTTGAACTTCCCAGGTCAGTTGACGTTGCGCAGCTCGGGGGCGAGGGCCTTGCAGCCTGCTATCGACACCGGTGCTTGTTGGGGAGTTGGAACTTGATCTCGGTCCTCGCGCGCCACCGTGGCGGGGGGCGCGCGTGGTCTTAGCGCAGCGGTGGAAGGAGTGCGGGCGCTCCTCCACGGGGCCACTGGATCTCTTGGAAGATTCCTTCTTCGTACACGGGCATCGCGCATGGTCGGTTATGCTGCGGGGCCATGTGCCTTGGGTCTTGGACAATGCTTTGATGCGGGGGTAGCAGTGGAGCTTCATTGGCCTCGTCGTCCGCATGGGGAGGCAGACGAGGCAGGGAGAGGAACGGCGCTGGAGAGCCCCCATCGGCACTGACGAGCTCGGCGATGCGGTCAAGACATTCTTCGTAGAAGTCGTCGACGGGGAGGTAGCGCGGGAGCTCGCGTGCCATGAGCAACGCAGCCTCCTGTGTCAAAGATATCCGCCCACGGGCCAGCTTAATCGTTAATGAAACGGACTTGTCCAAGTATTAGCCGGCTTATAATATGGAAAATCAGAAGATGCCCACTCCGTCATATAAAGTGATGGATCTGATCCCTCCAATCAGTAAGCAAACATTTGTCTGTGAAATTGATCCTCTCAACTTATTGATGAAGAGGCTAAGTTTGAAGCTTTGGGTGGCTTCGATTGGTTGGCACCGAACTTTCAGACAGCGGAGGACGAAGAACCGGAGAAGGATGACCCGGAATCGTCAAAGCAGCAAAGCCTAGGAGAATGAAACGCCGGGCGACTCATGTACTTGTCAGAAAAACATCTTAATTTTATCTCGCTCGTAGCATCTTGTAATAGGATAGTGAAACTTTTAATCTGTCGGTTTATTCTGCCAAATGTCGTACCATCATGCACGCATCTTGTCTTTTGATGACATTATTGACCCGTCGAATGTTGAAATCACTATTTTATGTGTGTGATGGTATTGGCTTGTGTAGATCAATACAAACTGTATCCTGCATATAAACAGAAAGCACATGCCCTGGCGGCTTACCGCCGGGCTGGTCATTATACCCAACCGGTGCCACTAGGGACAGATGTCCATAACCAGGGCCAGTTTAATTATTATAAAAATAGCCATACCTGAAGATACGATTTGGACTGCCAGCTTTATCAGTCTCCATACAGTTATAAACCTTGTAGAGGTATTGCTCCAGAGATAAGATTGCTATACTCTAGCGTCTTAGAGCCGTTCATTACGTTGGGTTTTAGAGACCCGGAGAGGCTCCAAATATGATCCACAAGAAGAGGCGGCTTGGCTGAATTTGCAAAGAACGCAAATCAAAATGGAAAACTCACGAAAACAAAGGAACTAGAGAAAAAGATTGAAAAAACACTCGAGGCTTTTGCAGGCCGCTAAGCCAAAGGTTCTTCTTCAATGAAACTAGCCTTGGTGGCCACTGGAAGGTACGTGCGTGCTATGAGCCGGCTCTCACAGTACACAATCGACATTTGAACCTTGACAAGTACATGTCTTTGTTTTTAAAGATAGACTTGCCTAGAGTACGCGGGGTCAGAGTTGCATCTTGCATCATAGGCCAAATTATCCAAGTTCCAAGGAAGGCGGCATTTTGATCCTGGATCTATACTGACTATTTGTAAACCGTGTTCTCGCAGTGTCCGCCGGCGTTTGAACCTTAACAAGCTCAGGTCTTGGTCGAATATGCCATATAGACTGATTGCCAAGAGTTCGTCGGGTCAATCAGGATGACCTGATGGAGTTGAAGGACCTGGGTACAGGTAGGATGACCCACATGTTATGTCCTCTTTGGTCGAATACGCCTATGTTTGAACATAACCTGGTCAAATGGGTGGTAATGCTGTGTTCTCTTTGGTCGAATACGCCTATGTTTGAACAGGAAGCCCCCAAGTGACATAGTTACAAATTATTCTCGTCAAGAGCGTACGCTGGAGCTGTGCTATTGAAAGCACATTTGCTCCCTGGGTGGTTTTGGTAATTAATGACAACATACTTTGTGGTTGGACTAATGCCTTTATCAAGTATGTTTCAGGAAATCCAATCACATTGGCATGGCAAAAGGACTGAAGAAGTGGACCCCTCAAAATGGTAAGGCAAGCATTGGCAAAAGCTCAAGACTCCATTTTTGGTTTAGTGATCCAAGATCACATTGATTCCATAGGAAAAGCCAATACTAATAAAAGGGGATGAGGTTATGTTGATGATCTGGTTGCTCAAGTGCTTAGTGATACATCTCCTAAACTATCAGCAACTTTCACTGCCAAATACACTCATAAGTAATCTCGGTCCCACCGATATTCCAAACTCAGTCACACCGAGATGAACCACTTCAGCCATAAGCCAAACCCTAGAAAAATCGGATATTCCGATTCTGAAATCGGTTTCACCGAAACATGGGCTGCCAAGCTTCTGTAACCTTCTGTCATCAAATCGGTGTCACCGAGATGATGAAGTCGGTCCCACCGAAACTGGCATGCTCTTGTCTTTGCTCGAATCGGACTAACCGAGATGGTATTTTCGGTCCCACCGAAAACCCCAATGTTCACATTATTTGAACTTTCGGTCTCACCGAGTTGTCCACTTCGGTCCCACCGAGTTTGCTCAAATATGTGTGTAACGGTTGGATTTTGTGTGGAGGCTATATATACCCCTCCACCCCCTCTTCATTCGTGGAGAGAGCCATCAGAAAGAACTACCACTCCTACCTTACATTTCTGAGAAGAGAACTACCTACCCTTGTGTTGAGATCAAGTTGCTCCACTCCCACCATATGAAACTTGATCTCTAGCCTTCCCAAGTTGCTTTCCACTCAATCCTTTCTTCCACCACAGCCAAATCAGTGAGAAGAGTTGAGTGTTGGGGAGATTATCATTTGAAGCACAAGAGCAAGGAGTTCATCATCATCTACAACATCTATTACCTTTTGGAGGGTGGTGCCTCCTAGATTGGTTAGGTGTCGCTTGGGAGCCTCCGTCATCGAGATGTGGAGTTGAACCAAGAAGTTTGTAAGGGCAAGGAGATCGCCTACTTCGTGAAGATCTACCCCGAGTAAGGCTAGCCCTCCGTGGGCGTAGGCCATGATGGAATAGACAAGGTTGCTTCTTCGTGGACCCTTCGTGGGTGGAGCCCTCCGTGGACTCGCGCAGCCGTTACCCTCCGTGGGTTGAAGTCTCCATCAACGTGGATGTACGATAGCACCACCTATCGGAACCACGGGAAAAATCATTGCGTCTCCAAATTGCGTTTGATCTTCTCCACTTCTCTTTACTACTTGTGCAATTTACTTTCCGCTGCCCATACTCTAGAATTGCATGTGTAGTGTGCTACTTGACTTGTGTGTTATGCAAAATCTGCTAAAATCTGTCCTTGATAAAAGACAGAATTTTTATCTTGTCGAGTAGTCTAATCACCCCCCCTCTAGACACTCTCACCTTCTTCGATCCCTCAATTGGTATCAGAGCTTTGGTCTCCACTGCTTTGGTTTACACACCATTGGAGGAAGATGGACGTGTCTACGTTTGGGAGTGTTAGCCATCGAGTGCCTGTTCTTAATGGAGTGTCCTATAACTCGTGGAGGGTTGAAATGCTTAGTATCTTTAAGATGTACAATTTGTGCAAATATGTTGAGACCCCCTATGTGCCTCCATTTGACCCCTTGCACCCTACCATGGATGAAGAGCTTGATTTGCTTCGTAACCTTAGAACTGTAAATCTTATCATTAGAGGGTTACCCGATAACTTGCTTAAGCTCGTTACAAACTTTGAGTGTGCCTATGCTATGTGGAAGTTCTTGGAAGAACTTTATCCGGACTACTCTTTGAGAGGTCTTGATAAAATTCTATACAAGACTATTGAATTTGATATGATGCACCCCGATGATCCCAACTTTGATAAATGCTTCTTTGAGCTTCGTGATCTTATGAAAAAGAAGGGTGATCCCGATCTTATCAATGTTTTAATTAGAAATGCTCTTGCATTGCATTCCGAAGATTATTGTCACATTGACAAAACTAATGCAAATAGTTATCAAATTGACCTAGGTGTTGATGATGAACAATCTATGGGTCAATATGATGATGAGCATGAGCATGATGATGATTACTCCGATTCGGACACCGAGCTAGACAAGATCATGAAGAGTCTCAATCTTATGGCAAATCTGAGAGACTACATGTCCGGTGGAAAAGAGTGGATTCTTGATAGTGGATGCACCGACCACATGACCGGAGACAAAGACATGTTTCGAGAGCTTGCAAAGAACGATGGTCCACGCAAGTATGTGACTTTTGGAGACAACTCCAAGGGTAAGGTACTTGGCCTTGGTAAGGTGGCCATATCTCATGATAGCTCTATTCAAAATGTCATGCTCGTAGAATCTCTTGGATACAATTTACTTTCCATGTCTAGATTAGCTGACTTTGGATTCAATGTGCTATTCACCAAAGTAGATTGCCAAGTCTTTCGTCGTGACAATCAAAACATGGCGTTTACCGGTATCCGTAGAGGTGATCTATATATTGTTGATTTCACTAAGAAAGCCCAACCTAGAGCTTGCTTCATTGCTAAATCCTCTAAAGGTTGGTTATGGCATAGAAGGCTTGGACATGTTGGTATGCGTAATCTAGACAAGCTGATCAAAGGTGATCATATTCTTGGTGTTAAAGATGTTTTCTTTGACAAAGATAGACTTTGTAGTGCTTGTCAAGCAGGAAAACAAGTAGGTGGAAGTCATCCCGTGAAGAACATCATGACCACAAGGAGACCGCTTGAGCTTCTTCATATGGATCTCTTTGGTCCCAATGCTTACAAAAGCCTTGGTGGTAACTCCTTTGGTCTAGTTATAGTTGATGATTATTCCAGATTTACGTGGGTATTTTTCCTTGATGACAAATCGCAGGTTCAGAGAATCTTCAAGACCTTTGCCAAAAAGGCCCAAAATCAATTTGAGGTGAAGATCAAGAAAGTTCGGAGTGACAATGGAACGGAGTTCAAGAACGCCAATGTAGACTCTTTTCTCGATGAGGAAGGGATTCTACATGAGTTCTCAGCTACGTACACTCCTCAACAAAATGGAGTTGTTGAGAGGAAGAACCGAACGCTCATAGAGATGGCGAGAACGATGCTTGATGAATACAAGACACCGAAGCATTTTTGGGGAGAAGCGGTCGAGACAGCTTGTCATGCTATCAACAGGCTTTATCTTCATAAGCTCCTCGGCAAGACATCATACGAGCTCCTCACCGGTAACAAACCCCAAGTGGGATACTTTCGTGTCTTTGGTTCAAAATGCTATATCCTTGATAAGCATCGTCAGTCTAAATTTGCTCCTAAATCTCATGAAGGCTTTCTTCTTGGTTATGGATCAAACTCCCACACCTACCGTGTCTACAACAATTTCACCCGAAAGGTTGAAGAGATGGTAGACGTGAAGTTTGATGAATCTAATGGCTCGCAAGTAGAGCAAATGCCTATTGATGTAGGAGACAAGGACCCATCGGAAGCTACCCAAGATTTATCTATTGGAAAGATCCGTCCCATGGAAGTGAAGGAGAGTACCTCATCTACATATGTGGATCCCCCTACCTCACGGCGAGATGAACCTCAAGGCAACATGGAGGCCTCCACAAGTGGAACTCACCAAGATGAGGAAGTGCAACAAGAAGATCCACCACAACCTCCTTCTCCACCGCCTCAAGACAACACCAACAACAATGAAGAAGAAGAAGAAGAGGAAGATGAAGATGATGAGGAAGCTCAGACACAACCTCAACAAATGCTATCCGAGTCCGAGCAAGAGTCAAGAAGAATCATCCCGTGGAACAAATGATGAACGACATTAACTCCGGGAGAATTACTCGCTCTAAAACTCGCTTAGCTAACTTTTGTGAGCATTACTCATTTATCTCTAGTATTGAACCTATGAAGGTAGAAGAAGCACTTGAAGACCCGGATTGGGTGAACGCTATGCACGAAGAACTACACAACTTCGAGAGGAACAAGGTATGGACTTTGGTAGAGAAGCCAAGGATGATCAAAACATCATTGGAACCAAATGGGTGTTTCGGAACAAGCAAGATGAAGATGGACAAGTCATCCGCAACAAGGCTCGTCACGTAGCTCAAGGTTTCACAGAAGTCGAAGGTATGGACTATGGTGAGACCTATGCCCCCGTTGCTAGACTTGAGTCCATTCGCATTCTTCTTGCTTATGCCAATCACCATGATATTACTCTCTATCAAATGGATATCAAAAGTGCTTTCCTAAATGGTGAAATTGAGGAGGAAGTATTTGTGAAACAACCTCCCGGATTTGTGAATCCCAAAAAGCCTAATCATGTTTACAAGTTGCACAAAGCTCTTTATGGTCTTAAACAAGCTCCTAGAGCTTGGTACAAATGCTTGACTAGCTTTCTTCTTGAAAAAGGCTTTGAGATTGGAAAAATAGACTCAACGCTGTTCACAAAAAGGGTTAATGGTGAACTATTTGTATGCCAAATATATGTTGATGATATTATCTTTGGTTCAACTAACCCTCATTTTAGCAAGAAGTTTGGACAACTCATGTCGGAGAAGTATGAGATGTCCATGATGAGTGAACTCAAATTCTTCCTTGGGTTGCAAATCAAGCAATCTAAGGAGGGTACCTTTGTCTCACAAACAAAGTACACCAAGGATCTCTTCAAGAAGTTCAACATGCAAGAAAGCAAAGGTATGAGTACCCCCATGCCTACAAGTGGACATAATGACTTGACAAAAGATGGAGAACCCGTTGATCAAAGGGTTTACCGATCTATGATTGGTTCTCTACTATATCTTTGTGCTTCTCGTCCTGACATAATGTTGAGTGTATGCATGTGTGCGCGATATCAAGCAGCCCCTAAAGAATGTCATCTTAAAGCTGTTAAAAGGATAGTGAGATATTTGATACACACACCAAAATTTGGCATTTGGTATCCTAAGAGGGCCTCTTTCGACCTTGTTGGCTATTCCGACTCGGACTATGCCGGTGACAAGGTTGATAGAAAGTCAACTTCGGGTACGTGTCAATTCCTTGGTCGATCCCTTGTATCTTGGTCCTCCAAGAAACAAAATTCGGTATCATTATCCACTGCCGAAGCGGAATATATTGCTGCTGGTTCGTGTTGTGCTCAATTGCTATGGATGACACAAACGCTTAAGGATTATGGGATACATGTGAAACATGTTCCCTTGCCTTGTGACAATGAGAGTGCGATTAAAATTGGACACAATCCCGTGCAACACTCTCGAACGAAGCATTTTGAAGTTCGTCACCATTTTATTCGTGATCATATTGCCAAGGGTGACATTAATCTTAAGCATGTTCGTACTGACAAACAACTCGTTGATATCTTTACAAAACCTCTTGATGAGAAGGTGTTTTGTCACTTAAGGAGTGAGTTGAACATCATTGATGCTTCAAACTTGGAGTGAAAACTCCATTGATGCATGCAAGGCATGAGCCTTCTTGACTAATCCTTGATATTTCTCTTATGATGGTGATCATATGTCTTGGACACATTTGCCTCCTTGTATTGCATCTAACTCCTTGCAGGTACTTGGATGATCTACATTCCACAAGATTACCACACACTCAAATCATGAGTAATCTTGTCATTGACCAAGTATCTAGCCCTTTGGGATGTTGAGTTCAAGGAACAAAATTCCACATATCCTTTTTGACATCTTATACATCTAGTATTTCACTCTTGTCATCTTGGATATCCTTGAGTATTTCCTTGCTTGCCTAACCCATGTAGGAAGATGAACTATACAAGTGGAAATGGCGCTCCAACTTCACATTCAATGAGCACCTACATCAAGTTTACCTACATGAGCAAAGCAACAACAAGCCCAAGGTATGTTCTTCACATCTTTAAGGAGCTTTGCTCAAAGTCATGAGTACAAGCAGCTTCATAAGATGTGATCACATCAAATGCTTAATCGAAAAATGGCAACCCCATTTTGAGCTTAAATGATGAGTATGACCTATGATCAAATGTCCTCATTTGACTCCTAAGTCAAAATACTCAAACATAGGTGACCTTGTCGCCGACTTTTATCTAGATGAAGTACATATGTTTTTGGAGTCTTTCTATTTTCTCTTATGTTCTCTCATTGAGTTTTTCATTTCAAAAAAAAAACTTCATCTAGGAATCTTTTTCATTTTTTTTGTCTTTGTGAATATCCTTCTGGCTCTGATCAATTCCTCGAAAATCTTTAACAAATTCATTGCAAATCCTTTGAAACATTCCTCGCAAAGTGAGCTGAATTACTTCTGTATTTCCTTGGAATTAAACTCGGCGTCACCGATTTACATATTTCGGTCTAACCGAAAAGGATCTACCCTAAGTCCCTGACTTTCGGACCCACCGATCCATCTCAATTCGGTGTCACCGATTTATTTCTTCCAGGATATCATCTTCTGCAGCTCCACTCAATGATTCTCTATGCACGTTCCTATTTGCCCTGTTGTGATTCTTAAGGATCCCACTTCTTTCTTTCCATCTTCCCTGACCTTCCTAGTTTTCTGTCCTTTTCGGCACTTGATGTCAAAGGGGGAGAAGACTTAGGGGGAGAAGAGAAGATTTAGGGGGAGAAGAAGAGCAATCTTACCTTAAGGGGGAGAGAATCACATCAAAGCTTTGCCGTGTTTTACATTGGACATTACAATTGGCATCATTCTTTTGATTTTGCTCTTTCCATCAAACCCCTTGATCTGAGAGAACTCAAAGGGAGAGGAATCTTCACAATTGATATCTTATGGAAAGCAAAATCTCTCAGAGTTCATTGAAAATCTTTTAGTTTCGGAGACATGTTTGCTGATTCAAGCTTGTGCTCAATATGAGACACTCTTTATACATGTCATCCCTGGCTTGGTACTCTTGATGTTCTTGCAGTTGGTTGAAGAAATACTCTTGTGTTATCTAACCTTGTTTTCCCAAGTTTATCTCTTCAGGTACAATGCCAAGGAACCTCAAGGTAAGTATATGCACTTTGCAGAATGTGCATGATGGTGACTTGCTTGTGAATACTTGTTTGCAAGAAATCACCATGCACATATGCATTATCACTCACTTCTTTTCATCTGCTCTGATGCATATAGCCAAGCTGCATGTAGCACATCTTGCCTATCTCTCTTGTGTGCTTGTGGTAGTCCAAAACCATAATTTATGAAAATCTTGCACACTTGTAGGGGGAGCCTGTGTACTACATGCTTGTCAAAGCTTTCGTGATAATTCTGTCTTTCTTTCAATAAGCTTTGATGTCTTGTTTAATGTGATTTTAGTGTGTTGCCATCAATTACCAAAAAGGGGGAGATTGAAAGCACATTTGCTCCCTGGGTGGTTTTGGTAATTAATGACAACATACTTTGTGGTTGGACTAATGCCTTTATCAAGTATGTTTCAGGAAATCCAATCACATTGGCATGGCAAAAGGACTGAAGAAGTGGACCCCTCAAAATGCTAAGGCAAGCATTGGCAAAAGCTCAAGACTCCATTTTTGGTTTAGTGATCCAAGATCACATTGAGTCCATCTGAAAAGCCAATACTATTAAAAGGGGATGAGGTTATGTTGATGATCTGGTTGCTCAAGTGCTTAGTGATACATCTCCTAAACTTTCAGCAACTTTCACTGCCAAATACACTCATAAGTAATCTCGGTCCCACCGATATTCCAAACTCAGTCACACCGAGATGAACCACTTCAGCCATAAGCCAAACCCTAGAAAAATCGGATATTCCGATTCTGAAATCGGTTTCACCGAAACATGGGCTGCCAAGCTTCTGTAACCTTCTGTCATCAAATCGGTGTCACCGAGATGATGAAGTCGGTCCCACCGAAACTGGCATGCTCTTGTCTTTGCTCGAATCGGACTAACCGAGATGGTATTTTCGGTCCCACCAAAAACCCCAACGTTCACATTATTTGAACTTTCGGTCTCACCGAGTTGTCCACTTCGATCCCACCGAGTTTGCTCAAATATGTGTGTAACGGTTGGATTTTGTGTGGAGGCTATATATACCCCTCCACCCCCTCTTCATTCGTGGAGAGAGCCATCAGAAAGAACTACCACTCCTACCTTACATTTCTGAGAAGAGAACTACCTACCCTTGTGTTGAGATCAAGTTGCTCCACTCCCACCATATGAAACTTGATCTCTAGCCTTCCCAAGTTGCTTTCCACTCAATCCTTTCTTCCACCATAGCCAAATCAGTGAGGAGAGTTGAGTGTTGGGGAGATTATCATTTGAAGCACAAGAGCAAGGAGTTCATCATCATCTACAACATCTATTACCTTTTGGAGGGTGGTGCCTCCTAGATTGGTTAGGTGTCGCTTGGGAGCCTCCGTCATCGAGATGTGGAGTTGAACCAAGAAGTTTGTAAGGGCAAGGAGATCGCCTACTTCGTGAAGATCTACCCCGAGTAAGGCTAGCCCTCCGTGGGCATAGGCCATGATGGAATAGACAAGGTTGCTTCTTCGTGGACCCTTCGTGGGTGGAGCCCTCCGTGGTCTCGCGCAGCCGTTACCCTCCGTGGGTTGAAGTCTCTATCAACGTGGATGTACGATAGCACCACCTATCGGAACCACGGGAAAAATCATTGCGTCTCCAAATTGCGTTTGATCTTCTCCACTTCTCTTTACTACTTGTGCAATTTACTTTCCGCTGCCCATACTCTAGAATTGCATGTGTAGTGTGCTACTTGACTTGTGTGTTATGCAAAATCTGCTAAAATCTGTCCTTGATAAAAGACAGAATTTTTATCTTGTCGAGTAGTCTAATCACCCCCCTCTAGACACTCTCACCTTCTTCGATCCCTCAGCTATGCATCCACCTCTCTGTGATCCCTGTAATTTGGGTGGTAAACCTCTTGAGAAAACATGCATGATGATGACAAGGACTCAACTTTGAGAAAATGGTAGAGGCCCCGATTTATCAAGGATGCTGGCTTTATTATATCATACTAATATTTACATCATCGAACCATGAGCCGGAAGCTTATGTATTGTAAGGCCGGAGGTGAGCAATATTCCACAATCGATTAGTCTCCTCTTCTGATGTTCGCGAGTCCTTGTGATCTTGAATGTCGATCAGATAGTATGACCCGTTGTGCAGATTCTTGCTGATGACAAAAGGTTCCTCCCAAGGTGGCAAAAGTTCATGCATGTCAGTCTTATCTTGGATGAGCCAGAGAACTAAGTCGCCTTCTTGAAAGGTTCTGGCTTGACCCGCCGGCTGTGATATCATCGTAAATCCTATTGATAGATCGCTGAACGAGCCGCCGCGAGATCACGCTCTTCATCCAATCGATCCAACGCATCCTGACGTGCCTTCTCATTATCAGCTTTGACGTAAGCCGCCACTCAGTGCGAGTCTTGACGGATATCGCTGGCAAGAACCACCTCCGCTCCATAGACCATGAAGAAGGGCGTGTATCCTGTAGATTTGTTGGGTGTTGTATTAATGCTCCATAACACAGAAGGTAACTCTTCCACCCAACAACCCGGTGTTCTCTTCAGAGGAACCATGAGCCGAGGCTTGATATCAAGCCGGATATGCTCACGCTGACAAAACTCCCTCATAGCACCCTTAGACAGATTAGTGCCATGGTCTGCTATGATACTGTGGGGAAAACCAAACCGGAAAATCACCTTCTTGATGAATTGCACCGCTGTTTCTGCATCACAGTTGCTGACTGGCTCTGCCTCAATCCACTTTGTGAACTTGTCCACTGCCACCAATAGGTGGGTTTTCTTATCTTTGGACCTTTTGAAAGGACCTACCATATCAAGCCCACAAGTCGCAAACGGCCAGGTTATCGGAATCATCCTCAACTCTTGAGCCGGAACATGAGCGCGGCATGAAAATTTATGACAACCGTCACATCTGCTGACCAAGTCTTCAGCATCAGGATGAGCCGTCAACCAATAGAATCCATGACGAAAAGCTTTGGCCACCAGAGATTTAGAGCCAGCGTGATGACCACAATCTCCCTCATGAATCTCCCGCAGGGTCTCACAGCCTTCCTCAGGCGGGACACATCATTGAAACACACCTGTAACACTACAATGGTGCAACTCTCCATTGACAATCGTCATCGACTTAGATCGTCGGGTTATCTGTCTGGCCAAGATTTCATCCTCAGGTAACTCACCCCGGGTCATGTAAGCCAAATATGGAACCGGCCAGTCCGGTATGACATGAAGAGCCGCCACCAACTGTGCCTCCAGGTCAGGGATAGCAAGGTCCTCCTCTGTAGGAAACTTGACAGAAGGGTTAAGCAAAACATCCAAAAAGGTGTTCAGGGGCACCGACTTTCGCTGAGATCCTAACCGGCTTGAGGCGTCAGCTGCCCCGTTCTTCCTTCGATAAATATGCTCAACTTGGTAACCTTTGAAGTGGCCTGCAATAGCGTCAACCTCTCGGCGATAAGCCGCCATGAGCGGATCCTTGGAATCCCAGGTAGAAGAAACCTGCTGAGTTACCAGATCTGAGTCGCCAAAACATCACACCCGGCTTAAGTTCATCTCCTTAGCCATCCAAAGACCATGGAGCAGGGCCTCATACTCAGCTGCATTATTAGTACGTGGGAACATTAACCGGAGAGCATAAGAAAGTTTATCACCTTGTGGGAAAGTTAAGACAACTCCAGCCCCCGAGCCTTCGAATTGCTTGTACCCGTCAAAGTGAATTGTCCAATATGTATTATCCGGCTTTTCCTCAGGCGTCTGTAGTTTTGTCCAGTCATTGATGAAATCCACCAGTGCTTGCGATTTGATGGCTGTCCGAGGCACATATTTTAAATCATGAGGCACAAGCTCGATGGCCCATTTGGCCACTCGTCCTATAGCTTCTCTGTTTTGGATGATATCTCCTAAGGGAGCATAACTTACCATTGTAATAGGGTGACCCAGAAAATACTGTTTAAGCTTCCGGCTTGCCATGAAAACCCCATATACCAGCTTCTGCCAATGTGGATATCTTTGCTTGGACTCAATGAGAACCTCACTCATATAGTAAACCAGCCTTTGAACCAGATGCTCCTTGCAAGTTTCTTTCCTTTTCACCATTATGGTCACACTGACAGCCCTGCTATTTGTAGCAACGTTTAATAACAAAGGCTCTTTGTCAATGGGGGCTGCGAGAACTGGCGGCTCAACCAATTGTTTCTTAAGTGCCTCGAACACTTCGTTAGCAGCTTCACTCCAGACAAAATCATCTATCTTTTTCATCATCTGATATAGAGGGATAGCCTTCTCACCTAAGTGGCTTATGAACCGGCTCAATGCTGCTATCCGTCCTGCCAAGCGCTGGACATCATTGACACACTTCGGTTTTGCCAAGGAGGCGATAGCCTTGATTTTCTCTGGGTTAGCCTCGATGCCTCACTGAGAGACGAAAAAACCCACGAGCTTGCTTGCTGGAACTCCAAAGACACACTTGGCCGGGTTAAGCATCATCTTGTACACCCGGAGATTGTCAAACGTTTCCTTCAAGTCATCGATTAGGGTCTCCTTCTTTCTGGATTTGACCACAATGTCATCCACGTAAGCATGAACGTTACACCCAATCTGATCGTGCAAGCAATTCTGTACACAATGCTGGTAAGTCGCCTGGGCACTCTTAAGCCCAAAAGGCATAGATACATAGCAGAAGGCTCCAAACAGAGTAATGAAAGCCGTCTTCTCCTGGTCCTTAACTGCCATCTTGATCTGGTGATATCCAGAATACGCATCCAAAAAACTCAAACAATCACAGCCCATCATAGCATCAATTATCTGATCAATACAGGGGAGGGCGAATGGGTCAGCCGGGCAAGCTTTGTTTAAGTCTGTGTAGTCCACACACATGTGCCACATGCCATTCTTTTTAAGCACCAAAACTGGGTTAGCCAACCACTCAGGATGAAAAACTTCATCAATGAACCCGGCCGCCAAGAGCCAGGCCACTTCTTCACCAATGGCCTTCCGTCTCTCTTCATTAAAATGGCGAAGAAACTGTCTGGCCGGCTTATACTTCGGATCAATATTGAGAGTGTACTCAGCGAGTTCTCTCGGTACACCCGGCATGTCTGAAGGCTTCCATGCAAAGATGTCCTAGTTCTCACAAATGAACTCGATGAGCGCGCTTTCCTATTTCGGATCCAGATTAGCACTAATGCTGAACTGCTTAGATGAGTCGCCAGGAACAAAGTCAACTAGCTTGGTGTCGTCGGCTGATCTAAACTTCAGCAATGGGTCTTGCTCTGTAGTTGGCTTCTTCAAAGATGTCATATCTGCCGGGCCAACATTATCCCTATAGAACTTGAGCTCATCTGTGGCATAAACTGACTCTGCGTAAGCTGCATCGCCCTCTTCACATTCCAAAGCTATCGTGCGACTCCCATGCACTGTAATGATCCCTTTGTGACCTGGCATCTTGAGCTGTAAATAAACATAACACGGCCTTGCCATGAATTTAGTGTAAGCCGGCCTTCCAAACAGAGCATGGTACGGGTTGTGGATCCTAACAACCTCGAACGTTAAAGTTTCTGTCCTAGTATCATATCCATCTCCAAAGGTTACCTCTAAATCAATTTTGCCCACTGGGTACGCCAACTTACCAGGCACAACTCCATGAAAAACATTGTTAGATGGCCTAAGTTTCTTGTCAGTTAACCCCATACGATGGAAGGTATTGTAATAAAGGATATTGATGCTACTACCTCCATCCATGAGCACCTTGGTGAACTTGTATCCTCCGACCTGAGGCGCTACCACCAAAGCCAGCTGACCCAGATTATCAACCCGGGGTGGGTGATCTTCGCGGCTCCACACAACGGGCTGCTTAGACCATCACAAGTAATGGGGAACTGCCGGCTCAATAGCATTCACCGCCCTTTTATGAAGTTTCTGGTCCCTCTTGCACAGACTCGTGGTGAACACATGGTACTGCCCACTGCTTTACTGCTTCGGGTTACTCGGATAACTGGACTGCTGCTGATTCCCTTGGTTGTTCTGCTAGTTGTTGCCGCCTTGATTTCCTTGGCCCTGAAAACCGAAGTTTGAACCGCCGCCACCATGACCCAGACCATGAGAACCGGACCCTGAGCTGCCATTTGGTCCATGATTGTTCTGAATAAACTCACTGTAAGACCTCATGATGCTGTAGTCCTTCCACATATGGGTGGCCGGCTTTCCGTCCGTTCCGTGCTTCGGACCTTGCTGATTCATCACCTCATCGATGTTATATCTTGGAGGCAGCCTCCCCTTCCGACGCTGGTTAAAATTCCGTGCCCCTGTGTTGGCTACAAAAGTGTCGGCCTTGCGTTTATGACCACTTATTTGATTGTACGGGTTATACTGTTGTCCTCCTGGGTCAATCCCCTTCTTTCCCTTTCCCGGTCTTTCAGCCTCAGACTCGGGATCCTTGGTACTATAAGGGTCGGCATATTTGACGAGATCCGCCATGAGCTCCCCCATATCGCTACAGTGACGTTTAAGCCACCCCAACTTCAGTTTAAGCGGCGGAAAATGACAATCTTTCTCCAACGTCAATATTGCAGACTCGGTGTTGATCTTGTCTGAAGAATGCATGATAGTCGAGATTGGGTGCACCCAACTGGTTGTTGACTCACTATCGTTCTGAACACAAGAATCTAGATCCACAATTGACATCGGCTGCTTACATGTATCCTTGAAATGCTTGATAAATCTGGCCTTCAGCTCTGCCCATGACTCGATGGAATTGACGGGCAACCCTTTCAACCAGTTACGAGCCGTGCCTTCCACGATCATGATGAAATATTTAGCACATGCGGCTTCGCTAACATCCAGCATCTCCATGGCCATCTCATAACTCTCTATCCAAGCCTCAAGGGGCTGATCTGCTGTGTAGTTGGGCACCTTACGAGGTCCCTTGAAATCCTTAGGCAATCGCTCGTTCCGTATAGCCGCCGTTAGGCATGGCACACCCCAAGCTCTAGAAGTCCTGCCTGTCTCCACTGAAGTTGCCGGGTAATATGGCATCGGCTGACGATCGGCCGCATGAGCCGCCAGCTCGGCCTCTCAGCGCATCCGGCTCTGATCCACCAAGTCATGCGCATTAGCCTCACGCCGCGCCGGGTTATGTCCATGAGGCGAGTTACGGCGCCATTCTGTGCTTGAAACCTCTGGCGCATCAACATGCCTGTTGCTGTTGCAGCGCTGTTTGAAGCAGTTCCTGGGCCCTCCAGATATCCACCGCAACTGGAGTTTCACCCACAACTGGCAAAGCCGCTAATCTCGTCGCTGCTGCTATCATATTGTCCAAAGGGTTGGAGTAGTGACCTGCCGAAGTCGTCGGGTAATGAGGCGCTTGGCGATTCTGATTCGCATACAGTGAACCGGTCATACGTGGCTGACGTGGCCCTCCGTTCCTAGGCATTTTGGCTGTCGGATTCACCCCTGGCGGGTTACTGCCTCCCTCTCTAGTTGTGTCGAAGAGATACCTCGACTCATAAAAAAAAGGTAGATGACTCCGTTGTTTCCTCATAACATCATTAGCGCCATTCTGATCCACTGAGAGCCGGTATGATTCCGCCTGAATAAGCTGAGCCCAGGCATCCAGAATAGCCCGTTCTGCATTCAACCTGGCGTCCTCCGCCGCCAGATCTTCTTTCGCATGCGCTATTTCTTGTCTCAGTTTATCCACATCTGCCTTGCGCTGATCCTGATTTTCTGGGGTTACCTCCGTCCCCATCAGAGTCGTCAGAGCCTCCAAAAGATCTGTGAGGACTTGAGTTGGTGGGCGCGCCGATCCACCTGTGCCTGCCGCAGCTGCCGTAGCACCGGGTGTTTTGGCCCCAATGATCGTCGATCTGAGAGTCGGCTAGGTGCTAGTCATGAAAATCGCCGCCCTGCTCGGCGGCTCGGCAGCGGTCCAGAATACTGCTGCCATAGGACCAGCCCCAAAGCCGCCTGCTCTGGACCTGATACATTAAGTTAGTTTCACCTGTGGATGACTCACTGTCAGAGAGAACGGCCGTCTCTTCATGAGATCCGGACCTTCTAGTGCCCTGGATGTATCCCACGAAGGCACGCTTCTCGACGGGCTAAATTCGGGCGGGTCGCGCACGCTGAGCCGGTTCAACGATGTCGGTGCAGGTGTCCGGCTCAGGGCCCGGTTCACTGATCTTGCCAATGAATACGTGAATTCCACCGAAGGGGACCGAGTACCCGTACTCAATTGAGCCGGCCTCGGGGCCCCAGCCTTCATCATCGATTTAAAGCTTGTCACGACGACCCTTGGTCATTCGGCCCACAGCGTATCCCTTAAGCCCTTTCAAATCGCCCTTCAAGAACTCAAAACCACAGGCCGCGGGCCCCACGATGGGCGCCAACTGTCGTGGATTTGTCACAGCAGATGTCGTAAGGAAAGGACTTGATTGCGAAGCCATAGCGACGTGGTTAGCTTAAAGGGGTTAAACGGGACAAAATACACGGGGAGTTTATACTGGTTCGGCCCCTTGCAGTGAGGGTAAAACCTAATCTAGTTTGTGGTGGAATTGCTGGGGTGTCGATTGCTAGGGAGCAGATGCGCTTGCCTAGCCCTCGATCTGTTGTTTTCTTGCCCTAAGCCATTGCCGGGTCGTCCCCTTATATACACGGGTTGACGCCCCGTGGCCTACGGAGTCTCGGCCGACTCATACAATCCTGTCTGGCCGGTGACTCTTGTTACATGCCTTACAATACAACTCACATATATGGCGGTTGATACTCACAGGCTTTAAGCCGTCTCAGCCCTTGGGCCCTCACCTAAACTGCCATCATGCTTCTGGGCTTGGCCCATGAACCGCCATTGGGTGACCCAGCCCCTCCTGGGTGGGTCATATCAAATACTTATATCCCCAACAGCGTCTGCGGGTCCGCGGCGAGCATGGGATGAAGAGACCGCTGGAGTCAGTGACGGGGTAGCGGTGCGTCCATCACGCCGCACGGCGGGGTGCAGGGACGATGCCAGTTCTTCATGCCGCACTGGGCCGGTGGCGGCAGGTGATGGAGAACAGCGGGGTGGTCCGCCGGCTGGAGCAGTCTGAGTGACACGGGAAGCAAGGGCAGCCCGCCGCTCAGCCCGGGCTCTGCGAGCGTCGGCCATGGAACTGCTGGGACAACGGGGCGTTGATTGACGGATGGGAAGTTTCGGCACACCCCTACCTGGCGTGTCAAATGTCGGATCTCGGGTTCCTACAAAAACCTTAAGGTTCGAACTCTGGGGTGCGCACGAAGATCTCTCCTTCCGCCCTAGCTCGTCTACTCAACAACCCTAGGCCTAGCTCGTCAGATCCGAGGAACAAGGGACACAAAGTTTATACTGGTTTGGGCCACCGTTGTGGTGTAATACCCCAATCTAGTGTGGTGTGGTGGATTGCCTTGTAGGCTGATGAAGAACTAGTACATGGATGAACTGCCTCCTGAGGAGAGGGGTTCTTGTGCTCGGGTGAGCCTGTGGTGTGTGGCCTTCTATCTTATCAGCTCAAGATGAGATGATCCCAATGGTGGTGGCTAGTCCTATTTATAGTGGCCCGGGTCCTCTTCCCAAATATAGAGCAGAAAGCGATCCCACAATGGCCAAAATCTAAGGGGGACGACTCGTACAAGCTATCCTGACAAAAGTTGGTCTTCGCTTGCCAAAGGCTCTGGTGGTGACGCCGTCGTGGGCTCCGTGATGACATCCGTTCTGCCGTCCTGCTGGTCTTGGTCTTGTTGCACTGATATGGAAACCTTTCCCTGATGCCTCGAGACTCTTCGCCTGCACCTACACCTTTAGCACCAAAGAGGAAACTGGCACTCTGCGCCCACTGGCGCCCGCCTGGCCTTGGTCGTCACTGCTCATGTCACGAGGACCTCACGAGGTGTCCCTCGCCTCGATATCAACGATCCTCATGAGCCAACCTAGTGAGGCCGCCCCAGGGGACACCTTGTGTCATTCGCCTCGCGAGGGTCTTGATTGGTCGCTGAAGTTTCCAGGCCGTACCAGGCCGCCTGGTGAGCCACGTCTTGGGATGCAGGCAGGCAAGTCTGGGTACCCCCATTCCTAGAACGCCGACAAAGATGATAAGAGTACATTCAATCAACTTGCTGCATATATTTGATGTCCCTGAAAAGTTTAAAGTCATGAGTCTGATTATTGAAACAATCAAGAGAACTGCTGCAGATCAGAAGAGCTCATGTGGGTATGCTCCACACATTCAGGAGCTCATCAACTCCAAGATGGGCACATGCATATACTTGTTGGATAATGAGAACCTACCCCTATATCCAAACTTTGAGGACAACACATATTTGATGGATGAGAATGAACCTTCATCTATGGAAGCACATGAGAAGAGAGAGAAAGCTAGAGCTGAGAAAGCTGCCAAGATGCCAAGTGTTGCAGAGGCATCTCAAATGTCCCTCAAGTCCAAACAAGATCAAATGGCATATCTGATTCAAGCAACTATGAGGATTGAGAAGGACTTGGCCACCCTGACTCAGAATCAGGAGAGCTTGGATAGGATCATTGAAACTAAGTTTTATGGTCTTGATCTGAAAGTGACAGAGATTCAGTCTGCAGTTGAGCAGCTCCAGGAGGAAGCAGAGAAGAGGAGAGGGCATGCTACCACATATGCATTTCAGCGAGTGCCTTGAGGTCAGAGATCTGTTGTAGTGCCTGTACCTGATACTAGAGCTACAACATCAGCACCAGCAGCCACAACTTCAGTGCCACCTCCAGCAGCCACTCCACCAGCTCCGACTACATCATCTGAAGCCTTCATCCTTGGAGTTCTCTCTACACCGCCTCCCGAAGATCAAGCCTGGGAGACGCATAGCACTATGCATTTTCAAACTTTTTGGTAACTTGTTGCCAAAGGGGGAGAAATATGTATAGATCATAGGCTTCGAGAGAGAGAGTGCTTTGCTTCTTGGTCTCTCTTGCAATTTGGTTGGTACTTTTGTGTGTTTGCTTGATACTCCATGTTATGTGTGTGAGATACTTGTTTGATCATGTGATTGATCATATGCTACCTTAATGCTTGCTTGGATGCTAATATCTCTTATATCTCTATATGATCATTCACTTTGCTTGGTGATGAGTGCATGCGTTTAGTTTATATAATTTCGAGCGCTCCACCAAGATTTATGTGACATGGAAGAGTAACCCATGATTCTAATCGATTGTGCATTTCCATTCAAACGCAAATCTTAAATAATGCACAAATTTAGGGGGAGCTCTTGCTTATCACATACTTCTCAAAGCGATGATGTATTTAAATCTAATCATCATTTGTCGAAGCTTTGATCTATATGTTGTCATCAATTAACAAAAAGGGGGAGATTTAAAGTGCAACTATCCCTGGGTGGTTTTGGTAATTCCTAACAACATATATCTCATTGAAGTAATGCTATTTCAAGATAAATATTTCAAGAAAGTTCAATGATTGGCATGGCATGTATTAGGAATGTGGACCCCTCAAAATGCTAAGGACAAAGGATTGGCTCAAGCTCAAAGCTCAGGACCCTACATTTTCTATTTTAGTGATCCAAGATCACATTGAGTCCATAGGAATATCAATACTATTAAAAGGGGATGAGGTGTTACTTAATGGCTCGCTTGCTCAAAGTGCTTGGTGATATGCTCCAAAACCCTCAACCACTTTCTCACATCCACATATGTCCCAAATCAAAAGTCAAACTCGGGCCCACCGAAACATTCTATCCGGCGCCACCGAGTTCATTTGACATAGCCACGGCAAGAAACCCTAATCATTTCGGTCTCATTGAAAGGGATCTCGGTCTCACCGAGATGGGATTGCAAACTCTTTGTTTCCCTTCGTAACATTTCGGTCTCATCGAGATGAGTGATCGGTCCCACTGAGTTCGCGATGCAAACTCTCTGTTTCCCCTTCGTAACCTTTCGGTCCAACCGAAACAAGTGAATCAGTCCCACTGAGTTTGCGTGACCAACTCTCTGTGTGCTCATTACCAAAATCGGTCCTACCGAGTTTGTGTAATTGGTATCACAGAGATTACGTTATGCCCTAACCCTGATGAAATCGTTCCTACTGAGTTGATCATATCAGTCCCACCGAAATGCCTAACGGTCACATTATGAACTAAATTGGTCTGACCGAGTTCTCTGAATTGGTCCCACCGAGTTTGGTAAATTGTGTGTAACGGTTAGATTTTGTGTGGATGCTAAATATTCACCTCCACCCACTCTTCAATCGTGGAGAGAGCCATCAGAACATTCCTACACTTCCAACATACATTTGCTAAGAGAGAACCACCTACTCAAGTGTTGAGATCAAAATATTCCATTCCTACCATATGAATCTTGTTCTCGAGCCTTCCCCATGTTGCTTTCCACTCAAATCAACCTTCCACCATATCCAAATATGTGAGGAGCTATTTGAGTGTTGGGGAAACTATCATTTGAAGCATTTGAGCAAGGAGTTCATCACTGACACACCGTCTATTACCTTTTGGAGAGTGGTGTCTCCTAGATTGGTTAGGTGTCACTTAGGAGCCTCCAACAAGATTGTGGAGTTGAACCAAGGAGTTTGTACGGGCAAGGAGATCGCCTACTTCGTGAAGATCTACCCTAGTGAGGCAAGTCCTTCGTGGGCGGCGATGGCCATGGTAGGATAGACAAGGTTGCTTCCTCGTAGACACTTCATGGGTGGAGCCCTCCGTGGACTCGCGCAGCCGTTACCCTTCGTGGGTTGAAGTCTCCATCAACGTGGATGTACGATAGCACCACCTATCGGAACCACGCGTAAAAAATCTTCGTGTCTACATTGTATTTTCTCCCTCAAACTCCTCCCTTTACCTTCATATGCAATTGTTTTACATTCCGCTACTGTACTCTTAGAATTGCATGTGTAGGTTGATTGCTTGACTTATGCTAAGTTTCTAAAATCTGCCAAGAATTAAAATTGGGAAAAGGCTAGATATTTATTTGGTCAAGTAGTCTAATCACCCACCTCTAGAAATACTTTCGATCCTACAAACTGATGAAGTGTTTACATGTTTTAATTGTACTTTGTTTTGACCGATAAGCTTTGGATCAGTGTGACCGATTTCAAAGCAGCGAAAAGATTTTGTCATCTCGGTTCACTTGCAACAGAGTTCTCACAAAGATTTTTTAAGGAACTCGATAGAATTCACAATGAATTTAATTAGAGAAAATAGAAAAAGAAATATAGACAACAGAAAAGATCTAGATGAAGTTTTTTTGTTTTTGTGCAAAAGAAAGGGAAGCACTGTAGCAAAAGGAAGGCAAAAGAAATTCAAGAGAAATGCAACCAAGAAAGGAAACACTAGAGAACTTCGTCTAGAGGAGGGGGTCGGCGACCAAGTCACCTATGTTAGAGTATATTGACTTAGTAGTCAGGTGAGATCACCTAATCATAGGTCATACTCATCATCAAGCTCAAAATGGGGTTGCCATTTTCTGTTTAAGTGTTTCGATGTATTCTCATCTTGTTGAGTTGCTTTAACTCATGACCTGGATCAAAGCTTCTCTAAGATGGAAGATATACCTCGGGTTTATTGTTGTACTTGATCGTGTTGAACTTGTGGTGGATGCTCAATGTTCATGTAGTTCATCAAGAGTTGGGAGCATCTCTTTCTGATTTTGAAGCTCATCTTTCGACATAGGTTAGTCTTGCAAGGAATAGCACTTATGTATCAAAACTGACAAAAGTGAATTTCATCTTGTAGATTTTGCCAAGGGATATGTTGAGTGTAGACTTGTTCCCTGATCACAACAACCAAAGCATAGATACTTGGTAATATAAAGATTGCTCAAGATGTGAGTGATTTGCAATCTCATAGAATGATATTCATCCAAGTACCTACAAGGGTTAGATACCATCCAAGTGTGCAAATGTATCCAAGATAAATGATTATCATTGTAAACAAAATATCAAGGATTGGTCACATAGGTTGATGCCTTACATGTATCCGAATGGAATCTATATATTCCAAATTTGAGACATCAATGATGTTCAACTCACTCCTCAATCGACAAAATATATTTTCATCAAGCGGTTTAGTGAAGATATCCGCCAATTTCTTGTTGGCACAAACATGCTTAAGATTAATATCACCTTTAGCAACATGATCACGAATGAAATGGTGTGCAATCTTAATGGAACTCTCATTGCCACGAAGCAATGGAACATGTCTCATATGTATCCCATAATCTTTGAGAGTTTGGGTCATCCAAAGTAATTGAGCACGACAAGATCCCGCGATAATTTATTTCATTCGGCGATGGAAATTATACTAAATTTTGTTTCTTAGAGGACCAAGAGATAAGAGATCTATTGAGAAATTGACATGTACCTGAAGTGGAATTTCTCTCAACCTTATCACAAGCATAGTCCGAGTTATAATAGCCAATAAGATCAAAAGATGACCTCTTAGGGTACCAAATGCTAAAGTTTGTGTATGAATTAAGTATCACTATCCTTTTCACAACTTTCAGATGACATTCTTTTGGAGCAGCTTGGTACCGTGCACACATGCACACACTTAACATAATGTCGGGATGGGAGGAAAAGATATAATAGGGAACCAATCATAGATCGGAAATCCTTTTGGTTAACTGGATTGCCATCCTTAGTCAAGTCAAGATGTTCACTAGTAGGCGTGGGTGTTTTCATACCTTTGTTTTCTTACATACTGAACTTCTTGAAGAGATCCTTGGTATACTTTGTTCATGAGGTAAAGGTGCCTTCGTTATCTTTCTTCATTTGCAAGTGTAGGGGTACACAAACAGGGGTGTATGTTTTCCCCTGACTCATGCCCGTACAGCAAGCCAACGGGCCCAAAGACAAGTTTACAACACCAAACCCAGATCAAGGCAAAGAGGGATCAGCTCTTTGAGGAATCAGAGAGCTGGTCGAGGAGATCAAGACAGCCAAGACAAGTCAAAGGAGCAAGGTATCGCCAAGGGAAAAAGCCTCCCTTGCCGGTCAGGTGAGCTCACCAAGGTCAGGATCACCCGGTAGCAAGCCTCCAAGATTGCCCTGCCCGGCCTGCCGGGGCTCGCGGAGGCAAACCACCACCACACAACAACGCCCGTCGTCAATTAGTGTGGTGTCAAGCTCCTAAGTGGCTCAGTGGTAGCCTCCTGCCACATGGCAGCCACTTCCTACAACAAAAACCTCCCAGTGACACCCGTCCTGAGACGTGTCAAGCAAGCTGCCGCGAAGCTAGCAAAATAGCCAGGCAGGGCCTATCGGGCAAGCCACGATGTGACACTAAGTGGCGCATTTAATGCTCTCTATCAGCCTGCAGAGTTAGTTGTGATAGCACTGTTTGCTATCTAATCAGCATAGAAAGACTGATTTGACACTCTTGTTAGCCCTTAACCTATAAAAGGAGGCGCATGGAAACTGTAGAAAGGATTCGACCATTTTTGAACCGCACACTCATACGCGCGTAGAGACTCTCGCCCCAGGGCAATCCTGCCAGGCAAGAGCGTCGTGCCCTTTTTCCATCATTCCACCATCAATCCACCAAAGGAGGAGTAGGGTTTTACGCCTCGCGGTCGCCCGAACCTGGGTAAAAACTGCCCATGTGATCTCTGACATGATGCTCTACGCTTCTCCGGTCTTTTTGCAACGTGCCCACCCCCCTCCCCCCCCCCCGCTGAACCAAAAGGGACTTCTATCCCATAGGTGGCCATGGTTTTCCTGCGACAACTTTGGCGCGCCAGGTAGGGGGCAACACTCGTGCGATCCCGAAGGCATAAGCGGCGCGTCGTCTTCACCATAAAGCGTCGCCCCTCGCGACGCCCAAAGGGGTGGTTGAGGTGGGGCAGAGGAGCAACATTGATTTCGCGCCGATTTTACCTGCTCTCTCCCATCTCCGCATGTGTGGGGACCCCGACTTAGAAGTCGAGATCACCGAATGCACGTGTACAGTGATCCCAGAGATCAATGCTCACTGAACACACAGAAGCTGAATAACAAGAGTCTTACATCCATACATACCGTCTTGCACAAATTATGGCCATTATGGCCAAGTCTTACATAGATAAAGCCTCAAGGGCTGAATAGCAAATAACTCGAATAGGGGAAGTCTTCGATGATAAGTAGAACCCATGCCATCTGCCTTAACCCTACAGGCATTCTGACTGGGATAGCTTCCTAGTTCGCATGTTCGTCTCCATAAAACTCTTCTTCATATTCCTGTTCCTCCATGCCTGGCCAATTAAATAACCAGTGGCAAGCCAATGAGTACTTTGAATGTACTCGCAAGCAACCCATGAATTGGTTCAAAGTAACAATGCAATTGAACAACAATGAGCAATCTAGCTACGAGCTAGAATATTCTACCATCAAGTATATGCATCAATAAATTCACGTAACCTCGAAGACAGGTTACCGATATCAACATGAATAGGATTCAACTCAATGAGTCGAGTCACCACCTTGACTCATCACACACACATACTTTCACCGATGTAGTAAAACGCTGGACATAGTTTAAGTAGCACCACCCAACTGTCCATGACCGTGGACACGGCTATTCGAATAGTTTTACACTCTGCAGAGGTTGCGCACTTTACCCACAAGATCCGGGAAGCTTTCGTGTCACCCACAATCCCGCAGTACCTCAAGTACTCGGGGGAAGCACCCGTCCATTATCTTTCCTTAGACGACACAAACATAGAGTCCACCCGTTGGTGCATAGCCCTCGAGTACAAATAATAGATCATGGGACTTGCCCTATTTTCAATGTCACGCATACACGAAGGGACCAACGGTGTGTCCGGTGCCCTGTGAAAACAGTCATGGTCGTCTATCCAAGCACGACCCCGTCCCGGGAAAGACCTCAAGTCTTCCCGTCACTAGTAATGCGGGCACCATTCTAGTATTGGCCTAAGTAATCAATAATGCCCCGTCCCATAAGGGGTAGAGTGGTTGCACATATATGGTTGGGACGGTAGTCACAAAAAAATCTAATCCATCATTTCACCCATGCACAAGATCTTTATTTGGCACATCACTTCTTCCTCAAGTGATGACCTAACTCAACATCACCCTCGGGCATTAGGGGCACCCGATGGGGTTTTCTTTGAAAAGAATGCAACCATGAAGGTTTCACGACACACATGCATCACTAAGCATCACTACTAACCATATGCATTGCATCTAGCACATAGTAAGATCAAGAGTAAAGCATGCATCATGTGGTGGTTTTAAACTAGGTCACCACCATAACTCTTATCATCATGCATTCGGAAACAAACGGGTTCCGACGAACACAAGTGTATCATGGTCAAAGGGCTGCTTCTCTGGATTGGCTTGGTCTTCAAAGTCTTCAAATCCTTCCCCACCTTCTTCCTTAGCGACCTCGTCAAATACGGTATCTAATCGTCGCAAAATAACAACGGGAAAATAAGACCACAATAAAAACAGAAAAATCAAAGTGCTCAGAAAAATGTCAACTTATTTTTGTTAAGTACTAGAGGGAAAACTAAGATGGCAAAAATTCTTAGTTGGAGTTTGGGAGTTGCAGAATGGGGTCCATGAATATTTGAACAGAAGTTTTAAATGTTCAAATATGAATTTAAATTTGAACAGAACAGAAAAGGTTCATGGATATGTGTGAAAGTGACACCATTAAATAGGTTGGAATTTTACAAGTTTTTAGGAGTTGGAATTAATTCATTTGGACAAATATTTATTTCTATGAAATTATTTGAAATAATCACAGAAAAGAAAAAGAGAAAAGGCACTGTGCCACTGGGCGAGAACGGCCACAGTGCACGGCCCAGGGCGAATAGCCCACCACACGG
The DNA here is from genome assembly GCA_902687465.1 of Secale cereale. NCBI lineage: Eukaryota > Viridiplantae > Streptophyta > Magnoliopsida > Poales > Poaceae > Secale > Secale cereale. The sequence continues at coordinate 332,382,675 of LR738710.1, forward strand.
GAGCCAGCGCGCGCGCGCCAGGTTTTTGAACCTGACGGGCGGGGCCCGGCGGTCAGTGACAGAGAGGGGAGCGAGAGGGAGGTGAGGATGACAGGCGGGGCCCGCCTGCCATCTTCAACCTTGCGGCCAGAGAGACGGCGAGCTCACCGACGGCGATAGGGTGCACGACGAGGCAAGCTACGGGCAGGAATGGACCCAGCGGAGAGTCACCGTTCTAGTGGTGGTGGTGCGGCTCGCCGGAGAGGCCTGGTTCGCCGGCGGCGAGGACTTGCGGCGGAGGAGCGTCGGGAGGTTCCTGGCTGGCTTGCTCCGGGCTGCAATAGGAGTGGGAGAAGGAGGGGAATGGGTCAGTGAGGTCTGGTGGCTCCAGATCGAGCAAGAGTTGGGGCGAAGGGAGGCTGTACCGCGAGATCTCCGGTCGCCCGACGCGGCGGAGCTCCGGTCGATCCCGAGCACTGAGGCTTTCTGAGGGCGAATGGGTGGTGCTGGTGTGCTACTGGGAGTACGGGGAGGAGTTGGGTGCTGTTGGAGAGGCTCGGGGCGTGCATATATAGGCGAGCCCTGGTCCACCGTGGACTCGTGCGCCGGCGAGGTCATGGGCGAGGCCAGAGGCCGTGCAGGTGCTTATGTTCGAGTCGAGGATGATCATGGATAAGGTCTACGCCTAGTAGAGGGGAGAGGAGGAGCGGGGAATGCTCCAGAGGGCATGCGCGTGTGAGGCCAGAGGTTGGAGCTCGCGGGCGGCCAGCGCGCGTGCGAGGGCGGCCACTGGAGGGAGAAGGAGGAGGGAGACAGCACCGGGGAGAGTCGCGGACGTCGAGGTGCATCGGTTGGCGCGAGGGGGGGAGCACGAGGTGGTCGGGGGCGAGGGATTGGGCGAAGCTACAGTGCGGGTGCGCACTGTAGCGCGCTCTGGAGCGTGCTTATCGCATGCCACGGCATGCCATTGGCTCACTGGGCGTGTCCGCCGTGTCTGGGGGGGTCCAGCACGAAGTAAACGACTCAGATGTGGCATAGGATGCTCTGGATGATCAGTGAGAGAGGAGTGAAGCTGGTAAATGGGTGGAATTTGGCTGTCCAGCAAGGTAACTTAGGGTTTTCACCCCTCAATCATGGAGCTGTGGACATGGGGGAGTTACTGGAGATAGAATGTAACTAGGTGCAGCTGTGGTAGAAAGCTGAGGCAAAAGTAAATAGTAAAAGAGGTCAAGATGATGGTTTTGGTAAAATAGCTGAAGGTGTTTGATCATGTTTTGGACAAACAAATGATCTCCACTAGCCATGACACTTAACAGGATTGAATGTCACAAGGAAATAGGGTGTTTCACCAAATTTGGGCTCATTTGGAGAAACTAGCCAATGTAACTTTGGTGAACCCTAGAAATCAACAGAAATGGCTTCATCATGTTTAAGTCAAGCTAATCATCTCCCCTTGATGTACCACTTGGTGTAGTTTCATCATTTGGGGTATTGATCATGCTCACAAAGTTTGAAGCTCCAGATAAAAAGTCGGTAATGTAAAGTTGCTCAAATTTGAATTTGAACATAAGGGGTTTTGAGGTATTCTGATCAAGTTAGCCTACTCCAAATCTTGTGCCATTTGGTCTAGATGCCTTATTAGGCCATTCTAGCATGTGCACCAAGTTTGAGAGCATTTGGACAAGTTTGGCAATGTAAATTTGCTCAAACTTCAGATATGGACCGAATGGTTTTGAAGGGTTTTGAGGATGTTATCTTGCTTCCCAAGGCATGGGACTTGTCAAGATCATCAAATATGTCATATATGACATGATAGAATTTCCCTGGAATTTTTGGAGATTATTTCCTTTGTAAATATTTCAAAAGCTTGAAATATCCAGAAAGGGTTTTAGAGGGATTAGCCCATTATTTTGAACATGACCAAGTGTTGAAACTCTTATATATGGACACTATATGTCCTATTAGTCTTCCTGAATTTTGGCAAATATTTTTGAAATACTTAAATAATTTTCCCCTATTAAAGACCATTTCTGGCCTTAAGAAAAGCTTTTAAATAAAATAGGAAAATAACTTTTAAAATTATACTTTTGTGGTTTCTGGGAGTCCTATGACTACTAGGTCTCAAATATACTTTTTGAAATAAATTTCTCACCCTAAATCAAGCACTTGCAGTGCAAACCTCAATTCAGGGGTTTTTGGAATACTAAATTTTGAAAATACATTTTGGCCAAATTAATTTTATAAGAAAATACTATAGTGCTATAAACACTTGGTATGATCATTGGGCAGAAGTTTTGGGTATGGAGATGAATTCTACAAGAGGTAATAGTTGACTTTAATGAGCACATGAAAAACATAGGAAGAAAAACTCAATTCCAAATAAAAGCCAAATGATGCCAAAAAAATTTGCTGGTCCAAATTTCATGCTTCATTGATGCAAATGACATGCTACAAAATGCAGGGTGTGATAGCATGCCATGGTCATGATGACGATAGAGAATAGCAGCAACGACAACAATTCCACCCTGAGCGGGCCAGGCGACGGAAGTGCCGTGTGAATCCTATTCGGGAAAAGGCACGACGTACAAGGGTACTAGGTTTTTTCTCCCCACCACTCCCGCTCTTTGGCAATCACACTACTCTGGTTTTAGAGTCATCAATGTCGACAAGCCTGCGCGATGCTCAGTTCAGTATTTACCCTGCTTAGGGAAATCCTGAGTAAATTGCTAGTGCAAGTCTGTTGATCGACGCCCCGGCAAGTATGCACCGGCAAGGCCCCCCACGCTGGCATGGCTCTCTGTGCCCTCTGCCGTTGGATTGGTCAAGATGTGTGGAGAGGAAGAGGGAAAAACAAACCATTCCTGACATCGCGTCTTGCCGCCCCAAGATGCATCTACTTCTAGCCGACTCGTGTCGAAGGCTAGAGGTTGACGTACAAGCAATGTAGTCCTTCCCGGAACGTACGAGCCATGCCAGCGAACGCTGCCGGGGGAGGAGTAAATGAAGATGCAGAGAAGAGTTAAGTTCATGCCACCCTTACATCGCTATGAAACTTTGGATTCACATATCTGTCTATCCCTCGAATATATGAGTTCTCATATGGAGGAATCTTGTACGTGATAGTACCTCTTCTAGGTTCTTGTCTGCACCCTCGTTCCGGTCAGAGTCCACTCGCGGAACGGGTGGCTGCATCAGAAACTACTGAAGAAAAGCCTGTCGGGACGCATCCATGACAAAATAACTGTTCAGGGCCAGCCCCTTACGACCATTGCGGCAATATGATACTGTCAGGCAACTTGAACATACATAATGACCAATTATACGAACACTGCATAGATAAAACACATAAGGGATAAACACACAATTTAGAATAAACAAAAGTTCCAGGCCCCATGTGAGGGACAAACAGGACTATGCCTAAACACAGGGCATGCATCATTGTTTTGATTACAGCCCAACACGATGGCGGGAATAGTTCATCACCGAGCCTGGCGGCTTCGTGAAGTGGAAGGAATGCCAAGGACCTTGTCGGCAAGAGGGCGGCCTTCTTCTCAGTAGCGGAGACGTCCGCGCTCGGCAGTGGCTTCCTGAAGCCATCGTTAAGATCAAGATATGGGTGGCGGCAGGCTAGGTTGCTTGGGACCATGAGGAGGGTGTCACGGGCAAGCTTCAGGGACTCAGCTGCGGCTTGGGCTTCGTGCACCTTCAGCCTCTCAACCAGCTCATTGAAGAAGACCCCTAGCTTGACGTTGGGGACCTCCTGCTTGCTGGATGAAAGTACTGGCCCCTCCACGCCCGTGGCTGCGGCTTGGGTGCCAAGGCATTCAGCAGCATCAACCAAGCTTCCGATCCATAGGTCGACATGCTTTGACATATTTGCTAGCTTATCCTCAGCATCCTTCCAAAGGCGCCTTGCAATGTCCAAATCCTTTGAAAGCTGCTGCACACAGGCTTCGTTGGATTCTGCCAAGCTCTCCAAGGTGCCAACTCTGGTCTTCAGGTCCTCGATAGTACCGGTGGGGGCCTCGAGTTCTTGGCCTTTGGAAGAGAGCTGCGATAGCACGTCCTCCAAAAGGACCTCTGCTTTCTACGCCTCCTCATTGTGGGTCTCTACATCCTGAGTGCTCTGGGCAAGATCTTCAGTTAGTTTGGCCACCTGTTGGTCAAGGGCACACTTGGCAGAAGACGTAGCCGCAAGGTCACCAGCGAGTTTCTCCAATTGGGCAGCGGAGTCAGCGGTAAGGCCGTCTAGAGCAACTTTTTGCTCATCCTTCAGATCCTTTGTTCGCTGCTACACAAGGGCCTCCAGATCATCATCTTTGGCTCGAAGAGTGGCCTCAAGCCTCTCCTCCCGGAAGGAAATCTCCTGCTCCCTGGTATCCAGAAGCGCCTTGCGGTCCTCCAAGCGCATTTCCCGAGCGATGACATCCTCCTTCGCCATCGAGATCATTTCCTACTGCCTCAAGAGGGCCTGGAACTACTTGCCGTGCCAGTGACGCATCTCTGTTCCCTTGTCCTTCAGCTTCTGGTCCACCTTGTTGGTGGACTGGCGTTGTTCCTTGAGCTCCTGCCACTTCCGGCTGTGCTGCCCCTGCATCTCGTTGAGGCATATTGCCACAGATTGCACGAAGGATAAGTCCATGGCAACGACATCGGTGTCATTCGCTTCTTTGACCCCCTGGTGTAGTGACATCCGTATACACTGGATCTCTTCATCGAATTCTAGGCTCATCACCACTGATGGACCGGAGGTTCCAAGTCTGGGCTACGCTAACACCAGCGCCAGGCTATTCGAATAGGGCGGAGGGACCCCTGCCTAGGTGCCAATTGAGGTGAGGGGGTCCATGGTTTGGAGAGGTATCTTCTCCTCGACCACGACCCCTGATCTAGGCGCGCTGCCGAAGATTTCCTCTACCCCCTTTAGGGGCCCAGGGCTCCCCCGATAGTTTGCCCCTGCCCCTCTGCGGCAGCAATAATGGCGGCCTCCTAAGCGACGTCTTTCCCTATGTCTATCACCTCCTCCAGCAAATCTGGCTCTTCACTTGAAGGAGCGGCAAGAAGATCCAGCGATCAATAGCAAGAATGCGGAGGTAGGAATAAACTGATCAGAAAGAGTATGGGGAGGGGATCTGATAAATTACCCGGTGAGGGCTCCCGGGCAGAAGGTTAGGCTTCCCTGGCAATATCAGTTGCCGGAATGGGGTTGCCATCTCCTCCCTCGGAAACCACGGTATCGTCCCGAGGGGGCTCTTCCGTAGGGGCCCTTGGCGGGGATCCATCAGCTCCAGGGGTTGGCAGGATGGGCCCCTCTTGAAGGGACTCGTCTTGAATGGTCCCCTCTCCCCCTACGGCCTCCACAAGAGAGAACTTTTAACCACCATCAGGTGGAATCTCCTCTGTGCTTTCGAGCCGGGGGCTAAGCTAGGGGCTCCACGTCGGAGCACTCGTGTTGCTCCCTGCCAGGCGCGTCTCCTCAACCCTTGTCGAGGGCTCCGTGCGGTTTTGTCTCTTGGAGCGGTGGATAAGAGTCTCCTTCTCCTCCTCCCTGATGACAACCAGCGACCCAGATCAACTAGTAAACAAAAGCAAGCATACTAAAGAGGACACAAGGAAGGCACGAAAGGATAAGGCAGTTTCTCTTACTCTTCATCAATAAGCATGGAGTTCTATTCGAACTCCATGGGCGGCGTAGGGGCTCTGCTCCTCTTCTGTGCTGATGGAACGGAGCTTCCCAGCAACCTCGAGCCTTGTCGAGGCATAGGAGGCTCCGATGAAGACGAGCTCTGCGAAGAGCTTGAGCTCGACTCGGCGTCAGAATCGCCCCCGAGGTTACCAATTGCTTGACAGGGGGAGCGCCCACCTCGGAGAGCTGAGGAGAATGCCGACACACGGCCTCGGAAGTACTAACCTTGGAGGCGGTCTCCTTCGTCCTCCTTGGGGCTCGTGCAGGGTCGGGGGCTACCACTCTTCGATTGGCTGCCCGCTTGTGCGGACGCGGGTCCAAGATCGTCTAAGGGGCTTGGGGGCCTATTGCGAGCCATGCCTCTTCAGGTACCTCCACTTCCCCAACCCCTTCTTCCTCTAAGGACTCTGTTGCTACAGTATACAGAGCCTCAATCCCGGAAAGCACGTCCCTGGCAGGCTCTCCCCCAGCAGACTCTTCCCCGGCAACCTCTTCTGAGGCTTGCATCCCACCCTTGCCGTGGGACAAGCTCTCACCTCCAGTTTGCCCCTTCCATTTGCTGCCTTCACAGCCTTCACCGCTGCCGCGGCTCGGGCCGCCTTGTCTTCTTCGAGCCGCTTCTTGATATATGCCACCTCCACCACGGAGGTGCGTTTGTACATCATAGTCTCCACCTTAGTGACCCTTTCTACTAAGGTGGAAGACCATGCCAGCTCTTCATCAATAGTGGGCAACTGCCAGTCACCCGAGACGCCGTCAGCATTACACTACGGCATCCATTGCAAAAGTTGGCTCCTGGCGGAATTGATGTTGAGTGGGATGATATTTGCTGGCAGTGGAAACAACCCAAAGAGGCTGAGTAGCTGATCGCATAACCAGGTGTGGCCATAAACTTTTAATTTATTGGCCAGACTAGGAAGCAATCTCATCATGTCCCCAGCATTCCCATACTCTCAGGCGAATCTGTCCCTCTTTTGTAGAGGAGCAATTCGGCGGAGGAGGAAATCTGCCCCCACATACTCAACAGTCAGCCTGACAATCTTCTAGCGAGTGATCCTGTTTATTGTCGGGTGTAGTCCATCCTCAGTGAGACCGAATGCCCTCAAGGCATTGTCTCGCTCGACGCATTCTATTCTTGCCTGCCAGAATTCAGGGGCCTTCTCATCCTGAATCCAGCACCAATTTCCCTGCCACTCTTCCCATCTGTTGTGCTGATTGCCAAAGATGTAATTCCAGTTCTCCCTTGGCACCACCTGCGGCATCCATCATATGTTGCCTAGCGGTGAGTATTGTTCTCCACCCGCAGGAAAAATAGTGCCTGGACAGATCAACGCTGGGGGCTACCCCCAATGATGTTCTCGCACAAATGGGTGAAGATCGCCATGCACGCCATTACATTTGGCGTAAAATCCAAGAGATGGAATCCATAGACTGCCATCATCGCTTCAAAGAAATCCGAGAAGGGAGGGCAGAGACCACAAATGAAATATGCGCGGAAAAATCTATATGAATCTGGCGGGTCCTCTCTCCCTTTTGCCAGAACCTTGGGAGCGTCGTGCCCCTGCGGAACGGCCCTCCCCCACAAGTACCCATACCTCGCTTGCAGGATGTTTTTGTCAAGATTGTTGGGGAACGCAGCATGCAATTTCAAAAAAAAAATCTATGCTCATGCAACATCTACCTAGGAGATACATAGCAACGAGAGGGGGGGCGGAGTGTGTCTACGTACCCTCGTAGACCGAAAGTGGAAGCATTTGACAACCCGGTTGATGTAGTCAAAATTCTTCTATCTCCGACCGAATAAGCACCGAACGTATGACACCTCTGAGTTCTGCACACGTTCAACTCAATGACGTCCCTCTTCTTCTTGATCCAACAAAGGTGTCAAGGACGTAGATGAGTTCCGTTAGCACGACGGCGTGGCGACGGTGATGGTGATGTGATCCACGCACGGCTAACAGATGTTGTTGTGTTGTGCTAGGGGTGCCCCCCCCACATATATATATATATATATATATATATATATATATATATATATATATATATATATATATATATATATATATATATATATATATATATATATATATATATATATATATATATATTGGTGGGAGGGGGAGGGGAGGCAGCCTGGTGCACCACATAGGTGGCCGGCCGGCCCTAGGCCTCTTGCGCTGGCCGTGCCCCCCTGCCATGTCTGGATAAGGGGAAAGGAAGGAGGGGGAAGGGGAAGGGAGTAGGAGTCCTACTTCACACTTTCCTTTTCCTCCTCTCCTTTCCTTTCCTCCCCATATGGCTGGCCCTATAGGGGGCACACCAGCCCCTTGTGGGCTGGTGTATTCCATCACTTATCCCATTAAGCCCATATAGTTTGCGGGGGGCACCCGAAACCCCTTCCGATGACCCGATATGTACCCAGTACCCTCCGGAACACTTCTGGTGTCCGAATACCATCGTCCTATATATCAATCTTTACATATTGATCTTTTTGAGACTCTGCGTCATGTCTGTGATCTCATCCTGGACTCTGAACAACATTTGTTCACCAAATCACATAACTCTTATAATACAATATCGTCATCGAATGTTAAGCGTGCAGACCCTACGGGTTCGAGAACTATGTAGACATGACCGAGACACCTCTTCGGTCAATAACCAATAGCGGAACCTAGATGCTCATATTGGTTCCAACATATTCTACAAAGATCTTTATCGGTCAAACCGTTATGACAACATACGTTATTCCCTTTGTCCATCGGTATGTTACTTGACCAAGATTCGATCATCGGTATCTTCATACCCAGTTCAATCTCGCTACTAGCAAGTCTCTTTACTCGTTCCGTCATACAAGATTCTGTAACTAACTCATTAGTTGCTTTGCTTGCAAGGCTTCTTATGATGTGCATTATAGAGAGGGCCCAGAGATAACTCTTCAATACTCGGAGTGGCAAATCCTAATCTAGATCTAGGCCAACTCAACAAACACCCTCGGAGATACTTGTAGAGCATATTTATAATCACCCAGTTATGTTGTGATGTTTGATTGCACACAAGGCATTCCTCTAGTATCCGGGAGTTTCATAATCTCATAGTCGGAGGAATTTGTATTTAACATGAAGAAAGCAATAACAATAAATTGGACGATCATTATGCTAAGCTAACGAATGGGTCTTGTCCATCACATCATTCTGCTAATGATGTGATCCCATTATCAAATAACAACTCATGTCCATGGTTAGGAAACCTTAACCATCTTTGATCAACAAGCTAGTCTATTAGATGCTCACTAGGGACATAGTGTTTGTCTATGTATTCACACATGTGTTAAGGTTTTTGATCAATACAATGCTAGCATGAATAATAAACCTTTATCATGAATAAGGAAATATAATAATAACCATTTTATTATTGACTCTAGGGCATATTTCCATCAGTCTCCCACTTGCGCTAGTGTCAATAATCTAGTTCACATCGCCATGTGATTAACACACATACTTCACATCGCCATGTGATTAATACCCAAAGAGTTTACTAGAGTCAATAATCTAGTTCACATTGTTATATGATTAACACTCTAAGGTATGATCATGTTTTGCTTGTGAGAAAGGTTTTAGTCAACGGGTCTGCAACATTCAGATCCATGTGTACTTTGCAAATTTATATGTCTACAATGCTCTGCATAGAGCTACTCTAGCTAATTGCTCATATGTTCAAGACGCATCCAGATTGATACTCAGAGTCATCTGAATTAGATTCAAAGCTTGCATCGGCATAACCCTTTACAAGGAACTCTTTATCACCTCCATAACCGAGAAACATTTCCTTATTCCTCTAAGGATAATTTTGACCGATGTCCAGTGATCTACTCCCGGATCACTCTTGTACCCCCTTGCCAGATACGTGGCAAGGGACATATTTGGTCTGGTACACAACATGTCATGCTTTATAGAACCTATGGCTGAGGCATAGGTAATGAGTTTCATTCTCTCTCTATCTTTTTGCCGTGGTCGGTCTTTGAGTCTTACGCAATTTCATACGTTACAACTCAGGAAAGAACTCCTTCTTTGACTGATCCATTTTGAACTTCAAAAATTTATCAAGGTATGTACTCATTTAAAGTCTTATCAAGCGTCTAGATCTATCTCTATATATCTTGATGCCCAAAATGTAAGCAGCTTCACTGAGGTCTTTCTTTGAAAAAATCCTTTCAAGCACTCCTTTCTGCTTTCTAGAAAATTCTACATCATTTCCAGTCAATAATATGTCATTCACATATACTTATCAGAAAGGTTGTAGTGCTCCCACTCCATGAAAGCATATATTCCAACTCCATGATGCTTGCCCCAGTCCATAGATGGTTCGTTGGAGCTTGCACACTTTGTTAGCACCTTTAGGATTGACAAAACCTTCTTGTTGCATTATATACAACTCTTCTTAAAGAAATCCATTAAGGAGTGCAGTTTTGACACCCATTTGCTAGATTTCATAAAATGCGGTAATTGCTAACATGATTTGGATAGACTTAAGAATCGCTACGACTGAGAAAATCTCATCGTAGTCAACAACTTGAACTTGTCGAAAACCTTTTTGCGACAAGTCGAGCTTTGTAGATAGTAACACTACCATCAACATTCATCTTCCTCTTGAAGATCCATTTATTCTCAATGGCTCGCCGATCATCGGGCAAGTCCACCAAAGTCCAGACTTTGTTCTCATACATGGATAATATCTAGATTTCATGACCTCAAGCCATTTATTGGAATCTGGGCTCATCATAGCTTCTTCATAGTTCGAAGGTTCGCCATTGTCTAACAACATGGCTTCCAAGACAGGGTCATCGTACCACTCTGGTGCGGTATGGGTTCTGGTCAACCTTCGAGGTTTGGTAGTAACTTATTCGAAGTTTCATGATCATTATCATTAGTTTCTTCTCTAGTTGGTGTAGGCATCACGGGAACGGTTTTCTCTGATGGTCTACTTTCCAATTCGAGCAAAGGTAAAATTACCTCATCAAGTTCTACTTTCCTCCCACTCACTTCTTTCGACTGAAACTCCTTTTCAAGAAATATTCCATTCTTGGCAACAAAAATCTTACTTTTGGATTTAAGGTATAAGGTGTACCCAATTGTTTCCTTAGGGTATCCTATGAAGACACACTTCTCTGATTTGGATTCGAGCTTATCAGGCTAAAGCCATTTGACATAGGTGTCGCAACCCCAAACTTTAAGTAACGACAACTTAGGTTTCTTGGTAAACCATAGTTCATATGGTGTCGTCTCAACGGATTTAGACGGTGCCCTATTTAATGTGAATGCAGCTGTCTCTAATGCATAACCCCAAAACGATCGTGGTAAATCAGTAAGAGACATCATAGATCACACCATATCTAATAAAGTACGGTTACAACATTCGGACACACCACTACGCTATGGTGTTCCAGGTGGAGTGAGCTGTGAAACTATTCCACATTGTTTCAAATGAAGAACAAACTCGTAACTCAAATATTTGCCTTCGCGGTCGGATCGTAGAAACTTAAATTTCTTGTTACGATCATTCTCTACTTCACTATAAAATTCTTTGAACTTTTAAAATGTTTCAGACATGTGTTTCATTAAGTAGATATACCCATATCTGCTCAAATCTCCTGTGAAGGTCAGAAAATAACAATATCTGCCGCGAGCCTCAACACTCATCGGACCACATACATCGGTATGTATTATTTCCAATAAGTCATTGTCTTGCTCCATTGTTCCACATAACGGAGTTTTAGTCATCTCGCCCATAAGGCATGGTTCGCAAGTATCAAATAATTCTGTCGGTGTACAAAAAGAGGGGTACACTTTTTGTACCCCTATGACTGTGCACGGGCAGTCTGAGCCACGAGCACCACCACACCAAGCATGGCAAGGGAGGTGAGCCAGGGTAAGATCGAAGCTTGATGCAGACTGGAACAACGCCAAGAACAAGACCACAAAGAGCAAAGGGATGAAGCGGCCTCCCCCGGCAAGGTCCTTGCCGGGTGCCGGCTCTGGCAGCCCCGGCAGCTCGCCCCGTGCCTACAGAGCGGATCACCCTTGAGTCCACCGCCCCCATGGGGCGAGGATTCGGGAGATATCCCCGTGGTGGCATGCAGATCTTTGTGAAGACATCCAAGATCAGATACAAGTTGAGAAGACGACGACCCTTGGCGGGATCCCAACCAAGGAGAACTACAAGGCCCCCGGCAAGCACCTTGCCGTGGATGACAGCAGGCGCCACGACAGGACCCTTGCCGCAGCCCCGGCAAGGCCCTTGCCGAGGGCACCTGCAGGGCCACCGTCAGGACCGCACCAACCGGTTTTCCACCGACCCACGCAGCTACCGACCCGACCAGCTGGACAGGCTCCTGCGTGGCAACCCGCAGATCTTCGTGGAGACCCGCCGTTTTGCCACCTCAGCTGCCTATCTGCCTACATGGCACCTCAGGCACCGCTGGCCAGGGCGCGTGTCAACACGAGGAGGAGCGGCGACGGACAAGACGGACGTCTCCCCCCGTCCCCGATAAAGCAAGGACACCTAAGCTAAGCGCATTAAATGCGCCTTGTCCTGTAATGCTAGGGATAACCTCGCATCACTGTACCCTTTCCACCTCCTGTGTGCCACTGTGGCGACCCCTTGTCCCTATAAAAGGAGGCCCGAGGCGACCAGGAGGAGGATTCGGCTTTTTGAAACTCCTCACGACTCTTTTGGAGCTGCTCACTAGCTGAAGAACACAGACATATAATCCACCAAAGCAGGAGTAGGGTTTTACGCATCTTTGCGGCCCGAACCTGGGTAAAGGAACCGTGTCCTGACCTCTAGATCCGCTCTTCTCTCAACCCCGCGCCCCGCAACCGTAGTAGGGATTCTTGTGATCCCATAGGTGTCGATCCAAATACACTGACATCATTGGCACGCCAGGTAGGGGGCGCAGTTGTGAGAATCGGCTCTAGTGGTTGGCCCGACGCTCTCTCGTCTTCGTGGCCCTTCGAGGAGGCCGGACGACCTGCGCTCGAGCGACTGCAAATAAAAGCTAAGTTACATCGAACCTTGGATATTTCTACCCTATTATTTAAAGTTATTATCCTCGGAGCTATCATTCTTTGTGCAAAAAGAAACCTGCACGCAAATGGGGCCCTTCCCGATCGGCAACGCCTTTGTTCTGTTTCGAGTCCGCTCAACAGTTCAAACGGCTGCGTTGGAAACGGTAGGGTAGCCTTCCGCAATTGACAAAGCTCTCGACTCTGACTCGAGTCAAACTCGACAGTTCGAGCGGCTGCGTTAAGAGCGGCAAGGTGGCAGACCCGGCAGCACGCTCGCCCGGCAGGCCAATGGGGACCCGTCCCCAAGACGCCGCCTTGGGTATTTCGCACCGGCAAGCCTACCCAGTTAACGTAGGGTGGACACACAAAGAGGCAGCAAACAGGAAAATAACATGCATGATTATGAAGATATTTCAAAGTTGTATTACATCATGCCATCGCTGTGGTTCTAACTAAAGATAAAGTTTGTCTTGGTCATGAACCCGCAGCGGCAAGGAAGAGCGGGATGCCTAATCCCGACGCTGGCCCTCCACCCTCTTGATTTCGTCGATGTGGCTGATGACGGGCTTGATGCGCTCCTTGAGCGCCGTGAGGTTGGCATCCTCCGGCAAGCTGTCCATCGGGGCATCGAAGTCGAGGGCGGGGTTCTAGAACTCCACCTTGGTGAGGACCTTGGTCATGACCCCCCGGCAGAGCCGCCAGGCCTCCCCGGCGAGCGTGGCCGTTCTGTTGGAGTGAAGATCAGTCAAGGCGCTGAGGACGCCCTCGAAGAACAGGGTCAGCTTGGCGTTGACGGACCTGCTCCATTTAGGGGCATACCTCACGTTTGGCATCCCCATGAGGGCCAACTGTGAGGTAACCCTGCCAGCGATGTCCTCCAGCCGGCTGATCCACCTGTTCTCCTACACCACGTATTCTTGGTGGGAGGCGCCCTCGTCCGCCCGCAGCTGCTTCTCCTCCCCCAGGCTCTTGGCCAAGGCCTCCTCCCGAGCAGAGCTCTCCGCCAACATCTTCTCGAGATTCTCCAGCCTTAGCCTGAGATCTCTGATGGAGTTTTGCGCCTCGGATAGCTCCCCAGCCCTGCTGATGATCGTTCCCTGCGCCTCTATCAAGGCGCAGTTGAGCCTGTTCTTCTCGTCGGACAGCCTGAGGGCCTGCTCCTTCAGCCCGTCCCGTTCCCCCTCCTGCTCTTGTGCCTTGCCAGCATGGGCCAGGTCTTGGGCATCGAGTGCCTCTTTGTGCCTCTGCCCTAGCTCGCGAGTCCGCCACTCGACAAGAGCCTCGAGCTCCTCGTCCTTGCCGTGGAGCGTTGCGGCAAGCTTCGCCTCACGCGCGGAGAGGTCTTCTTCCTAGGAATCGAGGGCGGCTTGAAGCTGGTTCCGGGCGGCCTCCGCCGCGGCCGCCAAGTTCGCTGCCTCTTCCTGGGCCTTCTCGATGTCGGCCATCTTCATGATGAGCTCAGCATTACGCTTGGCCAGTTCTTCCTGGAAGGCCCTCTGCTCCTCGCGGGACTGGTGGAACTAGGTTTGCGCCTCAGCGGTGCGCGCCTGGAAGTCCACCTCCGTGTCGTCCACCGCTGCCGTTCTGGACTTAACTTTGTCCAGACGGGCATGGTAGAGCGCCTGGAGCTTCCGGAAGTTGGCCCCCATGGCCCGGAAGAGCTGCCCTTCTGGAGAACAGTCGCCGCCGGCACCCGGCTCATCAACGACCTCGAGCCCGGTGGCGGCGAGCACCTCGCCATCAAAGACTTCCTCCCCGGCAGGCCCACCGCCGGCATCCTCCGCGGCACCCTTGGCGGCATCCTCAGCGGCCTTATCCGCGGCGGCCCCGGCAGCGTCCTTGGCGGCCTCCTCGGCGGAGATTTTGTCGGCCTCCGCCGCGGCCTCCTCAGCAACCTCCTTGATGACGACGTCCACGTCCTCCGCATCTGTTGAAGGAGGGTCTGGGCCGTGATGGGGATAATGAAGTCAAGAAAAAAAAACGCCAGGGAAAAGCAAAGACAAAAGACAGGTGACTCACCAGCACCGGGCTGTGAAGTGGAAGTTCCCTCCCCGCCGGCGTCGAACGCCGGGGCCGGGCCACCAGCACCCAAGTTCCCCTCCTCCTCCATGTGTGTGGGCTCCATGCTTGGTTCCCTTGCCGGGGACGCCCCTCGTGGCGGCGTGGTCGATGGGGGTGGTGCGTCGGGAGTAGTCCCCTGCGGCTCCTCCTACTGCTGCTCCCGTCCTACAGAACCTGCAAGGTCAGCACCTTTAGCATCAAACGCCTACTGCATGTGGAGCGAGAAGAGGTTGGCATCTTACGCTGGGGGCTGTGTCGGGGGCTGCCGTCAGGGCTGCTCAACACCACCAGTGGTGTCTCTGAAGCCCCAGCCGGGGGCTGGCTGCTCGCCGAAGCTTTGGCCCTCTATACCCTCTGGGCCAGCGTCTCTGCGTCCCTGGAAGAAGCAAAAACAAATCAAGATGAGTGGCATGGTCTAGGGAGATGGAAATGACGATAAGGAATGGAATACTAACTCGTCGTCCATCTCCTCCTCCTCCGTCATTTTCCTCTTCCTCTTCGGGCTGAGGGGCCCGAGGTCGAAGGGGAACTCCGCGTCACCCTCCGAATCGACGTCTGCCGGGGGAGGTGAAGGAAGGGGCGGAGTTTGTGCACGCCTCGACGAAGAGAGAGCTGCCGCTTTCTTCTTCTCGGCGGCCTTCGTCGACCTCTTCGCCGCCGTGGCCCTCGTGAGGCGCCCGGACCCCTCCAGGGCCAATTAAGGCTGCGTAGTCTTGCCGGGCCGGACCGGCTCCCCGGAACAGGCCCGCCGCAAGACTCGCCCTCTTCCCCTGGCTGGCGCCGGGCCAGCCGCCGCGTCCTCCTCCTCCGATGACTCGTCGGCCACATGTTCAACCAGTGGAGCTCCGGTGCTGGCGCTGCTAGCCTCTCCAGCAGCCGCCGCCCACTGGGAGAACTCCTCCTCCTCCGCAGCCGCGGCGTCCTGGTCCTCTATACCTCCAGCGCTGCCGGCCTCCCTGATGAGCTGCGCCTCCCTCGCCCTAGCAGCGATGTAGTCCAGCTCCTCCGGGGTGGTGTCCCTGACAAGCCATTGCTCGGTGTCAGGATCGACGCACACCTCGACCAGAGTGTCGAAAAACTGCTGCACGACCTCGTCCTCCGGCTCCTGCCAGCTTGGGACAGGGCCGTGCGTGCTGCATTCCGGCATCATGGCAACGATCTCAGACTGGCGCGAATTGTTGCACAACGGGACCACTCCTGCTGGCAGCTTGAAGAGCTGCCCCTTGACAGCCTTGCCGGCCTTTGCGGCAGCCTTCGCAGCCTTGCCAGTCCGCTCGACCTCGCCATCGCGACCCACATCCAGCTGGAAGAGCCGCTGATAGAAATGGGCATGTCCAATCACTGTGAGGTTGTTGTCAAGGCCGGGGCGGAGCCGCATGACGTCAGCCGGGTTCCTGAAGAGCCAGGCTGGCCTCCCCTTGTTGTGCAGCGGGGCGATCCGACGGCGAATGAAATCCGCCCCGATCATCTCGAGGGTGAGCCCGGCCTGGACGAGCCGGTTGATCCTAGTGAAAGCAACGGTGAGCCTCCCGTCGGCGGCGTCGACGTCGCTCCAGTCGCTGCCACGAACCGGCAGCGCCCGGCGGACCCTGCAGAATGTTGGCGGCTCGTCTTCCTCAATCCAGCACCACCGGCCGCGCCATTCGTCCCACCTCTCCTTCACGGCGCCCTCCGGGTACACTACCTTGGGTCTTGGAATCCAGGTGATGCATCCGGAGACCGCGCCTCCCGGCTGGATCCGAGGGGTGAAATAGTGGCGGAAGAGCACCGCGTTGGGCTGCACTCCGATGAAACCCTCGTAGAGGTGCGCGAAGAAAGCCATGCACGCCACCGAATTTGGGGGTAAAATCCAAAAGGCGGAAGCCAAAGGTGTGCATGACATCACAGAAGAAATCGGAGAAGGGGGGACACAACCCGAAGAGAAGTAATCAACAAAGAAGGGGTACCGATTTGAGCCAGGCTGGGCGCAGGCAGCCGGAATGATGCGCGTCGCCGGATGGCTCAAGCCTTTCCCCCCGTCTCCGCCCCCCAAAGGGGTTTGAAGGCGGCCCGGAGCTCGAAGACATCGACCGACGACGGGATGAAGAAAGCGGCCTTCGTCCGATCCCCCGTGAACGCGCCCTCCGGCGGCGCCACAGGCCCGGCGCCCTTGGCCGCCCCTTTGCCCTTGGTCGGTTTGGACGCCATAGCGGCTGAGTGGGAGGGCTGAGGGAAGGAGATGGAGAAGCAATGGCGAAGGCTTCGGAAGGAAGGAAGAAAGGGAACATCGGCTCTGAGATTGGAAGAGGCGCGAGGAAAATGGAGGAAGTGAGCAGTGCGCTCGCGGTTATTCCTTTTAATGGGGGAAAACGCGGGCCGCCTCCTTTTGCATTTACTGCGACGTGACGCATGCCTGCGGAAACCACCCCACGCATGCCGCCCACGTCACGCACGCCCCTCCACCCCGCGGCGCTCGCGCGGGTCATGGGAGGCGTAGCGCGCGGAAAATTTTACCATGGTGAAAACCACCCCGCTTGCCCGCGCACCATTCTGGGCCTGGCCCAACAACGTGTCGCGCTTATGTGTGGCCCAGGCCCGGGGGCTCCTGTCGGTGTACAAAAAGAGGGGTACACTTTTTGTACCCCTATGACTGTGCACGGGCAGTCTGAGCCACGGGCACCACCACACCAAGCATGGCAAGGGAGGTGAGCCAGGGTAAGATCGAAGCTTGATGGAGACTGGAACAACGCCAAGAACAAGACCACAAAGAGCAAAGGGACGAAGCGGCCTCCCCCGACAAGGTCCTTGCCGGGAGCCGGCTCTCGCAGCCCCGGCAAGACCCTTGTCACGGCAGCTCGCCCCGCGCCTATAGAGCGGATCACCCTTGAGTCCACCGCCCCCATGGGGCAAGCATTCGGGAGATATCCCCGTGGTGGCATGAAAATCTTTGTGAAGACATCCAAGATCAGATACAAGTTGAGAAGACGAAGACCCTTGGCGGGATCCCAGCCAAGGAGAACTACAAGGCCCCCGACAAGCACCTCGCCGGGGATGACAGCAGGTGCCACGGCAGGACCCTTACCGGAGCCCCGGCAAGGCCCTTGCCGAGGGCACCCGCGGGGCCACCGTCAGGCCCGCACCAACCGGTTTTCCACCGACCCACGCAGCTACCAACCCGACCAGCTAGACAGGCTCCTGCGTGGCAACCCGCAGATCTTCATGGAGACCCGCCGTTTCGCCACCTCAGCTTCCTGTCTGCCTACATGGCACCTTAGGCACCACTGGCCAGGGCGCGTGTCAACACGAGGAGGAGCGGCGACGGACAAGATGGACGTCTCCCCCCGTCCCCGATAAATCAAGGACACCTAAGCTAAGCGCATTAAATGCGCCTTGTCCTGTAATGCGAGGGATAACCTCACATCACTGTACCCTTTCCACCTCCTGTGTGCCACTGTGGCGACCCCTTTTCCCTATAAAAGGAGGCCCGAGGAGACCAGGAGGAGGATTCGGCTTTTTGGAACTCCTCACGACTCTTTTGGAGCTCCTCACTAGCTGAAGAACACAGACATATAATCCACCAAAGTAGGAGTAGGGTTTTACGCATCTTTGCGGCCCGAACCTGGGTAAAGGAACCGTGTACTGACCTCTAGATCCGCTCTTCTCTCAACCCCGCGCCACGCAACCGTAGTAGGGATTCTTGTGATCCCATAGGTGTCGATCCGAATACACCGACAGATTCATAATCAAGTGATTTCAAAAGTCCATCTACATGTAGTTTCTTTATGCGATTTACACCAATATGACCTAAACGGCAATGCCACATGAAAGTGCGTTATATCAACTAGAGAGGGGTGAATAAGTTATTTTACAAATTCGTCACTGAGGAAATTCTAACTGAGGAATTTCCTAAGCAACGATCTACAAGTAGCGGAATAGATACTTAGGTGCATGCACAACAAAGCAGTAGCATAGTCATCATGATGAAATGAAAGCATACACATATCACAAGTAGCATGTAAACAGGATAAGTAGGCTGAAGACAAAAGACTGAACAAATAAGATTGAGGAAATTTAGAAAGTCTTTAGTCAAAGTATTCAAACAGTACAGATCAAGTTCATCAACACATGAATGAGGAAATGAAAGGGTTCCGGAAATAGATCGAGTAGGCTTGGTGAAGACAATGATTTGGTAGACCAGTTCCAACTGCTATGACAGTTGTAAGTCTGGTTAGGGCGGCTAGGTATTCAAACCTGAGGACACACACTCCCGGACACCCAGTCTAGGACACTTAGTCCTCACTGTATTCCCCTTGAGCTAAGGTCACATAGTCCTCGCCCAATCACTCATGGTAAGTCATCACACGTGACTTCCAAAACTTCGCACACTTGGTCACCCGGCAATCCACAATTCCTCTTTGATGCTCTAGACCATTGACGCCTAACCATCTGGAAGATCACAATCTTCAAAGGTAACAAGCGTCGGTTCCACACAGGAACACTCTATTCAATGATGCTCAATCACTTTTGGGTTTAGGTGTTGGGGTTTTGGCCTTTTCCTCACTTGATGATTTTTGCTCAAAGTCCTCGGAGGATGGGTTTCTCTAATGACAAGTGTCAGTTTCTTGTGTAGCAGCCAACCAACTAGTGGTTGTAGGGGGGCGTCTATTTATAGCCTAGGGAGCAGCCCGACATGATAATACATAAATGCCCTTCAATGATATGACCGTTAGGTGGATAGGATATTTTGGGACAGTTGGCGCATAGCACAACAACGGTCGGAAATTTGAGCTCTCAAATTCCGCATGACTATCATGTTCCTCACTTGTAGGCAATCCGCGCTAGCGAATTCCTAACTCCTCAATCAGAACAAATTCCTCAGAGAACAGAAGAACTTCGTCTCTGTCACTGAAGAAATTTACTGAACAGTATGATATATCCAATGGCTTCACTCAAAAGGATTTGGTAGTGTAGGCTTTGAGATGAGCATCACATGGACATGTGTTTCCTTAGTTTTACCTCAACCCCCTTTAACAGTAAGGTGTTTCCTATGACTCAAGAAAGAGAAAATGAAACTACGAAAACAAAATTCTTCACGCTTCATAATCCTCGCTTGAATATCCAAGTCTTCAAGGTCACACCAATTTCCTCATTTTCAAAGTCTTCAAGAAAACAAAAGTCTTCAACTGAAGACATACATTTTTAGGGGTCAACTTTCTTCGTAAATATCAAACTCCTCATAGACATATAGTACCTGTTTACACTCACAAACACATTAGTCCCTTAACGTATAAGTCTTCAATACACCAAAATCACTAAGGGGCACTACATGCACTTACAATCTCCCCATTTTTGGTGATTGACGACAAATAGGTTAGTTTTCAACGGGGATAAACATGTGAAGTGTAACGACTGATATTGAGGAATTTGATTACAACATATAGAAGAACTCCCCCTGAAGATGTGCATGTTTGAGGATTTTGCTTGAGTAGCAAATGCACATTATAGAGTAATATCATGGAGATCTCCCCCTATATCTTGTAATTCATACATGCATTTAACATATGATATGAAGAATTTGAAATGCATGATGAAATATGGTGTCTAACGAAAATCAGCATGCATGCATTAAGGTACTAAGGAAATAAGCATGAAAAAAGCAGTTCAAAAAGTGTCAAACCACCATCGGACTTAATTTTACAACTCATCAGAACAAAGACCTCAGAAGAGCAAGAGTTGTAACTTAACGAAAATATAGTCCATATATAAGACACCCGCTTGAAGACTAACTAAAATTTCTCCCCCTTTGTCATCAAATGACCAAAAGGGATGAAAAATGAGGACTAACGCCCGTGAAGAATATCATCATGATGTCGATGGAGGAGCGCCAACGTTGTTGGGGTCGTCCGTGGAGGTAGGCCTGCCGCAGTGTCGTCCAAATCTTCAGCTTCATCCATCACGCGCGGTTAAGAAAATGAACTTGTGACCAGCTGAGGAACTTTGACCTTCTTGAATTTCTTCGAAGGTGGCTGAGACCAGTCAAAGTCCTGTTGGAAGTCCATCTCCTTGAGTTCTTCAGTACTGTAGAGATGTGAAAGAATAGCGCAAGTTCCATCGAAGATTTCATGCGCATAGTAGTGATTCTTCTTCACAGTGTTTTGAATGACAGTCATGTTCTGAAGAATTGAAGCAAACTAGCGCTCGACCCACTTGTGATTGCGATCGACCTTCTGATGAAGACTTAGGATAAGATCACGACCTGTCATCACTTGTGGAATAGTTGTCTGAGGAATATACTTTGAAGCTTTTGCAGCAGAGTCTTGGGTTGCAGGGTCATCATTGGTGGAATAGGATGCAGCTTTGTGAATATGTCCATCCAATGGGCGAGTACCTTCATCAATAACAGTATCTTGGCCCTTTCCATCAACTGAGGAAATAGTCCGTTTGAGGACTTCAATAGGGGGCAAATAGCTTAGGTGATTCTGACAATCTGCCTTGTAGTTGATTGAAGACCTTGTTCTGATGAATTTCATAATTCAGGGAGCATAAGGCTTCAACTCAAAAGGTGGCAGTGCAACATTCGCCAAAATACTCATGAAGAAATTATGACAGTTGATGGGAATCCAATGCATGATATGGAATAGCAGATTCTTCGTGATGACAACAATGTATTCTTCTTCAGAGTTGTGGCCCTTGGTTGGACTGAGGGTTTTGGTCAGAATGCGGTAGATTGTCCGTGGTACATATAGTAATTCCTTCACCAAGAAGGTGGTTCTTGGAGGTTGTCCAACCTTCAAAGGCTTCATCATAACTTGCATCAGATGATCTAGAAGTTTAGGTTCATCATACACCAGCCTTGTGTCTTGAGAAGGAGGATTAAATGGGATGGCATGAAGCAATTCAGATACTGGGGCTTTTTTGTGGGTGTTGTCAGTCATCCAGTCCAACACCCATGAGTTGATATCAGTAGCATCACCGGTGAGGTGCAGAGTGGCGTAGAATTGAAGAATGAGTTCTTCATTCCAATCGCATATATCAGAGCAAAAACTCAGAAGCCCAACTTCATGAAGAGCATTCAGAACTGGATGAAAGCAAGGGTTCGACTCCGTGTCAATGTGACAAATTTGACGATGTTCAAATACCTTGTCTTTGTCGAACATGAGTGAAGAACAGAAATTAATCTGGGTAGCTGTCTAGAATCTCTTGTGTCTATGCCTTGCTGAGTCATAAGGGTTGAAGTCAGTGAAGAAATGATGCTCAACAAAGAAATCATTAGCCTTGAATTTCTGCATGTTAGCATAAGAGTTCTTCTGCTTGGGCTGAAGAATTATAGATGATGACTTTGCATCTTCTGTGTTAACAAGCTCTGGAGCTGCTGCCTGAGGAATTGATGCTTCATGTTCATCAGGAGTAGTTGGTTTCTCCATTTCTTCAGCTATTGTAGCTGGAGCTTGATTAGGAATGGAAGGAGGAGAAGTTGTGAGTTCTTCAAAGCCTATACGAATTTCTTCAGTTTGGACAGGGGACTGAGGAACTTGATGTAGTTGAGTAGTTATAGGTGAATTTGGAATAGTATTTTCCCAATAGTCATCATTGAGCACTAGAGTGGTAGAACCAATGTCCACATCCTCATCTTCTTCTTCCAATTCCTCAACGTCGGCATCTTCAGCAATGAACTGAGGCATGGGCGATGATACCAGTGGGGTTGAAGGGATTTCTTCCGCTTCAATTTCATCATCCAACTGCTCTGAAGAAGCAGTAGAGGGATTCTCTTCATCCATGTCATCTGGTATGCCATATTCTTCACCAAAGGGAATAATCTCCTTTGATGGCACAATAGAAATAGGAACATCATCAATGGGGTTGGTGATGGAGCTTGACAAAGTCCTCACTTTCTTGGGAGCTGAGGATTCTGCAGTTGATGATGCTTTCCTTTTCTTCATAGCTGTCTTCTCTGCAGCCTTTCTTTTCTTCACTTCTGATGCAAAAGGAAGGTTGATATTCTTCAATGGTGAAGACTTTGCAGGAGCAGCGGATGAAATAGGTTCAGTTTCTTCAGGCACAACTGATGCAGTCACCCTGGCATTCTCAGATTCTTCAGGCACTACAGCAGATTCTTCAATAGGCCTAGGTTGTTCTTCATGCGCAACATTTGAGGTTGCCCTGCCAATTTCATCAGGAGCTGGAATTTCTTTAGCAACCCTGGCAGTTTCTTCAGCAGCTTGATTTTCAGTTGCGCTTTCAGTTTCTTCAGCAAGATGAATTTCTTCTTGCGCTGAGGTTTCACCACCAAGTTTTAGGGACTTGGAGAGCTTGACGAATCTGACTTTGGCTCCTAGCCAATCAGCACGGCATCTGTCAAATTCATCACCGAGGCCTTTGATTTCAGTTTGCTATTTCACAAGGTCCTCAGGAGATATGTTCACCACAGTTTTCTTCAAGAAGTGCTCTTTCTTGTACTGATCCTTCTTGGCTTTTCTGGCTTGTTGATATTTCCATTTTTCTTCACTAATGAAAGCAGCCAACACGTGACTTTGTTCAGGAGTGAGGTTCATCTCAGGGATCTTCTTCGGATCCAGCATGAGAGGCACCGAACTGCCCTTGGCTCCAGCGGCCTTCATTTGCCTATCTTTGATGATTTCAGCAAGTTCTTCATCATTAGCTTCATCGTCATCAGACGGAACTTGAAAATCCACTTTCTTTTGAGGACTTGGCCTCTTTCCTCATCCAACAGTGGTCATCACTTTCAGCAAGGTAGTACCAGGTGAAGATCTAATGCCCAGGATGCGACTATAGCTCCTACGTGTCGAGGCACGAGTTAGAGACATAATCGCATACTGGAATGATCTCAAGCATGGTATCTTTGCACAACTCATGTAATGAACAGGTGTAAAAGAGATAAATAGTTGGCTTACACTCGCCACGTCACACAATTAATTCAACATTCATCCATTCATCGAAATAACACAGGGTCCGACTACGGACTAAAACAAACGAGAAAAGATACCACAACCACAAGTCCTGATCACCCCTAGTAGGAACCACTACTGATCGTCGGGTGTGGGGACCCCGACTTAAGAGTCGAGACCACCAAATGCACGTGTACAGTGATCCCAGAGATCAATGCTCACTGAACACACATAATCTGAATATCAAGAGTCTTACAACCATACATACCGTCTTAAACAAATTATGATCATTATGGCCAAGTCTTACATAAATAAAGCCTCAAGGGCTGAATAGCATATAAACTCGAATAGCGGAAGTCTTCGTAGATAAGTAGAACCCATGCCATCTGCCTTAACCCTACGGGAATTCTGACTGGGAAAGCGTCCTAGTTCACATGTTCGTCTCCATAGAATTCTTCTTTAAATTCCTGCTCCTCCATACCTGGCCAATTAAATAACCAGTGGCAAGCCAATGAGTACTTTGAATGTACTCGCAAGCAACCCATGATTTGGTTCAAGGTAACAATGCAAAGGTATAACAATAAGCAACCTAGCTGCAATCTAGGTAAGTTATTCTACCATCATGTAACATGCATCAATGAATTTGGGTAACCTCGAAGACAGGTTACAGATATCAACATGAATAGAGTTCAATTCTTTATCAACGAGGCAAGCCACCACCTTGACTCAACACACACACACACACACACACACACACACACACACACACACACACACACACACTTTCACCGAGATTGTAAAATTCTGGACATACCTTAAGTAGCACCTCCCAACTGTCCATGACCGTGGACACGGCTATTCGAATAGTTTTACACTCTGCAGAGGTTGCGCACTTTACCCACAAGATCCGGGAAGCTTTCGTGTCACCCACGATCCCGCAGTACCTCAAGTACTCGGGGGAAGCACCCGGTCATTACCTTTCCCTTGACGACACTAACATAGGGTCCACTCGTTGGTGCACAACCCTTGTGTACAAATGGTAAATCATGGGACTTGCCCTTTTTACAATGTCACGCAATCACGAAGGGACCAACGGTGTGTCCGGTGCCCTGTGAAAACAGTCATGGCCGCCTATCCAAGCACGACCCCGTCCCGGGAGAGACCTCAAGTCTTCCCCGTCACTAGTAATGTGGGCACCATGCTAGTATCAGCCTAAGTAATCAATAATGCCCCGTGCCATAAGGGGTAGAGTGGTTGCACATGTTTGGTTGGGACGGTAGTCACACATAAATCTAATCCATCATTTCACACACACACGAGATCTTTCTTGGCACACCAATTCTTCCTCAAGAGATGACCTAACTCAACATCACCCTCGGGCATTAGGGGCACCCGATGGGGTTTTCGAAAAGAATGCAACCACGAAGGATTCATGGCTCATATGGATCACTAAGCATCACAACTAATAATTTGTCATTGCATCTAAGCACATGGTAAAGATCATGAGTAGGGTATGCATCATGTGGTGGCTTTCAACTAGTTCACCACCATCACTCTTATCATCATGCATTCGGAAATAAAAGGGTTCCGAGGAACACAAGGGGTGTCATGGTCAAAGGGCTGCTTGCCTGTCTTAACCAAGTCCTTGGGGTCTTCGAATCCTCTGGTCCTTCTCCGAGTACTCTGTACTTCGTCAACTAACGTCGGAAATAATCGCAATAAGCAACACAAAAAAGGCGAAAATAAAAGTGCTCTAAAAATAGGAGTTGGACTTTTCTAGGATACCTCTGGTCATATGAAAAATAACCAGAGTGGTTTCATTGGGATTGGATTAGTGGATAATTCTGATCATTTCAATATGTTGGAAACAAGGGTCTAAGGATTTGCAAGAAGTGTACAGAAATATATTTGTGAAAAATGAGCAAAGGCACCCATTTAACAAATCATGAATTTAGAAGCATCTAGGAGTTGGTTTTACTGGATTTGGAGTTAAAATGAATTTCCTATGATTTTGCAAAGTTGACAAATAGGAAGAAATGGCTCATTATTTTGTGGGGTACAGAAAGTATTAATAAAAATGTTCCAAAACTAAGTTGTGAGCACATGAGTACCTAGGAATTTGAATCATTGCATTTGGATCAAATTTGAGCTCTCCGTAATTTTCTAAAGTTCATCACAGAAATGGAAAAATGACATTTGATAAATATTTGTGAAGAAGAAGTCTCTGGAAAAATGTGCATGTAGTACCAACAGGTAGATCATGATTTTACAAACTACTAGAAATTTGAATCATGAAATTTGGAGTTTATTTGATTTGTTTAAGGATTTTAGATGTTCACTTGAAAAATAAATAAAAGGAAAAGAACTCGCAGGCCACTTTAGCCTGTAGCTGGGCCGGCCCGAAGCCACGCCAGCCCAGGTGAACCGGTGCGCGCGCACGCTCGTTCAAACCTGACGGCTGGGGCCCGGAGGTCAGCGTCAGAGAGGGGAGAGAGAGAGAGAGGTGAGGATGACAGGCGGGGCCCGCCTGTCATCTTCAACCTCGCGGCCAAAGAAGCGGCGAGCTCACCGGCGGCGGTATGGTGCACAGCGAGGTGATCCGAGGGCATGGTCGTGCTCAGGGAGGAGTCGCGGTTCTGGTGGTGCCGGAGTTGGCCGCCGGAGGGGCCTGGCTCGTCGGCGGCGAGGTGGAACGGCGGTGGAGCGTTGGGAGGGTCCAGGTTGGCTCGCTCCGGGCTGCAACAGGAGTAGGAGAAGGAGGGGAATGAGTCAGTGAGGTCCGCTGGTTCCGGATCGAGCAAGAGCTGGGGCGGAGGGAGGCTGTACGATGAGATCACCGATCGCCCGAGGCGGCGGAGCTCCGGTCGATCCCGTGCACAGAGGCTCTTCGAGGGCGAGTGGGTGGTGCTGGTGTTCTCTTGGGGGTGTGGGGACGAGATGGACGCCAGTGGAGAGGCCCGGGGCATGCTTATATAGCCGGGCTGTGGTCCATCGTGGACTCGTGCGCTGGCGAGGTCACGCGCGAGGCCAGAGGCCGTGCGGGCACTCGCGAGCGAGTCGAGGCTGTTCCTGGATGAGGTCTGCGCCTATGGGAGGGAAGAGGAGGAGCGGGGAAGCATCCAGAGAGCTTGCGCGTGTGAGGCCAGAGATTGGAGCTCGCGGGCGGCCAGCGTGCGTGCGAGGGCAGCAGTAGGAGGGAGAAGGAGGAGGGGGACAGGGGCGTGGCGTGTCGCGGACGTCGAGGCACCTCGACTGGCGCAAGGGGGAGGCTCGACGTGGTCGGGCGCTGCGGATTGGGGGTGGCTATAGTGCGGGTGTGCACTGTAGCGCGCTCTGGAGCACACCTATTGCATGCCAGGGTATGTCTTTGGCTTGCGGAGCGCGGCCACCTTGTCTGGGGGGTCAGGTGAGGAGTAAACAAGTGGGATGTGGCCTTGGATGCCCTGGTTACCCAATGGAAGAGGGGGGAGGTTGGGGGAGAGTGGAAATTGGGCTGTACAGCAGAGTAAAATGGGGGTTTCACCCCTCAATCATTGAGCTCTGGCCATGCGGAAGTTACTGGAGGTGCAAGGGAACCTGGGGAAGCTGTGGTAAAAAGTTGGGCTCATGGGGAACAAGGGAAGAGGTGAAAATGGTAACTTTGGAAAATCACTAGAAGGTGTTTGATGTGGTTTTGAGCAATCAAATGATTTCCACTAGATATGAGACTTAACAGGATTAAATGGCATATAGAAATAGGTGTTCCACCAAGTTTGGGCTCATTTGAAGAAACTTGCCAATGTAACTTTGGTGAACCCTAGAAATCAACAGAAATGGATTTTCCAAGATTAGGTTAAACAAATCATCTCTCGTTGATGCACCACTTGGTGTAGTGTCATCACTTGGGGTAGTGAGCTTGTCCACAAAATTTAAGGCCCCAAGTAAAAAGTTGGCAATGTAGAGTTGTTCAAATTTGGATCTGGTCAGAAAGGGTTTTGGGGCACTTAGATCAAGTTATCCTTCTCCAAAACTTGTGCCATTTGCCATAGATGCATATTTACACCATTTAAGCATGTGCACCAAGTTTGAGAGCATTTGGACAAGTTTGGCAATGTAAAGTTGCTCAAACTTCAAATTGGACAGAAATGGTTTTGAGGGGATTAGATGATGTTTTCTTGATCTTCAAGGCATGAGGCTTTGTAAGATCATCAAATATGTCATATCTGACATGATAGAATTTCCCTGGAATTTTTAGGGAATATTTCCTTTGTAAATATTTCAAAAGCTTGAAATATCCAGAAAGGGTTTTGGAAGGATTTGGCCAATATTTTGAACATGACCATGTGTTGAAACTCTTATATATGGACAATATATGTCCTATGAGTTTCCCTGAATTTTGGCAAATATTTTTGAAATAGTTAAATCATTTTTACCTATTAAAGACCATTTCTGGCCTAAAGAAAAAGCATTTAAATAAAATATAAAAATAACTTTTAAAATTATAATTTTGTGGTTTGTGGGAGTCCTATACCTAATAGGATTCAAATATACTTTTTGAAAGATTTTTTACACCCAAAAAAAGGTACTTGCTGTACAAACCTCAATTCAGGGGTTTTTGGAAAACTAATTTTAGAAAATACTATTTGGCCAAAATATTTTTATAAGAAAATACTATACTGGTCTATAGACATGGCATGATCATTGGGAAAAGGTTTTGGATCAAGGCGATGAAGTATAAGAGTTGGAGGATTTACTTGATTTTCAGAGCACTAGCAAACAGCAGACAAGAATCAAATCAAGCAAAGTCCAAAACACTCAAAAGTTTTTGTCAAACCACATTTTTAGCATGATTATTAGCTTAAGTGTTGTGGCATGAAAATCAGGGTGTGACAGACCTACCCCCTTACAATAATATCGTCCCCGAGATTCCCAGACTAGGCGTGGAAAGGAAAACGAAAACTTGGATATGGGGTAGTCTTCACTTCTTCTTGTTGGTTCTGCTTCCGAGTGGTGCTCCATGGAATCTTGAAGTACTTGGTGGTGTGGCTTCTCGGTTGTTGCCCTTTTTGATGCAGGTTGCTGAGGGGTCTCTTGTATGGGTTAGGTTGAGCTAGACGTCAAGGGTTTGGTGAACGATGACCTTGCAGAGACCGGGCTAGTTAGGAAGTAAGGAGTACTTCCAGAGTGGTGACCCATGGAATATTTGGTGTACGATGGGTATCTCAGGTGGTAAATCTAGCTGGTAGCCGTCTACTATTTGTCTTGCAGTGGTCTTGAAGAAAATCGTTAAATCTTGGTGTGAGCGTCCCTTCGACATGGAAATGCTTGGTTCCTTTGAGAGGAGTGGTTTGCAGATACGCCCGGTCTTTGACGCGAAAGTTTACATCTTGAGGATGGTGGTCGGTGTAGTTCTTCCTTCTTGACATGTCGGTCTTCAAACGTCTTCTAACCAGCTGCACAGCTCTTCCTCCGTCTTTGGGTAATTAAGTGTGTTGCCAAATGAAGATGACAACTAACTTGTCCAAGTATTCCCTGAAGTCTATGGGGTAGCAAGGTAGGCTGGGGTATTGGTGGTGGTCTCCGTTGAATATTAGCAATGGTCTTCTTGACTTAGAGTCAAGGCCCGTGGTTAGGGTCTGATCATGTTGTGGCTTAGTGGGGCTTAAGGGTTTCAAGGATTCTAGTGTGTGAGTGAACGTTTATTACCTTATCCTTAAGCACGGTTTTTGAGATGCCAATAGTCCCACCTAGTACTCCAAATGAATATGCTTATACTACTAAAAGCATCATCTCGCATAGGTCCACTCCAATTACCACTCATGCCATACATATCCTCATGACTCCCAAAAGGATATCTACCAAAATTATACATGTCTACGGTCCGCGAAAAATCATATGTATGGCTACCCCTAAGAATCCATGGGTAAGACATACAAGTTGCTAAGCTTGAATTAAACACGACAATCCAAGTGCTCAGCCTATTCTTGCAAGGTTCAACATAAGGCATCTCTACTTTAAGGAAACACGTCATATGCCACTCCAAGATCTTGTTTCCTTCCTATAGATAAACTCCAACAGCCCGTTAACTTCCGTCAATCACCACATAATCCAACAATTCTACGAATCCGATGTCTACGGTGTTCCACAAGATCTCAAGTCCCTATAATACCCAAATACTTGGAAGGGCTATGCCATAGTAAGTCCACCAAATTCCCACCATCATGGTCAAGTAAACTCCAAGGTCATGATTATATAGATCCCTAAATAAATTCCGACAAATAATCCAATCTCCCAATTTATTGTCCACTGAGAAACATAGAATCATGATCAGGATCATCAGTCTAAATCCAATTTACTTTGAACCATGCTGACATATCTAGCATCTATACCCAGCCAGAATCACCTACTTAAATCCAAATCTCATGTCTGACGAGAATTCCTACATTTTCCCCAAGTCATTCTCAAAATGTCAACTATCTTCTATCAATATCCCCTGGCTAGGTCAAACCCTTATACCTCCAAGAATTTCAATTTGCGATCGCCATTACCCTGAAAATCCAACTTACTCCAGGGTGATGAAAGTTACGCTACTCTATTAATCATGATCCCACCAATATGAAAACCCCACAATCCATCAAGGCCTCAGATAATTCCTTGAAGTCACTGATATAAAGTCACCATATCATCTATCCTATATCCTCAAATTGGTCTATCTATGGCATCGTCAGTTTTTGTGCTATATTAGGATGAAAATGTGCTCACTCACTGTGTCCACTAGTTCCATTACGAACCCAGTGTTGTGCAAGGTTGTAGAGGCTTAACTAGTTCTCTTGTAATTCTATGGGTTAGGCACATGGTTAAGGATTCATGTTGGAGTATCTCGTGAAGTCTCAAAGGGTCTAGGAATGGGTTTTCTAATCTTGAGGAGTAAACATAACTTCACGGGGTTGCACTTGGTCGCGGAGGTTGTAGCAGAAGTCTTCATTGTTAGCTGGTTGCCGAGTTGGAATCCTTGGTACTTCTTGTCTCGCTGGTCTTCAGTTGAGGAGATAGAAGAGAGGGAAAAAGTAGCATAGAGGAGGGGAATAACTAAAAGGGGGTTCTATCATGCAAGTGCAAACAAACAGGTGCCATAAAGGACACATACATTTGTTAAGATAAGATAGGTGATATAGTCGCGTACATGCTGCCCAAGGCAAAAGTGCGACTTATATCGAAACATAAACAGATAAGGATAAGCAACACAAGACATGGTTTGATATGAACTATTACATAGAGTCGACTTCGCATAAGGGATACACGACTGATCCTACCCTAGGGGTTCTCAGATTTGATAGTCGTGTCTGCTTCTTTTCTTGAGGAGGAAGGCCTTCAGTCTTCAGCTTGTAGGTCCTCCGGTGGTGCGACAGTTGGCTGCTGGTTGGGACACAGCCTTTTGATATGCCCGAGTTCACCACATCCGAAACATGTGATGAAGGCAAAGAGGTTGTTATCCAGTCTTGGGTCATATTGTCGGTGGCCTGACGATGGTCCTCCACGAGGTGGGTATGGAAATCTAGTCCTATGCCTTCTTTGCGGGGCCCGATTGTGAGCTCCTTGAAGCTTTTTGATCTGTTGCTTCTGATTAGCAATGTAGACTTGCAGGGCAGTAATTTGTTGTTCTTGTTCGTTCACCTTCTTCTTCTCAAGGCAGTGGAGATGTAGAAGTGAAGGAAAATCCTCGTGGGATTTGAGGAATTCTTCAGTGAGGTTATGCAGCAGATAATTGACTGTGTGGGCGAAGCAGGTCTGAAGCTTGAAGGTTGGGTCTTCATCTTCTATGGGAACCATAGCTTGAGATGTGGTTCCTATTCCACTTTTGCTGGGTAGGTAACATGTAGCTTGACCTTCCTTCATTTCCGGGAGGAGGTCTTGAAGGCGGAGAAGGGCTTCGTAGGCTACTTGCTAAACGGCTAGGTCCTGAGTTGGCATAGGTGGTCCGATAAAGAACTAGCCTTGAGGTGAGGTCTTGGCAGGTACAACCACTTTGGCATAGAATTCTGTTTTGAATTCTCCATTGTCCAGTTTGTGCAGGGTATACACCGGCTCTGAAGTATAGTGGCATTGCTGGAGGCAGTCCCTTAGGAGTGGTGGAAATTCGGTCAGGAGGAGTCTTGTGGGGGCGACGGCCATCTACAAGGAGGTTAGAGGGGGGTCAATATGACAAGAGAGACTATGTCAAGCATGAGAGGTTGTTATTGCTGATTAGTTCAGAAAGGGAGAGAAGTGGATTAAGTCTGGCAAGTGATCTGGCGGTCTCGGTTCTAGTGCTTGTCCTAACTAACGTCCATGCTAACTAAGGCTTCCTACAGTTAGGATGGCTCTGATACCAGCTCTGTGGGGACCCCAACTTAAGAGTCGACACCACCAAATGCACGTGTATAGTGATCCCAGAGATCAATGCTCACTGAACACACATAAGCTAAATAACAAGAGTCTTACATCCATACATACCGTCTTACACAAATTATGACCATTATGGCCAAGTCTTACATAGATGAAGCCTCAAGGGCTGAATAGCAAATAAACTCGAATAGTGGAAGTCTTCCTAGATAAGTAGAACCAATGCCATCTGCCTTAACCCTACATGCATTCTGACTGGGAAAGCGTCCTAGTTCGCATGTTCGTCTCCATAGAATTCTTCTTCAAATTCCTGCTCCTCCATGCCCTGGCCAATTAAATAACTAGTGGCAAGCCAATGAGTACTTTGAATGTACTCGCAAGCAACCCATGATTTGGTTCAAGGTAACAATGCAAAGGTATAACAATAAGCAACCTAGCTGCAAGCTAGGTAAGTTATTCTACCATCATGTAACATGCATCAATGAATTTGGGTAACCTCGAAGACAGGTTACAGATATCAACATGAATAGAGTTCAATTATTTATCAACGAGTCAAGTCACCACCTTGACTCAACACACACACACACACACTTTCACCGAGATTGTAAAATTCTGGACATAGCTTAAGTAGCACCTCCCAACTGTCCATGACGGTGGACACGGCTATTCGAATAGTTTTACACTCTGCAGAGGTTGCGCACTTTACCCACAAGATCCGGGAAGCTTTCGTCTCACCCACGATCCCGCAATACCTCAAGTACTCGGGGGAAGCACCCGGTCATTACCTTTCCCTTGACGACACTAACATAGGGTCCACTCGTTGGTGCACAGCCCTTGTGTACAAACAGTAAATCATGGGACTTGCCCTTTTTACAATGTCACGCAATCACGAAGGGACCAACGGTGTGTCCGGTGCCCTGTGAAAATAGTCATGGTCGCCTATCCAAGCACGACCCCGTCCCGGGAGAGACCTCAAGTCTTCCCCGTCACTAGTAATGTGGGCACCATGCTAGTATCAGCCTAAGTAATCAATAATGCCCCGTCCCATAAGGGGTAGAGTGGTTGCACATGTTTGGTTGGGACGGTAGTCACACATAAATCTAATCCATCATTTCACCCACACACGAGATCTTTCTTGGCACACCACTTCTTCCTCAAGTGATGACCTAACTCAACATCACCCTCGGGCATTAGGGGCACCCGATGGGGTTTTCGAAAATAATGCAACCACGAAGGATTCATGGCTCATATGCATCACTAAGAATCACAACTAATCATTTGTCATTGCATCAAAGCACATGGTAAAGATCATGAGTAGGGTATGCATCATGTGGTGGCTTTCAACTAGTTCACCACCGTCACTCTTATCATCATGCATTCAGAAATAAAAGGGTTCCAAGGAACACAAGGGGTATCATGGTCAAAGGGCTGCTTGCCTGTCTTAACCAAGTCCTTGGGGTCTTCGAATCCTCTGGTCCTTCTCCAAGTACTCTGTACTTCGTCAACTAACGTCGGAAATAATCGCAATAAGCAACACAAAAAGGCGAAAATAAAAGTGCTCTAAAAATAGGAGTTGGACTTTTCTAGGATACCTCTGGTCATATGAAAAATAACCAGAGTGGTTTCATTGGGATTGGATTAGTGGATAATTCTGATCATTTCAATATGTTGGAAACAAGGGTGTAAGGATTTGCAAGAAGTGTACATAAATATATTTTTGAAAATGAGGAAAGGCACCCATTTAACAAATCATAAATTTAGAAGCATCTAGGAGTTGGTTTTACTGGATTTGGAGTTCAAATGAATTTCCTATGATTTTGCAAAGTTGACAAATAGGAAGAAATGGCTCATTATTTTGTGGGGTACAGAAAGTATTAATAAAAATGTTCCAAAGCTAAGTTGTGAGCACATGAGTACCTAGGAATTTGAATCATTGTATTTGGATCAAATTTGAGCTCTCTGTGATTTTCTAAAGTTCATCACAGAAATGGAAAAATGACATTTGATAAATATTTGTGAAGAAGAATCTCTAGAAAAATGTGCATGTAGTACCAACATGTAGATCATGATTTTAGAAACTCCTAGAAATTTGAATCATGAAATTTGGAGTTTATTTGATTTGTTTAAGGATTTTAGATGTTCACTTGAAAAATAAATAAAAGGAAAAGAATCCGCAGGCCACTTTAGCCTGTAGCTGGGCCGGCTCGGAGCCATGCGAGCCCAGGTGAACCGGTGCGCGCGCGCACGCACGTTCAAACCTGACGGCTGGGGCCCAGCGGTCAGCATCAGAGAGGGGAGAGAGAGAGAGGTGAGGATGACAGGCGGGGCCCGCCTGTCATCTTCAACCTCGCGGCCAGAGAAGCGGCGAGCTCACCGGCGGCGATATGGTGCACGGCAAAGTGATCCGAGGGCACGGTCGTGCTCAGGGAGGAGTCACGGTTCTGGTGTTGCCGGAGTTGGCCGCCGGAGGGTCCTGGCTCATCGGCGGCGAGGTGGAACGGCGGCGGAGCGTTGGGAGGCTCCACGTTGGCTCGCTCCGGGCTGCAACAGGAATGGGAGAAGGAGGGGAATGAGTCAGTGAGGTCCGGCAGTTCCAGATCGAGCAAGAGCTGGGGCGGAGGGAGCCTGTAACGTGAGATCACCGATCGCCCGAGGCGGCGGAGCTCCGGTCGATCCTGTGCACAGAGGCTCTTCGAGGGCAAGTGGGTTGTACTGGTGTGCTCTTGGGTGTGTGGGGAGGAGATGGATGCCAGTGGAGAGGCCCGGGGCATGCTGATATAGCCGGGCTGCGGTCCACCATGGACTCGTGCACTGGCGAGGTCACGAGCGAGGCCAGAGGCCGTGTGGGCACTCGCGAGCGAGTCGGAGCTGTTCCTGGATGAGGTCTACGCCTATGGGAGGGAAGAGGAGGAGCGGGGAAGCATCCAGAGAGCTTGCGCATGTGAGGCCAGAGATTGGAGCTCGCGGGCGGCCGGCGCGCGTGCGTGGGCAGCAGCAGGAGGGAGAAGGAGGAGGGGGACAGGGGCGTGGCATGTCGCGGACGTCGAGGCACCTTGACTAGCGCAAGGGGGAGGCTCGAGGTGGTCGGGCGCTGCGGATTGGGGGTGGCTACAGTGCGGGTGTGCACTGTAGCACGCTCTGGAGCACGCCTATTGCATGCCAGGGCATGTCTTTGGCTTGCTGGGCGCGACCACCTTGTCTGGGGGGTCGGGTGAGGAGTAAACAAGTGGGTTGTGGCCTTGGATGCCCTGGTTACCCAATGGAAGAAGAGGGAGGTTGAGGGAGAGTGGAAAT
Source organism: Secale cereale (assembly GCA_902687465.1). Taxonomy (NCBI): domain Eukaryota; kingdom Viridiplantae; phylum Streptophyta; class Magnoliopsida; order Poales; family Poaceae; genus Secale; species Secale cereale. The sequence continues at coordinate 332,418,002 of LR738710.1, forward strand.
TGGGCTGTCCAGCAGAGTAAAATGGGGTTTTGACCCCTCAATCATTGAGCTCTCGCCATGCGGAAGTTACTGGAGGTGCAAGGGAACCTGGGGAAGCTGTGGTAAAAAGTTGGGCTCAAGGAGAACAAGGGAAGAGGTGAAAATGGTAACTTTGGAAAATCACTAGAAGGTGTTTGATATGGTTTTGAGAAATCAAATGATTTCCACTAGACATGAGAATTTACAGGATTAAATGGCATATAGAAATAGGGTGTTCCACCAAGTTTGGGCTCATTTGAAGAAACTTGCCAATGTAACTTTGGTGAACCTTAGAAATCAACAGAAATGGATTTTCCAAGATTAGGTTAAGCAAATCATCTCTCCTTGATACACAACTTGCTGTAGTGTTATCACTTAGGGTAGTGAGCTTGTCCACAAAATTTGAGGCCCCAAGTAAAAAGTTGGCAATGTAGAGTTGTTGAAATTTGGATCTGGTCAGAAAGGGTTTTGGGGCACTTAGATCAAGTTATCCTTCTCCAAAACTTGTGCCATTTGGCATAGATGCATATTTACACCATTTGAGCATGTGCACCAAGTTTGAGAGCATTTGGACAAGTTTGGCAATGTAAAGTTGCTCAAACTTCAAACTGGACATAAATGGTTTTGAGGGGATTAGATGATGTTTTCTTGATCTTCAAGGCATGAGGCTTTGTAAGATCATCAAATATGTCATATCTCACATGATAGAATTTCCCTGGAATATTTAGGGAATATTTCCTTTGTAAATATTTCAAAAGCTTGATATATCCAAAAAGGGTTTTGGAAGGATTTGTCCAATATTTTGAACATGACCATGTGTTGACACTCTTATATATGGACAATATATGTCCTATGAGTTTCCCTGAATTTTGGCAAATATTTTTGATATAGTTAAATCATTTTTACCTATTAAAGACCATTTCTGGCCTAAAGAAAAAGCATTTAAATAAAATATAAAAATAATTTTAAAATTATAATTTTGTGGTTTGTGGGAGTCCTATACCTAATAGGATTCAAATATACTTTTTGAAAGATTTTTCACACCCTAAATAAGGTACTTGTAGTACAAACCTCAATTCAGGGGTTTTTGGAAAACTAATTTTAGAAAATACTATTTGGCCAAAATATTTTTACAAGAAAATACTATACTGGTCTATACACATGGCATGATCATTGGGAAAAGGTTTTGGATTAAGGAGATGAAGTATAAGAGTTGGAGGATTTACTTGATTTTTAGAGCACTAGCAAACAACAGACAAGAATCAAATCAAGCAAAGTCCAAAACATTCAAAAGTTTTTGTCAAACCACATTTTTAGCATGATTATTAGCTTAAGTGTTGTGGCATGAAAATCAGGGTGTGACATTGGGATACGTCACATACATAAGACCACGCTCTTCATCGAACTCCTAGTGAAGTTCTTGTCCATCTCCTGCGTCATACTCAGTTGTACCTGCATCTGGTGTGTGTAGTAATCTGTGAGTCACAAGGACTCAGCAATCCCATTCCCGGGTATCAAAACTATCAAGGCTTTTTGGTGTGGAGAGCTAATAAAGTTGCTGCAGCAAGCACTAAGCAACTAGCTTACGAAGTCAGAGCGAGATGAGGATATGTGCCAACGGTTGCCAAAGATGATCAATAAGTGATCCTAGCTACTCATGTTCATGCATAAACCCACTGCATTCACTTTCTGAAAACCCCTTTGAAAATAGACCGTCACGGTTACTCACACAGGTAGTGTATTCTAAAGGATATGGTGTCAAGTTATCTACAACCGGATATTAACAACTCCAATCTGCCACATAACCGCGGGCACGGCTTTCGAAAGATCAAAACCCTGCAGGGGTGTCCCAACTTAGCCCATCACAAGCTCACGATCCGCGGAGTCGCAAATCCATGTTGGGAAGACCCGAGTATTCTCGGAATCCCGTGCTCAAGATATTTCGACAAAGGTAAGACTAATCCAGCAAGACCCCCCGGCGTGCCGACACCCTGATAGTAGACGAGTGTATCTCATCTCAGGCCACGACCAGATGGGACATCATACAGGTATATACCAATCCTCGAGTTTCCCTGTGGTGGCCCCACAGCCTGCCAAGTATGGACCAACACTCACGAGGAGCACTGGTCTGGGTTGTTGATTAAGAACTCGGGTTAATTACTCCCTATGCATGTTTTTAGTTGTTAGGAAAATGTAGTACCAAAGTTGGGCCTTGCTGGAAAAAATTTAAGCAGTGCAAATTATCAAGGGGGGCCCATAAACCCCAACCGTGTTAGGAACGCAAATCTAGGAACATAACACCGGTTTATCAGATCCTAAGGCGGCATGAGTGGAACAAAACACCAAGAAGAAGGCCAAGCCTTCTGAAAGCACAAGTGCTCCGTGGGTGATTTTGGTAAATAATGTCAGCATATCTCTTGTTGGACTAATATTTCACACTCGTATATTTCAGACAAGTTCAATAGATGGAGTGGCATGGACTAGAGGATGTGGAACCCTTTCAAGATGTTAAGGATAAAGGTTTGGCCCAAGCTCAAAGCTATGGACTCTACATTTTCTATTTTAGTGATCCAAGATCACATTGAGTCCATAGGAAAGCCAATACTACTAAAAGGGGATGAGGTGTTGCTTAATGGCTTGCTTGCTCAAAATGTCTAGTGATATGCTCCAAAAACCCTCAACCACTTTCCACATCCACATATGTCCCAAACCAAAAGTCAAACTCGGCCCTACAAAAAATATCTATCCGTCGCCACCGAGTTCATTTGACATAGCCACCTCCAGAAACCCTAATCATTTCGGTCTCACCGAAAGGGATCTCGGTCTCACCGAGATGGGATTGCAAACTTTCTGTTGCCTGTTGCAATATTTTTGGTCTAACCGAGATGCGCAATCGGTCCCATCGAGTCATTAATGCAAACTCCCTGTTGCCTCTTCCTAACATTTCGGTCTCTAAGGAATGAGCGAATCAGTCCCATCAAGTTTGCCTGACCAACTCTCTATGTGTCTATTACCAAAATCGGTCTCACCGAGTTTGTGTAATCGGTCCCACCGAGATTATGTTATGCCCTAACCCTAATGAAATCGGTCCCACCGAGTTGATCATATCGGTCCCACAGAAATACCTAACGGTCACATTATGAACTAAATCACTCTGACCGAGTTCTTTGAATCGGTCCCAGCGAGTTTGGTAAATTGTGTGTAACGGTTAAATTTTGTGTGGAGGCTATATATACCCCTCCACCCACTCTTCACTAGTAAAGAGAGCCATTAGAACATACATACACTTCCATCATTCATGTTCTGAGAGAGAACCACCTACTCAAGTGTTGAGATCAATATATTCCACTCCTACCATAAGAATCTTGTTCTCTAGCCTTCCCCAAGTTGCTTTCCACTCAAATCGTTCTTCCACCATATCCAAATCTATAAGAAGCTGTTTGATTGTTGAGGAGAGTATCATTTGAAGCATTTCAGTAAGGAGTTCATCATCAACACAACGTTTATTACCTTTTGGCGAGTGGTGTCTCCTAGATTGGTTAGGTGTCACTTGGGAGCCTCGGACAAGATTGTGGAGTTGAACCAACGAGTTTGTAAGGGCAAGGAGATCGCCTACTTCATGAAGATCTACCGCTAGTGTGGCAAGTCCTTCGTGGGCGATGGCCATGGTGGGATAGACAAGGTTGCTTCTTCGTGGACCCTTCGTGGGTGGAGCCCTCCGTGGACTCGCACAGCCGTTACCCTTCGTGGGTTGAAGTCTCCATGAACTTGGATGTACGATAGAACCACCTATCGGAACCAAGACAAAAAACATCATTGTCTTCACTCGCGTTTGCTCCCTCCAAACTCCTCCCCTTTACCTTCATATGCAATTGTTTACTTTCCGCTGCTACACTCTTAGAATTGCATGTGTATGTTGACTGCTTGACTTGTGCTAAGTCGCTAAAACCTGCCAAGAACTAAAATTGGGAAAAGGATAGGCTTTTCATTTTAGTCAAGTGGTCAAAGTTGCATGCTTTACTTCACAATACCTATATACTCTAGTCATACATGCTTGTTGTGTATTGTGGAAGTTAAACATGTGTGAAATCTCCACTCAAACATCAAGTATATTAAAAGCTACCACTTTTCTTGCTAGAGTCTATTCACCCCCCCCCCTCTAGATACATACTCTTCATGATCCTTCCAATTGGTATCAGAGCTTTGGTCTCCATTGCTTTGGTTTAATCACCATTGGAGGAAGATGGATGAGTCTACGTTGGGGAGTATTAGACGAAGAGTGCCTATGCTTGATGGAGGGTACTTTCAGGAATGGAAAAATGAGATGCTTGAGATTTTGAATGAATATCATTTGAACAAGTACATTGATAATCCTTGCATGCCCCCATTGATGCTTTGAATCCTACTCTCAGTGAGAAACTTGACATGATTCACAATCTTAGAACTATGAATCTTATTATTAGAGGATTGCCCAAAAAATTGATTGCTAGCTTACCTACTCTAGATTGTTCTTATACCATATGGAGATTCTTAGAGGAACGATTTCCAAATTATTCCTTGAAAAATCTTGATGAGATTCTCCATAAGTCTATTGCCTTAAATAAGATGAGCACTAGTGATCCTAAGTTTGGTGATTGTTTGTTTGAGCTTCGTGAACTCATGCTTGCCAAAGGAGATGTTGGAATAGTTAGCACTATCATTTCCGAAGTCATTAGAATCCATAGAGATGCACATTGTCATAGTCATACTTCTAACGAATCACTCTCTCTAGGTGTTGACCAATCACATGACGATGAGGAACATGGATACTATGATGAGGAAGACAATAGTGAACTTGATGAACAAATGAGACATCTTGGTCTTATGGCAAATCTTCGTGGTTACGCGGCTGGAGGAAAGGAATGGGTGCTTGATAGTGGTTGCACGGATCGCATGACCGGAGATAAGGACATGTTTGATGAGCTTGCTAGAATTGATGGTCCATGAAAGTATGTTACTTTTGGTGACAACTCTAAGGGTAAAGTTGTTGGCCTTGGTAAGGTGGCCATATCCAATGATAGCTCAATTAAGAATGTCATGCTTGTAGAATCCCTTGGATATAATCCTCTCTCCGTGTCTATATTAGCTGATTTTGATTTAAATGTGATATTTACTCATGTTGATTGCCAAGTCTTTCATAGAGATAATGACAACATGGTCTTTACCGGCATACGTAGAGGTGACCTATACATTGTTGACTTCACTAAGAAAGCCCAACCCTGCACTTGCTTTATTGCTAAATTCTCTAAAGGTTGGTTATGGCATAGAAGGTTAGGTCATGTCGGTATGCAAAATCTTGATAAGCTAATTAAAGGTGATCATATCCTTGGTGTTAAATATGTTATATTTGACAAGGATAAACTTTGTAGTGCTTGTCAAGCAGGAAAACAAGTTGGAGGAAGTCATCCCGTGAAGAATATCATGACTACTAGAAGACCACTTGAGCTACTTCATATGGATCTTTTTGGTCCCAACGCTTACAAAAGCCTTGGCGGTAACTCTTTTGGATTACTCATTGTTGATGATTTTTCACGATTTACGTGGGTGTTTTTTCTTGATGATAAATCACATGTCCAAAAGATCTTCAAAAACTTTGCTAGGAAGGCCCAAAATCAATTTGAAGTGAAGATCAAGAAGGTTCGCAGCGACAATGGAACGGAGTTCAAGAACGCAAATGTGGATACCTTTCTTGACGAAGAAGGGATTTCACATGAGTTCTCGGCTACGTACATGCCTCAACAAAATGGAGTTGTTGAGAGGAAGAACCGGAGACACATCAAAATGGCAAGGACAATGCTTGATGAATACAAGACGCCAAGACACTTTTGGGCGGAAGTAGTTGAGACAGCTTGTCATGCAACAAATCGCTTGTATCTTCACAAGCTTCTCGGCAAGACGGCATACGATCTTCTCACCGGTAACAAACCCCAAGTTGGATACTTTTGAGTATTCGACTCAAAGTGCTACATTCTTGGTAAGCATCGTCGTTCTAAATTTGCTCCTAAATCTCATGAAGGTTTCCTACTTGGTTACGGCTCAAACTCTCACACACACCGTGTCTACAACAATTTCACCTGAAAGGTTGAAGAGACGGTAGATGTGAAGTTTGATGTATCTAACGACTCGCAAGTAGAGCAATTGCCAATTAATGTAGGAGATAAAGATCCTTTGGAAGCAATTCGAGACTTGTCTATTGGCAAGATCCATCCAACGGAGGTGAAAGAGAGTACTTCGTCCGTCCATGTGGAAGCTCCTACCTCACGGCAAGGTAAACCTCAAGTTTACTTGGAGGCATCCACAAGTGGGACACTCCATGACGAAGGAAACGAGGATGTGCATCAAGATGAACCTCATCAACCTCCTTATCCACCTCCACAAGAGGACAACAACACCAACAACAATGAAGAAGGACAAGAAGAGGAAGAACACGATGAAGAGGATGTTCCACCCCGACCCAAGCAAAAGCTTTCACGAGTTAGAGCAAGAATTGCTAGAGATCATCCCGTAGAGCAAATCTACAATGATATCCAAACCGGGAGAATCACTAGCTCTAAATCTCGTTTAGCTAACTTTTGTGAACATTACTCTTTCATATCTAACCTTGAACCTATGAAGGTTGACGATGCTCTTGATGATCCAGATTGGGTGAACGCCATGCACGAAGAACTATACAACTTCGAGAGAAATCAAGTGTGGACATTGGTCGAAAATCCCGACAACAACAACATCATTGGTACCAAATGGGTGTTTCACAACAAGCAACACGAAGATGGTCAAGTCGTCTGCAACAAGGCATGTCTCGTCGCCCAAGGCTACACTCAAGTCGAAGGTATGGACTACGGTGAGACATACGCCCTCGTTGCTAGACTTGAATCCATTCACATCTTGCTTGCCTATGCTAATTACCATGATACCACCTTGTATCAAACGGACATTAAAAGTGCCTTTCTCAACGATGAAATTGAGGAGGAAGTTTATGTTAAACAACCTCCCGGCTTTGTTAATCCCAAGAAACGTGATCATGTTTACAAACTACACAAAGCCCTATATGGTCTTAAGCAAGCTCCTAGAGCATGGTATAAATGCTTAACCAAGTTCCTAATTGAGAAAGGCTTTGAAATTGAAAAAATAGACTCCACTCTTTTTACTAAAAGGGTTAATGGTGAATTATTTGTGTGCCAAATCTTTGTTGATGATATTATATTTGGTTATACTAATCCCCATCTTGGTGAAAGGTTTGGAAAGCTAATGTTGGAAAAGTTTGAGATGACTATGGTGAGTGAACTCAAGTTCTTTCTTGGTTTCCAAATCAAGCAAACTAAGGAGGGTACCTTTGTTTCTCAAACAAAGTATACCAAGGACTTGTTCAAGAAGTTCAACATGCAAGAATGCAAAGGTATGACTACACCCATGCCTTCTAGTGGACATCTTGAATTAACTAAGGATGGTAAACCAGTTGATCAAAAGGTTTACCACTCTATGATTGGTTCTTTGTTATATCTATGTGCCTCCCGTCGTGATATTATGCTATGTGTGTGCATGTGTGCACGATACCAAGCGGCTCCTAAAGAATGTCATCTTAAGGCCGTGAAAAGGATAGTGAGATACCTAATTCATACACCAAATTTTGGCATTTGGTATCCTAAGAGGTCCTTTTTTGATCTTGTTGGCTACTCCGACTCGGATTATGCCAGTGACAAGGTTGATCGAAAGTCTACTTCGGGTACTTGTCAATTTTTTGGTAGATCTCTTGTGTCTTGGTCCTCCAAGAAACAAAACTCGATATCCTTATCCACCGCCAAAGCAGAATACATTGCCGCTAGTTCATGTTGTGCTCAATTGGTTTGGATGACTCAAACTCTTAAAGATTATGGGATATATGTGAAACATGTACCATTGCTTTGAGATAATGAAAGTGCTATTAGGATTGCTCATATCCTGTGCAACACTCTCGAACTAAACATATTGAAGTTCATCATCATTTCATTCGAGATCATGTTGCTAAGGGTGATATTAATCTTAAACATGTTCGCACCGATAAGCAATTAGCAGATATATTTATTAAACCAGTTGATGAGAAAGTGTTTTGCAGGTTGAGAGGTGAATTGCACATTATTGATGCCTCAAACTTGGAGTAGGAACTCCATTCGATACATGCAAGGCATAAGCCTGTGACTAATCGTTGACTTTTCCCTTATGATCTTATGTCTTGGATATATTTGTACCTTTGCATTCTATCTAACTCTTGTAGGCACTTGGATGAATCTAAATCCAGGAGATTGCAACTCACTCATATATTTAGCAATCTCTACATCACCAAGCCCCTACACCGTGGTGGTTGAAGACAAGGAAGCATGAAACTCTTCAACATATCCTTTGACAATTTCTATGTATCAAATTTCTTTTGGTATCAAGTGTTCATGATTGTCATCTTGGATACACAAGTGCTCTTCCTTGCAAGACTAACTCATGTTGGTAGATGAACTCAAACTACAAGTGGTGCTCCCAATCCTTGATGAGCTTCATCAACCTTGAGCAACCCACACAAGTTCAACTACATGATCAAGACCAACACCACTACCCAAGGTATGCTATTCCATCTTAGAGAAGCTTTGCCACAAGTCATGGGTCAAAGCAGCTGAACAAGATGTGAATACATCAAAATGCTTAAACGAAAAATGGCAACCCCATTTTGAGCTTAAACGATGAGTATAACCTATGATCAAGTGTCTTCACTTGAGTCCTAAGTCAATATACTCTAACATAGGTGACATTGTCGCCGACCAATTCTAGATGAAGTTCTCTAAGTTTTTTCTTGTGTTCCTTGCATTTTTTACTTACATTTTGTTCCCCTTCTCTTAACAAAAAAAACTTCATCCAGACTTTCTTTTCTCTGTTTTTTGCCTTCTCCTGCATCCAATTCACTGCAAATCTTTCAGTTAATTCCTTGCAAATCCTTGCGAGATCTTATTTGCCTAGAGAGTTGAGATGAAAACTTGTTCTCTCAGTGTTAAACTCGAACCCACCGATTTACCTCTTTCGATTGAACCGAACCATCTTGGTGCCAACGAAGAAAATCACTTGGTACTACCGGTTTCAATACCGAGGAGACAATTTGTCTTTTGCATCCTGCATATATATTCTAGATCCACTCAATGATACTTGTCCTCTACCAGCATCTCATGTATATGCAGCTCTGCTCTATGACTCAAGGACCCAACCTATTTTGATTCACACTCCTGAAGATCCCTTCTTGGAAATTGATGTCAAAGGGGGAGAGAGAGTTCACATCAAAGCTTCGGGGAGAGAGAGAGAGCTCAAAGCTTAAGGGAGAAAAATCACTTGCCCCAGATGCCTGGTGTTCAAGAGGAGAGTAGTTACATGTCTTTATGAGGGGAAAGACATGTCTATGTTATTGATCTGATCTGTTTTGCTCTAATTATGTTTCCCTACTTTCTTCCATTATCCAATATAAGATTTAGGGGGAGAAAGACTGTTAGGGAAGGAAGTCTTTGAATTAATTGCATATCTTTTACCTTTGGGAACATGTTTGTATTTAAGAGTACCTAGTACTCACACTCTACATGTTATCCCAATCTTGGCACCCTTGTGGCTCTTTTGTTACTCTGTCTAGTAGATGTACCTGTGTTATCTAACCTTGTTTACTTAGGTTCATCCCTTCATAAGTCAGCTCAACATCACAAGGTAAGTATATGCATCACACTCATGAGAATGAAGATTTCTTGCTAATGTACATATTGTTTGCAAGAAGGAATCATGAACATGAGGATACACTTCATATATTCATATCATTTACTCTGATGTATATAGCCAAGATACATGTAACTCATTGCTTGCTCTATCATGCCTATGCTTTGATATGTTCTTATATTCCACATTCACATGATTGCATACATGTAGGGGGAGCCTATGCATGTTACATGTTCTTCCAAAGCTTTAACTGCAATTATTCATATCTTTATCTAAAGCTTTGATGTATGTTGTCATCAATTACCAAAAAGGGGGAGATTGAAAGCACAAGTGCTCCCTGGGTGATTTTGGTAATTAATGTCAACATATCTCTTGTTGGACTAATATTTCCATCTAGTATATTTCAGACAAGTTCAACAGATGGAGTGGCATGGACTAGAGGATGTGGAACCCTTTCAAGATGTTAAGGACAAAGGATTGGCTCAAGCTCAAAGCTAAGGACTCTACATTTTCTATTTCAGTGATCCAAGATCGCATTGAGTCCATAGGAAAGCCAATACTATTAAAAGGGGATGACGTGTCGCTTAATGGCTTGCTTTTTCAAAATGCCTAGTGATATGCTCCAAAAACCCTCAACCACTTTTCACATCCACATATGTCCCAAACCAAAAGTCAAACTCGGCCCTATCGAAAATATCTATCCGGTGCCATCGAGTTAATTTGACATAGCCACTACCAGAAACCCTAATCATTTCGGTCTCACCGAAAGGGATCTCGGTCTCATCGAGATGGGATTGCAAACTCTCTGTTGCCTGTTGCAATATTTTTGGTCTAACCAAGATGCACAATCGATCCCACTGAGTCTGTAATGCAAACTCTCTGTTGCCTCTTCATAACATTTCAGTCTTACCGAAATGAGTGAATCGGTCCCACCGAGTTTGCCTGACCAACTCTCTGTGTGCCTATTACCAAAATCGGTCTCATCGAGTTTGTGTAATCGGTCTCACCGAGATTACGTTATGCCCCAACCCTAATGAAATCGGTCCCACCGAGTTGATCATATCGGTCCCACAGAAATACCTAATGGTTACATTATGAATTTCGGTCTGACCGAGTTCTTTGAATCGGTCCCACCGAGTTTGGTAAGTTCTGTATAACGGTAAGATTTTGTGTGGAGGCTATATGTACCCCTCCACCCACTCTTCACTCATAAAGAGAGCCACCAGAACATACATACACTTCCATCATTCATGTTCTGAGAGATAACCACCTACTCAAGTGTTGAGATCAATATATTCCACTCCTACCATATGAATCTTGTTCTCTAGCCTTCCCAAAGTTGCTTTCCACTCAAATCCTTCTTCCACCATATCCAAATCTGTGAGGACCTGTTTGTGTGTTGGGGAGACTATCATTTGAAGCATTTGAACAAGGAGTTCATCATCAACACATCGTTTATTACCTTTTGGAGAGTGGTGTCTCCTAGATTGGTTAGGTGTCAGTTGGGAGTCTCCGACAAGATTGTGGAGTTGAACCAAGGAGTTTGTATGGGAAAGGAGATCGCCTACTTCGTGAAGATCTACCGCTAGTGAGGCAAGTCCTTCGTGGGTGATGGCCATGGTGGGATAGACAAGGTTGCTTCTTCGTGGACCCTTCGTGGGTGGAGCCCTCCGTGGACTCGCGCAGCTGTTACCCTTCGTGGGTTGAAGTCTCCATCAACTGGGATGTACGATAGCACCACCTATCAGAACCAAGACAAAAAACATCATTGTATTCACTTGCGTTTGCTCCCTCCAAACTCCTCCCCTTTACCTTCATGTGAAATTGTTTACTTTCCGCTTCTATACTCTTAGAATTGCATGTGTAGTTTGACTACTTGACTTGTGCTAAGTTGCTAAAACCTGCCAAGAACTAAAATTGGGAAAAGGATAGGCTTTTCGTTTTAGTCAAGTGGTCAAAGTTGCATGCTTTACTTCAAAATACCTATAGACTCTAGTCATACATGCTTGTTGTGTATTGTGAAAGTTAAACATGTGCTAAATCTCCACTCAAACTGCAAGTATATTAAAAGCTGCCCCTTTTCTTGCTAGAGTCTATTCACCCCCCCCTCTAGACACATACTCTTCACGATCCTTTCACCTTCCACCCATTAGCAATATAGATGTGTAATAATTAATTAAGATATATATTGTGTTATCCCAATAAACAAGTCCAAAACATGGAGCAATCTTCAACTTCACCTGCAACCAACAACGCTATAAGAGGGGCTGAGCAAAAGCATACTTAGCCAATCAACGGTTTGCTAGGAAGGTGGTTAGAGTGTTTCATGGCAACACAGGAGGCTGACAAGACAAAAATAGGCATCGAGGCATAACTATAGGGAAAGACAACTAGCAAAGCAAAGATAGAGGTGATATCGGGGAACGGTCATCTGGCCTGTTAAGTTCTCGGTCGGATCATAAACTTGCTCCTCAAACTCAGTCTCGTCATGAACATTGAACTCTGAATCGGCTCCCGGCTCTACCCAACACAAGAACACAACAACGAAACAAGATCAAACATGGTGCGATGCACAAACAGCATGATGTAAGACATGATGCATATGAGCATGATCATAGTATGATGATCACAAATGGAACATGATGAGTGCAACATGTGGCATGGAAAACGCAACAATCATAATTCAACTAAGGGAACACAACATGCAAAAGAAAGAAAGAACAACATAGCCACACATGTAGTTATTTAGTTTGAACTAGCTAAGCACCCAACAAGTTTAATATGTTGCTTAGCATGGCAAAGAATGCATCACAAGACCAACTACAACATGTAAGAAATTTAAATGGGCCGGAAGAAACAAACAACAATTCCGGAAAATCCAATGTGCATATATTAAATTTGGTGTTGATATGTTAAAACCATATTTTAGAGTTGTTAAACATGAAAAGTAACAGCACCATGGTATTCTACACATTTTTCCACGCCATTTACATATAAAGTTTGTTAAATTTGGAGCTACGGTTATTTAGTTATGAAATAAACCAATTTAAACATGTTATTTAACAAACATGAGCAAACATCATTTTAAATGTTTTAAACATGGCAGAAAAATTACATATTATGCAACTACACTAAAAACTAAACAGATTTGGTTTTTCCTTTATTTAAAAAATATGCACAGATTAAAAGATATGAGCATATCCAAATTGCAAACAAAACTGAAATAAAACAAAACACTTCAAAAACACAAGGACACGGCCTGGGCCAGCCACTGTCAATGACATTTAGGCCCAGGAGGTGCTGAGGTGGCAGAGAAAGGGTGTGGAGAAAGGTGTGTGTGAGCAGTGTATGACGGGAGGGTCTGGGCGTCAGTGTCACATGGAAAAAATAAAAGGCCACAGCAAAATATTATGTGGAGCCTGGGACATTTAGGCCCAGGAGGTGCTGAGGTGGCAGAGAAAGGGTGTGGAGAAAGGTGTGTGTGAGCAGTGTGTGACGGGAGGGTCTGGGCGTCAGTGTCACATGGAAAAAAATAAAAGGCCACAGCAAAATATTATGTGGAGCCTGGGACTCGAACCCAAGTCTCCTGGGTAGCTCACAAGGGCGCTGACCACTGCGCTAGAGGGAGATATCTGATAAGTGAAGGGGGCCTGGCTCCTTTTGAACCCATGCCAGATATCCCAGCCATGTTCTTCACTTCGCACAGGAAGATGGCCATGGTGTTGGCAAGCAACGGCGGCGACCACCGGAGCAGTGGAGCAACGGCGGGGGTGCGAGATGATACCAAGAGTGGTGCTGCTTCAAGACACGTGCTTGCATGCGCGCACATTTTGGGCGTGTGCGGGCGGGAGATCGTCGAGCTTGCGGCCATGGCGATGAGCACAGCGAGGCTAGGAAGGCAGGGCGTGTGGGCTGTTGCACGCGGCGTGTGTGTGCGTGTGAGCTGGGGAATGGGTGAGCACAGCTAGGCTTGTTAGGAGCAGGGGTGCATGGAGAAGCTACAGCAGGTCCAGCAGCTACACAACTACAGAAAAAATGCAGACTATGCCGGAGCACCAAGAACACGACGAAGGCACGACTCTAGTAACGCCTACGGTGATCGAATCACGACCGAAAAGAGTAGGGTTGTAGTTGGGTATACCTAGTGTACCTAAGACATGAAGAAGAGGACGGGGACGAAGTAGAACGATGGTGACGAGGCGAGGAACTCCGGAGCATTTGATGTCCGAGAAGAAGAGGAAGAAGACGGTCGGGGTAGTCGATCCAAAAGCCATAGAGGTACGTGCGCGATGGCAGAGGACGTAGAGGAACTTGGCGGTCTTCTCCACGATGGCCGAGGTGGTTGGAGGTGCGGCGAGGGGACTAGGCCGTGCTCGAGCTGAAGCTCTCTCGGTTCATGGCGAGCAGGGCGACGGCGTGTGCGTGGAGGCTTACCTAGGCGGCAACAAGGGAAGGAGAGGAAGGGGATCGGTCGAGGAGGAACCTGTTGAGTATACGTTGTCCACCGTACATGTATAGGACTAGGGGTCTGTATTTATACCGCTGTATCTCTCTCTCTCCCCTCGTATATTTGTACATCTTGGGAGACAAGTAGAGGTCGGTCCACCCTGTACCTATATATGTGCCATGCACACGATCAATGGAATCATCGATTCGTGCAATCTCATTCTTCTCAACAAACATGGTATCAGTTTAGCACGCCGATCCCTTTCCCGACTTCCGCTCCAAGCCGCCGTCGCCGCCCTACAGCCGCCGCCGCCATCGCCGCGCCGCCGCTGTTCGCCGCCGCCGCCGCCCTTCCCTGCAGCCGCCGCCTCCGCGCCGCCGCTGCACTCCTCCACCTCCTCCCTCCCCTAACCACCGCCGCCCCCTTACCCTACCCGCGCCGCCGCCC
>LR738710.1:332432840-332519275 GCA_902687465.1 Secale cereale
GATGAGCTCATGCTCAGCACTCTCACCGCCGGCCTCAACGAGGACTTCGGCAACGTGGCATCCAACCTCTCCCTGCTGCCGAACCCAACCTTCCAGTCTGTCGTGGCGTATTTACGCTTGGAGGAACGACGGATGAAGAAGGTGAAGGCCCGGGTCCAGCACACCGCCCTCGCCGCCGGGACCTCCCGCGGCCCGCCACCACCCGCCCCGCACCATCCCCGACCACCGGCGCCCCCGGGCTTCTACCCGCTCCCGCCCGCTCCGCCCGCCCCGGCTGCCCCGCAGCAACAGCAGTCCGGCGGGGGTGGCGGCCGCCGCAACCGGCGCCGTGGGGGCGGGGGCGGAGGGCGCCCCCAACAGCAGCAGCAGCAGCCCGGGTACGGAGGGGCTCCACGCCAACATCCGCCCCTCCCGCCCTGGGCCGTCGGCGCCAACCCTTGGACCGGCGTGGTCCATGCATACCACATGCCGGTCCCACGCGCCGCGGGCATCCTCGGGCCCCACCCGACCGGCCCTCAGGCGCACCTCGCCGCTGTCCCTCACCAGGTGGGTGCGGGCGGCTATGCGCCCGGCGGCTACGTTCCAGGTGGCTACATGCCTCCTCCCTACGCGCCACAGCCCGCGCCCGCTCCACTACCTCCGGCTCCATGGGATCCCGCCCTGCTCGCTGCCCTCCACTCGGCGCCGTCTCCCTCCAACTACGGAGGTGGCGGTGATTGGTACATGGACACGGGGGCCACCACCCACATGACGTCGCACCCCGGTAACCTTGTCTCCTCCCTCCCGATTACCACTTCGAACCGCATCACCTTCGGTGATGGTTCCTCCGTTCCCATTACTCATGTCGGTCATAGTTTCTTTCCATCTAACTCTACGCCTATTAACATGTCTAATGTACTTGTCTCACCTCACCTCGTTAAAAATCTCGTTTCTGTTCGTCGTCTTACCTGTGATAATCCTCTTACCATTGAATTTGATGGTCTTGGTTTCTCTGTGAAGGACGCCCGTACCAGGATGGTGCTGCACCGATGTGACAGCCCTGACGACTTGTACCCAGTACACTTCGCCTCCACCACCGCCGCCACCACCTCTCCAGTCGCCCTCGCCGCCGGAGTTGACATTTGGCACGCACGTTTGGGTCACCCCAACTCCACCGTCCTTCGCCAGATTCTCAGGAGTTTTTCATTTTCATGTAATAAATTCGACGAACACACTTGTCATGCTTGTCGTCTCGGCAAGCATGTTCGTCGTCCGTTTAGCGAGTCAAACACTATTTCTTCTTTTCCGTTTCAGTTAGTCCATAGTGATGTTTGGACCTCTCCCGTTGCGAGCAACACGGGCTTCTTATATTATCTTGTGTTACTTGATGATTTCTCTCACTTTGCATGGACGTTTCCACTCCGTCGCAAATCCGATGTGCTCGCCACCCTCACAGCCTTCTACTCCTACATCACTACCCAATTCGGGCGCCCCATCCTCGCCTTCCAGACTGACAACGGAAAAGAGTTTGACAACGCTGCCACTCGACATCTCCTCGCCTCTCACGGCACCACCTTTCGTCTCACATGTCCATACACATCCCAGCAAAACGGCCGAGCCGAAAGGCTTCTCCGCACTCTTAATGACTGCGTTCGCACGCTGCTCTTTCACTCCAACGTGCCCCCTAGATTCTGGCCCGATGCTCTCGCCACCGCCACTCTCTTAGTTAACATCCGGCCTTGTCGTCCTCGCTGGAACTATTCCCCCCACCACCTTCTCTTCGGTTCCCCTCCGTCCTATGATGGTCTTCGTATCTTCGGTTGTCTGCGTTACCCCAACACCACCGCCACCACTCCCCACAAACTCGCCCCTCGCTCCGTAGCATGTATCTTCCTAGGTTACCCCCCTAACACCAAAGGTTACCGGTGCTACGACCCCGTGTCCCATCGCGTGTACACTTCCCGGCACGTTTACTTTGATGAGCTGGTTTTTCCTTTTCATCAGGTACCTCCTCCTGCAGTGGCCCCGGCACCCCATGGTCTATCGGATGCGGACCCAGCGCAGCTCCCGGTGCGGCCTCTCCTGGCCCCGGCGCGGCTCTCGCCGGCTCCTCCCGGCGCCTCCTCGGCGCGCCCCCCTACGGCGGCCTCCGCCCCTATTGCGGATGCGGCCTCGGCGCGGCCCCGCGTGGCCACCGGCGGCCCCTCGCCTTCCATCTCACCAGATGGACCCCCGGCCGCCGCATCGCCTGGAGAGGCGGGCCGTCGCGCCGCATCGCCTGGAGAGGCGATCGCCGCACCGCCTGGAGAGGCGGCCCGCCGCGCCGTCCCGCCCGACCCTGCCCTCTCGGCCGGTCCGGCTACGCCGACGGGCGCCACGGGCCCCGATGCTTCATCGCCAGCTGCCCCTCCCGCGGCCGCCCCGTCTACCACTGGCGTGGTGACCCGGTCCCGCGCCGGTATCTACCGCCCCAGCACGCGCTATGATGCTGATGAGTACGCGTGCGCGGTGTCGACATCATCCTCTCCACCGTCGCCCATTCCCTCGTCTGCCCGCGCAGCCCTTCGTGATCCACACTGGCTTGCCGCAATGCGCGAGGAGTTTGACGCGCTACAGCGCAACCGCACCTGGCAGCTTGTGCCGCGACCCCCTCATGCCAACGTCATCAGTGGCAAATGGGTGTTCCGCCACAAGACCAACCCGGATGGTTCTCTCGAGCGCTACAAGGCTCGCTGGGTGGTGCGTGGCTTTCGCCAACGCGCAGGAGTGGACTTCACCGACACCTTCGCCCCGGTTGTAAAACCGGGCACGATTCGGACGGTGCTCCAGCTCGCAGTCTCCCGTGCCTGGCCCGTGCATCAGTTGGACGTTTCCAACGCTTTTCTGCATGGTCATCTCACGGAGCGAGTTCTCTGTGAGCAGCCGACTGGCTTCGTCGACGCCGAGCATCCTGATCACGTCTGCCTGCTCTCTCGGTCTCTCTATGGCCTGAAGCAGGCCCCGCGGGCGTGGTACCAGCGTATGGCTGGGTTCCTACAGCAGCTTGGGTTTCACACAACCCGCTCCGACGCATCTCTGTTCGTCTATCATCAGGGCACCGCTACCGCCTACTTGCTGCTCTATGTGGACGATATTATCCTGACGGCATCCTCGCCTGGGCTCCTTCAGCAGCTCACGGCTCGTCTTCGTGATGAGTTTGCCCTCAAGGATCTGGGAGCACTGCATTACTTCCTTGGCATTGAGGTCGTTCGCCGCACCGACGGGTTTTTTCTGCATCAGCAGAAGTACGCCCATGAGCTTCTTGAGCGCGCGGGTATGCTTAATTGCAAAACCGCGTCCACGCCTGTTGACACCAAGGCGAAGGTGTCTGCCTTGGAGGGTTCCCCCGCGCCGGATGCAGCGTTCTATCGTTCCATTGTTGGTGCTCTGCAGTATCTCACACTCACTCGGCCTGATTTGCAGTATGCAGTCCAGCAGGTGTGCCTCCATATGCACTCTCCACGTGACTCTCATTGGACTCTGGTGAAGCGTATTCTCCGATACATACGCGGCACCATGAGCATGGGACTCACTCTGACGGCATCCACCTCCATCGACATGGTTGCCTACTCCGACGCCGACTGGGCCGGTTGCCCGGATACGCGTCGCTCTACGTCAGGCTACTGCGTCTACCTCGGGCCCTCGCTGATTTCGTGGTCGTCCAAGCGACAGCCCACGGTCTCCCGCTCGAGCGCCGAGGCGGAGTATCGGGCAGTGGCTAACGCCGTTGCCGAGTGCTCTTGGCTCCGTCAGCTGCTTCAAGAGTTGCTTTGTGTGGTTCCTAAGGCCACGATCGTCTACTGTGACAACGTCTCCGCCGTCTACCTCTCCGCCAACCCGGTCCACCATCGTCGTACGAAGCATATTGAGCTCGACATTCACTTCGTTCGCGAGCAGGTGGCCCTTGGGAAGGTTCGTGTTTTGCACGTTCCTACCACTCAGCAGTTTGCCGATGTCATGACTAAGGGACTACCGACCCCAGTCTTTGAGGAGTTTCGGTCCAGTCTCTGTGTCTCCGGCGACGCTTCGACTGCGGGGGGGTGTTGAGTATACGTTGTCCACCGTACATGTATAGGACTAGGGGTCTGTATTTATACCGCTGTATCTCTCTCTCTCCCCTCGTATATTTGTACATCTTGGGAGACAAGTAGAGGTCGGTCCACCCTGTACCTATATATGTGCCATGCACACGATCAATGGAATCATCGATTCGTGCAATCTCATTCTTCTCAACAAACAGAACCGTAGGGCACCGGGGACATGTTTATAGAGCGTGGGGAAGCACTCCAGCCGTCAAATAGAGGACGACCATTTTGCGCATACAAGTAGAGGACGACCATTTTGCGCGTGGGTTGCACGGGCTGCTGCTGCGAGGGTTTTTGGTACAGGTGGGCTGCGGTTGGAAGAGCGACACTGGAAGGCCCAGCGCGCTGGCTGCTGTTGTTGCTCTTACCTTTTTCTCTTTTCTTCAGATAGAAAGTAAAATGAGAAAAAGCATAGAGAGCTAGGTGACTAGTTAGAGGGAGATAAAAATATCCCCATGCTCCTGGAATTGTGCACCATATAATAAAATTGCCTTGGGCATTTTCAGAGGTAGGGAATATAAAACAAGTTTGAATATAATTCAAAGTTGGGTCATTTTTGAACCTGACCAAAACAACTTCAAATAAGGTGATATTTGGCAGATAGGTTTAGGACATGGTGTAAGAATTAGTCGGAAGAGATGAACATTAATAGAGGCTAGGAGGATAGATTGCCACAAAAGAAGAAATTGATGGATTAGGGGGGAAAGGAAGAGTGTTCATAGTGCATGGATCACAGATGAAGCATGCAAAAATAAAACATGCATGACATCCCACACAATGCACATGGTCATCATGATATGAACACCACACAATGCATCACGGTATGGACAAGAATGCAAAAAGACAATAGGGAAGAATGCAATATGATATGACAAAGATGCAACACGATGGCATGACAATGCAATAGTGAAACAAGAAAAATAAAAGGAAAGACCCCCAAGGAATAGGACGAGGACCAAGTTGAATATATTGCCAAATTTGGAAATGTTACATCCTGGGGTGTTACAAACGCTCCTCCACTATGAAAAGATCTCGTCCCAAGATCTAGGACTGAAAGAAAGCGTGATACTCGGAACGGAGATGATCTTCTCGTTCCCATGTAAGTTATCGGTCGGTATGGTGTGACCACTTGACTTTTAGAAATTTGATGGACTTGTTGCAGGTCTTGCGCTCGGTTTCTTCAAGTATAGCAGCGGGGTGCTCATGATAAAACATGTCTTGCTTAAGATCAATCTCTTTGAAAGGAATGGTGCTTTCAGGCGTCTTGAAGCACTTGTGGAGTTGTGACACGTGAAACACATCATGCACATTTGCAAAGTTGGAGGGAAGCTCGAGTTGGTAGGCTAGATCTCCTCTCTTGCTAATTATGTTGAAAGGGCCCACGTATCTTGGAGCAAGCTTTCCCTTGATACCGAACCACTGAGTAGCCTTCATGGGAAAAACACGGAGATAGACATGATCTCCATTGTTGAAAGCCAAATCTTAGTGTTTGCTGTCATCGTAGTTCTTCTGGCACGATTGCGTGGCATTGAGATTCTCACGTATGACTTTGCACATCTCTTCGGCCTCTGAGATCAAATCATTGCCAAGGAGTTGACGTTCACCAGTCTCGGACCAGTTGAGAGGGGTACGTCACTTTCTGCCATAGAGAATTTCAAACAATGCTTTGCCTGCACTTGCTTGGAAGTTGTTGTTGTAGGAGAACTCGACAAATGGAAGGCAGACTTCCCATTTCATACCGAAGGAGATTACACATGCCTTGAGCATATCTTCAAGAATTTGGTTCACTCTTTCGACTTGGCCACTAGTCTGGGGGTGCAAAGCTGTGCTGAAGCGAATCTTGGTACCCATAGCTGACTTGAAGGAATCCCAGAATTTGGAAGTGAACAAGCTTCCACGATCTGAGGAGATTACTTGTGGGATACCATGCAAAGAGACAATTCTGGAGGTATACAGCTCTGCCAGTTGTGCTGCGTTGATGGATTCCTTGACTGGAAGAAAATGAGACACATTTGTGAGCTTATCAATCACCACAAGGATGGCGTCGTTTCCTCGCTTGGACTTGGGAAAACCGGTGATGAAATCCATCTCAATGTGATCGAATCTCCACTCCGGAATAGGTAGAGGTTGAAGGAGTCCGGCTGGACGTTGATGCTCTACTTTCACTCTTCGACAAACATCACACTCGTTTACGAATTGAGCAATTTCTCTTTTCATGCGAGTCCACCAATAGGATTGCTTGAGGTCTTGGTACATCTTGGAGCTTCCTGGATGTATCGAGAGGAGTGAATCATGTGCTTCGTTCATTATGAGCTTCCTGAGATCACCTTTTGGAACCACAATTCTGTCCTCAAAGAACTAAGTGTCTCTGTCATCAATGTGATAGCACTTGTACTTGGGAGTACCCTTGGCAATACCATGTTTCACCTTCTGCACCATAGCATCACTGAGTTGGGCCTCACGGATTTGATCCTCCAAAGTTGGAGTTACTTGAAGGTTGGCAAGAAATCCTTGCGGAACGACTTGCAGGTTGAGCTTCCTGAATGACTCACAAAGTTTAGGTTGGAACGGTTTGAGGATGAGACTGTTGCAATAAGCCTTTGTGCTCAAGGCATCTGCAATGACATTGTCCTTGCCAGGAGTATATTCAATGCTCGGGTTGTATTCTTAAATCGTCTCAACCCAACGAGTCTGGCGAAGGTTAAGGTTTGGCTGGGTGAAAATGTACTTCAGGCTCTTGTGATCGGTGAAGATGCCAACCTGTCTGCCCAACAAGAGGTGTCTCCACATGATCAATGAATGGACAACTGTTGCCAGCTCAGGATCATGTGTGGCGTAGTTCTTCTCATTTGGTTTAAGCTAACGTGAAGTGTATGCAACGATCTTCTTGTCTTGCATGATAACACCGCCGAGACCTTGCAATGAAGCATCACAGAACACTTCATAAGGCTTGGACTCATCTGAAGGAGTAAGTACCGAAGCAGAAATGAGCTTCTCTTTGAGTGTATTGAATGCCACATCACACTCAGGAGTCCACGAGTACTTGACATTCTTTTGCAACAGGTTAGACAGAGGCTTGGCAATCTTGGAGAAGTTCTCAACGAACCTTCTGCAATAGCTTGCAAGCCCGAGGAAGCTTCAGAGTTGCTTGACGTTCTGAGGAGGTTCCCACTTAACAATATCTTCAACCTTCTCGGGGTTAACAGAAATGCCCTTGGCAGAGATAATATGACCAAGATAGAGGACGTCATCGAGCCAAAATTCGCACTTTGAGAATTTCACATAAAAGCGGTGCTTTCAGAGCCTATCAAGAACCAAACGGAGGTGCTTGGCGTGGTCTTCTATAGTCTTGGAGAATACCAAGATATCATCAAGGTAGACAAGGACGAACTCATTGGTGTAGGGGTTGAATATGAAGTGCATCATCCGAGAGAAGGTAGGAGGTGCATTTGCAAGCCTGAAGGACATGAATGTGTACTCGTAGGAGCCATAACTCGTCCTGAATGAAATATCCTCTTCACAGATACGAATTTTATGGTAGCCCATTCGTAGATCAAGCTTCGAGAAAACCTTGGCTGCTTTGAGCTGCTCGAACAGTTCATTGATATTGGGGAGAGGGTACTTATTCTTAATTGTCTTCTTGTTCAATGGCAGGTAATCAACGCATAGCTGCTCCGTGCCATCCTTTTTCTTGACAAAAAGAACACCACAGCCCCAAGCAGAAGAACTTGTTCTGATCAGGCCCAGGCGTTCTTGCTCGTTGAGTTGCTTCTTCAACTCCTTCAACTCTTTAGGAGAGAGCTTGTACGGACGCCGACAGGCTTGCTCCGTACCAGGTTCAAGTTCAATGACGAATTCAACTAGACGGTTGGGAGGCATCCCTGGCAATTCTTCAGGAAATATGTCTTCATATTTGCAAACCACCGGAATCTGGGATATGTCATTAATCTCGCCCTTGTCATTGAGAGAGAATAGCCTGATTGTGTTATCTCGAGCTACGAAGATAATCACGTCTTCGGAAGGATGAGTTAGATTGACCTCCTTGTTTGCACAATCAATAAGTGCATCATGCTTAGAGAGCCAATCCATTCCAAGAATAAGATTAATATCCGAGTTGCCGAGAACAACTGGGGAAGCCAGAAATTTGTAATTGCCCATCTTGATGGAGATATCCGGAGCTAACAAGCTAGAAGTCATGAGCTTTCCCGGGGAAATAATTTGCAACGCCCTTGGCAAAGCCACTGTGCCCACGTTGTGCTCAAATGCAAATGGATATGACATGAAAGAAAGCGATGCACCAGAATCAAACAAGACTTTTGCAGGAATTGAGTTAACCAAAAGATTACCCATAATCACATCAGAAGAATCCTCTGCTTGAGCTGCATTCATCAGGTTCATTCTTGCATACTTGGGATTGTGCTTGACAATAGCGTTGCTTGTGGGCCTGACAGGTTGAGGAGGCGGAAGGCGCCTCTGGTTGGAACACTTGTTGGAATAGTGACCCTTCAGACCACATTTGTAGCAAGTGAACTCTAAAACTGGACGGGAAGGAAGAACGCTTGGTCTTGGAGCTTGGTAGTGAGACTTGGACTGGTTTCTTGTTGGGTGGGTGGGAAAATCCACGACCACCTGAGTGCTTGTTCTGACTCGGAGGACGGAACACTGGAGGAGGTGGGAGTCTGAACTTCTACTACTTAGAGACCACTTGAGAGGAAGAGGAGGAGTGAACAACATCTCTTATCCTCTTTTTGGAAGCTTCACATTTGAGCTGAGCTACCTCTTGCTTGAGTGCCATATTGTAGAATTGATCAAATTCATCTGGCTCGAACAGAGTGAGTGCAAGTTGGAGTTCATCTTTCAGACCACCTCGGAATTGGTATATTTTGCTCTTGGCATCGGGAATGTCTTGCTTTGCATAGCAGGCAAGATTATGGAACTTGACATTGTACTGGTAGACAAATATGGTGCCTTGCTTTAGATTGGGGAACTGCTCACGCATGCCCTCAATGACACTGGTAGGGATGTGGTGCACACGGAAATTGCGACAAAATTCAGTCCAAGAGATCTCACGACCCGCTTTGGAGTATTTGTATTGTTGCCGCCAATCTGCAGCTTGGTCTTTGAGTTGGAAAGCGGTAGACTTGACATAATCCTCAGGCCTAACATTACTTATCTCGAAGTGTTTCTTGATGTCCATGATCCAATCTTCAACATCGAGCGGATCAACACAGTAGCTGAAAGACTTGGGTTGATTGGCAACGAATTGATTCAAATTAGCAAAGTGAGGTTGATTGAACAGATTTCCTTGGCCTTGGTTCCCTTGATTGCCTTGATTCCCTTGATTTGCTTGCAAACTCTGCATCATTCGCATGAGCATCTGAGTGTTTGCATTGGTTGCTTGCATAATCGCTCTCCATGCCTCGGCCAGAGGAGGAGGGGAAGGTGGACGCTCTTCTTCCCCCTCTGGGTTCTGGCTCGGAACTTTTTTAGGTGCCATCCTGAAGATGATGACAACCGTTAGCCAATGAAGAAAAAATAGATATTCTCAATCAACGGATAGATATTTGCAACATATAGTCTTCACAATGAACATCCGAACAAAATTGATCGAATGAATTCCATAGCTTAATGGTACAACAACTTGTCGAGAAGCCACTTGGGAGAACAAAATGATAGAATAAAACAACAAGGTAACAGATGGAACAAATACATAATAGAGGTTTCGTCCCACATGTTCGTGCTGAGGCCCCGTGGCACGACGTTACAAAGGGTCTTGCAATCCCCGAGTCAACATAGCCAAGGACTCTTTAAGATGCAACCCCCAGTGTAACATCGACCATGATACCCTCTCCACTAGATGTTGAACCCCAACCTCATATCTTGCACCCGTTGGAAGATTACCTAAGAGCTACTTGAATTCCCACCTATTAATTCCAGAAGCTTCCCGGTTATGCAATATGGTGTTGGGGATACAGGGGAAGCACCACATATGACACAACTAATAAGTCCTACATCCAGCAGTATCCATCCGTCAACACATAACCATTCACCTTGGGAAACCGTTTACCTCGGACCTTCGAAACGCATCCGCTATACTAGCTGTGGCAATACTCCCAAACTATCCCCCCAGTACTGGGTGACGTCGGGGTTATCTCACCACCAGACACGCGTAGAAGAGTTTTCGATGTCGGCCGCCTCTGGTATTCTAGAACTGCAACGATACAATTGTGATGACAACACCTCGGAGCTGAACTCCCCGGGACGTTGCCACAACCAGCAAATGACAGGAGGCACCAAGAACAATATTCTCGTCACAAAGATATCGAAACAATCCAAACAATACCCGCGTAATCCTAATTTTTTTTGGTGACAAATTGAGGATAGTGATGTTAAAACAACGTCAGGAATCCTCACCAGGGCGACGAAGGGGTGAGAAGTAAAAAAGAAATCCTACTCTCCAATATATATAGGACTCAAAACATTTTTGTGTGTGTGTCTTGACTCAACATCGGTAGCGGTTCGATCAATCAGGGGGCTCCTAGGTCGGAGAAGGCTCTGAATACCAACTTGTAATGCCCAGGATGCGACTATAGCTCCTACGTGTCGAGGCACGAGTTAGAGACATAATCGCATATTGGACTAATCGCAAGCATGGTATTTTTGCACAACTCATGTAATGAACATGGGCAAAAGAGATAGATAATTGGCTTACACTCGCCACGTCACTACTAGAAAAAGAGCTATAGATGGGATTGACACTAATGGTGCACCAGACATCCGGTGCGCCATTAGTATATACTAATGGCGCACCACCTTCTGGTGCGCCATTAGAGTTGAATACACTAATGGCGCACCTGGCTCAGGGTGCGCCATTAGTATCAATTTTTTTTCCTTTTCCAAACATACTAATGGCGCATCCAGACACAGTGCGCCATTACTAGTTGTAACTAGTAATGGCGCACCAGCCACAGAGTGCGCCACTACTGTTGTTTTTTATATTATATTTTTATTCTTTTTTTGCAAAACTACTAATGGCGCACTGTTCCACAGTGCGCCATTACTAGTTTAAACTAGTAATGGCGCACTTTGGCACAGTGCGCCATTAGAATGTTTTTTTAATTATTTTTTTGCAAAACTACTAATGGCGCACCACCTGCTGGTGCGCCATTAGTAACCTGTGTTACTAATGGCGCATTTTGAGGTGGTGCGCCATTAGTAAGTGGGCACCGACAAGATATTTTGGACAGCCACTCCTACCCACTCACTTTCTCCCCACTTCATTCTCTCCACCTCCTCCTCCAAAGCTTTTCTCGGGTGCCTCCTCTTTGTCACCTCATTTCCACCATAGATTCATTCAAATTAAGTGGTTAAATTACCTTGTTTTGATAGGTAAGTAAGGGGGAAGCTATATTTATGTTGTTCTCCCTACAACAATGTGCACATGCACTTTTTATGGCCTAGCTAGATCTATGTATGTTCGTGGTGTTGCATATGTTTGTGGTGTTGCATATGTGTTTGTGTTTGGAGGTGTACCAGTATTTGAAATGCGATAGTTGCCAATATTTTGCCGGAATGTTGATTCATTTCAGTTTCGGCGAGAATTTTGGCATTAAGCATTCTTTTTGGTCCTATTTTTAGGGAAAGTCATGCCAAATTTTTTCTTGGTTCTAAAATATCGTTTTGCTCTACCCCGCAGGCGACCATGGTCCGCACGATGACCGAAGGCATCGTGAATAGGTTTTTGAGCTCCGCGAAGGCCGAGATGCTTCAAAAGAACGAGACAGAGATAAGATGTCCGTGTCAAAGATGCAAGCTGAAGAGCCTTATTGCGGACCCGGATTCTGGGCAGGTGCGGGACGACCTGCTCTTGCGTGGTTTCTTGGATGGCTATCGGTGGCAAGGTGATGAAGATGACTACGAAGTCATCCATGGGGGCCGGGTAAGAAATGAGGAAGGGCAGCAAGACAACCACCGCGGCTCGGGCGGGCGAGAAGACGAAGAATCCCCAGGAGATGATCACGACGGTGATGATGTACAGAGTCATCATGTTGAAGATGCAGGACATGATGATGAGGAAGATGCCGGAGCAGACGAAAGGCATGATCATGAAGATGATGATGCCGGCGGAGCAGACGACGCTGGACCATCGATGGGCTGGGTGCAGGACCCTCATATTCAAGAGTTGCTTCTCAAGCAGACGGATAACGCAAGAGCTGCCGCCCGAGAGAAAGCCAAGATGGATCAACTGAAGTTAGACGCGGTTACTCCATTGTATGGAGGATGCAGGCCCGAGGATACCCGCCTGAAAGTAACGCTCATGGCTCTGGAGATGAAGGTAAAACACAAAATAACCGACGCATGCTTTGACGAGAACATGTCATTCTGGCACGAACGTCTTCCCAAGGGGAACAAGTGCCCGACCAGTTTCGAGGAGGCGAAGAAAATCGTGTGTCCTCTGGATTTACCGCACGTGAAATACCATGTGTGCATGAATAATTGCATCATTTATCAAGACGAGCACACGGAGTCTACCATATGTCCGGTGTGCGGCGTCACTCGATACAAGAAGAGGAAGAAAGCTCCTCGAAAAGTGGTGTGGTACTTTCCGATCACTCCTCATCTGCAGCGGTATTTCGCGGACCCTAAGGTAGCAAAGCTCCTGCGTTGGCACGCGGATAGGGAGGAGAAGAAGCGAGAAGATGACGCAAATGATCCGGAGATAGATAAAAAATACAAGATGCTGAGTCACCCTAAGGATGCGAGCCAGTGGCAAGCGTTGAACTTCGAAGACCTAGAATTTGGGAACGATCCAAGGAACATCGTGCTGGGCGCGAGCACCGATGGAGTCAATCAGTTTGGCAGCCAAAGAAGCACACATAGCACCTGGCCTGTGTTTGTGTGGATGTACAACCTTCCCCCCTGGTTGTGCATGAAGAGGAAGTACATTCACATGAGTATGCTAATTGAAGGACCGAAACAACCAGGGAACGACATCAATCTGTATCTGGGGCTGCTGGAAGAGGAGCTTGACACGCTGTGGAAAACGCCAGCCAATACGTGGGACGCCACAGAGAAAGAATATTTCCCTATGAGAGCCGCACTGCTCATGACGGTGCACGACTATCTTGGTTACGGATATGTCGCGGGGCAGGTGGTCCACGGATTTTCTGGATGCGTCAGGTGCATGGATGACACAACGTATCACCAGCTAGATAGAGATCCCGGGTCTTCGAAAACCGTGTTCATGGGACATCGAAGGTGGCTTCGCGACGATGACCTGTGGAGAAAACGCAAGGATCTGTTCAATGGTGAAACCGAACCCCGAGGACGCCCGCGTACGAGGAGCGGCGAGGAAATAGATGAGCTGTTGAAAAATTGGAAAGATTTCCCACTGCCGGGAAAGAAGCAAAAGGCGCCAGAGCCGGGAAAGAAGAGAAAGGCGCCAGAGCCGCTGATGAAGGTATGGAAAACGAGGTATGTTTTCTGGGACTTGTTGTACTGTAATATCCACTGTGTGCCTCACAGCCTTGATGTCATGCATATCACGAAGAACGTGTGCGAGAGTCTGCTTGGTACCCTGCTCAACATGCCAGAGAGGACCAAAGATGGGCCGAAAGCAAGGGCAGACTTGAAATCAATGGGCATCAGGCAGGAGCTTCACGCTAATGATGATGATGATGATGATGATGAGGCGAAGCAGGACACGGAAAGTCGTCGCAAAGGCAAAAAGGCCAAGAATACCGGAAATGACTACCCTCCGGCGTGCTTCACTCTAAGTCAGGAGGAGATCGAGCAGTTTTTCACCTGCCTCGTAGTAGTAAAACTTCCTTACGGTTACGCGAGGAAGATAAGCAGATACCTAGACCCAGCGAAGCTGAAGTTCAGCAGGATGAAGTCTCATGACTGTCACGTGCTGATGACGCAGATACTTCCAGTTGCAATCCGTGGGATCATGGACGCGCACGTCCGTGAAACGCTATTTGGCCTATGCAACTTTTTCGACGTCATCTCTCCGAAGTCGGTTGGCGTGAGGCAACTCAGAAGGCTGCAGGAAGAGATCGTGGTGATACTATGCGAGCTTGAGATGTACTTCCCGCCCGCATTCTTCGACGTTACTGCTGGTCCATATCGTGGACGAAATCATCCAACTCGAGCCGACGTTCCTGCACAGCATGATGCCGTTCGAAAGGATGAATGGTGTCATCAAAGTATACGTTCGCAACATGTCACGTCCAGAGGGAAGCATAGCCAGGGTCTTTCTGACCGAAGAGTGCATCTCCTACTGCACGAATTATCTAGGCATCGAGAACCCCGTTGGTCTGCCCGTCAACAGGCACCTCGGCAGGCTCACTGGATGGGGTCACCGTGAGGGTCGCCGCGAAATGCATGTCGACTTCGAGGGTCGACTCGCCGACTTTGAAAGAGCAAACCTAGTCGCGCTACAACACATAGACGTGGTCGATCCTTGGGTGGTAGAGCACAAAACCTTTATTGAGAAGACGTACAATGACCGAGGCCAACAGAGGACGGACGGAGATATAATCAAAGAGCACAACTCATGTTTCACGCGTTGGTTCAAGCAGAAGCTTCTGTCGTACCCTTTACATGAGGATTCTTCCGCGGAAGAACAACTCATATTCGCCTTGTCACAGGGCGCCGAGCACAACCTGATGACCTATGAGGCGTACGATATCAACGGCTACACATTCTACACCGAGGCCAAGGACATGAAGAGCGATGGTTATCAGAACTCCGGGGTAACGATGGAATCCGACACCGGTAACGACAAGGACAGATACTACGGAAGGATCGAGGAGATCTGGGAGCTGAGCTACGCTGGAGAGAAGGTCCCGATGTTCCGTGTCAGATGGGCCAAGAGCGTCCTAAAAGAAGACCGGTATTTCACCACCAAGGTTATACCCGAAGCCAAATCCAAGACCGCGGGCGCAAACGTCACCGCGAAAAATGAGCCATGGGTACTGGCTTCCCAAGTTGACCAATGCTTCTTCATTACCGACCCGTCAAAGACCAGTCGTGTTGTCGTGAGGAGAGGCAAAAGGAAGATCATCGGAATGGATGGAGTAGCCAATGAGCAAGACTTCGACAAGTACGGCGACCCGAGGATCGAACATGACGACGATGATGAAGTAGCGGCATACACCACAAGACGAAGCAGGACCACCCTACCTAAAGGACGTCCGTTCCACAGAAGAACTCCATTTGCGAAAAAGAAGGGCAAGAAGATTGTGAACAGATAGCTAGCTAAGATCGATTGTATTTAAATCGTAGCCTTCATTTCTCGATTGTATTTCATGGGCACTTTTTGAACTCTTGAATGTTTTTAAATTTCATGGACACTCGATCTCGATCCCCCTCCATCTCGATCGCTATCCCACCTTGCCAGATCTGGTCCCCCTCGCTGACGAGCACCCCCCACTCCACCGGCCGCCGCCGCCGACCCCCCGCACCCTCCCCTACTCAACCGCCGCCGACGACCCACCGCACCCTCCCCCGCTCCACCGGCCGCCGCCACCGACCCATGAACTCATGATATATTCAAAATAATAAATTTGATGATATTTTTTCATATTCATAAATATTTTCAAATAAAAAATTTGATGATATTTTTAAAAAAATTATTACTGTTTTATAAAAAAATATTACTGTTATGATTTAAACAAGTTTGAACATATTTAAACACAAATAAGTGTCAAACCGCATTTTAATGCATAAAATAAATTGGGGAGCCTAGGAATCGAACCCAGGACCTCCTAGTGGGTGTGCTGCGTGCTGACCAGTCGGGCTAGTGGGTGTGTTCTGATGGGGATTGGGTTAGGTGGGATATAACCTGACCAGTCGGGCTAGTAACTAAAACACAATACTAATGGCGCACCAGGGGGAGGTGCGCCATTAGAATCTCCGTACTTATGGCGCACTAGGGGGAGGTGCGCCATTAGTAATCTCCCCCATCCATACTTCATCCCCCACCGCACCCTCCCTTTCTCCCTCGCCAGATCAATCCCCTTCCCTCTCCCTCCCTCCAGCGCCCCGACGCCGCCGCCCCCGCGCCACCCCCGCCGAGCCGAGCGCCGCCTCCCTCGCCGCCCCCGTGCCACCTTCCCGAGCCAAGCGCCGCCTCCCTCGCCGTCCCCCCTCTGCCCGCGCCCGCGCCCTCGACGTCCTCCCCCGACGCCCGCGCCCTCGATGCCTCGCCGTGCCCTAGCGCTGCCGCGGCCTCGCCACCGACGCCTCCCCAGCCCCCCCCGGACGAGCCCCTCGCCTCTGCCGCGGCCTCGCCACCTTCGTCGAGCAGCAACGCCGCCGCACGGAGCTACGCCGGCGACCAATCCATAGGCAGGTAGCCACCACTCCTCCCTCCTTCCTCTCGCATCCTTTGTTTGTTCCTCTCTTTTTTCCTGATTTTTGTATTGGCCAAGTACTTGCTGTAGATTTGATATTGTGAGAATACAATGATGATTATTTCATGATAAGTACTTGCTTCATGATTTTTCCAGTGCATGTTCAAGTTTACATGTGAAAGGATTTTGGTTTGCTTGATAGGTGTTTGTGATAATGCTTGTAAGGGAAAATGTTTACAAATTGTAGTTTGCTTTTTTCAGCTGAGCAAATGTTTTTGTTTAAACATGTTAGCAGTGAAACATGCCATGGCTGACGATATATGGAACGGAAAAGATTAAGTTGTTTTATCTGCACCGTCTTGACTTGAAATCAAAGCTTATGCAATTTGAGAGAGCAGGAGCTTTCTTGTCTTGGTTATACTGGCCAAATTTGGGTAACGCATTAGTACTAGTGGTATTGTTGGCATGATAGATGTCCCAAACCTTGTCTATGATTGGGAATGTAGTGGTACTGTTATGCTGTGTTGTTGATTTTAACAGTCAGGCCTAATATATTACCGTTGAAATTGATTATTTCTCCTTTTTCATGTTAGCTGATTGATCATCAGGTTCCACCTTCCGTGTTATGCCATGATTGATTGTTTCTACTTGTCTGAATTTGACAAATTCACTTGGACTGGTAAATAGAAAGACCTGTAGTTTATAATCATGGAGTATATTGCTGGAGTATTATTCAGATTAAATGCAGCATAGTTTGTTAATTGAATTTGTTACTACTCCATGCAGTCTAGTTTTTTTCTATTTTCTAGTTTGTTAATTAAATTCAGTTAACTACTGGGTAGAAATTCAGTTAACCACTGTGTCAAAATTCAGTTAACTAATGTGTCAAATAAGATGGAACAACATGGCATTTACCAAAACATTAGTGTACAGTAAAAACATACAGTCTAAATTATCAATAGTACACTTCTCAGTTTCAAAATGAAAATGACTCGAGGAGTACACTTCTCAGTTTTACAAATTGCACGTTGTATGACAGCACAAGCAGTACTCCAATTTTCTCAGCACAAGCACAACCCAGTGGCAAAGTGCCATCATTTCATTATATTGTACATCCCCAAATCCTTCCTGACAGTAAGGCAGAGAAAAGACAGCCAGCTAGTTGTCTTCCCCTAAAAAGCACGAACACGGGGACGGAAAGACGGGGATACACATAGGCATTTTTCAAAAACAGCCGGAAAGACGGGGATAATGAACAATTAAATAACCAGTGGCAAGCCAATGAGTACTTTGAATGTACTCGCAAGCAACCCATGATGTGGTTCAAAGTAACAGTGCAATTGAACAATAATGAACAATCTAGCAAAGGGCTAGAATAAATATTCTACCATCAAGATTATGCATCAATAAACTCGTGTAACCTCGAAGACAGGTTACCGATATCAACATGAATATGATTCAACTCATCGAGTCAAGCCACCACCTTGACTCATCATACACATACTGTCACCGATGAAGCAAAAATTCTAGACATAGTTTAAGTAGCACCACCCAACTGTCCATGACCGTGGACACGACTATTCGAATAGTTTTACACTCTGCAGAGGTTGCGCACTTTACCCACAAGATCCGGGGAACTTCCGTGTCATCCACGACCCGCGGTACCTCAAGTACCCGGGGTAAGCACCCGGTCATTATCTTTCCTTAGACGACACTAACATAGAGTCCACTCGTTGTTACACGGCCCTCGGGTACAAACAATAGATCACATGACTTGCCCTAATTTCAATGTCACGCGTACCCGAAGGGACCAACGGTGTGTCCGGTGCCCTGTAAAAACAGTCATGGCCGTCTATCCAAGCACAACCCCGTCCCGGGAAAGACCTCAAGTCTTCCCGTCACTAGTAATGCGGGCACCATGCTAGTATCGACCTAAGTAATCAATAAAGCCCCGTCCCATAAGGGGTAGCATGGTTGCACATGTTTGGTTGGGACGGTAGTCACACATAAATCTAATCCATCATTCCATCCATGCACACGATTTACTGGCACATCACTTCTTCCTCAAGTGATGACCTAACTCAACATCACCCTCGGGCATTAGGGGCACCCGATGGGTTCATGCAAAGATTTCAACCACGAAGGTTCATGTCACACATGCATCACTAAACATCACTACTTACTATTTGCACGTCATCTAGCACATAGCAAGATTAAGATCATGGCATGCATCATGTGGTGGTCCAACTAGGTCACCATCGTAACCCTATCATCATGCATCGGAAACAAACGGGTTCCGAAGAACAAGTGTATCATGGTCAAAGGGCTGCTTGCCTGGATTGGCTTGGTCTTCAAAGTCTTCAAATCCATCACCTTCTCCTTCTTCAGCAACTTCGTCAAATACGGTATCTATACGTCGCATTATAACAACGGAAAAATAAGACCACAACTAAAACAGAAAAATCAAAGTGCTCAGAAAAATGTCAACTTATTTTTGTTAAATACTAGAGGGATTTCTAAGATGGGGAAAATTCTTAGTTGGAGTTTTGGAGTTACAGAATGGAATCTAATGATTTTAGAACATGAGTTTTATTGCTCGAATTTGAATTTAAATTTGAACAGAACAGAAAGGTTTCATGGATGTCTGTGAAAGTGACACCATTAAATAGGTTGCAATATTACAAGAATTTAGGAGTTGGAATTATTTCATTTGGACCAATATTATTTTCTGTAAAAATGTTTGAAATAATTACAGAAAAGAAAAAGGAGAAAATGCCCTGTGCAACTGGGCCAGAGGGGCCACAGTGCATGGCCCAGGGCATCCAGCCCGGCCGCTCGGGCGCCAGCGCGCGCACGTCAGGTTTTCAAACCTGACGGGCGGGGCCCGGCGGTCAGCGGCTGTGAGGAGGGGGAGAGAGGGGTGAGGATGACAGGCGGGGCCCGCCTGTCATCTCCAACCTCACGGCCACGGCCACGGCGAGCTCACCGGCGTTGATTCCGGCCACGGCGACGGCAACGGAGGGCATGGACGGGTTCAGCGTCGAGTTGCGGAGGCAGTGGTGGTGGTGCGGCACGCCGGGGAGGTCGGGTTCGCCGGCGGCGAGGTGGGACGGCGGAGGGTCGTCGGGAAGTCGTCGCTCCGGCCGTTACCAACTGCTACAGAGAGGGGAAAACAAGGGGAAAGCATCAGTGACGCATGGTGGTTCTATATCAAGCCAAAGGAGGGGCAGAAGAGGCCCGTACTACGAGATCACCGGCGGCCCGACGCGGCGGAGCTCCGGTCGATCCCGAGCACTGGAGCCTTCTAGGGACGAGCGAGTGGTGCTGGCGTGTTGTTGTGAGTGTGTGGAGGCTGCTGGTGCCGTTGGAGAGGCTCGGGGGGGGGGGCTTTTATAGGGGAACGGCGGAGTCCCGTGGACCGGTGCGCAGGCGAGCTCCTGCTTGATGCTACAGCGCATGGGAGGCGACGGGGGCGTGTCTACGGTGTTGCTGGACGAGCCCTACGTCCATTAGAGGAGAGGGGAGGAGCGGGGAGGCTTCCAGACCGTGCGCGTGTGCGAGCCCGAGGAGTGGACGCTGCGGGCGGCCGGTGCGCGTGTGGCGATGGCCACTGGTGGGCGCAGGAGGAGAGGGGACAGCGCCGGGGTGGTTGCGGACGTCGAGGGGCGTCGACTGGCACGAGGGGGAGCCCGAGGCTGTCGGGGGCAGATGATTGGCCGAGGCTACAGTGCGTGGGTGCACTGTCGCGCGCTCTGGAGCGCCCTTATCGCATGCCACGGCATGCCATTGGGCCTCTGGACGCGTCCACCGTGTCTAGGGGGTCCAGGGTGATGCAAGCACTACGGCTGAAGCTTTGGATGCTCTGGGGAGTCAAGGAGAGAGAGGAAGCTGGTGACTTGGTAAGAAATGGATGTCCAGCGGGGTGAACTAGGGTTTTTACCCCTCAATCATGGAGCTGGGGACTTGGGAAAGTTACTGGAGGTAGCTAGTAACTAGATGAGCGTGTGGTAGAAAGTTGAGGCCAAGGTGAAAGGTGAAAGTGATCAAGAAGAGGGTTTTAGTAAAAAGCCAGAAAGTGTTTGATCTGTGTTTGGTCAAGCAAATGATCTCCACTTGCCATGACACTTAACATGATTGAATGACATGTGAAAATAGGGTGCTTCACCAAATTTGGGCTCATTTGAAGAAACTAGCCAATGTAACTTTGGTGAACCCTAGAAATCAACAGAAATGGCTTCATCTTGTTTGAGTCAAGCTAATCATCTCCCCTTGATGCACCACTTGGTGTAGTTTCATCATTTGGGGTATTGATCATGCCCACAAAGTTTGAAGCTCCAGGTAAAAAGTTGGTAATGTAAAGTTGTTCAAATTTGCATTTGAACAGAAAGGGTTTTGGGGTGTTCTGATCAAGTTGCTCTATTCCAAATCTTGTGCCATTTGGTCTCGGTGCCTTATTAGGCATTTCTAGCATGTGCACCAAGTTTGAGAGCATTTGGACAAGTTTGGCAATGTAGAGTTGCTCAAACTTCAAATATGGACAGAATGGTTATGAAGGGTTTTGAGGATGTTTTCTTGCTTCCCAAGGCATGGGACTTGGCAAGATCATCAGATATGTCTTATATGACATGATAGAATTTCCCTGGAATTTTTGGAGAATATTTCCTTTGTAAATATTTCAAAAGCTTGAAATATCCAGAAAGGGTTTTAGAGGGATTAGCCCATTATTTTGAACATGACCATGTGTTGAAACTCTTATATATGGACAATATATGTCCTATGAGTCTCCCTGAATTTTGGCAAATATTTCTGAAATAGTTAAATAATTTTTTCCTATTAAAGACCATTTCTGGCCTTAAGAAAAAGCCTTTAAATCAAATAGGAAAATAACTTTTAAAATTATACTTTTGTGGTTTCTGGGAGTCCTATGACTACTAGGTTTCAAATGTACTTTTTGAAATAATTTTCTCACCCTAAATCAAGCACTTGCAGTGCAAACCTCAATTCAGGGGTTTTTGGAAAACTAAATTTATAAAATACATTTTGGCCAATTTAATTTTGTAAGAAAATACTATACTATTATATAACACTTGGCATGATCATTGGGCAGAAGTTTTGGGTATGGAGATGAATTTTACAAGAGGGAATAGTTGACTTTATTGAGCACATGAAAAAGCACATGAAGAAAAACTCAATTCCAAATAAAAGCCAAATGATGCTAAAAAAAATTTATTGGTCCAAATTTCATGCTTCATTGTTGCAAATAACATGTTACAAAATGCAGGGTGTGACAGACCTACCCCCCTTACAAGAATCTCGTCCCCGAGATTCTTAAACTAGGTCTTAAAAGAGATCGGGAAACTCGTATCTAAGATAGTCTTCACGTTCCCAGGTTGCTTCTGCTTCGGTGTGGTTGCTCCATTGGACCTTGAAGTACTTGATGGTACGGCTTCGCGTCCGTCGCTCTGCTTCGTCCAGAATGCGGATGGGCTTCTCGCGGTAGGTCAAATCAGGCTGCAGATCAATGGCTTGGTGATCAACATCCTTGTAGAGATTGGGCTTGTCTGGAACTTGGAGACATTTCCGGAGTTGTGACACATGGAATACATTGTGCACATCGGATAGCTCAGGTGGTAGTTCCAACTGGTAAGCCACTTCTCCTCGTCGTGCAGTGATCTCAAAGGGTCCAATGAACCTTGGTGCGAGCTTCCCCTTGACGTGGAAACGCTTGGTTCCCTTCAGAGGAGTTACCCGCTGGTGCACATGGTCCCCGACATGGAAACTCATGTTCGTGAGTGTCAGCATAGCTCTTTTGCCTTGACTTGGCTGCCTTCAAACGCTCTCTGACTAGTTGGACTTGCTCTTCTGCTGCGGGGAGAATATCCGGTCCAAAGACTAGTCCTTCTCCAGTCTCTGACCAGTTGAGGGGTGTGCGGCATCTGCGTCCGTACAACACCTCAAATGGTGCCATCTGAAGGCTCGACTGGTAACTGTTGTTATAGGAGAATTCGGCAAAAGGGAGACAATCTTCCCACTTGGCTCCATATGCCAAGACACGGGCTCGGAGCATGTCTTCGAGAATCTGATTGACTCGTTCTGTGTGACCTCCGGTCTGTGGGTGGAAAGCCGTGCTGAAAGATAACTTGGTTCCCAAGGCTTCTTGGAACTTCTTCCAGAACCTTGAGGTGAACTGGGTTCCTCGATCTGACACAATCTCCTTGGGAACTCCGTGAAGACTTATGATTCTGTCGATGTAGAGAGCTGCCAGCCGGTTGCCATCATAAGTGGTCTTGACAGGAATGAAATGGGCCACTTTGGTCAAATGATCAACTATGACCCAGATAGAGTCATGACCTCTATTCGACCTCGGTAATCCAGTAATGAAGTCCATTCCGACTTTATCCCACTTCCACTCAGGAACTTTGAGTGGTTGGAGCAATCCAGCAGGTCGCTGATATTCATCCTTGACCCTTTGGCACACATCACACTTTGCAACATAGGTTGCAATCTCTCTTTTCATCCTGTGACACCAGAATCGTGCCTTCAAGTCTTGGTACATCTTGGTTCCTCCGGGGTGGATGGAATACGGAGTGTCGTGGGCTTCTTGCAGAATCAGGTTCTTCAGCTCTGTGTTGTTTGGTACGCAGATGCGGCCTTTGTACCAAACAATCCTGTGCTCGTCTTCAGAGAATCCTGGGGCCTTGCCTAGCTTCATCTTCTTCTTGATGCCTTCAATGCTTGCGTGTCCATCTTGTGCCTTCTTGACTTCGTCCATCAGGGTCGGTCTGACTTCCAAATGATCCAGAAATCCATGGGTGACCAATTCCAAACTGAATTGTTCGAGTTCCTTAAACAAGGCTGGCTGCCTTTCTTGAATAACAGCATTCAAGGAGCAAGCCTTCCTGCTTAAGGCATCGGCCACCACATTAGCCTTCCCGGGGTGATATTGAACACTGAGGTCATAGTCTTTGATGAGTTCCAACCATCTTCGCTGCCTCATGTTCAATTCCTTTTGGGTGAAAATGTACTTCAGACTTTTGTGGTCCGTGTAGATCTCACACCGTTTCCCTAGGAGGTAATGCCGCCATGTCTTCAAGGCATGAACTACTGCCGCTAGCTCAAGATCGTGAGTAGCGTAGTTCTCCTCATGGGGTCGTAGCTGCCTGGAGAGATAGGCTATGACTCGGCCTTCTTGCATCAGAACGCTTCCCAATCCGGTTCGAGAGGCGTCACAATATATCACGAACTCCTTGTGAATATCAGGTGTTGCCAGAACTGGGGCGGTGGTCAATCTCTTCTTGAGCTCTTGGAAGCTCTCTTCGCATTTTGGCGTCCACTCGAACTTCTTGTCCTTCTTGAGGAGCTGAGTCATTGGCCGTGCAATGCTAGAGAATCCTTCCACGAATTTGCGGTAATAGCCCGCAAGACCGAGGAAGCTTCTGACTTCCTTGACGGTCGTTGGAGATTGCCATTGGGTCACAGCTTCGATCTTTGCGGGATCAACTGATAATCCTTCTTCGGTCAAGACATGACCTAAGAATCCAACTTTATGCAGCCAGAACTCACACTTGCTGAATTTGGCATACAGTTGGTGCTCCCGAAGCTTGTCTAGGACCATCCTCAGATGCTGCTCGTGCTCTTCCTCCGACTTCGAGAAGACAAGAATGTCATCGATGAAGACGACAACGAACTTGTCCAAATATTCCATGAAGACTTTATTCATGAGATACATGAAGTAAGCTAAGGCATTGGTCAACCCAAAGGACATGACCGTGCACTCGTACAGGCCATATCTTGTTACGAATGTCGTCTTCGGAATATCTTGGGGTCTGATCTTCAGCTGGTAGTACCCAGATCTGAGGTCCATCTTGGAGAACACCTTGGCTCCGCTGAGCTGATCAAACAGATCTTCGATCTTGGGAAGTGGATACTTGTTCTTGATTGTAACTTCATTGAGGGAACGATAGTCAATGCATAAGCGGATGGTACCGTCCCTCTTTGCCACAAACAGAACAGGAGATCCCCAAGGGGAGGCACTTGGGTGGATAAATCCCTTCCTTAGCTGCTCTTCCAGCTGCTTCTTCAACTCGGCTAATTCTTCCGTCCCCATTCTATAAGGCTTCTTATAGATGGGTCCTGCTCCGGGCACGAGCTCGATGATGAACTCAATGTCACGGTCAGGGGGCATTCCCGGTAGTTCATCTGGAAAGACATCAGGATACTCACATACCACCGGTACTTGCTCTAGCCCAACTTCAGACAGACAGTTGACTTGAGTGGCTTGACCGGAAGAGGAGTTGGAAGCAAACTTGACTTTGACTCCCTGGTCATTGGTCACAGTGACTGTCCGATTGGCACAGTCTAACAAGCCTTGGTGCTTGCTGAGCCAATTCATGCCTAGGATCACATCCAAGCCTTGTGATCTCAGGACGATGAGGTCTACTAGGAAATCTACACCGTTAATGGTAATACTGACTCCTTTACAGCCTATCTTGGCTCTCATCTCGGCTCCGGGGGTTTGTACCACCATAGGGTTATTCAGGGGTGTAGGGGTCATGCCACTTTTTAATGCAAATCTTTGAGTGACAAATGAATGCGTTGCTCCAGAGTCAAACAAGACAGTTGCAGGTGCTGAGTTGACAAGGAACGTACCCAGCACGACGTCCGGGTCTTCCTGGGCTTCTTCAGCAGTGACGTCATTCACACGCCCCTTCCCATGGTTAGGTGGATTGCGAGGAGCTGGGTTCCTTGGTGGCATCCCGCGGCCTTGTCCCTGGTTCTGCGGATTGGGGCGCGGGGCATTAGGCTTCTTGTTGGGGCACACCCTTGAGATGTGTCCAGACTGACCACATCCAAAGCAAGTGACTTGGTTTGGATTGTTGATCTTGTTGCCACCACTTGTATTGGGGTTGAAAGTTGGCCTTGGGTTCGCATACTGCTGAGGCTGAGGGTTGGTGCGAGGTGCAGGAGCTCTTGGTTGCTGATAGGTTGGCTTGGCCGGGGCTGACTGCCACGGACGAGGCTTCTGGTTGCTGGAACTTCCCTTACTGACCAACTTGCGCTTGCGAGTGTCTTCCAAAGCACACCGCTTGTCTTCAAGCATAAGTGCTTTGTTTACCAGGTCAGGGAAGGATGGTCAGTCGCACACGACAAGCGAGTATTGCAGAGTCTGATTGAGGCCTTCCATGAAGCGCTCCCTTTTTGCAGCATCAGTGCTGACATCTTCAGGGGCATACCTTGACAGAACACTGAACTTCTGCATGTACTCCTTGACAGTGCCACTTCCTTGCTTCAGGGCTCGGAACTCACGCTTTTTGATAGCCATGATTCCGGAAGGAATGTGGGCCTTGCGGAATTCTGCCTTGAAGTTGACCCAAGTGATGTCTTGTTCAGCATGCATGACCTTGAATCCATCCCACCAAGCTCTAGCAGTCCCCCCGAGGCAGTGGGCTGCATAAGCCACCTTCTCGCGGTCTTCGGTGCATCCGACTAGTTCCAGTATTTCCTCAATGGAGCGGACCCAGTCGTCTGCATCCAGGGGTTCAGCAGTCTCGATAAAGGTTGGCGGTGCATGCTTCTTGAACTCTGCCAACGTGGAACGTCCATTGCCATTCCCCGCCGGCTGGCGGTTGTTGGTGACAGCTTGAGCAATCAGCTGAAGGGCTGCCGTGTTGGCTTGGCGTTCTTCTCGGAAAGCTTGGAGAAGCTGAGCCATGTCCATGTTCGGAGGAGGTGGTGGTGGAGCTTGGTCGTTGGTTTGGTCGTGGCCTGCCTCTGACTGAGCGGATGCTCCGGCTTCAGGCTGCTGGGTAGAGGTACCAGTACGAGTTACAACAGGCATCCTGTTGGAGCGGTAAAAGGTCTCATGACTTGGAAGAGGGAAAGCAAGATAGATGGGTGCCTAGTAAGGGGGTGGGTGTGACACTAATCAAATCATGCAAGGGCCAAAAGGCCAAAACACATTCATTAAAATCCAAATGGGTGATGTAGTCGTTTACACATTCCCGAAGGAAGAATACGACTTACATCCAGACACAACAAAAGCAAACACTAGATGGTTTCATATGAACCATACAAGGACTCGACTGCGCATAGGGGTTACACGACCTATCCTACCGTAGGGGTCACAACTGGCATATCCGAGTAGCGAATAATGCCTAAGCGGCGGAATGCTCGGTCGCATATTCCGGCTCTTCTGGGTCTTCCTCCTTGTCTTCGTCTGTCTGGGCCCCCTTGTCACTAGAGGGTGTGGGGGAGTGGAGGAGTTGGATACGACGGTGCTTCGTCGGTGGTGCAGGGAAAAGCTTGCGATATTCCCTTGCCGTCATCCGGCGTCGCCGAGGCGGTTCTTCATTCTTGGAAGATACATCCTCGGAGGGCCTTCCGCCTCGATATGCGATAGCGGACTGTCCAGAAGGTGCGCCTTCCTTCTTGATCCTATTTGTCTTCTCTTGAGCTCGACGAAGAAGTGCCTTGGTCTTGTGAAGTTCTTCCCGAAGCTTCATCGATTCCGAGGCCAAGTCTTGTGCCAAGCTGTCGGCACATAGACTGAAGTAGGTCTGGAATCGAAGCGAGAGTCCTTCCTTCAGTGGAGGGGCTAGTGCGCTGCTTTCTTCTTCACCTTCCTTCCGGTAAGGTAAGAAGCGAGTTGTCATCTTGGCTGCCATCTCCGGAAGAAGCTCGCGGAGACGGGTTAGTGCCTTGAGTGCAGCAGCCTTGACAGCGAGAGGTAGTGTTGCCATCTGGGGTCCCTCGAAGAGCCAACTTGTGGGAGGATCATTTGCCTTCACGATCACTTCCACATGGTACTCCACCACAGTGTCGCTAACCCAATGCTCAAGGTAGGTGAGGATGGGCGCTCGGTGGAACTGACACTCCTGGAGGCTATCCTCGAGAAGCAAGGGAAACCCAGTGGTCAGGTGCTCTTCGGGTACATCGGCCATCTACAAAGGTGGAATAGGAGGGGTTAATAAGCTGATGAAATCTCATGTTTAGAAAAGAAGAGAGGTTCAGAAGGTTTTTGAAAAAGGGTCTCATCTAACTAACGCCCATGCTAACTAAGGCTTCCTACAGTCAACCTGGCTCTGATACCAGCTCTGTGGGGACCCCGACTTAGAAGTCGAGATCACCGAATGCACGTGTACAGTGATCCCAGAGATCAATGCTCACTGAACACACAGAAGATGAATAACAAGAGTCTTACATCCATACATATCGTCTTACACAAATTATGGCCATTATGGCCAAGTATTACATAGATAAAGCCTCAAGGGTTGAATAGCAAATAACTCAAATAGTGGAAGTCTTCGATAATAGGTAGAACCCATGCCATCTGCCTTAACCCTACAGGCATTCTGACTGGGATAGCGTCCTAGTTCGCATGTTCGTCTCCAAAGAACTCTTCATCATATTCCTGTTCCTCCATGCCTGGCCAATTAAATAACCAGTGGCAAGCCAATGAGTACTTTGAATGTACTCACAAGCAACCCATGATGTGG
Organism: Secale cereale; assembly: GCA_902687465.1. Lineage (NCBI taxonomy): Eukaryota > Viridiplantae > Streptophyta > Magnoliopsida > Poales > Poaceae > Secale > Secale cereale. The sequence continues at coordinate 332,460,798 of LR738710.1, forward strand.
TTCAAAGTAACAGTGCAATTGAACAATAATGAACAATGTAGCAAAGGGCTAGAATAAATATTCTACCATCAAGATTATGCATCAATAAACTCGCGTAACCTCGAAGACAGGTTACCGATATCAACATGAATATGATTCAACTCATCGAGTCAAGTCACCACCTTGACTCATCATACACATACTGTCACCGATGAAGCAAAAATTCTGGACATAGTTAAAGTAGCACCACCCAACTGTCCATGACCGTGGACACGGCTATTCGAATAGTTTTACACTCTGCAGAGGTTGCACACTTTACCCACAAGATCCGGGGAACTTCCGTGTCATCCACGACCCGCGGTACCTCAAGTACCCGGGGTAAGCACCCGGTCATTATCTTTCCTTAGACGACACTAACATAGAGTCCACTCGTTGGTACATGGCCCTCGGGTACAAACAATAGATCACGGGACTTGCCCTAATTTCAATGTCACGCGTATCCGAAGGGACCAACGGTGTGTCCGGTGCCCTGTAAAAACAGTCATGGCCGTCTATCCAAGCACGACCCCGTCCCGGGAAAGACCTCAAGTCTTCCCGTCACTAGTAATGCGGGCACCATGCTAGTATCGACCTAAGTAATCAATAAAGCCCCGTCCCATAAGGGGTAGCGTGGTTGCACATGTTTGGTTGGGACGGTAGTCACACATAAATCTAATCCATCATTCCATCCATGCACATGATTTACCGGCACATCACTTCTTCCTCAAGTGATGACCTAACTCAACATCACCCTCGGGCATTAGGGGCACCCGATGGGTTCATGCAAAGATTTCAACCACGAAGGTTCATGTCGCACATGCATCACTAAACATCACTACTTACTATTTGCACGTCATCTAGCACATAGCAAGATTAAGATCATGGCATGCATCATGTGGTGGTCCAACTAGGTCACCATCGTAACCCTATCATCATGCATCGGAAACAAACGGGTTCCGAAGAACAAGTGTATCATGGTCAAAGGGCTCCTTGCCTGGATTGGCTTGGTCTTCAAAGTCTTCAAATCCTTCTCCTTCTCCTTCTTCAGCAACTTCGTCAAATACGGTATCTATACGTCGCATTATAACAATGGAAAAAATAAGACCACAACTAAAACAGAAAAATCAAAGTGCTCAGAAAAATGTCAACTTATTTTTGTTAAATACTAGAGGGATTTCTAAGATGGGGAAAATTCTTAGTTGGAGTTTTGGAGTTACAGAATGGAATCTAATGATTTTAGAACAAGAGTTTTATTGCTCAAATTTGAATTTAAATTTGAACAGAACAGAAAAGTTTCATGGATGTGTGTGAAAGTGACACCATTAAATAGGTTGGAATATTACAAGAATTTAGGAGTTGGAATTATTTCATTTGGACCAATATTCTTTTCTGTAAAAATGTTTGAAATAATTACAGAAAAGAAAAAGGAGAAAATGCCCTGTGCAACTGGGCCAGAGGGGCCACAGTGCACGGCCCAGGGCATCCAGCCCGGCCGCTCGGGCGCCAGCGCGCGCACGTCAGGTTTTCAAACCTGACGGGCGGGGCCCGGCGGTCAGCGGCCGTGAGGAGGGGGAGAGAGGGGTGAGGATGACAGGCGGGGCCCGCCTGTCATCTCCAACCTCACGGCCACGGCGACGGCGAGCTCACCGGCGTTGATTCCGGCCACGGCGACGGCAACGGAGGGCAGGGACGGGTTCAGCGTCAAGTTGCGGAGGCAGTGGTGGTGGTGCGGCACGCCGGGGAGGTCGGGTTCGCCGGCGACGAGGTGGGACGGCGGAGGGTCGTCGGGAAGTCGTCGCTCCGGCCGTTTCCAACTGCTACAGAGAGGGGAAAACAAGGGGAAAGCATCAGTGATACGTGGTGGTTCTAGATCAAGCCAAAGGAGGGGCAGAAAAGGCCCGTACTACGAGATCACCGGCGGCCCGACGCGGCGGAGCTCCGGTTGATCCCGAGCACGGGAGCCTTCTGGGGACGAGCGGGTGGTGCTGGCGTGTTGCTGTGAGTGTGTGGAGGTTGCTGGTGCCGTTGGAGAGGCTCGGGGGGGGGGCTTTTATAGGGGAACGGCGGAGTCCCGTGGACCGGTGCGCCGGCGAGCTCCTGCTCGATGCTACAGCACACGCGAGGCGACGGGGGCGTGTCTACGGTGTTGCTGGACGAGCCCTACGTCCATTAGAGGAGAGGGGAGGAGCGGGGAGGCTTCCAGACCGTGCGCGCGTGCAAGCCCGAGGAGTGGACGCTGCGGGCGGCCGGTGCGCGTGTGGCGACGGCCACTGGAGGGCGCAGGAGGAGGGGGGACAGCGCCGGGGTGGTTGCGGATGTCGAGGGGCGTCGACTGGCGCGAGGGGGGAGCCCGAGGCTGTCGGGGGCAGATGATTGGCCGAGGCTACAGTGTGTGGGTGCACTGTTGCGCGCTCTGGAGCGCCCTTATCGCATGCCACGGCATGCCATTGGGCCTCTGGACGCGTCCACCGTGTCTGGGGGGTCCAGGGTGATGCAAGCACTACGGCTGAAGCTTTGGATGCTCTGGAGAGTCAAGGAGAGAGAGAGGAAGCTGGTGACTTGGTAAGAAATGGATGTCCAGCAGGGTGAACTAGGGTTTTTACCCCTCAATCATGGAGCTGGGGACTTGGGAAAGTTACTAGAGGTAGCTAGTAACTAGACGAACGTGTGGTAGAAAGTTGAGGCCAAGGTGAAAGGTAAAAGTGATCAAGAAGAGGGTTTTAGTAAAAAGCCAGAAGGTGTTTGATCAGTGTTTGGTCAAGCAAATGATCTCCACTTGCCATGACACTTAACAGGATTGAATGACATGTGAAAATAGGGTGCTTCACCAAATTTGGGCTCATTTGAAGAAACTAGCCAATGTAACTTCGGTGAACCCTAGAAATCAACAAAAATGGCTTCATCTTGTTTGAGTCAAGCTAATCATCTCCCCTTGATGCACCACTTGGTGTAGTTTCATCATTTGGGGTATTGATCATGCCCACAAAGTTTGAAGCTCCAGGTAAAAAGTTGGTAATGTAAAGTTGTTCAAATTTGCATTTGAACAGAAAGGGTTTTGGGGTGTTCTGATCAAGTTGCTCTATTCCAAATCTTGTGCAATTTGGTCTAGATGCCTTATTAGGCATTTCTAGCATGTGCACCAAGTTTGAGAGCATTTGGACAAGTTTGGGAATGTAGAGTTGCTCAAACTTCAAATATGGACAAAATGGTTATGAAGGGTTTTGAGGATGTTTTCTTGCTTCCCAAGGCATGGGACTGGGCAAGATCATCCGATATGTCATATATGACATGATAGAATTTCCCTGGAATTTTTGGAGAATATTTCCTTTGTAAATATTTCAAAAGCTTGAAATATCCAGAAAGGGTTTTAGAGGGATTAGCCCATTATTTTGAACATGACCATGTGTTGAAACTCTTATGTATGGACAATATATGTCCTATGAGTCTCCCTGAATTTTGGCAAATATTTTTGAAATAGTTAAATATTTCTTTCCTATTAAAGACCATTTCTGGCCTTAAGAAAAAGCCTTTAAATAAAATAGGAAAATAACTTTTAAAATTATACTTTTGTGGTTTCTGGGAGTCCTATGACTACTAGGTTTCAAATGTACTTTTTGAAATAATTTTCTCACCCTAAATCATGCACTTGCAGTGCAAACCTCAATTCAGGGGTTTTTGGAAAACTAAATTTATAAAATACATTTTGGCCAATTTAATTTTGTAAGAAAATACTATACTATTATATAACACTTGGCATGATCATTGGGCAGAAGTTTTGGGTATGGAGATGAATTTTACAAGAGGGAATAGTTGACTTTATTGAGCACATGAAAAAGCACATGAAGAAAAACTCAATTCCAAATAAAAGCCAAATGATGCTAAAAAAATTATTGGTCCAAATTTCATGCTTCATTGTTGCAAATAACATGTTACAAAATGCAGGGTGTGACACCATGATCTTGTTCCTTGACAATAACCAACTTTTGACCAAACTTTTTTCCTATTTAGAGAGAAACATGGCCAACAACGATGAGGCCGGGGGTTCGGGCGGGAAGGCATTCTGGGAGCTGTCCCAGGAGATGGAGGAACAACCTCACTTGTATGAGGACGCCGCCTTCCCCATCGATCCTGACACTACCACTGATGGTGCCGCCGAGGATGACCCCACTGATGGTGCCGTCGGGGATGACACCACTGATGGTGCCGCCGAGGATGCCACCACTGATGATGGCGGTGCACGCACATATGGCAGCCAACTGAAGTGGCAACGGAAGGACCGGCGCTCGACCGTGCTCCGCACCATCAAGGAGGAATTTACTGAAGTGGACTCCGACGGGAATCCAACGGCGCCCGAACGAATAGTCAAGGGGTACTCGCTTCAACTCGGGTGCATTCTCCGGAGCACCGTCTCGATCAACACCGAGAACCTGAGGCATCCTGACCGAGGGAATTTGCGCAACCTCCTCTTCACGAAGCTGCACGAACGATACAAGTTCCCCGCTGAATTTGAAAACACAAGCCTCAAAGGGAATAAAGTGAACAATACTGCCCTCACGAGGATGAGCACGGCCTTGTCTACTTGGAGAAGCAATGTGAAGAGAATGATCGAGAAAGGTGATAGTTATGAGAAGATCAAGGAGAAAAATCCTTCGATCACCGAAGATGACTACAACGACTTCAAGATCAAGTGCTCGAGCACCGCAACCTCCGAATCAAGTCAATGGGGGAAAGAAATGCGGGAGCTGAACTTAGGGGAACACACGCTCGATCCCGGCGGTTACAGAGTGGCGGAGCCTATATGGGACAAGGAGGAGGCGGACCGTGCCGAGCAAGGCCTACCGCCCCTCTTTGATAAATACGGTGACAAGCAGACGAGGAACTTTGTCAGGGCCCGGTACAAGAAGGACCCAAAAACAAAGGAGCTTACCACGGATCTGAAGACCAGGGCGCTTGAGCTTGTTCTGGTAAGGAATACACCCCCGCGTAATTAGCTCCATATGGTTGCATTCTAATTAATGAAGCCAAATTTCTAAATGGTTCACATTCCTTCCGCAGGCGACTGACAGCAGTAGCGCGGGGTCGACTAAGAGCAACCCTTGGGACACCACTCTAAATAGGGCGTTGAATGTAATGAAGAAAAAGGATAAGCTCAGTAAGCCGTCGTCAGCTGGTCGTGTGGCTGGCAAAGGCTTGTCCACAAAATGGTCGTCATACTATAACGCTGGTGGGCGAAAGGAGAAAAAGACCAGCTCGGAAAGCTAGTCGCACGAGGTTCAAGAACTCAAGGCACAAGTGGCGCGGATTCCGGAGATTGTCCAAGAGCAAGTGCAACAACAATTGGGAGCGACGATCACCACCATTGTGCCTACCTTGATTGAGGGGTTGCAGGCGTGGATTGCGGGCGGCCAACAGGGGCCGCCCCGATTCCCAGCTTCACTGCCAGCAACTCACAGAACGCAATGGCGGGGCCATTGGTGTCTCCGGCGGAGGCAGCATTGGTGTCTCCGACGCCGGCACGGGAGCTTAATGCACCCGGGTGTACGCCGGCCGGCACCTCTGCAGCAAGCGGCCCCTCCGTCAACTGCACGCCCGCCGTTGGTGGTGCCTCGACATTAGCCGAGCTCAACGCCATCATCACGGTAACTAATTAAGCCTCTCTCGGTCGAGGACTTCATCTCCTTGCCTTTGACTGGGTATCACTGATGCCCTACATGTTTTCGCAGGGCGCCGCCGATGTTCCGTGCACTCTCCTGCACTTCGTGAACAACGAGTTGGTCGATGTCGCCAAGGGAAAAATCGTTCAACCGGGCAACCCCGTGTTCCACGGTACTAGGATGCCACCCAACTTGTATAGGGTTCAACTAGTTCGGGTGCTGCCAGGCTGCGACGAGTTGTTACCTCCGATTCGACCCGTCGGGGCCGACGAAGATGATGTGATGACCCTCAGCGCCTGCCTGAGCTGGCCCCTGCTTTGGCCGAAGAGCCAGATTCGTTTGGGGGCGGGGGACACCACCACAAAGACAACACCACCAGTCATGCCGGCGCCAAGTCGTCCCCATGGCAAGACCGCCGCAACGGTGCCGGACATCCCTATGCCACTGGATCCAAACATGCATATGGCACAGGATCCGAACGACGACGACGACGACAACGACGACGATACATTTGCCAACGTCGATCAGTACTTTGCCGATCATGGGTACGGTGGCGACTTCATGGGGCCTCCTTCTCAAGAACCCAACCCTACAAAAGACGTGCGCGATCTTGCTGGTACCGCAGAGAAACCAAGTTGCAACAGGCGTCGTCTGCCGTTCAGTTCTCAGGAGACGCCTCCAGCTGCCGACTTCATCGAGCCTCAGATAGGCGAGGTGCAAAATATTATCAGCCCCAACACACTCAAGAAGGCGGTCTGTGAGCAGAACTCGGTCCCATTACAGGAGAAGAAGAAGCCACGGAAAAGAAATACTAACAAGGGTGCGAGCCAGCCGGCACCGAGTACGATCCGTCCTCAGGACGGGCCACCTTCACCTAAGGATGTAATGAGGAGGGTGCATGTGGCGGGTAGGCCGATGCTACCGAGAAATATGCTCGATGCTGCAACCGGTGCTATGCGGAGTCTGCATGACAGTGTTCTTTCTTTGGAGAAGCGGCGTCTCAGAGAGAAGGATGTGGCATACCCGGTTTTCGCGGCCAAGGTGCCAGAGGGCAAGGGCTTTGTGGATAACTCCATCGGGGGTACGATCGTCCTGCGGTTTGATGACATCTGCGCTATGTTGAACCTTCATCCGCTGCACTACACCTTCGTTCGGCTATTTTCACTGAGTATGGAGATGCGGATCATTCGCGACAAGACCCCGGACATCGTGATAGTCGTCCCCTTCTACATGCGTGCCAAGATCTTGGGCAGCGCTGGGGACCAGCAAGTCGCGAGTTCTTACCTCGAAGGCGTCATTCTGGCAAACCGAGATAAGGATAACTTCCTCGTGCCTTACTTTCCCGAGTAAGTCCTCCCCTCAACCGCCCCGTAACATATGAATTCTTAGATTTCGATCGTTTTTCTTTTAACATTCCGTGTTTTGTGCAGTGACACACATTGCACACTCATCCTCCTAAGCCCCAAATATTCCATGGCCACGTATTTCGACTCGGACCGTCAATTGAAGGTAGACTACACAAATGTCAAGAATGTTCTTGATGATGTTCTCCCCGGCTACACCAAATCTGGAGGCACCTTCACCAGGCCTATTCGTAAGTACGTCAAACACGTGTTCTCCCACAATACGACATTCTGGTGCGTCAAGCAGCCGCCTGGCGGTCAGAAGGGTGCTTATTATGCCATCCATCACATGCGGGCGATCGTACGGGACCATCATCAACTTCTGCTACCGAGTAAACTCAAAGATTGGGCCGCGAGCGTGTCGGCAATCCAGGACGCGGACATCAGACAAGAATTCTTTCGCATCCAGTCAGAGTTTGCAGAAATCATCCATCAAGATGTCATTCGTACCTCGGGGCAGTTCTACCTCAGAAATCAACCGTCCAACAGTGACATCGACACAATGCTACAAATGCAGGCTGACAACGCTCGCGATTTCATGACTCCCATGATAGACGGCGGCTTCATCCACGCTCCGGTCCCTTGAGTCGAGTTGAAATTAGTGATGTTGTGTCTAGTTCTGAAACATCGATTGGCTCATGTTGTAATTAAACTTTAATGCACTTGTAGTATGTCTCTTTGGTTACGACAGTCGTTCAACTTAGATGTAATCGATGTTATTAATGTCTTGCTTTTCTCTTCCGATCATTTTGTTGCATACTTATATATTGCTTATGTATTGTCCGTGAATTGGTACTAACGTTTCGTTTGGCTAGTGCATAGCGATGTCGTCGCATGTCGTGTACAAGGGTAAGGTTCCCGGAGTCTATGACGACTGGGAGGAGTGTCGGAGACAGGTTCAGCGATTCAGCGGTAACAGTTACAAAGGGTACACCACTAGGGCCGAGGCGGAATCTAGATACGCCCGCTGTCTAGCGGGAGAGGGGGAGGGAGCGTTGGAGGAACCGGATGAAGACGAGTTTCATCGTGATGATGCTCATCATGATGACCGCAGCTCTCTTCTATGTGATGGTAGTTTAGATGATCGATATCGACTTGTAATGTGAAGACAAACTCTCTACTCGCGGTCTCGAGACTTGTAATATAATGTTCTATCTTTGTTCTCTTTTGAATTCGGAGACTAATATGATGAATTGTATTCGGAGACTAATATGATGAATTGTATTCAGAGACTAATCTTCTATTGGATTCGATGAATCTGTTGTTGCTGTGTGCTGGTGCTGTCTATATTCTGTCCAATAATACATTTTGTAACCTGTGCAAAAAACAGAAAATTAAAAAATAAATAAAAAACCTAATATTCATACTAATGGCGCATCACATCACAGTGCTCCATTAGTATGCCAACGGATACTAATGGCGCATCATCCAACAGTGCGCCATTAGTATGCCAAAGTTACTAATGGCGCATCAGGCAATAGTGCGCCATTAGTATGCCAAAGCACCTGGGTATATATGGCCCCCTGGGAGGCATACTAATGGCGCACCGTGGTATATACTAATGGCGCATCTGTGGTGCGCCATTAGTATACCGGATACTAATGGCGCACCACAGGTGCGCCATTAGTAAAATATACTAATGGCGTGGCACTAATGGCGCACCACTAATGCGGCATTAATGGCCAAAATAGGTGCACTATTATTAGGCCTTTTCCTAGTAGTGCGTCACACAATTAATTCAACATTCATATATTCATCCAAATGACACAGGGTCCGGCTACGGATGAAAACAAACGAGAAAAGATACCACAACCACAAGTCCAGATCGCCCCTAGTAGGAACCACTACTGGTCGTCGGGATACGTCACATACATACGACCACGCTCTTCATCAAACTCCCAGTGAAGTTCTTGTCCATATCCTGCGTCATACTCAGTTGTACCTACATCTGGTGTGTGTAGTAATCTGTGAGTCACAAGGACTCAGCAATCGCATTCCCGGGTATCAAAACTATCAAGGCTTTTAGGTGTGCAGAGCTAATAAAGTGGCTGCAGCAAGCACTAAGCAACTAGCTTATGAAGTCAGAGTGAGATGAGGATATGTGCCAAAGGTCGCCAAAGATGATCAATAAGTGATCCTAGCTACTCACGTTCATGCATAACCCCACCGTGTTCACTTTCCGAAAACCTCTTCAAAAAGAGACCGTCACGGTTACTCACACACGTAGTGTATTCTTAAGGATATGATGTCAAGTTATCTACAACTGGATATTAACAACACCAATCTGCCACATAACCGCGAGCACGGATTTCAAAAGATCAAAACCCTGCAGGGGTGTCCCAACTTAGCCCATCACAAGCTCACGATCCACGGAGTCGCAACTCCATGTTGGGAAGACACGAGTATTCTCGGAATCCCGTGCCCAAGATATTTCGACAAAGGTAAAACTAATCCAGCAAGACCTCCCAGCATGCCGACACCCTGATAGTAGCCGCGCGTATCTCGTCTCAGGACACAACCGGATGGGACATCCTACAGGTATATACCGATCCTCGAGTTTCCCCGTGGTGGCCCCGTAGTGTTTCCAGTTTGGACCAACACTCATGAGGAACACTAGCCCCGGTTGTTGATTAAGAGCTCGGGTTAATTACTCCCTATGCAAGTTTTTAGTTGTTAGGCAAATGTAGTACCAAATTTGGGTCTTGCTGGAAAAGCTTTAAGCAGTGCGAATTATCAAGGGGGCCCATAAACCCCAACCGTTTTAGGAACGCAAAATCAAGGAACGTAACATCAGTTTATCAGATCCTAAGACAGCATGAGTGGAACAAAACACCAAGCAGAAGGCCAAGCCTTCCACCCATTACCAATATAGATGTGCAATAACTAATTAAGATATATATTGTGTTATCCCAATAAACAAGTCCAAAACATGGAGCAATCTTCAACTTCACCTTCAACTAACAATGCTATATATCAAATTTGGTGCTGATCTGTTAAATCCATATTTAGCCAATCAACAGTTTGCTAGGAAGGCGGTTAGAGTGTTTCATGGCAACAGAGGAGGCTGACAAGACAAGAATAGGCATCGAGGCATAACTATAGAGCGAGATAACTAGCAAAGCAAAGATAGAGGTGATATCGGGGAACAGTCATCTTGCTTGTTAAGTTCTCGGTGGGATCGTAAACTTGCTCGTCAAACTCAATCTAGACAGGAACCTCAAACTCCGAATCGGCTCTCGGCTCTACCCAACAGAAGAAGACAACAATGGAAGAAGATCAAACATGGTGTGATGCACAAACAGCATGATGTAAGACATGATGCATATGAGCATGATCATAGTATGATGATCACAAATGGAACATGATGAGTGCAACACGTGGCATGGAAAATGCAACAATCACAATTCAACTAAGGGAACACAACATATAAAAGAAAGCAAGAACAACATAGCCACACATGTAGTTATTTAGTTTGAACTAGCTAAGCACCCAACAAGTTTAATATGTTGCTTAGCATGGCAAGGAGTGCATCACAAGACCAACTACAACATGCAAGCAATTTAAATGGGCCGGAAGAAACAAACAACAATTCCAGAAAATCCCATGTGCATATATCAAATTTGGTGCTGATCTGTTAAAACCATATTTTAGAGTTGTTAAACATGCAAAGTAGCACCACCATGTTATTCTACACATTTTTCCACCCCATTTACAAATAAAGTTCGTTAAATTTGGAGCTACGGTTTTTTAGTTATGAAATAAACCAATTTAAACATGTTATTTAACAAACATGAGCAAACAACATTTTAAATGTTTTAAACATGGCAGAAAAATTACATATTATGCAACTACACTAAAACCTAAATAGGTTTGGTTTTTACTTTATTTAAAAAGGATGCATTGATTAAAAGATATGAGCATATCAAAATTGCAAACAAAACTGAAATAAAACAAAACACTGCAAAAACAAAAGGACACGGCCTGGGCTAGCCACTGTCAATGACAGGTAGGTCCACGAGGTGCTGAGGTGGCAGAAAAAGGGTGTGGAGAAGGGTGTGTGTGCGCAGTGTATGACGGGTGGGTCTGGGCGTCAGTGTCACATGGAAAAAATAAAAGGCCACAACAAAATATTACGTGGAGCCTAGGACTCAAACCCAAGTCTCCTGGGTAGCACACAAGGGCGCTCACCACTGCGATAGAGGGAGATATCTGATAAGTGAAGGGCGCCTGTCACCTTTTGAACCCATGCGAGAAGGCCGAGCCCTGTTCTTCACTTCGCACGGGAAGATGGCCATGGTGCCGGCAAGCAACAACAGCGACCACCAGAGCAGTGGAGCACCGGCTGGGGTGCGGGATGATACCAAGAGTGGTGCTGCTTCGGGACACGTGCTTGCATGCGCCCACGTGTGGGTGTGTGCGGGCGGGAGCTCGCCAAGCTTGAGGCCATGGCGACGAGCACGGAGAGGCTAGGAAGGCAGGGCGTGTGGGCTGCTGCACGCGGTTTGCGTGTGCGCGTGAGCTGGGGCGTGGGTGAGCACAGCTAGGCTTGTTACGAGCGGGGGTGCACGGACATGCTACATCAGGTTCAACAACTACACAACTACAGAAAAAAATGCAGACTATGTTGGAGCACCGAGAACACGATGAAGGCACGACTCTAGTAACGCCTACGGTGATCGAATTGCGACCGAAAAGAGGAGGGTTGTAGTTGGGTATACCTAGTATACCTAAGACATGAAGAAGAGGACGGGGACGAAGTAGAAAGACGACGACGAGGCGAGGAACTCCGAAGCGTTTGCTATCCGAGAAGAAGAGAAAGAAGACGGTCGTGGTAGTCGATCCAGAGGCCATAGAGGTATGTTGCGTGATGGCAGAGGACGCAGAGGAACTTGGCGGTCTTCTCCACGATGGCCGAGGTGGTCGGAGGCACGGCGAGGGGCATCGCCGGAGCTCGAGCTGAAGCTCTCTCGGTTCATGGGGAGCATGGCGACGGCATGTGCGTGGAGGCTTACCTAGGTGGCGTCGAGGGAAGGAGATGAGGGGGATTAGTCGAGGAGGAACCCTAGGGAACCGGGGACATGTTTATAGAGCGTGGGGAGGCACTCCGACCGTCAAATCATCGAGGCAGCCGACGTGGCTTCTCTGGATGATCTGCCGTACAGGTAGAGGCGACCCTTTTGCGCGTGGGATGTATTGGCTGCTGCTGCGAGGGTTTTTGGTTCAGGCGGGCTGCGGTTGGAAGAGCGACACAGGAAGGCCCAGGGTGCTGGCTGTTGTTGCTGCTCTTATCTTTTTCTCTTTTCTTCAGATAGAAAGTAAAATGATAAAAAACACATAGAGCTAGGTGACTAGTTAGAGGGAGATAAAAATATTCCCATGCTCCTGGAATTGTGCACCATCTAATAAAATTGCCTTGGGCATTTTAGAGGTAGAAAAAATGAAACAAGTTTGAATATAATTCAAACTTGGGTCATTTTTTAACCTGACCAAAACAACTTCAAATAAGGCGATATTTGGCAGAGAGGTTTAGGACATGGTTTAAGAATTATTGGGAAGAGATGAACATTAATAGAGGCTAGGAGGATAGCTTGCCACGAAATAGAAATGGATGGATTAGCGGGAAAAGGAAGAGTGGTGATAGTGCATGGATCATACATGAAGCATGCAAAAATAAAACATGCATGACATCCCACACAATGCGCATGGTCATCATGATATGAACACCAGACAATGCATCATGATATGGGCAAGAATGCAAAAGGACAATAGGCAAGAATGCAACATGATATGACAAAGATGCAACACGATAGGCTAACAATGCAATAGTGGAACAAGCAAAATAAAAGGAAAGACCCCCAAGGAAAAGGACGAGGACCAAGTTGAATATATTGCCAAATTTGGAAATGTTACATCTTGGGTGTTACAAAAGATTGTGGTGGAGCTGAAGCACTTGCAGAGGCTCCTGAAGCAATTGAGAACCCCGTAGTCCTTTGTCACGTTGCAAGGTGCACAGGTTTTGAGGACTAAGCAGCAACAACTGAGGATTGTGCAGCAACAGAGGGAGCTTGAGTAGCCCGTGAAGAAGTTCCTTGAGGAATTTTTCCTGAGGGCTTTGACTTTGAGGAACCAGGCCATGATGGCAGTGCTGTTGTGGAACTTGGTGGTTTCACAACAGATTTCTTCACCATATCCTTCTTGGGCTTACTGGCAGAGGCTGTCGGCGTTCTGGGAACGGGGGTACCCAGACTTGCCTGCCTGCGACCCAGGGCGTGGCTCATCAGCCGGCCTGGTACGGCCCAGCATCTTCATCAACAACTCAAGACCCTCGCGAGGGGCCAAGCCTCGCGAGGTGAATGACACAAGGCATCCCCTGGGGCGGCCTCACCAGGCCGGCTCGTAAGGATCGGAGATATCGAGGTGAGGGGCACCTCGCGAGGTTCTCGTGACATGAGCAGTGACGACCAATGCCAGGCGGCCGCCAGCGGGCACAGAGTGCCAATTTCCCCTTTGGTGCTAAAGGAGCAGTTGTAGACAAAGTGTCCTGAGGCGTCAGGCAAAGGTTTCCATATCGGTGGAACAAGACCAAGACCAGCAGGACCGAGGTCATCGCAGAGCCCACGGCGGCGTCACCACTAGAGCCTTTGGCAGGCGAAGACCACATTTCATCAGGATAGCATGTACTAGCTGTCCCTCTTCAAATTTGGCCGTTGTGGGATCCCTTCCCGCTCAATATTTGGGAAGAGGACCCATGCCACTATAAATTGGACTAGCCACCACCATTGATATCATCTCAACTTGAACTGATCAGATAACAGGAGACACACCACAAGCTCACCCGAGCGCAAGAACACCTCTCCTCAGGAGGCAGTTCATCCATGTACTAGTTCTTCGTCAGCCTACAAGGCAATCCACGACACCACACTAGATTAGGGTGTTACACCACAACGGTGGCCCAAACAATTATAAATCTTGTGTCTCTTGTTCATCGGATATGACCAGCTAGGCTTAGAGCTATTGAGTAGACGAGCTAGGGCGGAAGGAGAGATCTTCGTGTGCACCCCAGAGTTCGAACCTTAACGGTTTTGCTAGAACCCTAGATCCGACATTTTGCGCACCAGGTAGGGGTGCGCTAACACTTCCCTACTGTCAATCAGTACTCCATCGTTCCAGCAGTCCATGGCCGACGCACATAGAGCCCGTGCTGAGCGGCGGGCTGGCCTTGCTGCCCGCGTTACTCAGACCGCTCTTGCCGACGGACCACCCCATCGTTCTCCATCGCCTTTTGCCAACGCCGCCACCGGTCCGACAAGGCAAGAATAGCAAGCATCGTCCCTGCACCCCTCCGTGCGGCGCGATGGACGCACCGCTACCCTGTCACTGACTCCAGCGGTCTCTTCGTCCCACACTCGCCACAGACCCGCGGATGCGCAAGCTGCATTGCTCATGGCATGCGAGCTCCTGTGCTACCACCCCATCAACGACTTCTATGAAGAATGGCTCAATCGCATCGCCGAGCTCGTCAGCGCCGCTGGGGGCTCTCCAACGCCGTCCCTCTCCCTGCCTCGTCCGCCTCCCCGTGAGGATAACGAGGCCAAAGAAGCTCCACTGCTACCCCCGCGTCAAGGCGTCGTCAAAGACCCAAGGCGTGTGGCCCTGCGGCGTGACCGCCCACGCGCGGTGCCAGCGCGCGAAGAAGGAAGCTGCCAAGAGATCCAACGGCCATACGGTGGAGCACCCGTGCTCCCTCCACCACAGCGTTGAGACCGCGCGCCCCCCGCCGCGGCAGCGTGCGAGGAACAAGACCAAGTCCCACCACCCCAGCAAGCTCCGGTGTCGACAGCAGGCTGCAAGGTCCTCACCCCCGAGCTGCGCAATGTCAACTGGCCTGGGAAGTTCAAGCCTGACCTGCCTCCACGCTACGACCACCCCTGACCCTGCAGAGTTCCTACAGCTTTATGAGTTGAGCATCGAAGCGTCCGGCAGCAACCAGAAGATCATGGCAAACTGGTTCCCCATGGCCCTCAAGGATGGCGCGCGCTCATGGCTCTTAAACCTGCCCGCGGGATCGATCTCCACCTGGAGTGAGATGCGCGAGCGGTTCATCGCCAACATCCAGGGCACCCGAGACCGCCCCCCGGCCGCGGGCGACCTGCGGTGTGTCAAGCAACAACCAGGAGAAACCCTGCAGAAGTTTATCCAATGCTTGAACAATGTATGTGTCAAGATCCCCAAGGTCACGGACGAGGCCATCATTTCGGTGTTCTCAGATGGCATTCGCGACGTCAAGATGAAGGAGGAGCTCGCCATCCACGAAGATTTGTGCACGTCCTTGGAGCTGTTCAACCTCGCGACCAAGTGCGCCAGGGCCGAGGAGGGACGCCTCTCGCTCGTCGAGCTCCCCTCAACTGAACCCGAAGACAAGAAGGCCAAAAGCAAGGACGTGAAGCGTAAGGGAACGGCAGTGCTTGCGGTCGAACTAGAAATGAAGCGCGGCCACGATTACCCGGAGCAACCCAAGAACGACCGAGCATTTTGCGCCTTCCACAACATGCATAGCCACAACAATCATGACTGTCAAGAGCTCAGGGCCCTCCGCGAAGGACACGTCATCCAACGCCTCGAGCGTGGCCGCCGTTGCTACGTCCACGGGGGAGGTCGGACCGAAGGACACTTGGACGATTGCGGCCCCCGCCACGAGTGGCGTGATCAGCCTCGGGAGGACCACTAGCGCGGCCAGCCCCGCGAGGACGCCTTGAGGAATCAGCCCCGAGAGGACCGTCCTCAGGGCAGGGCCGACCTACCACCTCTGCAACCACCAAGGAGAAACGCTGACTAGTACAAGGGGGCTGGGGGCTTCTAGGAGCCGCGTGCCATCGCCTGCATCTTGGGCGGAGTACAAGCCCCAGCTTCTCAGTGCCTCTTCAAGCAGTTCGCTTGTGAAGTAAACGCGGCTCTCCCCAAGCTCGAGGCCACCCGTCCACTTAGGTGGTCTAGGTGCCCCATCACCTTCAGTTCAGCAGACCAGCTCAAGTGCACAGCTAAGGCTTGCGCCCTCCCGATGCTTTGCTCTCCCGTCATCAGCAACATCCAAGTTACCAAGACCCTCATCGATGGTGGTGCACGACTCAACGTCCTGTCCATCGAGACATTCGACAGCCTCCAAGTACCATACGATCAGCTACTGCCTACCAAGCCCTTCTCCGGAGTGACTGATGGCACCACCACTCCCGTGGGGCAAGTTCGCCAACCTGTAACCTTCAGCAAGCGTGACAATTACCATAGTGAGCTCATCGACTTTGATGTCGCCCACATCCATCTGCCTTACAACGCCATCCTCGGGTATCCAGCCCTGGCCAAGTTCATGGCAGTAAGTCACCACGGCTACAATGTTCTCAAGATTCTTGGAAGCGGCGGCGTCATCACCATCGCCTGCGAGGAGAAGGACGTAGTGTGCTCACTCGAGCGCGCTTACCAGGCAGCGGCAGTCGAGGATTTGGACAATGACAACATCATCTACCCACTTGAGGTCATTCCCAAGAAGAAGAAGCAGCTGCTGGCCCTGGAGCCTCATGAGGACGCAGCACAGGGTGGCAGCACCACGAGACCAGCACCTAGGGAGGGGCCTCCTCCCTCTCTCGCATAGGAAAGCACGCCCGGCATCCCCCTCAGGCTGGGCTCGGGGGCTCTCCTCTGGAGGGCCGCTGACCTAGCCAACGTCAGGAGGGAGGCGCTCGGGAACCACGTGGAAGAGTGATTCGCTGCAAACTTCCCTCCGGAGGCCTCAAGGCGTGAGGCACCAAGCGCTCATGAGTTCATCAGCCAGACCATTGAAGACCTACATGAGCCGAGAGCCATGCGGGGCGAGCGCCGCCCGCCTCCTCCAAGGGCAGCTGTCGGTCTGGGATCAGGGGACGGGCTGCGCGTCTGCGTCAACGTCCCAGCACTCAGTAGGATCGTGTCTCAAGAGCTCTACTGGCCTTCCCAGGTGGGCCGGTGCCAGGGTCCCCCTCACAGCTACGTGTGCATGCCCTTCGGCCTGCCGGACCAGGTGGCACCACAGCAGCTCCACATGCGGGAAGTCCTGGCGGCTCGCGAGGCCAGGCACAAGGAGATCCAGGCGGAGTTGGACTCAACCCATTGCGCGATCTGGGGAGCCCCGGAGCCTCGCGAGGGGCCGGAGCCAGGCGGCACATAAGGATCAGCGTCTTCATCGAGCACCCTCAACTACACCAATGCTACTTCAGCAATTATGCCAGGTGACATCTTTCAGTTTTTGTTCGACTGGGAGCGCCCCTCGGGCAGCATTATTCCCAGGTCACACGGGCATGTCCCTGCGACGCACATCCTTTTGCATCTCAGATCACCTTTTGGGAGCACCCCTCGGGCTGCATTATCCCCAGGCGGCGCAAGTTCGCCCTGGTGGCATGTATCTCTCTTGCATTTTATCAAAGCTAGTGCTACCATCCCTGTCATGTTGCATTCGAACCATCTGTTTGACCACCACTCTCATGCCTTGAACATCCCGCGCCCCCGCAAGCTCGCTTGCATCCGTCTTATGGCTGATGGTTGGCACGGCATCTATGCTCGGGTCTGTCCCTGCAGCGTCGCCCAATCCAAGCGGCTGAGCTCTGGCCCGCGAGCGTGCCCCATGTATGTCACCTCATGTGGCCCTTGGTGCCTAGCCCTAGCTCGAGCCAGATGCCAGCAGTGGAGTCGGGGCGCACGATGCCATGTCCCGTTGCTGCGGGAGCCGCGTGCCGGATGGCTTCCCTTGGGACGTCCACGTGAGAAACTAGGCACGACGTCTGTGCTCGGGTCCGTCCCAGCAGCGTCGATAAATCCAATGGTTGAGCTCTGTCTGGTGGGCCGGTCCCGTTCACGTCACCTCCTGGGGTCGTTGGTGCCCGGCCTTCTCATAGGACGACCCCGAGGGATTCACCCGGTGTAGGTTGTCTAACCACCTTGCAGGATCTCCTCGAGAACTCGTACCCAAGACCAGGCGCAACCCCGCGTTGAGGTAGGGCCTCGTGAGGCCCGCGCTGGCTCACGGGTGCCCAGATACACCTCATCTAAGCGCCACCGTGCCAGCCACATGTCCGGGCTGGGCTGTATACGCCCGGGGGCTCTCCGCAGTAGGGAGTCCCCTCCCACGGTCCAGTGGAAGCACCATGCTCCGCGCTGGCTGACGACATGGTCGAGGAGCGGCTATGCCCACACAAGAGCGGCAACACTATGCTCCGCGTTGGTGATAAATAACTGGGGGTGGCTTCACAGCCGCGTTAACCTCAGGGAGCCCCTCGGCTCAGTGGCCAGCCCCACCGTCTTGCACTCCCGTCGGGAGGGTAGCGCGAGGGGGCTGGGCATGGGGGCTGCGTCCAGGTCACGCCTGGCGCACCCCCCCCCCCTAGGTCCCTCGGGCCTGGTCGACACGCAACCCTGCCGAGCACAAGACCGACAAAGACATGTATGGGGTCAGTTCGTACGTCAAGGGGGACCCTTGGGCATCGCGACCCAAGGACCTAACTGGTCCCGTAGCCCCTAACTCCCTGGTTTTGTCCTCGTTTCCGGTCGAGGCCGGCGGCGGCTGAGGTACGCGGGGGTCGGGCCCTGCCGACGCAGAACATCAAGGCGTAAGTCCAGCACTCACTTCCCTCAGGGCTGTTCGTACGTCAAGGGGGACCCTTGGGCATCTCAACCCAAGGGCCTAACTAGTCCTGTAGCCCCTCACTCCCTGGTCTTGTCCTGGTTTCCGGTCAAGGCCTGTGGCGGCTAAGGTACGCGCGGGCCGAGCCCTGCCAACGCAGAACACCGAAGCCCTGCCTAGCGCTTCCTACCTAGGTATTGTTTGCGCGTTAAGGGGGACTCCTGAGCATCGTGACTCAGGAGCCTAACTGCCCACGTAACCCCTCACTCCCTGGTCTTGACCCACTGACCTGGGCAAACCAGCTTGCAGGCTGAGGTATGCGCGGGGTCTGGCCCTGCTGACATAGAATGATAAATACGGAAAGAAGGTCGAATATCTAGCAATTATTACAAACCAAATTGTCCTTCGAAGCATCAAATGAGAGTTTTAACGCCTCCATGAGGCTCGTTCATGTCGCAGAGGAATGAAGATAAAGGGGAGCGCCGTCACCAACCAGCAGGCCTTCCCCTCAGCCTTGGGCGCTGCTGCCTGAAGGGACCTCCCCCCCCAGCGGCGCCACCGCGCGCCCTGGGGAAACGGTCTCGTCTGCGGCATCGGTGTCGCCATCAGCTGGAGGGAAAGGCTGGACGATGAGGAACTCCTTCAGCAGGGCCTCCACATGGTCCTTCACAGCCTCAGCGGTGGCCTCGTAATGCTCCGTCTCCACAGGCTTGATCAGCATCCCAAGATCAGCGTTGGGGTCGCGAAGGTGCAGGTGGCTGAGGATGCGCGTCAAGGCAGAAGAAAAAAGTACACGATCTTCCTCCTCCGCCAGGGGGTTGATCTCGCAGATGACATCCTCGAGCGCCAGGACAAGATAAGGAAGCAGCTGGGCAGGTCATTCATCATCTGTAGAGTGCCCCCAGAGCCTGGCCGGACCTCACCTCAAGGGACCTGAAAGCCGAGCGGTCCTCGGTCGAGACTTTCACTTTGGCCTCCAGCTGGACCTCTTTAGCTTCCGTCGCCCGCTTCAGCTCCTCCAGTCGGTCGCGCTCCACAGACAGCTCCTTCGTCAGCTGCTCCAGCTCGGCGTCATGGCTGGTCACTACATCTTCTTGAGCATTTTTCCTCTCCTCATCCGCCTTGCACTTTCCACGCAGGTCCCTCAGCTCGGTCTCCATTGACTGACAGCGCTCCTGGGCGGTCCGAGCATCCTGCAGTGCCACTTCGCGAATGGTCGTAGCCTGGTCAGCGGCCCGCTTGTCCTCCGCAGAAGCCGCCACAGCCTGGCTCAGCGCGTCTCGCACAGACGCATTGGAACCCATCCATCTGGAGACCAGCTCCAGGCGCCCGGTGACCAGACGACAATCAGCACCATGAAGGTCATCCTGGAGCTGCTTCAGTGCCAAGAAGGCCTCCTCCAAGGCGCTAGGTGATGCAGGAGAGACGTGAGCTAGCGGCATGGTCACACGGGGAGCTGTGGCGCGACCAAGGCCTCCTGAGCCCTGGCAACCCCAGCGATCAGAGCTGAGATCGTGACCCCCGCCTGAGGCAGGTCCCTGGGGCCCTGCAGTGGTGCCTGCTCATCAGAAGCAGGACGTCCTCTACCACCCGTCTACGCCAGAGGGGACGAAGACAATTTAGGCCGCGAGGCCTCTAATGCAGATGCCTCTCCCTTTGTCTTCTTCGTCGACGGCGCAGACATACCGACGCGGGGCAAGATACTGTGGATCAGCAACGGAATCAAGAACGAGGACAAAAACAGGCCAAGGTACTCACCGATCCACTACGACGACATCCCGAGACCTATTCAGGTTCATGGGGCCCAATGGTCCCGTGGCCTGCGCCGCGGGAACACGGGTCCCCAAAACAGGTGGCACAGCAGCGGCGCTCGGTGATGCCGTGGCAGGGGTGCCTCCTCGGGTGGTCAGCACCGACCGGCTCTTTCTTGGAACCCCTGCTGGCGGCTTCCGCGAGGGGGTGTGCTTGGACCTTGTGATAGCTCCGGCCGGAGGAGGCACCCCCTCCACCGGGTGGTCATCGTCGTCGTCATCGTCGGGTAGGGAGCGAAGGAGTTTAGCCGTACGGGGGGGGGGGAGAGAGAACTCTCCCGTCCCCTCCGCAGTGGCCTCCGAGTCGCCTTCCCCGCTGGAATCTCCCGAAAACACCTCCACTGGCATGGCCACCACTTGAGCTTCGGGGGCCGATGGAGGCACAAGCCCGCGCGCATCGAAGGTAGGCATGGAGGCCGCCACCGCTGCCCCGTCCTGGCGGTGATACAAGGGAAAAAAGGAAGCATGTGGATATCCCAGGTCTGCCCCAACCAGCAGACGAAGGGCTGCTTCAAGCTGATCAGTAGACAAGGCGTCACCGCATAGCCGAAGGTTGTCCGACTCGTCCCCAAGCGTCCATAGGGGGCGCGAGCGGGCCTGAAGCGGAGCCACACGACATGTCAAGAATTCGTTGACACCATAGCCCCCATCAGCTTCGCTTCCTCGGGATCCTCCGGCTTCAGGTCCGTGGCCATCTTCTCCAACACCTTCTCCACCCGAGGATCAGTGATCTTCGTCGTGAGCCACCTATCGCTTGACTCGGGCGCAGCCACCGGTAACACCAGCCGAGGATGGGAGCACTTGGCGTCCATAAGGACCCACTTGTTCCTAAAGTTCTCAGCCTTCTTCCCCGCCTTCGAAATCGTGTTGGCCCCGTTCGCCGCGACAAAATTAGCATACCCTGAGCAATGGCCCTCCTTGATTCAGAGGTAAAAGAAGTGGCGAAGCAATGCCACAGACGGCATCATCCTCACAAATGCCTCGCAGTAAAAGGCCAAGATGGACAGAAGAAGGATGGAATTGGGATGCACATGAAGGGCATGAAGCTTATCGTGACTGAGGACGGAGAGAAAGAAATCGAAGAAAGGAGGGACGAGCCCCACAACAATGCTACTCGAAAAGAAGGGGTAGAAGGTACTCTTGGGATCCTCCGGCACGGTAGAGGCAGCTCGGACGGTGGTCTTCCCCTTCTCATTGGTGCCCTCCGCCGTCATCAGGAGCACGGTGGTGTGGCTCACCTCCGAGAAGGTCGGCGCCGACAAGGCCGGCTCATACCAAGCAGGCGGAACGTTGGCCTTCGACTTGCCGGAAGCCATCGGTGTGAATTTGGAAGGAAGGCGGCGAGGATCTGAAACTTCATGGAGGAGAGGAGCAAGAAAGGGGATCTGGAGCAAGGCAAGGGCCAGCAATGAAGGCACAATGACACGCACTTGCCTTTTGTCAGCTATGCAGTTGCCGAGGCGGCGTGGGAGCGCAGATGCCCACGTCGCATCACCAGCCACGCGTCTGACAAGGCCGCTGGCTTTGAGGGCCCGTGGTGCTCTGCACTTAGCCCTTGGCTTCGCTGCGAAGCCAAGCCCAAGCGCACCTTGGGCCCGGGGGCTACTGTCGGCGTTCTGGGAATGGGGGTACCCAGACTTGCCTGCCCGCGGCCCAGGGCGTGGCTCATCAGCCGGCCTGTGACGGCCCAGCATCTTCATCAACAACTCAAGACCCTCATGAGGGGCCAAGCCTCGCGAGGTGAATGACACAAGGTATCCCCTGGTGCGGCCTCACTAGGCCGGCTCGTAAGGATCGAAGATATCGAGGCGAGGGGCACCTCGCAAGGTTCTCGTGACGTGAGCAGTGACGACCAATGCCTGGCGAGCGCCAGCGGGCGCAGAGTGCCAGTTTCCTCTTTGGTACTAAAGGAGCAGGTGCAGACGAAGAGTCCCGAGGCCTCAGGCAAAGGTTTCCATATCGGTGCAACAAGACCAAGACCAGCAGGACGGCGGGACGGTGGTCATCGCGGAGCCCACGGCGGCGTCACCACCAGAGCCTTTGGTAGGCGAAGACCACCTTTTGTCAGGATAGCTTGTACTAGTTGTCCCACTTCAACTGTGGCCATTGTGGGATCCCTTCCCGCTCAATATTTGGGAAGAGGACTCGTGCCACTATAAATAGGACTAGCCACCACCATTGATATCATCTCGACTTGAGCTGATCAGATAGCAGGACACACACCACAAGCTCACCCGAGCGCAAAAACACCTCTCCTCAGGAGGCAGTTCATCCATGTACTAGTTCTTCCTTAGCCTACAAGGAAATCCACCACACCACACTGGATTAGGGTGTTACACCACAACGGTGGCCCGAACCAGTATAAATCTTGTGTCTCTTGTTCATTAGATCTGACGAGCTAGGCTTAGGGATGTTGAGTGGACGAGCTAGGGGGAAAGGAGAGATCTTCATGAGCAACCCAGAGTTCGAACCATAAGGGTTTTGCCGGAACCCTTGATCCGACAGAGGCCTCGACAGCAGTAGCAGCAACAGCAGTGTCTTCATTGAATTTCCTCACTGCTTCTATAGCCGCCCTTTGAAGTTTGGCTTGGCGCTTGGCCTATTTCTTGGGAAATTCCTCACTGCGCCTCATGCTGGTGGGATCAGCTATTTATCCTGGAGCCAAAGGAGGTCTTGAGAAAGAAGGGTCTACAGCAAATTTCTCCATGTACATGGGAGTAACATAGCGATATTTCCTCCATTCCTTTGCCCATCTCCTCTCAATCCTCTAAATGCGCACTTTGCGCTGATTCGTGTTCTCTTTGCCATGAATTTCCTCATCAGGTGTGCAAGACTCAGTATAAAAATCTTCAGGAATTTCAAAGCCAGTATTGGTCTCAGGTCTCTTGCCTCCCTTCTGCGGTCTCTCTCCTTCAGCCATTTTCCTCACTTGAGGATTTTGAACAATTGAAGTTTCCGAGGAAGTGTGTAACTTTTCTTCGAGGAATGCTGCAAATGAGTTAAGTTGATGAGAACCTAGAGATTCAGCAGTGGACATTTGTAGCTGTGAACAGAGTATATGTGCTAAGAATTTGGAGAGTTCATATGCGTTCTCACAATTTTTTCAAAAGAATCATGTTTGAGGAATTTAACCATGTGAGTATTGAAGAATTTCACTAGGCGTTCTTGCTTTAGGTTCCAGAGTTGTATAGATTAGAAATCCACACAATTGAGGAATCATGGAGAAAAACACAACGTAGAGAAGCAAATCAAGAACAGATTGACTTAGGTGTTTAAGCAGTGGGGAGTTGAAGAATAAAAGACCTTTTGAAGAAATTGTGGAAATCATGTGAATCAAGGAAGGGTAGTAAAATTAGATTTTAATTACCCTTGGTGAAGAACACGATGAACTAGATGAAAGTTAGAGAAACTCGTCGGTCCAGACCTCCCATGCCCTAACTTGGTAGAGGGGGACAGCTACGGCGGTTGCGGAGTGAAGATTTCCACGGCCGGCGCGAATACAAAAACGAGGAGGCGGAGGCTGTGAAGCTCTTCCTCACCAGTGTCGATGGAAAGTAGCGGTGGCGCTAGGTCCGAGAGCTTGACCGTGAGAGAGGTCGAGCGGAGTAAATGCGGTAAGGAGAAGGGGAGGAGTATTTATAGCCACGGTGAAAAACTGCTTGTCCAAAGAATTTGGACGAACGTGCCTCTGCCCTTTGCTATCATAGTGACATGTGTCACCCACGTTATGAGGAGTGGAGATAGTGAAGATCATGGGAGAGTTGTTTAATACATCGTGGGATGCGGAACGGTTTGAGCGGCAAAAGCCATAAGGAAAAAAGTTAATGTTTCGTTCATAAATTCTTCTGCCGTCAAGGACGCAGTGAAGATTTTGAAACGGGTTTCAAATAGAACGCACATGAAGAATTTGTGAATAGACTGGATTCAGTTAAGCATAGAGGGTGAACGAGTCCGATCTCATTCACTTAGAGAAAAAAATCAACTTGAACAATTAGCAATAAGTGAATGCTGTAGAGGACATGAAAACTCAATATATATATAGATACTCTATTTATATCCCAGGGTGAAGAATAACTTATTCTTCACCCGGTCGATCGACCCGGCCGTGTTACGACTCAAGTTTCAAAACTCCTTTACCCTCGGAAAAAAAATTGTGATCGATGTAATATTACGTTGATGGCGCTTCGCTCAAATAGGGATTACGTTGATGGTGGGAACGGTTGACTGGTCGTGGGTAGGAGCCAGCCCACTCGCCGGTGCCTTCGCTAATTAGATGTTCTGCGGTTTCTACTTTGGACAACGAGCAGCACGTGGTGAGTGGTGGGGTTCGGCGGCGTGGTGCTCGGCGGAGATTTTGGTCGTCCCCCTGCTCCGTCCTCCTCTCCATCGTACACTCGACAGTTGGGAGACGACAGTGGCGGCAGCGGCCGCGGTGGAGCAGGCGGAGAGTACGGCGATTTTTGCTGCTGTGGCGGAGTCGGCCACTCCAAATCCAGCCAGTTGCTCCGTCGGATAAGCCGTCCGCGACAAGAAGACGGCGGTGATTGCCCTCCTCCGTAAGGTCTGCTCACTCTAACCTATAGTACATATTTGGTTTTTTCATTGGTCTGGTTCGCCCCATGATATTTCTTCCTTCTACGAGATAGATGCTTACAGATTGGATTGTAAAATTTCCTCCCCAGTCTCTTTCTTCAGGCCCTATGCATTCTAAGCTCCGAAATTGATAGAAACTTGATTTGCTTGGGTACATTATACACACAACGGAATGCTGCTAAGGAGCTGCTGACGAGGGAGATTAAAAAGAGGTTGGACGGCAATGTGCTTTTGATCAAAGAAGAAGAAGAGCGTAGCACAATGTTCCTGAGAGAGGAGGAACAACACAAGGTTATCTTCTTTGATCCAGCCGAAGGTAATAGCTCTGTCTGTTTTCTGTTTTAAATTAACTGTTCCTTCCTTTATTTATTTTTTGAGCTCCACTGTTTTTGCATGAACTGGACTAGCCCCTCTGTAATCAATTTTTTTTATGGAAAGAAGATAAAACGAATTTTAAACCTTGGGTGCTTAATTAGCTGTCCCCCTTTCCTGATGGAGGCTGCATTATTTTCTCGAGGAGATTATTACCACTGAGAAAGGTTATTTTAACATTTCCAGTTTAAGGATATTCCCTGCTTCACTCTTTTGGAAAGAATGAAGCATTGATTTTATTTATCCA
This sequence comes from Secale cereale, assembly GCA_902687465.1. NCBI lineage: Eukaryota > Viridiplantae > Streptophyta > Magnoliopsida > Poales > Poaceae > Secale > Secale cereale. Next base: position 332,486,540 of record LR738710.1, read on the forward strand.
TGTACAGCTAATGGGAGTACAATTTAGTGATTACCATTTAGTTCCCTTTCAGAGCCAGCAAGCTCTCTTATCTTCATAACTAAAATATAATGGAGCACCAAACTTATGATGGCTAATTGTCTAATTAATCAAAAGGAAATAAGAAAGTGAAATACTTTTTTGTTTGTGAAATATTCCGGCATGCATCATTATGCTTTTGTTTTTATTATTATCAACCTATGTTCCATGGCTTCATGTCAGATTTGATAGTGATATGCATGCCTTTTAGTGTGTTATACTATGGGGGCGGAGAAAAGGAGAGGACGGATCAAAGGTGCCATTTGCAAGCGATGCAAACCTTTCATGTATGAACAGTTTCATGTCTCAGTACTTAGATAGCTAGTGAGATAAAGCTACCAACTGTCAACTTTTTGTGTTCTTAATTAGACCTAAGACAAATAACTAAAAGAAAGGAAGAAGGCAAGGTAGGTGCCCACTAACTCCTGAAGAGGAGGGAGTATGTTGCTAGCAGCGAGGTGGAGAAAATACTTTAGCAGCCCTAAAAGCGATCCTTTTGTATTTTTCCATACAAAGGCTCATTGCCAAGCAAAAACATGTTCACTTCATTTTTTACACACCCATCTCTCATGAATTGATTTTATTTCATTTTCTTCGATGGAAATGATTCTGACAATAATGGCAACAACTTCTATTGCTGGGCAAGGTGATGCCCTAATGCTTCTGTTTTTTCGTTCCACATCCTTCTTGGCTATATGTATTCATGTTCATCTTAGTTCATTTAAATTTATGACTCTGCTTTTCGCATGAGATATCTTGGACACTAGAAAATGTTAAACAACTCTAAACCTTATTTATAAATAGGAGAGATATGTCATGGGACGAATTCTCATCACAGGTGCGAGTAGTCGAGAAAGTATCTATGGGAGCGAGATTCCATCGAAGTCATTCCGGGAAGAGGCGAATTCTATTCCAACCTTCTTGTGTGTATATGTGAAAAAACTGAAGATGACCCATCTGCTGCAAGAGAGAAGAATTTTGAAGATGATCCCACTGCGACAGAAGAGGCGATTGATATTGGGTTTGGCGATGATTCTTTTGTTAGATGGGAGGTTTCTGAGCTGTAGGAGATCCTGATTACTCCCTCCGTTCCTAAATATTTGTCTTTCTAGCGATTTCAACAAGTGACTACAGACGGAGCAAAATGAGTGAATCTACACTCTAAAATATGTCTATATACAACCGTATGTGGTAGTCCATTTGAAATCTATAAAAAGACAAATATTTAGGAACGGAGGGAGTAGTTGATTATTTGAATTGTTTTGCAGCTCAAACGAATTAGTAAAGTTATTTGTGGTGTATGTGGTATACTAAATATTCAGATAATTTCTTCTTTTTTGGGATGGATTTTGGTGTATGCATGAACTGTACTTCTTAATATACTGTTCTAGATCTTATTTTGGCTTGCACTGTGCTTCACTGAATGTTCATTGGAATTAGATAATATCAGAGTTTTTTCTCTTATTTGTTTCCAGATTGCACACTTCAATTGTTTATTAGGCTCCACGTCACATTCGAGATTTGACTTTCAAGATTTCATAGTACAATCGGTAATTTATTTTTGAAAGGAATCGGAGAAACAAACACATATTTCAATTCTTTATAATAATGACAAGTACAAATACCTCCTTTCAAAACATTCAGTTGTACTTCATATAGAAAAAAGTTACATTGTACCCCAATCCCGTGACACTAGATCCTCTCTATATTAAATATGCCAGCATCTACAATTTGGTCACTACGCCATTGCCTTGCAACTTCTTACATCCTTCATCTTTTTCTTTTTGAAACTAAAAAACAAGACTTCCTCATCCCTAATCTAATACTCCCTCCATCCCAAAATAAGTGATTCAAAAGTGACTCAATTTTGTATTAAAATTAGTACGAAGATTATAGTACAAAGTTGAGTCATTTTTGAGTCACTTATTTTGGGACGGAGGGAGTATAACATATTGTCCTTCTAACCAGAGCTTCTGAATCTTGTATAAGTGAGTTTTACTGTCATAGAAGAAAAGACACATAATATCATATTGTAGTTACTAACATCTTTCTTGGCATTGGTAGTATTCAGAGAAATAGTGCTTTCAGAATTGGCATATCAACATTTATTTGGTGTAACTAACAAAATGATCCTGTAGACAACCGTCAGGCAAAATATTGGAGGAAGATAAGAACAGGAAGAATATCCCAAACCAAGAAATCAACATGATTTTTATCGGATACACTCAACAAAGACACTTGCTTATATCACAATTTGCTGAAAAACACACACAAACGAGAACAAAAAACTTCCAAAGGTATTTATGCGAGGAAATTTGACAATCACATGGAGCGATTTTCTCAATATAATATTTCATCAAAAGGTAAATGTACTGCACCCTAATCAAGTATCATGTATACATCGTGAAAAAGATGTGGATCAAATCTTTGCCTTTGTGTTACAAATTTTACTTGCATTCTAATCTTTTGTAAGACTGAATAAACAAAGAGCAGCTAAATAACATGTTCCATCAATGGCATAAAAATTCAAAGTTCTACTATCTTCTTCTGTCATTGGCAGCTTCAGTCAAGCTTCCGAATTTGCGGTGTGTGCCAACAAATCAAGCGGCTGTGTGTGTTTGTGGTTGTCCTCGTCGGTGACAATAAGCATCATGGCATTTCCATGGCCACTCCACCTGCTTCCTCGCGACGCAATCCTTGATGTTGCTGCACCTCCTCCTCCACTCAAGAAGGTCATACTGAATTACTGGATTCAATTGCCTCTTCCAGCACATGGACACACACAATGATGAGGTGGACACGCCACACGCCTTTTTTATTTATCAAAGAAGGGTTTCCCCCTTCCGATTTCCATTAAGGGAAACCAAGCCCAGGCTACTAGAGACAGATAACCGTTCGATACAGGATAAAAAAGAAAGAAAAACAAGACTACAACTAGTACTACTAGTCCAAGCTCCAGGATCTAGAATCTGGGGAAATCATCCATCCATAATTCAGTACAAGACCTATACACGCCACACGCCTACTATTTCCACAACTTCCTAGGCCCGATTGACTGTTCCATTTTAGCTTAGAGGAGATTCAATTGTCTCTATCAGCACATGGATGCACGAATAATGATTAGGTGGACACGCCAACGATGTCCACAACTTCCTATGCCTGATTGACTAGACGAGATGAGAGTCTCTTTCTGTATCAAACAGGTCGGAGCTTTCTGCAAATATGTAGAGGCAGAAGATGCATAGAGCTGATAATGACAACAAAATGAGAACGCAGAAGGTGTTATACCAACAAATGATCTGAACTTCTAAAGTAAGCATACACAAGTAATATCAACCCGTGTGCTGGAATATTGAAATTACCAGCATAAGGAACAACATCACCTGAGAGCACCCTTCCCAAAGCTGTTCAAAAATGCAGACAAATTTGCAAGAAAGCAAAAACATGGTCATTGTATTAATTGCGAAGCACTTTAACCTTCAGACATGATATTACAGTTTGTAAACAACAACAACCAAAAAACTAATTGAATGTTCAACAGTTCCCTCGGCCAATTGAGCTACTGATACTTTGCTCAATACTTTCAGAAAGATACATACATTGAGTGTTCTAATATTGTAACATGGTCGTTTCCTTCTGCTCTCATTACAACAGGCACAAGTGATTACTTGATAAGTAATTGCCTTACCACAACTTACCATACCCGTTTAGATGTCAAGCTCATAGCACAAGAAATACTCTGATGCATTCTGAAACACAAACAAATTTCAGTCTATGAAAAATAAGTAGGGATGTCGCGAGTGGGGATGGAGGCAGTCATGTTCGACAGAGGCATGACGGAGCTCGAGCTCATGGGCGCATGAAGGATGAGGCAGTGACCAAACTTACAGATGAAATCGATGACAGTTAAACTATGGAGACTCATCAGCAGCCGATCAAATCTTCAGAACCAGATTCAATCCGAGAGGCAAGGATGCGAGAAGACTAGAGGAGAGAGACAGACGACCAACACGGCAACGCCTCTCCTATAACGGCCTCACTGACCTCTTGTTCGACCTTGCTGTAGAAGGAGTACGTACCCGACGAGGAGGTGAATAAATTTGAAGAGGAGGTTGATGATACCAAGACCATGATGACTGAACCGCGGTCGGTGAGATCTTGGGATCCATTCAATCAGGTCCCTAAGCTCGCTTCCCTGGCGAAATTAATTCATGAATGTAGAGGTCAGACTTGGGTACTTGGCGCCGCCGCTTCCGCTGAATTGGATCCCGCCGGAATCCCGCCGGCGAGACGACCGATGCTCCTTCAGCGAAGCCACCGGAGCCAGTTCATGGCTGCAAGGATAGAGGGACCTGCTCCGTTGGCCTCCGGAGAAGGGGAACCAATGTGGCTACGTTCCGAACAGATCGTGGGTAGTAGCGGTGAACCGGCTGTCGAGACGCGCGAGGTAAATTTACCTTGCAAGTCTTACAGTCCTTTATTTCTGACAGGGCCATGCGTGAGGTAATTTTACGTCCCAACCTTTGTTTCTTCAGTCGAATGTGTGCTTGGATTGGGACGAGGGAGCCTGTGGTTCGGCTGGGACGAGGCGCACCAAAGAGGAACAGTTAATTTAAAACAGAAAACAGACAGAGCTATTACCTTCGGCTGGATCAAAGAAGATAACCTTGTGTTGTTCCTCCTCTCTCAGGAGCATTGTGCTACGCTCTTCTTCTTCTTTGATCAAAAGCACATTGCCGTCCAACCTCTTTTTAATCTCCCTCGTCAGCAGCTCCTTAGCAGCATTCCGTTGTGTGTATAATGTACCCAAGCTAATCAAGTTTCTATCAATTTCGGAGCTTAGAATGCATAGGGCCTGAAGAAAGAGACTGGGGAGGAAATTTTATAATCCAATTTGTAAGCATCTATCTCGTAGAAGGAAGAAATATCATGGGCGAACCAGACCAATGAAAAAACCAAATATGTACTATAGGTTAGAGTGAGCAGACCTTACGGAGGAGGGCAATCACCGCCGTCTTCTTGTCGCGGACGGCTTATCCAACGGAGCAACTGGCTGGATTTGGAGTGGCTGACTCCGCCACAGCAGCAAAAATCGCCGTACTCTTCGCCTGCTCCACCGCGGCCGCTGCCGCCACTATCTTCTCCCAACTGTCGAGTGTACGGTGGAGAGGAGGACGGAGCAGGGGGACGACCAAAATCTCCGTCGAGCACCACGCCGCCGAACCCCACCACTCACCGCGTGCTGCTCGTTGTCCAAAGTCGAAACCACAGAACATCTAATTAGCGAAGGCACCGGCGAGTGGGCTGGCTCCTACCCACGACCAGTCAACCGTTCCCACCATCAACGTAATCCCTATTTGAGCGAAGCGCCATCAACGTAATATTACATCGATCACAATTTTTTTCCGAGGGTAAAGGAGTTTTGAAACTTGACTCGTAACACGGCCGGGTCGATCGACCGGGTGAAGAATAAGTTATTCTTCACCCTGGGATATAAATAGAGTATATATATAGCCGGTCTATTCTCATAACATTATGAGAATAATATTCTCATAACACTTCCGAACTGCATTGCAATACTGCATTGGAGAGCTATACGCACCGCATCACAGAGACCAGCGAATTTCATGTTTGAAAAACTGTACGTGTTGTTTTTTCGGTACCTTTTTTGCTCTAGTTTTTAACCGTTTATCGGAATTATGCGTGTAATATACCGTTGAAAAGCTATGGAGTAGACGCAACTTCGTCATGTTGAATACTTTTCAAGATTCCGAACGGTTTAAGAGCAGTTTCGAAAATCGTGCGGCTCACAACGAATGACAGCGAGCGTTTTTTGGCTTTTTTTCTAAACCGCTCGTCGGAACGAAACATATGATACACCGTTGGAAAGGTATCGTCGGCGCACATCTTTTTCGTATCTATTATTTTTTCTATTTCGCTACGGTTTAAGAGCAGTTTTGAATTTACTAAATCACGGAATTGTGTTTTTCGATTTTTTTCAAATTTTCGGTACTGTTTTCACTCCAGTTTTTTAACCGTTTGTCGAAACAAGGCGTGTAATATACCGTTGGAAAGCTACGAACGAGGCGCAACTTTCATATGTTGTTGAAATGTTTTTGAGATTTCTTACGGTTTTTAGTTAAATTTGAAACTCGTGCGGCTGACTACGAACGGCAGCAGCCGTTTTTTCATGAAAATTTTACAAAAAGTTGGCCGAAATGATCCAAATGATACACCGTTGGAAAGATATCGTCGAGACGCTACTTTCTCATGTAGAACACGCCCTCTAATTCATTACGGTTTAAGAGCAGTTTTGAAATTACAAAAACGCGAAAAGCGCACTGCTTCAAACTGAAGAACGCACTGCATCAGACAGTCAAACGAACCTCATGATTTATTTTGTTGGACGTAGATTTTTCTCAGAGGAGTTTTGTTGTCTTTTCTCCAAAAAAAATTTCGCAGGAAAGTGGACCGCAACACTCCCGAAAGTAAAGCGGAACACTACCAAAAGTGAACTTCATGATTTGCTTTTGTCTTTTTTCGTACTAATTAATTTTTTACGTGCGTTGAGAAGTGTTTGAGAAGTGAGCTGCTTTCCGATGTGTTTTTGTTTTTTCGATCACCAAGTGAACCGCAAAAGTTTTTTTATGGCCAACTTTCGCGAGAGAACAAAGTGAGCTTCAAAGAGTCCTTTGCAATGGACTTTTTTAGACCAAAGTGCACTGCATTTGTTTGTTTTTTAAATGTAGCTTGTATATTGAAGCAAACCTCCCCGGAAACAATTTTTGCACTTCATACACAGAGGTAATGAGCTGCTACATAAGTGGAGTGAACTACTTTTTTCAATCGTCTCAGAAAGAAAATAATTTGTATTAGAAAAATAAGTGAACCTCTCATGAGAATTTCTTGTTCTCCTTTTTTTCTCCTTTTTTACAAAGCGAACCACACCACCGCTACAAAATGGACCACGTCATTTTTTTCTTTCTTGAAGTACATAGCATGAAAAATCTAATCTGACAAAAGAATTGCTCAGTGCAGTCAAGCGACCATCTTCAGCCCAAATTGACTTTACTTTTTATGATATGGACTTCAGCTTCTCTCAAAGAGCATTGCATGTGGGCAGGGAACAATCCTCCTCCTCTTCTCGCTTGTAGAAGAGTGTGGCTCAGCCGAAGTGCACCTGGGCGCGCCACCGAGCTGCATGACCAGGGAACTGCAAAAAATGAAACATGCTATAGAATCACCGAGGTGATAAAGCCCGTGCACGAGCGAGCCGCTGAGATGTACCACATCGACCACCAGAGTGCACCACGACGACCAACGGAGTGCACTGTGTTGCTGCCGTCGTCGCCAGCGCGCCCACAAACTGCACGCATAGGAGCACTGAAATGCATCTCATGCCCTCGAGCCGCACATATGTGGTCACCGGACTGCAAGGGGGCTTTCCATGAGCAGAAACAAAAAAAATCCACCTGGGCGCACTGCTTTAACAGACGCGAGCACCACTGAGGCTTCGCCTCGACGGATCTTGAGCCAAAGGAGAGGTTTCCCAGGGGCCGGAGTGGAGAGAGATTGGTGGTGATGCCGGAGGGGAGGAAGATGGGAGCACGGGGCGGCGTGGGAAGGAGTGGGTCGGGGCGGGATGCGGCGGCGCGCCGGATCCATGTTGCTTCTCAGGGGGCAAGGACAAGGGAAGCTGCAGGGGGTTGGGTGCAGTCACTGGGATAGCGGTAGGGGCCGGCAGCGCTCGGTCCCGGCGCCTGGGCGGTGCACCGGAGTTGGATCCGTCGCCTGACCGCCGCGGCATGGCCGGATCCATGGCCCGGGCGGCACGGAGGCGCGCGGGTCGCGAGGGCGCTGGGGAGATGGCGGCACGGGGGCACGGGAAGGAAGGCAGCGGCACTGCAGCGGGGGCGCGGGGAGGGAGGCGGCGGCGCTGCAGTGGGGGCACGGGGAGGGAGGAGGCGACGCCATGGGATGGAGGAGCACATGGGAGAGAGGAGTGGGCTGGGGCAGGTCGCGAGATGGGGCAGGTCGCGGTAGGGGATAAGGTGGGTTTTTTTGTGTGTGCGCAGTTCGGTCGACCATCGTTGTTAGTTTGTAGGTGCGGGGTGGGTCGGAAGGTGTTAGCAGAATAAGACTCCGGTGTTATGAGAATAAGGTCTTAAGGGGTGTTATGAGAATAGACCCACCCTATATATATATATAGCCAATGAAAAAACTCTAGTGAAAAGTTGAAGAAATTGCAAATTTTGAGAAATTTGAAGAATATGCAAAAAAATGAATAAAAACTCAAATTTTAACTTTGGTTGGTGGCATGACCCACCGTATAAGAATGATGATTTCAGACACCACGTACAATTGTCGTAAGGCTCTGAGAATCAATTTCTTTCATTAATTTCTTCACACTTAGAGGGTTAGTCTTCATTGATTGAAGAAAAACGTTACTTCGTGTGTTGCGCATCAAAGTCATCAATTTTGCATAGGTGTTAGGATGTGTGTCCTTTCAAAGAACAGTTGAAGATTCTAAGAAATTTAGCTCACACCGCATCTTGCAAAATCTCTTCTCATCCAAGGGCTTAGTGAAGATATCTGCTAGCTATTCTTCAGTCTTCACATGGTAGATGGAGATTTCGCCCTTGAACACATGATCATGAAGAAAATGATGACAGATCTGGATGTGCTTTGTCTTCGAGTGTTGAACTGGGTTGTGAGCAATCTTGATGGCCCTCTCATTGTCACAATAGAGTGGCATATTCTTCATGCTGACGCCATAGTTCCTCAGGGTTTGCTTCATCTACAGCAGTTGAGCACAGCATGAACCAGCAACAATGTACTCAACTTCAGCAGTAGATAGTGATACGTAGTTCTGCTTCTTCGAGGACAAACATACTAAGGATCGTCCGAGGAAATGGCATGTGCCGGATGTAGACTTGCGATCCACTCGATCACCAACATAGTCAGAGTCAGAATATCTGATGAGATCAAAAATCAAAGCCCTTGGGATACCATAATCCAAGTGTTGGTGTGTGAGCTAGATATCGAAGAATATGCTTCACAGCCTTATGGTGTGATTCCTTCGGTGTAGCTTGAAATTGGGCACACATGCAAACACTAAGCATAATATCTATCCTAGATGCACATATATACAATAAAGAGCCAATCATGGAGCGGTATACCTTTTAATCGAAGTCTTCACCATTTTCATCGGTTCAGAGATGGCCATTTGTGGGCATAGTGATTTTGACGCCTTTGCAATCTTGCATGCCGAATTTTCTCAGAACATCCTTGAGGTATTTCTCTTGAAATATGAAGATGCCATTTTGTTGTAGACGAATTTGAAGACCTAAGAAGAATTTCAATTCTCCCATCATAGACATTTGATATTCTTCACGCATCATGTAGCCAAATTTGTCACTGTAACGTTCATCAGTACAACCAAAGATAATATGGTCCACATAGATTTGACACACAAATAATTCTACATCATGTAATTTGGCAAAAAGAGTTGGGTCAAGTGAACCGGGTTTGAAGCCTTTCTTCATGAGGAATTCCTTCAAAGTATCATACCACGCCCGAGGGGCCTGCTTGAGGCCATAGAGGGCCTTGTTGATTTTGAAGACTTTGTCAGGATGTTTAGGATCTTCAAAACCTAGGGGTTGAGCAACATATACTTCTTCCTTAAGCTTACCATTGAGGAATGCACTTTTCACATCTATTTGATATAAGATGATATTATGATGGTTAGCATAGGCAAGCAATATACTAATAGGTTCAAGTCAAGCAACGGGTGCAAAAGTTTCATCGAAGTCAATTCCCTCAACCTGTGTGTAGCCTTGAGCTATGAGATGAGCCTTATTCCTCACCACAAGGCCATTTTCATCTTGCTTGCTGCGATAGATCCACTTGGTGTCGATGATATTGTGCTTCTATGGATCTGGTCGCTTGATGAGTTCCCACACATGGTTGAGCTTGAATTGATACAATTCCTCTTGCATAGCTTGAATCCACTTAGGTTCCATAAATGCCTTGGGCTCTATGATAGAGACAAAACCAAAGTGCCCATAAAAGTTAGATAAGTGTGAAGCTCTTGAGCATGTTAGAGGACCTGGTGCATTGATGTCATTAATGATTTTCTCGATCTGCACTTGTTTTGCCACTCGAGGATGAGCTGGTTGACGACATTGAACTGGCTGAGCATTTTCTTCAGCAGCAGTTTTTCAGGAGCACCAGTATGATTTTCTGCATGGTCTGGAATGACTTCTTCAGTAGATCCTATGGTGGGGATGATATCCTCAGTAGCCTTGATCTTAATGGATTCCTCATGAGGTATTTCTCTTGTCACAGGAGGCAGGTGCTCTTTTTGCGAGCCATTAGTATCATCGAACCGCACATCTACAGTCTCAACAATCTTGTGAAGATGATTGATGAAGATCATGTAGGTGTGCGAGTCCTTTCCGTAACCAAGCATAAAACCTTCATGTGCTTTCGGTGCAAATTTGGAACTATGGTGAGGATCTCTAACCAAGCATTTAGAACCGAAGACTTTGAGATAACTCACATTGGGTTTCTTATCAGTGAGGAGTTCGTATGAAGTTTTCTTGAGGAGTTTGTGTGTAGATATACCATGTTGATGATATGACACACAGTGTTGATAGCCTCAGGCCAGAAACGGAGAGGCGTCTTGTATTCATCAAGCATAGTGCGAGCCATCTCAATAAGAGTCCTATTCTTGCGCTCCACAATGCCGCTCTGCTGAGGAGTGTTGGGGCTGATAGCTCATGAGTAATACCAAGATCATCAAGATAGTCATCAAGACCAGTATTCTTGAACTCGGTCCCATTGTCACTCTGGATATGCTTGATCTTCACACCAAAATTCGTCAAGGCCCTTGAAGAAAAATTCTTGAAGATTTCCTGCACTTCATGCTTAAATGTGATGATATGCACCCATGTATAATGAGAATAGTGATCAACAATGACAGAGCCATAAAGAGATGCTGCATTTGTGAATGCAGAGTAATGTGTAGGGTCGAAGAGGTCCATATTAAACAATTCAAAAGGACGAGTGGTACTCATGATAGTCTTCGAGGGATGCTTGAATTTGGTCATCTTTCCAGCTTCGCAAGCCCCACAAGGATGGTCTTTGAGGAATTTTACACCCTCAATACCAAGGATGTGCTTCTTCTTCACAAGTGTGTGCAAGTTCCTCATGCCAGTAGGACCGAGTCGTCGATGCCATAGCCATCCTCCTAAAGCTTTTGCAAGTAGACATGTGGCAGGCTGTGGTCCTGTAGAGAAATCAACAATATACAGGTCTCCTCTCCTAAAGCCTTCGAAGACTTTGGATCTGTCAGATTCTAATATTACAACATAGCTGTATTTTCCAGAGACAACAAGCATATCAAGATCACAAAGCATTAAGACAGACATGAGGTTGAATCCAAGAGACTCAACAATCATGAATTTGTCCATGTGTTGATATTTTGACATTGCAACCTTACCTAGACCCAATACTTTGCTTTTTCCTTTGTCTGCGTAGGTGATATGCTTCAGATGAGATGGAGATAAGGCAGAGTCCATCAATAGGTTCTTGTCACCGGTCATGTGATTTGTACATCCACTGTCGAGGACCCACTCAGTAGCTTTACGAGATTCATCCTGCAAATAAATTAGTGCATCTTACAACTCATACGCTTCATAGTGATAAATATGACATCAACTTCATCAGAATGAATTTCATCAATAAGAGCAACATATGAAGTAGGATGAGGACGTGAGAAATGAATGAATCATTTCTTCATGATTAGCTTGCGTCCTTTCAAGCATTCTCATGTCTCCAGCAAATTCTTCAGACGCTTAAGTTCATCTGGAGACCTGACCCTACATAAGACATTAGTTCTTTTTCTTCACCACCCACATCATGAGGGGTGGCAAAGAGTTCATCATTCAGCGAGCACCAATTGAGAATGCTGGCATTCCAGTGCATTTCGTTTCACAAGCGAGGTGTTAGAGTATGAATATGAGTTAGTAAAGAAATTCTTCGAGGACTTATGAACATAATGATTTTAAGAATTATGCACATATTCATAATCCTCATACTTTCCCTGCAAAACAGAAGCATTAGCACGATGATGTTCATATGAGGAATTTGATCCACTTGAGGAATTTTGTCCGTATGAGGACTTACATCCATATGAAGATTTTGATCCATATGAAGAATCTGGTTTGGGGTTCCTGTTCTTCACAGGTGGTGTCATGAGGACATTCACTTGAAGATTTTCAAGGTGCCTTTTGGGAACACATATTTTCTTCATAGGGGGGCCATTCCTGTAGTTAGTTCCAACATATCTAGCAAATATTTCACCATTCTAATTTTTTAACAGTTTATCGTTGGAGTCAAATGACTCATCAAATGAATGTGAAAATTCACAAGAAAAGCCAGATAAGGTAGATGGATCTACTGGAGGTCCTTTTGCAGCAATCCACGAGGTTTTGGGATACTACTCAGGTTTCCAGTAGGTCCCATCAACATTGAGTTTCCTCTCAAAGGCAATACCCGCTTTTATAGGGTTCCTGTTCAAGATCTTCTTTTTGAGCACATCACAAAGAGTTTGATGACCTTTGTGGATATTGTACATGCCTATCACATACAATTCCTCCAACCCTGCATTTTTATCAGTGGCGTCGGTGGTTTCCTCAGTTGAGGAAATTGTCACCACAGAAATAGATGAAGAATTTGCAGCAATAGAAGCATTTGAACTTTCAGGTGAAGAATTAGCAGTCTCCTGTTCAATGCATTTCAGACATGGTGGAATGAATTCTTCCTGAGCGGAAGTGATCTGTTGAGCAAGTAATGAATCATTGTCCTTCCGAAGATCTTCATAACTCTCCCTAGGCTTTTCAAGATCTTTCTTTTTTGAAGAAATTTATAAGAAAGCTTCTCATGATCAGCTAGGAGCGTGTTGTGAAGACCCTGAAGATTATCAAACTTAGATTGTAGCCTTTGAAGATTATCAATCAAGATTTTAGTTAGATCCAATTCTTCACCCAACAGGTCATCGCTTTTGACTAGCTGATTTTGAACCTTTTCCAAAGCCTTTTGTTGTTTAATGGCAATATTAGCAAGTTTGGAATAGCTAGGTTTGAGGTTTTCATCAGATTCATCTTCACTAGAATAAGAGGAGGGATGTTTGAGTACCTTGGCTCCTTTTGCCATGAAGCAATAGGTGGGAGCATAGTCATCATTGTCCTCGTCGGCAGTGTTGGGGAAGTCATTTTCCTTAGTGTTGAACATGGACTTGCTGACGGATGCAGTAGCGAGAGCTAGGCTCACCACACCAGAGTCTGACTCCTCAGATGCCTTTTCCTAATTTTCTTTAGATTCAGCTTCTGAGTCAATTTCTTTGCCAATGAATTCCTAAGCCTTTTCGAATTGTTCTTCTTGTTCAAGGAATACTTTGAAGATTTTGATGATGAGGACTTTGGAGATATCTTCTTTTTCTTCGAGTCATCTGAGCTATCATCCTTGTATTTCTTCTTCTTACATTCCTTTGCCCACTAAGTACAATCAGTGATGAAGTGACTAGGTTTCTTGCATTTGTGGCAAAGTCCTCTTCTTGTAATCACGAGACGAGGAATCTGATCTCATGTCATCACCTCTTGAAGATCTTCCAAAGCGGCCATGTCTTGAGAACTTCTAAAATTTCCTCACAAGCATTACTAACACTACAAAAAAATAAACTTCCGGGATGATACGTGTTTGTCACAGTAGGTCAAGTTTTCTGTCATGCATGTACATCCATGACAAATTTATGACAGAATGAAGATAGTCATACATGTGCTATCGTAGAAGTGTTCCATGACATTACCAAAAGGATCATCATGGAAGTGTCCACTTCCATGACGATAAATCACGCGTCATAGAAGTGCTTTCGTGAAGGGTGACCGACACATGGCATCCACCGTAACGGAACGCCGTTAAGCTATCATGCCCGGTTTTGGATCCGATAACTGGTTAACAGCACAGACCAATGGGGATTTTCCACATGTAAAATCATCATTGGCTGGAGGAAACACGTGTCAGCTCACCGTTGGGACAGATGTTATCCACTCATTGGACCAAAAGCGCCTATGATACGTCGATATGTGGCACGGCCCAATAGAGGTCCATTCCAGTGAAAATGCCGGCATGTTTGACTTGGTCAAAAGGTGGCGGGCCGGCCCACGGTAAGCATGTTAACGGCTAGTTCGCATATAGCCCATTTACAACCCGCTAACCGAGGGCTTGTTTACGGCCTATCCGAATTAGGCCCAGTAGCGTCATCTGGGCCGTCCAATATAATTCCAGCCCATTTTAACTTCCGGCCCATGTATGGCCCATGACGTCTTTCGACCGATATGAGGCCCTTAGTAACCCTCGGCCCATTAACGGCCCGTGGTAAAACTGGCCCATATTGAAAAGTGCCCAACAGAGGCCCATTCCTGTGAAAAGGCCGGCCCATTTGACTTGGTCAAAAGGTGACGGGCCGGCCCACGGCAAGCCTGTTAACGGCATGTTCGCATATAGCCCATTTATAGCCCGCTAACCTAGGGCCCGTTTACATCCTATCCGAATTAGGCCCAGTAGCGTCATCTGGGCCGTCCAATATAATTCTAGCCCGATTTAACTTCCGGCCCATGTATGGCCCATGACGTCTTTCGGCCCATATGAGGTCCTTAGTAACCCTCGGCCCATTAATGGCCCGTGGTAAAACTGGCCCATATTGAACAGTGTTACACTTTATACCCATTAACGGCCCATTATTCCGTTGGGCCGTTTCCAGCCCATGTTATCTTTCGGCCTTCTCAGGGCCCATGTATTCTTGGGCTCATTTCCAGCATTCGTTTAATTTAGGTCCGTTACTGTCATTTTCTGCTAGTGGGCCAAATTCAGCATGTGGTTACAGTCGGCCCGTTTGTGGCCCGTTAATACATTGGCCCGTTTTCGTAGCGTCATCAAATACGGCCAATTAACGACGGCCCGTTACGGTCGGCCCGTTATGATCAGCCCATGAACGGATGATTTCAACTCTATCCCATTTACGGCCATAATGTGGTCTGTTATTGACCCATGTTTGGCCAACCGATCATACGGCCCGTATGAGGCCCATTGTGTCTACGGCCCGTATAAGGCCCATTGTTTCTACGCCCCGTAGAAGGCCCGTTGTTTCTGTGGCCCTTAGAAGGCCCATTGTTTCTATGGCCCGTAAGAGGCCCATGTTAACTATAGTAAATATGCAGCCCATGGTTAATGTGGCCTAGTTTTAAAAAATAGGCTATTGCGGCCACTAGCAAACCGTGGAAAAAGAACTGCACTGATTACAAGAAAACAAATAAACAAGACAATAAGGAAATAAATAGGCAAGCAACTTACGCTAGGCTATCACGGCTATTACACATATTACATCCACTGGGCATCAAAGCAGCATATAAACGCCGCAGAAAAACAAGTCCAGAACTGAAACCACTTTAGAAGAGCTCAAGAAACAATATCCTGGGTACCCATAATGCTGGCAAGATGCTTAGCAAGCTTACTAACTTTCTCTTGTTTGGCGCTTAAATCCTCCAGCACTTGTTGTTGCACCAGAAAGTATGCATCTGAATTCTGCAGGGACTTCCTCAGTCCTTCGGCTTCCTATCACATAACATCTGATCGATGTCTTTCAACTTGAAGTTGAGACTCAAGAAGCCGAACTGATTCAGGCAGTGAGTTCGAAGAGCTGGTGCCAGCAGTAGTAGCTAGTAACTCGAACACTACATCAAGACAGGACTTTGGGGTTGTCTCAGTGTCTTCAATATAGTTTTTATCAGCTTTCTTGGAGAACAACAGGGATGTCTCACCATCTTGAACCTGATCTGCATTACTTTCTTTACCATTGCATAACAGGGTACTCTTCTCCAATATTTTATCCGCGTTCTAAAGGAGAAACAAACAAACACATCACAAATTTACAATGTAGTATATGAAACTCATTTTGGTAAACCAGTTCAGTAGTAAGGTGGACAGGATAACATCATGAAACAAACATATATGTATGTAGTATGGTCACCGTATGGTCTGTAACATTCTAATTTATATTGCCAAATCAAGATAGATACAGTTCGAATCATATCTATTTAAGACAAAGCAGCATAGAAAGAATATAAGTGCGGGAAACTACACAACAATACCAACACTTGTAATGTGCATGGCATGAGAACATAATTGTTTATTAAATTGAAACTGAAATCAAAATAGAGCAAGTTACAGTAGCAAACACGTTAAAGAACCAGGTTTAAAACATACCTATTGCGCCATTGGAGTTTCATTTGCATCCTTCAAATTTGAAATTTGTTGGTATGAGTAAATACAGTGATGCAAGAGCAAAGTAGTATGAACCATAGCTACGGAGCCTGACCTGAGAACAATTCTTCTTCTGCTTTATGCATTGACTTGGGGTTTGGAGTGGTGGTCCTCGTGCTTTGGGCACTACAGTTTCCTTACTAACTGCTTGTGTTTGGGTGCTTTGTGGTGGAGACGGTTGTCGGGACCCCGATCCTAAGTCACACCGGTCTAGCATGTAACACACCATATCACTTTGCGGCCTCACGCACGGTATCTCCACGGGTGCCACCTTACCTGGCCCGGGACCGTTTGCGCATTTTGGCTCACGTATATGATAGTGTCGCTAGCATCCATATGACAGAGAACCCGGGCCGACATGACCAGTTATAAACCAAAAGTGGCACTAAATTACAGAGACAGGCATACATGACCCAGCAACGAACGTGTCGGTCATCAATGTATGAACCCAAGTCGTAGCAAGCTACAAGGACTTAAAGAACAACGCGTGACATTTCCCCTAAGGGACAGACACAGGAACGAAGAAGGACACATGCCGGTTAGCCTAAGTGTTCCGGAGCAGTAGCAAGCTACCAAGGCTCAGTGGAAGCACTAGGAGACATTTCCCTGTAAGATAGGCTACCAAGGGTAAACAACTAGGTGTCGGATCCCACACATACCAAGCATTTCAATAACATACACACAATATGCTCAATATGTGCAAATACAACATGGCATCACAACAAGACTCTAATAAACAAAGTATTTATTCATTAGGCTCCGAGGAGCCAGATATTACAAACATGGGTCTCACGACCCAACATTCAGAGCATACAAGCAACAAGCAGAAGCACAACATGTCTGAGTACAGACATCTACAAATGAAAAAGGCTGAAGAGACTGACTATCTACAACACTTGTCCAAGATCGTAGCTGAGGTAACATGCTACTTGTCGAAGTCCAAGCGGAACTACTAGTGAGACAACAATCTCATCTGAAAAACATAAATTAAGCCAACATGAGTACAAAGGTACTCAGCAAGACTTACATCAGATCCTATCATACATGCATTTGTATCAAGAAGGGATAGTGGGGTTTAGTTGCAGCAAGTCAGCCTTGACTCAGTGGCTATCCTATTCTACGACTGCTGGTAACTCTTTTGAGGTGGCGCACACGAGTCCAATAAGCACCACACAATACACCACTATGGATTCATCCCCGTCTCCCTACGAGAAGGCCATCCATAGCACTCACACTTGTCTTGAGTATTTTAGAGTATCCACTTCAAGTTGTCTATGTACCACGTAAGCATCCAAGAAGTCCATAACCGTGGACCCGACTATTCGAATAGATCATGTTAACCCTGTAGGGGTGTACTTCTTCACACACGCTCTCGCCACTTACCGCCATGTACATCTCATGTATCTCGGCAACCTTGAAGCGGAAGCCTGGCGAGGGTGTCATCCACGACCTTACTAACCACACAAGACTCTAGTCCAGGTTTATCGCCTATTCAGGTTCCATCTGTAAGGAGATCCGGCCGGGGTGTCGCTCACGGCCCCAAATGATGTGCGCAGGGTTCCCAAGCCCACCTCGCCGAGTGGATCTACGCTTGGTACACCATGCCACGGTGCCTAGTCTGTCCCAAGCCCACTGGCCGAGTGCCACTTGGTAGACTACTAACACTACCTACAAACACCAGAAACTAGTTGCAACTCCTGGACAGAGACCAAGTCGGCTAATAAGTCGAGAGGGGCACTTAAGCATTCCAATGCGTGATAGTAGCTGGTCATTGGACAACATACATAGAACTCAGTTCTTAGGGACGGTTCCAGTGAGACAACCCACCATGTACTCCTACATGGCCTCTCACCCCTACCTCTACCAAATCGTGTTCACACACCTAACTCTCAGCATCAGAACATATCATTGCACTCCAATTCATTCCCGATGAATCAGACCTGACACACTCTAAGCAATAGCAAGCAAGGCATGGTAATATCACAACATGGCTTCAATCAACTCCTACACATGCTAGTGAGTTTCAACTATTTACTATGGAACGATAGGTCATGCAGAGGAATGGGTTCAACTACCGCAGCATAAAGTAGCAGGTGAAGTCGTTGTTGTCCTAATGCAATAACAAAGAGTAGGAGCGAGAGAGGGGTTGTATCAGAATGAACAAGGGGGTTTGCTTGCCTGGTAAAACAACGTGAAGAGCACTGCTCCTCTGACAGGTACTCTGGAACGGTCTCCGGAGCTGGACCTATCGAGAAGAACGGTGCCGACAATCAAACACAAGCATATGCAACAATATGATGCATGAACATGGAATGAAGATGTGATGTTATTTGAGTTAAAGCAACTAGCACTTATTTAGTTGAAGTCCATTTGAACCAGGGGTTCAAATGTAACTCCAAATTAAGCATTTATAAATGCCATTTATGTGTTTTCATATAAACAGTAGGTATAACTTCAGTTGTCATGCATGAAAATGGTACAGATGGATATATTGAATTTTTCTGATAATTTTTTATATATAAATTATTTCATTCCGAGCTGCGGTTGAATTTCTGTGATTTTTTGAAGTTTAAACCATTTTCTGGATTTTCCTAAACTAAAATAATTCCAGAAAATTGTTTATTGCGTCATGCTTGCGTCAGCAAGTCAGCAGCGCTGACTCAGGTCAAACCTGACGTGTGGGGTCCACACGTCAGTGGCTTCAGTAAACTAACTGTAGGACTAACCTAACTAAGTTAATTAGTACTAATACTAATCCTAACAACTAATTAGCTGGGCAGGGCCCACATGTCAGTGAGAGAGAGGGGGAGGGTCAACTGGATCGTGGAGTCAAACCACGCCGGTCAGCGGGTCCAACCCACCGGCGGATCAACGCCGACGTCCACAAACACGGCGGAGGGGATCGGGATCGCCGTTCCGGCGGTCATTTGGGCAGCGGAGACCAGCTACGGGGAGCTGGAGCTCGTCCGCATCCATTCACGCCGACGGGAGGGTGCGGGGGCACCGGAGCTGGCCGGAACGAAGCTCGCGGCGGCGCCGGAGTTCGGGCCTCGTCGGAAACAATGCTACGGGGCACGGGGAGGCCAGGGAGGGGTGCTACGGCTCCTGGTGAAGCACCGAGTGCGGTGGCATGCTCGGTTTTGAGCGTGCGTGGCTGTGGCCACGGCGGCGGCATCGCCGGTGGCGGGGAGGTCGGGCACGGCGGGAATCAAGGCTAGCAGAGACAAACAGAGGGGACAAGCATAGGGGAAAGGTGCAGAAGCTCACAAGGGATCGGGGAAGAAGCTCAGCGGCTCGGGGAAGCTTCTGCTACGGCGAATCGACGGCAGCAATCGTCGGGGCAGAGGATGATGACGATGGCAATTGCGGCGTTCCAGGGCACCCGGCGTTGCGTGACTCGGCGAGGAGGATGAAGGCGATGAGGCAGATCCCTAGGGCACGTCGGGGAAGCGAGAGGGAGGCGGTGGCCGCGGTGATTCAGGGCGGCGGCGACGAGCTCCGCTCGGTGGCTGCGTGCGAGGGAGATAGAGGGGGAAAAAGTGAGCAGAGGAAGAGGGAGAAGGTCCAGGGCGTTCGGGACGGCACCGGGGAGAAGTTTCGAGGAGCCGCCATGCTGTTCGACGGCGCAGACGAGCAGGCAGGAGGCGTGGCGCCTCGCGTGCGCGTGCGGTGTCCCTCCTCTGCCTACTGGCAGAGGTAGGCGACGACTGGCACGACCAGTTGGGCTGGGCCGGCCAGGTAAGTAGCCTGGGCCTCAGGTAAGTCTGCTTCCTCTCCTTTTTTCTATTTGTTTATGTTTTCTATTTCTGTAATTATGTTTTGATTTAGTTTCTAAACTAAATCAATTATTTTCTTCTGACATTTTTTTTGCACGGACCTAGGAATTAATCCAAGCCCCTCAAAATAAAGAATCAGAATTTTGGACATATATAAAATATATAATAAATAATATATCCAAGCAAATAACTAATGCATTAATTCCAAATGCCCAAGATAAATATTTATGAGCTCCTAATAATATTGGTTTGATTTTTATCTCTAACCAATATATTCAGATAGCAACATGAACATTTTCTTGGACCTTTTTGGAGCAATTTTTATTTGGGTCATTTTTCAAAAGGGTTTTCTGAGGGTTTCACAAGTCCTTAATTCAATTTCATTTGAAATTTAAACATGATGCAAACATCAAGACTAGCCTAGTGCATACCAGAACTAGGGTTGTGACAACTCGCCTCCACTGAAAAGAATCTCGTCCCGAGATTCAGGAGTCGGCAGAAAGAAGGTGGGGTATTCCAGTCGGAGACGATCTTCTCGCTCCCATGTAGCTTCTCTCTCGGAATGATGAGACCACTGAACCTTGAGAAACTTGATGTTATGACGTCAAGTGACACGTTCTGCTTGATTCAGGATGCGAACGGGATACTCTCGATATGTGAGGTTATCTTGGAGATCAAGCGTTTTGTGGTCCACCCCGCGGATGGAATCCGAGAAGCAACGCCTGAGTTGAGAGACGTGGAAGACATCATGAACTCGAGAAAGATGTGGGGGTAGTTCCAATTGGTAGGCAACCTCTCCTCGTTTAGAGAGAATGCGAAAAGGACCAATGTAACGAGGAGCCAACTTGCCTTTGATACCGAAACGATGGGTACCCTTCAAAGGAGTAACCCGAAGGTAAGCTTTGTCGCCAACTTCATAAGCCACTTCCTTATGATGACGATCATATTGGCTCTTTTGACGAGACTGGGTTGTTTTCAGATTCTCACGAATGATGCGAACTTGCTCTTCTGCTTCCTGGATCATGTCCGGTCCAAAGAATTGTCTTTCACCGGTTTCTGACCAGTTCAAAGGTGTTCGACATCTTCGTCCATAGAGAATCTCAAAAGGAGCTTTCTTGAGGCTGGATTGATAGCTATTGTTATAAGCAAACTCGGCGAAAGGAAGACATTTCTCCCAATCCATACCAAATGAGATAACGCAAGCTCTAAGCATGTCTTCGAGAATTTGGTTAACCCGTTCCACCTGACCACTTGACTGGGGGTGGAAAGCGGTACTGAAGGAAAGATGGGTGCCCATGGCAGTCTGGAAACTCTCCCAGAAATGAGAAGTTAAAAGACTACCACGATCTGAATTGATCTCTAGTGGAACACCACGAAGTGACACTATTCAAGAAATATACAAGTCAGCAAGCTGACTAGCAGTGATACTCTCTCGAACAGGTAGGAAGTGAGCCACTTTGGAGAGACGATCAATGACTACGAAGATAGCATTATTCCCTCTCTTGGTCCTAGGAAAGCCGGTGATGAAGTCCATACCAACTTTATCCCATTTCCACTCAGGAATAGCTCGAGGCTGAAGGGTGCCAGCAGGTATTTGATGTTCTGCTTTAACGCGAAGACAAACGTCACATTTAGCAATGAACTCAGCAATTTCTCTCTTCATCCTAGTCCACCAGAACCTCTGGCGTAGGTCCTGATACATCTTGTTACCACCGGGATGAATCGTGAGAGGAGATTCATGAGCCTCCTTAAGGATCAGTTGCCAAAGATGTTGCTTCCTGGGAACCACCAAGCGATTCTCAAAGAAAAAAACACCTCGATCATCCATAGAGAAACATCCACCAAGTCCCTTCTTAATGTTTCTCTTGATGCGGATAACACCCCTATCAAACTTCTGGTCAGAAATGATCTGTTCCTCAAGGGTAGGCTTCGCCACCAAGGTAGAAAGGAATCCGTGAGGAGCAATGTTAAGGTTAAGCTTACATAATTCCTCATGGATAAGTGGTTGGCCATGCTGCAACATGAGATTGTTGCAATAGGACTTACGACTTAGCGCATCAGCCATGACATTTCCCTTGCCTGGGGTGTAGGTAATCCCTAAGTCATAATCTGAGATCAACTCCAACCAACGTCTTTGCCTAAGATTCAAATCTGGTTGGGTGAAGATATACTTGAGGCTCTGGTGATCGGTGTAGATCTCGCAACGATTACCAAGGAGGTAATGTCGCCAGGTCTTAAGTGCGTAGACTACGGCTGCAAGCTCTAGATCATGTGTAGGATAATTTTCCTCATGTGGATGCAACTGTCGAGACGCATAGGCAATCACATGACGATCCTGCATAAGAATACAACCTAGTCCCTGTCGTGAGGCATCACAATAGATAACAAAGTCCTTAGTGAAATCCGGTGGCACAAGTATGGGGGCAGAAGTCAGGCATCTTTTCAGTTCCTGAAAACTGTGCTCACACTGTGGGGACCACTCAAACTTTTTATCTTTCTTGAGAAGTTCTGTGAGAGGTTTGGCCACTTTAGAGAAGTTCTCAACAAAGCGGCGACAATAACTGGCTTGACCAAGGAAGCTCCTAACTTGTTTAACTGTTTCAGGTGGAGTCCAATCAAGGACGGCCTGAACTCTCTCGGGGTTGACAGCAATGCCCTTACCAGAGATTACATGGCCGAGATAGGTCACTTCTGGCGACCAAAATTCGCACTTGGAGAACTTGGCATAAAGGCAGTGCTCTCTGAGTTTTTCTAGAACAAGTCTAAGATGTTCGGCATGCTCTTCCTCGTTCTTCGAGTAAATAAGAATATCATCGAGGTACACTATGATGAACTTATCTAAGTACTCCATGAAGATCGAGTTCATGAAGCGGGAGAAAGTGGCTGGAGCATTGGTTAGACCGAAGACATGACGGTGTACTCGTACTGACCATAACGAGTGATGAAAGCCGTCTTGGGGATGTCCCCATTTCTAATCTTGATTTGATGGTATCCCAACCTCAAATCCATCTTGGAGAAGACTAAGGATCCAGCGAGCTGATCATATAGATCGTTGATCCTGGGAAGCGGATACTTGTTCTTTACCGTGACCAAATTAACGGGACGATAATCTACAACCATTCTATCCGTACCATCCTTCTTCTTAACAAAGAGGACGGGGCAAGCCCAAGGAGAAGAACTAGGACGGATGAAACCCTTTTGCAAGGACTCATCAAGTTGTTTCTTAAGCTCAGCTAGTTCTAGGGGTGCCATCTTGTAAGGTCTCCTAGAGATTGGAGCGGTTCCTGGGATAAGCTCTATAACAAACTCTACATCTCGGTCAGGTGGAACACCTGGCAGTTCCTCTGGAAAGACATCCGGAAAGTCACGGACTACCGGAACATCTTCAAGGTCTGGAAGAGGGCTGGCATTAAGAGAATAGAGTTGACACTTTGCAACTCTAGTGGTGACAGTGACTATCTTGCCGGATGGGTGTGTAAGCTGAACAGACCTAGTGAAGCAATCAATCTTGGCATGATGAGCTGTTATCCATACCACACCCAAGATGATATTAATATCTGAAGACTTGAGGGCTACAAGTGATGCAAGGAACACAAGTCTGTCGACAAGGATTTCATTTCCATGGCTTACACTAGAAGTTTGCCATTTTGATCCAGGAGTTTGAATGAGTAATGGGGAAGACATATCACAAAATGACATGTCGTGTAAGCGGGCATAACTTTCGGAAATGAAAGAATGAGATGCTCCAGTATCGAATAGAACCGATGCCGGATGAGAATTGACAAGGAGTGTACCAAGAACGACATCTGGATCATCATGAGCATTTTTGGCTGAGACGTGATGCACACGTCCATGTTCAGTGGGAGCTGACTTAACACTGATCATCTTGCGTGATGGTTTATCACGGCCAACAGATTTCTCGTACTGGGGTGGAGCAACACGGGTCTGAGTGCAAATACGGGCAATGTGGCTCGGCTCTCCGCACTTGTAACAAATCCTGGAGGTAGGACGTGGACCCGCGTTGGCAAACGGTCCACCAATAGACCTGGGTGGAGCATACTGCTGAACTGGAAGAGGTACCACATAAGATGGCCCCGGTGTACAACTGGGTGGAAGAACATAGTTTGGAACCCAAATCCGGCGCTTCTGAGAACTAGAACCGGAGGAAGATCCCAAATCAAGGATGTGCTTACGAGACTCCTCGTAAGTGAGCTGAGCTGTCTCTGCATTGATGGCCTTGTTCACAAGAGCCTGGAATGTGTTGCAATGATGCAAGTGGAGATCACGACGCAGTTTGGGGTTGAGACCCTTTCGGAACCTAGCCTGCTTCTTGGCGTCCGTGGACACTTCTTCTGTAGCATAGTGGGCGAGGTTCTCAAACTCTCTACTATAAGCATCAACATCCATCTTAGCCTGGGTAAGACTACATAACTCTTCTCTCTTACGGTCAATAAGGGCTTGAGGGATATGATGCTCACGAAAAGCCTCTGAGAAATCTCTCCAGGTAGGAATCTGGCTAGCTGGAATCATGGCCTCATAGTTCTGCCACCAAAGACTAGCAGGACCTTCCAGGTGATAAGTGGCATAGATGACCTTGTCACCTTCAGCTACGTTCATAGAATGCAGTTTGTGAGTGATACTACAGAGCCAGTCATCTGCATCGAGTGGTTCAATGGGATGATGGAAGGTGGGTGGTTTCAGACGAATGAAGTCATGGATGGTTGCTGACTCCTTGCACTGATGTGCGGTGTTCTCCTCAATACGTTCCAACAAGCGGTTAGACTCACACTTGTTTCTCTCCATCTCTAACATTAACTCTGTCAACGAAGGCTGGTCGGGAGGATCCTCCTCATCCCTACCACCTTTGTGGTTCTATCTACGAGCAGATGAGCTTCGCTTAACTGAAGACATCCTGAGAAGCGAAACCGAGGACAGAAACAACAACAATTAGGATGCATAAGGTAGAACAAGAAATTAGTATCTCTCGAACTACTAGGGTAATTCCGGCAGCATAACGGCAGTAAAATGCTCAGAATGAGACAACCTGCTAACAAAGGGTAGTTCAACATCTCAACATCATCACTCAAGGTTCTGTGATAGTACTAAACAACTACACTGGAAGAACTTGAAAACAGGAGTAGGACTCTGATCAACCAATCCTATGGAACTACGGAGTAGTAACTCGTGATCCTGAAAGACGGAAGAGATATCCTAGTTTCTTAACCCCGTAGGAAAGGTAGGATGACTCAGATTAGAAGGCATGACGTATAAGGAGTAAAAAGAGCCTTACGTTCCCTTCCACAATTAGTTCCCTTATATAACTAAAGAATTTATAGACTCAACTTCGACCAGTTTGGCTTGGTAATCCTACAGGTAGTCAGGCTCTGATACCAAAGCTGTCGGGACCACGATCCTAAGTCACACCGGTCTAGCATGTAACACACCATATCACTTTACAACCTCATGCACGGTATCCCCACGGGTGCCACCTTACCTGGCCCGGGAACGTTTGCGCATTTTGGCTCACGTATATAATAGTGTCGCTAGCATTCATATGACAGAGAACCCGGGCCGACATGACCAGTTATAAACCAAAAGTGGCACTAAATTACAGAGACAGGCATACATGACCCAGAAACGAACGTGTCGGTCATCAACGTATGAACCCAAGTCGTAGCAAGCTACAAGGACTTAAAGAACAACACGTGACATTTCCCCTAAGGGACAGACACAGGAACGAAGAAGGACACATGCCGGTCAGCCTAAGTGTTCCGGAGCAGTAGCAAGCTACCAAGGCTCACTGGAAGCACTAGGAGACAACTAGGTGTCGGATCCCACACATACCAAGCATTTCAATAACATACACACAATATGCTCAATATGTGCAAATACAACATGGCATCACAACAAGACTCTAATAAACAAAGTATTTATTCATTAGGCTCCGAGGAGCCAGATATTACAAACATGGGTCTCACGACCCAACTTTCAGAGCATACAAGCAACAAGCAGAAGCACAACATGTCTGAGTACAGACATCTACAAATGAAAAAAGGCTGAAGAGCCTGACTATCTACAACACTCGTCCAAGATCGTAGCTGAGGTAACAAGCTACTTGTCGAAGTCCAAGCGGAACTAGTAGTGAGAAAACAATCTCATCTGCAAAACATAAATTAAGCAAACATGAGTACAAAGGTACTCAGCAAGACTTACATCAGATCCTATCATACATGCATTTGTATCAAGAAGGCATAGTGGGGTTTAGTTGCAGCAAGCCAGCCTTGACTCAGTGGCTATCCTATTCTACGACTGCTGGTAACTCTTTTGAGGTGGCGCACACGAGTCCAATAAGCACCACATAATACACCACTATGGATTCATCCCCGTCTCCCTACGAGAAGGCCATCCATAGCACTCACACTTGTCTTGAGTATTTTAGAGTATCCACTTCAAGTTGTCTATGTACCACGTAAGCATCCAAGAAGTCCATAACCGTGGACCCGGCTATTCGAATAGATCATGTTAACCCTGTAGGGGTGTACTTCTTCACACACGCTCTCGCCACTTACCGCCATGTACATCTCATGTATCTCGACAACCTTGAAGCGGAAGCCTGGCGAGGGTGTCGGCCACGACCTGACTGACCACACACGACTCTAGTCCAGGTTTATCGCCTATTCGGGTTCCATCTGTAAGGAGATCCGGCCGGGGTGTCGCTCACGGCCCCAAATGATGTGCGCAGGGTTCCCAAGCCCACCTCGCCGAGTGGATCTATGCTTGGTACACTGTGCCACGGTGCCTAGTCTGTCCCAAGCCCACTGGCCGAGTGCCACTTGGTAGACTACTAACACTACCTACAAACACCAGAAACTAGTTGCAACTCCTGGACAGAGACCAAGTCGGTTAATAAGTCGAGAGGGGTACTTAAGCATTCCAATGCATGGTAGTAGCTGGTCATTGGACAACATACACAGAACTCAGTTCTTAGGGACGGTTCCAGTGAGACAACCCACCATGTACTCCTACATGGCCGCTCACCGCTACCTTTACCAAATCGTGTTCACACACCTAACTCTCAGCATCAGAACATATCTTTGCACTCCAATTCATTCCCGATGAATTAGACCTGACACACTCTAAACAATAGCAAGCAAGGCATGGTAACATCACAACATGGCTTCAATCAACTCCTACACATGCTAGTGGGTTTGAACTATTTACTGTGGAATGACAGGTCATGCAGAGGAATGGGTTCAACTACCGCAGCATAAAGTAGCAGTTGAATTCGTTGTTGTCCTAATGCAATAACAGAGACCAGGAGCGAGAGAGGGGTTGTATCGGAATGAACAAGGGGGTTTGCTTGCCTGGTAAAACAACGTGCAGAGCACTACTCCTCTGACAGGTACTCTGGAACGGTCTCCGGAGCTGGACCTATCGAGAAGAACGGTGCCGACAATCAAACACAAGCATATGCAACAATATGATGCATGAACATGGGATGAAGATGTGCTGTTATTTGAGTTAAAGCAACTAGCACTTATTTAGTTGAAGTCCATGGGTTCAAATGTAACTCCAAATTAAGCATTTATAAATGCCATTTATGTGTTTTCATATAAACAGTAGGTATAACTTCATTTTTCATGCATGAAAATGGTACAGATGGATAGATTGAATTTTTCTGATGATTTTTCATATATAAATTATTTCATTCTGAGCTACGGTTGAATTTCTGTGATTTTTTGAAGTTTAAACCATTTTCTGGATTTTGCTAAACTAAAACAATTCCCGAAAATTGTTTATTGCGTCATGCTTGCGTCAGCAAGTCAGCAGCGCTGACTCAGGTCAAACCTGACGTGTGGGGTCCACACGTCAGTGGCTTCAGCAAACTAACTGAGTTAGTTAGCCCTAACTAACTGTGCAGGGCCCACTAGTCAGTGACTGTAGGACTAACCTAACTAAGTTAATTAGTACTAATACTAATCCTAACAACTAATTAACTCGGCAGGGCCCACATGTCAGTGAGAGAGAGGAGGAGGGTCAACCGGACCGTGGAGTCAAACCATGCTGGTCAGCGGGTCCAACCCACCGGCGGATCGACGCCGGCGTCCACAGACGCGGCAGAGGGGATCGGGATCGTCATTCCGGCGGTCATTTTGGCAGCGGAGACCAACTACGGGGAGCTGGAGCTCGTCCGCATCCATTCACGCCGACGGGAGGGTGCGGGGGCGCCGGAGCTGGCTGGAACGAAGCTCGTGGCGGCGCCGGAGTTCGGGCCTCGTCGG
Source organism: Secale cereale (assembly GCA_902687465.1). NCBI lineage: Eukaryota > Viridiplantae > Streptophyta > Magnoliopsida > Poales > Poaceae > Secale > Secale cereale. The sequence goes on from LR738710.1 coordinate 332,515,038, forward strand.
AAACGGCGCTACGAGGCACGGGGAGGCCAGGGGAAGGGTGCTACGTCTCCTGGTGAAGCACCGAGTGCGGTGGCGTGCTCGGTTTTGAGCGTGCGTGGCTGTGGCATCGCCGGCGGCGGGGAGGTCGGGCACGGCGGGGATCGAGGCTAGCAGAGACAAACGGAGGGGACGAGCATAGGGGAAAGGTGCAGAAGCTCACAAGGGATCGGGGAAGAAGCTCAGCGGCTCGGGGAAGCTTCTGCTACGGAGAATCGACGGCGGCAATCGTCGAGGCAGAGGATGATGACGATGGCAATTGCGGCGTTCCAGGGCACCCGGCGTTGCGTGACTCGGCGAGGAGGACGAAGGCGATGAGGCGGATCCCTAGGGCACGTCGGGTAAGCAAGAGGGAGGCGGTGGCCGCGGTGGTTCAGGGCGGCGGCGACGAGCTCCACTCGGTGGCTGCGTGCGAGGGAGAGAGAGGAGGAAAAAGTGAGCAGAGGAAGAGGGAGAAGGTCCAGGGCATTCGGGACGGCACCGGGGAGAAGTTTCGAGGCGCCGCCACGCTGTTCGACGACGCAGACGAGCAGGCAGGAGGCGTGGCGCCTCGCGTGGGCGTGCGGTGTCCCTCCTCTGCCTACTGGCAGAGGTAGGCGACGACTGGCACGGCCAGTTGGGCTGGGCCGGCCAGGTAAGTAGCCTGGGCCTCAGGTAAGTCTGCTTCCTCTCCTTTTTTTCTATTTGTTTCTGTTTTCTATTTCTGTAATTATGTTTTCATTTAGTTTCTAAACTAAATCAATTATTTTCTTCTGACATTTTTTTGCAGGGACCTAGGAATTAATCCAAGCCCCTCAAAATAAAGAATCAGAATTTTGGACATATATAAAATATATAATAAATATATATCCAGGAAAATAACTAATGCATTAATTCCAAATGCCCAAGATAAATATTTATGAGCTCCTAATAATATCGGTTTGATTTTTATCTCTAACCAATATTTTCAGATAGCAACATGAACATTTTCTTGGACCTTTTTGGGGCAATTTTTATTTAGGTCATTTTTCAAAAGGGTTTTCTGAGGGTTTCACAAGTCCTCAATTCAATTTCATTTGAAATTTAAACATGATGCAAACATCAAGACTAGCCTAGTGCATACCAGAACTAGGGTTGTGACAACGGTGCTATGTCAACGAGAACTGGGTTACTATCTGTCGGGGTTGGGGTTAGAATGGGGTGTAGCTGGTTCTCTGTCCAACTGGGTAGGGGTACAATCTACCTGAGTCTGGGTTATGCATAGTGGGGCTAGTTCTTGGGTAAGTACAACCGTGGCTATCTCCATCGACAGGTAGCATGATCTTTTCTGAAGACCGTGTTTTTACTCCCACAGATACTGCCATAACCCCCTCTAATTGAAATGGCTGATAAACAACAAAAGTAATTGAATGTACATACATTGTAAGATAGACAGGTGCAATGGATATTAGGGAAGAAAACAGGGCATGAAATAATTCACATTTATGTTGTCTAACGAAACAGAATAGCAAGACATAATTTCAAATATATGATGGCTAATTAAACAGGATAGCATGACACAATTTCACATGTATGATGGCTAACTAAACAGGATAGAATGACATACTTCAAAATATGATGACTATGTAAACAAGATGACATGATATAACTATACGATGTGTCAAGTGGTTGGCATGCCATAAATCACAAACATGACGTCAATGGAAACATGATGGCATGATAATTCACGAATAGAATGACATAATTAAAAATATGATGACTTTGTGAATAGGATGAGATGATATAACTATATTATGTCTTTAGAAAATGGGTTGGCATGCCATAATTCATATACATGTTGTCTATGTAAACATCATGGCATGATATAATTCAAATGTATGATTTATATACTAAGGAAGTGAGCAGAGGGCAATCTCATATATGATATGTCAACTAACGAGATGGCATTCAATATCATGTATATGATGTAAAAACTAAGAATTGCAATACAACATACGCATGATATGAGTAATATAGCCTTGCCAAGTTTGAGCATACACCTCAGGGGGATAATAGGACTGGTCATCTGCCTCTGAATCCTCCTGTGAAGAGCTATCTGTAACCAGCAACATATCTGCTTCGCCAGCTAGCATTCTCTGCTCTGAAGACCTTGTTTTCACTCCAGATTTCTCCATCACCAATTCAAATGGCTGATGCACAGGAAGAGCAGTTGAATATACATACATTGTCGACAAAAGCAATGAGAAATACAAAAAAAGGAGGGCATGATATAATTCACAAATATGACAGCATGGCATTGCATATTTCAAATATATAATGCCTTGCAATAAGATAGCATTGCATAATTCACATATATGGTAATTAGACACTAAACAGGTGGCATTCACACAAATCATGTATAAACTAAGTAAATGACATAGCAATGCAAGATACCATACGCACGATATGAGCAACCTAACCCTGCCAAGTTAGAGCATGCACCTCGAGGGGTAATAGGACTGGTCATCTGTCTTTGAATCCTCCTCTGAGGAGTTATCTTTCTCGTGATTACGATCCGAAATGGGTGGAGGGGGGGCTACCTTTGCGCCCACCATGGAGCAACGTCTGCACGAAATTTTATTGCCACGCAAGGCTCGTCTCTTTTGCTCTACATGTTCAGTTCCATTGTGTACAATAACTGACATGCATAGGAATAAAACATAGTGAGATTATGTAAGGAGTGCATTCACAAATCTAGAGTGAAGGTAGCAAACTGTGGATAGACCCAAAACCAATGATAGCAAGCAGATAATAGCTTTAGTTAAAAAATACAGATAATGGCTCCTTTAATGTTTGTTTGCAACCAACATAAAACTCATAGTAGAGACCCGAGATTAACCAGATAGTAGACAGATAGTACTGATTGCTGCCCCAATATGTACCCCACAACCATTTAAAAACTCAAGTTTCAGCATAAGTTTGGACCTGAGTCGGAGCCTAATAGGTGAAAACGACAATAAAGTAGCGTGTCATCATATTAAGTGATGCATAACGTAAGAAGACACGGAAGAGTGCGACCTCTCTTGCGGACCCGTGTAGTCCTCAAGGTCATCTGCTTAGTTGATGATGGTAATGCAGTTGTCGTGGCGGCCGGCGGCGGGGAAGAAGATCTAAGGCGGCGAAAGACAGTCTGGAGAGCGGATCCCTGCTGAGGTGAACCCTTCCGTCATTGGAACAGCTGAGCTAGGGTGGAACAAAGCACCGCAGGAGCAGGACAAACCATAGAAGGTTTTCTTTGACACATATCTGTAATAGAAGTAATTGTGTACGGGCTTGTTTGAATTTGAGGATTCTAACAATGCAGGGATAGGAAATAGGAAGGACTAGGATAGGAATGCATGTGCGAAACAGAAAATTTAAAAACACATGATTTCTGCCAATCTGGGTGTTTGGTTCACAAGAATTGGAAGATCACAGGATGCAAAGAAGCATGGTGAGATTAAGTCAAACCACAAGAAGCGTACAACCTCTTTGGCGAAGCCATGTCAATCTCAGCGTTATTGGGTTGGCCGGTGAGGATGCTCCGGCTGACTTGGTTGTCAGAGGAGGGGAAGAAGATCTTAGGCGTCTAGAGATGGAGCCCGAGGTACTGCTCCGCTGTGATGGAGGGTTTCATCGTTGGAGCAGCTCCGGTGAGTTGTACGACGCTGAGGCTGAAGCAGGACAAGAGAGACAATGTTAACCTGAGTGGAATTCTAATAGCATCTCCAATTGATGACATAAAATACATAACCACAAAGTGCTAGATGTATACATCAGCCGGTCATCTCTGAATTTAACTGTCGAAACTGAACTTAACTGTTGAAACTGAATTTTGCTGTCGAAACTGAATTTAACTGTCGAAACTAAACTTAACTGTCGAAACTGAATTTTGCTGTCGAAACTGAATTTTACTATCGAAACTGAACTTAACTATCGAAACTGAATTTTTCTGTCGAAACTGAATTTTACTGTCGAAACTGAACGCACTAGAGGTGAGGCTACACGTCAGTCAACAACCTTTTTCATCTCTGGCCAGTCGATTTTGCAGCCATTGGATACGAAATCAAGGGCCTGGAGTTCATCTTCAACCTCCACCCCCCTGAGCTGCCAGCCACCACCGGCCAAACAGCCGCCCCCCGCCGCCCCGCCCGCCCGGAAAACACTCCCCACTGCGGGTCCCCATTGCCCCGGTCATCCCTGTA